>CM077578.1:39378558-40578558 GCA_039657325.1 Stephania cephalantha
TGATTAATTAATTAAGTTTAGATTTATATTTAAACCTTGATTATTTTGCCAGTGAGTCGTAAGTATCCGTCCTTATGTAATAAGACCACACTAGTAGCAATTGACCTTACCAATTGATTTGCCTATTTTAGGACCGGTTGAATACCTTAGAGATCTAGGCTAAATCGGAGATACTAGTGATCTGGTTGTCTAGGTGTAGTGCCTTCACAAAACCCATTGCGGTCATCATGTTAAACAATGCGCTTGAGTTTAGGGTTATATGATTGGCTAGGGAAGTAGTCATTGTCGTACCTTGGCTATCGAGTTTAGGAAGTGCGATGAACCCCGTACGTTACCGGGTCTATATCTACATTAATTTACTTTTGATTTGCATACTTTACATACCAAATCCAATCTTTTATCGAACCGAACTTATATGTCTTGACTTAGATATTTTTTATTAATTGATTTTCAAACAATTTCCATTGTTTTATTTATTTTATTGCTATTTAGATTAGTTATATCATTCATTCTCTTAAAACCCATTTTTTCTCTTTCTTTTAAAACCTTAGAAAGAATACAAATCCCTGTGGGATCGACCTTTTATCGCTATCTACAAAATAGTTGGTTTATTCATCGCACGTCAAGGAAGACATTCAAGTCTTACTGTGATATCAACTTTGTATTTAGTATTGATAAGTGCATGTTTATTCATCACTGATTCATTAATCTTCTCAGTTCCTCTGGCTTCCAAAACTTTAACACTTGCGATTTTTTGATTTTTTTTGTGAGGTTTTGATAGAAATTAGTAGGGATTATTGTTAATTGGTACATTGGATTGATTTGCTTCAATCTGAGATAAATATCAACAACAATGGTTAAAATCTTGGTGAATTGAATTGATACAATTCAGTTGATATCTATTTTTAAAGATATTTTACAGTTAAAATTGATTTACCTTCAGTTTTTAGAGGAATTAGATTAGTTTTTCTCCAAATTCACTCCACGGGCTGTAGAAATATTTTGAATTTGGTTTGATGTGATTTCTCGGTGATTGGTGTCGATTTTTGAGGATTTAATTGCACAAGCATTGATTTGGAGATATTTCATTAGTTTAAAATAAATAAAGTTCGCCTAATCAACAAGCCATATTGGGAAATTCATAACTTCTCAATTTGTGATCAGGTTTAATTGTTCTTGGAGTCTATGGAAAGTGTAAAATGAGTTTTACAATTTCCTTTTTGGTTATCATGACGAGGTTTTCAAGGTTAAAAAGCTACCCCAAGTTAGCTAGTTGAAAGCTAGTTGAAGTTGTTATAAATAATTATTTTTAGAAACAGTTATCGAGCATACTTTGGCCATTGTTTTCATGGGGCTTCATTAATTGGTTCCACTTGAAGCTTGACCCTTAATATAATTGGATATGTAGGGAAGCTATTGGAACCATTTTCAAAGTGGTTTGATGCCTCGAGAACCCCAAAAATTAAGCTCGAAGTTGGTTATTTGTAAGTAAATCCCATAGTAATCTTTACATTGTATGATTACGAATTTCGCATAAATTGCATTGATATTTATTATTGCATTATTTATTGCACTTGCATACATGGTGGGAGGATAAGGTAGATTTGAGTCTCCTTATAGTGTTTACTATACAGTGGTTATAGGGGAGAACACTATATTATGCTTTAGGGGCTTGAGTCATTGATACTTTGCATCACGTGGTTATCATGAGATCACGTTGAACCATATCAAACTCCCATAGTCTAGAGGAACGAGACTTGTTTACTTATCCTTCGGTGCATGAGTCCATATTACTATTTACTTACTACTTTTAGATAACGTCATCTGATTGCGGTCGAATAACATAAATGAGATGGATTCACGATTGTATTAAATTCCTTGGATTGTATTGTTCGTTTAATCTCTTGGATTATTATGCACTTGATTATTATAGGTGTACTAGATAATATAGGATTTACTTATCTCACATTATAGAATTTTTATAATTGAGTAATGACAGGTTTGAGAAGTGACAAAATAAAGGGAAATCTGTCAAATTTCTTATGACTTGCTGTAACAACTTGAAAATTCTAACTCGTGCCACGTGTCGATTTCAGGACAATGACGTGGAACCGACCTGATGTGGCAAACGTGTTATCCTCGAGAGTTGACACCTAGGTATATTATTCATGTGTGGTGTATGTAATACCTATTTTATACTCAAGAAATATCAATTTTAGTAAATTATTGGTCCTATCGCGTTGGAATACGTGAAAAGACTCCTCGGGATGCGTGCAACGCGGGTATAGGGCTATCTAGAACAGAATAGCTAAGATGTACAAATTACCAATTTATATAATGAGATAATAAGCTAAGCAATTAGCAAACTTGACCAAGTCAGATAAAACGCCGATAGGCCGAATATGAAATCGACGTGCCTCGAGATGTGTGTTGAGGCACGGGGCACCGAGTGCCAAGTAGTTGAGAACTAGTATGGGATCAATACACAATGATAATTCATTAATAGACTACCCAATTTAGTTAATGTGCCTAAGATTATTTAAATAAAACTAAGAAATTACATAAGCTTATATTTGGGAATGATTTATTGTGGCCTTTGATCATTTTTTAGATGATCCTATGAAGTGTCCTCCAAGGAAATGTGAGTTAAAATGGTGTCAATTAAGTTTAGGGCTAATTAAATAAGGGTCCTTAAATGTTATTGGGATTAGGAAGTCATTTATGATGAAATTAAATAGTATAAAAATGGGACTTAACTCATTTGAGCTCGCATACAAATCAAGAAACAAAAAAATCCAGCCCTATTGAGAAGGTGAAACTTGGTGAACTTCTTAGAAATCAAGGGAAGATTGTAGAGAAATCAAGAGTCCTAGCAAGGAGGAGAAAAATTAAACCTAGGTAAACCTTATTCTTCATTTTTCTCACTAAAATTGAGTGTTTTCTTTGATTCACAGTGAGCTAAATTTTTAAGGGTTTTACTCCCAATCTCTTAATGAGATATTAATCTAGAATATAGTGATTTCAAGCTATTGAAAGACCCAAGTAAGGATGTTCAAAAATTATCAAGAAACTCAATGCTTTATGTCTCAATTTGAGGTTTTTAATATCGAATCATGCTTGGACTGAATTTGTTAGTAAATGGAGGTATTATATTTAGGTTTTTTTTACTTCTATATGATCAATTTGGTTCGTAGTGCTTGAAAGAATTAGAATGAATTCATGTTTCATGTTATTGGTGTTCTTGATGATGATGATGATGATGATGATGACGATGATGATGATAATGATATAATGAGTTTAAATTATTGATCGGTTGATTCCTTGTATTCTAGATGTCTAATGATTGATATGTTATTTCTATTTAGGTGTCTTAAATGGATTTATTAATTATGGACAAAACTTGTGTAGATTAAATCAATGTTAATTTCAAGAGGTCGCACCACAAGTGTTTGATAAAATGTCAACTATAATAAAGGGACAATCACTACAAAAAACAGGTGATCAGAAACGGAAATTTCCGTTTCTGATTTGCATTAATTTCGTTTCTAACTGTATTCTGCAACGGAACAGATACGGATTTAATTTCGTCTCTAAATATGTCGACGCTAAATAAATCAGCAACGGAAATTTGTTTCGTTGCTAATCAGAGACGGATTAGGAACGGATTTGAGACGAAATTAGAAACGGAACAGAAATGGAATTTATTCCTAAGGGGACAAATCTAATTGCATTCCGTCTCTGATTTGAACGAAAAGTTTAGTTTTACCCAGTTTGGTTCGGCTATTTCCGCGGCAATTAGAGACGGAATAGCAACGAAATCTCTGAATTCCGTTGCTAATCCGTCTCAAATCCGTGTGTACGCTTTGTTTACTTTTTCACATCTAATATCAATCCAAATGGTTCTCCATAACCTCTAAACCTGCAAATACATCCATAGGACATGCTCCATCGCCTGCACCCCTCCAACAACTCCTTGGGGGTGGTAACATCCCCCAAAAAAGTAGAATATGACATACATACATCAACAACATATATCAACAACAAATATTCAAATGAGGGAAAAAATGTACACCAAAAGCCCCCAAAAAGATTTATATATCCACGAAAGCTTGTCAAGTATAATAATTGTTCCAAATTTCGAAGGATTCACAAAAACCACCAATCCTATTGTTCAACAACCACCAACAAAAAACTTCCAATCCTCTAAATATGTAAAAAAAGAACTATCAATCTAAAAGTTATGTAAACAACTATAAAAGTTATCTACAAAAGCAAAATTATAATATCAAAAGTTACACAAACAACAAGGAAAATACCTAAGTATCACCAAGCTGCTCATCTCTCGTAAGCCAATCTTGCATCTCTCGCTCAACATTGTCCTGTTGCTGTGGTGGATCGGCGGGATCTACTTGCGGCGGCTGCTGATGCTCATGAGGTGGTGGTGGTGGTGGCTGTGGTTGAGATAGGCCTGCTCCGTCCATGGTCATCCCGAATTGCCTTTGCATAAACGCCACAACATGTCGTAATTGCTCGGCAACACTATCGAACTCTGAACGTGGCACCATCTCCGGCATCTGAGATGTGCTAGCACCAGGATCTGCATATCTCCTCTTCTTTCTCCCTAAAGACCCGAGACCGTAGACACGTCCTTTGGGACACTCACCCGCCACATTCAAGTACACCGCCTCATCATCCACCTCCTGGTCCGGTGTAGCCTGGGTCTACACTAGTCTAAAAGTCACCAAAATTTGTAAAGAGCATCAACATACTAAAAATCTGACTCTCCAAAATTTTCAAGCGATTCCGATGAGTTTTGAATATTTTTCGAAAATGATTTTGAAATAGGAAAAAGATGATTTCCTAATTGCGCTGAGTTTTGTTTGAGCACATTCCTGGCATCAAAAAATGCCGGAATAGACCAAGATTTTCAAAATATGTTATTAGATCATTGTGAAGTTCTCCACCAATTTTCAAGATTTTCTGATGTGTCTAACTATGTTTTCAAGTCGCATTTCAACTAAAAATCTCATATTTACAAATAAGGACTTGAAATTTCACTTAGAGTTTCAAATTGAGTTTTTGACCTTATAAATGAGATTTTATTAGTTAACAACCTTGGTTTCAAGTGTTTGAACTTCACGAAACCAACCTCACGAATTTTAGAAAACTCTATTTATTTTTAGGACCATTTTCCATGTTGTAGGAAAACTAACTTTCAAGTAATTATTTTGAAGTCCCTAAAGGACTGTTTTGTAAACTAATGTTTTAAACCAACTTAAAAGGATTTCTAATGGTCTTAAATACTTTAATAACACCCAAAAATATTTAATAAAGTGTGTTGAACAATATTAAATAAGTTCGGACATTTTTGGCCGAGTTAAGTGCCTAATGAGGACTTGAAATGAATAAAAGGAGCCATTAGACCCTTATTGGCTTGGAATTATTTGTAGGTCTCTAAATGGAATTGTTTAGCACCAATATGTCAAGTTATATTGCTCACACAATAAGAACCCTTAATAGCAAAATGCCAAGAATACAAAAGTGTAAAAAAAATTACAAATGTACAAGTTAAATTACAATTAAACTACATTAGCAACAATGATGCTAAATGCAACTTAATGGCTTTAGCACATATATAACCAATCAAAATGGACACCAGGTACCTAGCTAGCTAGAGTCGGGCATCGGGGAGTTGATTGGGACGTGTGTCGAGCTGCGAGAGTACGTGTTAGCGTTGATCAAAAATAAGTAAACTAGCTAGAGAATCAATTCCAATTCTTATCATATTGTTGGATTTATTTCTTGTTATTCCATTTATTTGGACTATATTCTATATCATTGACTTTTTAACGTTTGAGTGCGTCAGGAAGGTACTCATGGGTTTGGTGCTAGATGGACAAACGTGACCTTACCCTGAGTAATGAATCATAGGTAGTAGACGTGGGGGAGGTATTCGAGGCATCGTTGATGCCCCCATGCTACACCGAACTGAGCCTGTCGACTTGAAGAGTTGCGGTTCTAGGAAGTCGAGTAGTGGCACCCGCTCTCGAAGGATTTAGACCACTTATACACCTTCTTGTAACTCCTAGGCAATATTTAATCGTTGTTACCACTTTCTAGTCCATTTATCATGCACTTTCTTTTATTTTTGTCTTTTCAATTCTCACATGGTATTTAAACTTATTTATTTGAATTCATGAATTGTAATTGAAACTTTATTGGCTTTACACACTGGAATTGTCTCCTTCAGTGACAATTGCAGATCTACAAACGAGCAAGGGCAAGGGGCCGGTGATTAGTGACTTCCTCTTTTGACTCTCAGAGCCGCTTCTCCTCTTGCTTACTTGTAGGTTTTAATTTTTTCATATTGTATGTGTATATATATGATTGTTTTTTATAACACTTAGGGATCTATTTGGTATTTGAGCGACCCTGATACATGTATATTCATGATTTCCCTCTTACTATCACCATATATATACATATTATCTATACACTTTAGGGTTCCACACCATTAGGATGTCCGATTATATATCTTTGAATTTTTTTATATTTGTTTAAGTTTTTCTTTCGCTATTAAACTTGCAAATTACAATGACTCAACTTTAAATCACCAAATAACTAATAATAATGGAAAGAGATGCTGACTAGGCCTGCGTTGACATTGCGAGGGCCGACTCGAGGGTCAACGTAGGCTTAGGCCGGGCAGGGCCTAGTTCGTGGGGACTAAAGACGTCAGAGTTGGTATCAGAGCGCCAGGTTAGATTAGAGCCTACGGTTTTAACATTTAGCTCTTGACAAATCACAACGAATATAAGACACAAATCAATGATAGAGTTAGGACATTAATGGAACTTAGAGTTGAACCCTATGGTCCTAACGTCGAGTCCTAGTTGGGAAGTGAGGAGAGTTGAGAAAATTGAGACTTAATTCTATATGTGTGTGACGGCCCCTCTCCTAATCTAGGGCACCGCCCGACCTAATCTCGTAATTAAGCCCTAATAATATCCTCGCAGGACTTAACTACGTATTAGTCAGCCTTTACAACCAAGACGCCTCTTTTCTCGTGTTCAGGATAAATAATACACTAGTCCTACCAGTTTATAAAATTTAGAGTTCATTAAAACTTTTTATTAAATTAATTAATTAGCGGAAGTCTTATTGATTATGCGAAAGCAATTAGTAACTTATGCGGAAGCCATTTATAAAATCCTAAGTGTGGAAAATCAGGAAATGACATCACATATATAAAGTCCTCGAAATGCGGTGAAAAGAAACAAGTAAAATAGTCTAAGTCAAGTAGGGGAACTAACGCTCAACCCAATATACAACCCCAAATAGTATCTGAAAGACATATAACATATACAATCAAAATACCAAAAGAAGACCTACAATCGATGCAGTGACGTGCTGCAGGCTCAAGAATAATCGTCGATCTTCTCCTTGCCCGGCCTGCTGGTAGACGGCTCTGCACCCACCATCATAAAAAGGACGGTGATCCCCGATAACAAGTTTAATTTGCATTTCCAAATATTCAAATGGTATTTAAAAGCATATAAATGGGAAAACTGGAAAATAAACCATATACGAGTAAATACCAGAGTTAAACAAGTGATACTGACACTAGGCTAAGTAGTGGTGATTTAGGTCCGGTCGTCAGTGAAACATGTCACTCCGACTCAATAATCATATAGCACAAGGGACTCTAACCCAAATGTTACCAGGGACTCTAACCCTGGTGTGTAGACCACCTCAGGGACTCTAACCCCGAGTGTCATACAGTGTCAAGTAACATGTGCCGACATCCCCAGGGACTCTAACCCCGTGAGTCGCCCACACCTCGATCGAGTACGGTACCTAAATGCAAAAACTACTTTTAAAATTTCAAGAAATACCAAGTACGGATTGTCAAGGCATAGGCACATCTACACACCTAAACAAATAAGGAATACAAGTCCTCTTAAACATTTATAAGATATTCACTAGCCTAATAGCATGCTATTTATCATTCAATTCACATTTAAAACAACAAGAATAGACATAGCATGGGATAAAATCAATGAATCAAATCAAATAAATGGATATCATGCAAACTAGACTCATTAAGTGAGCATAGACACAAAGAACACATGATATAAGAATACAAGGCAAAATAGTCAAAAGGACTATGCAAGGACAACAATTAATAGAAATAAAATGCCAAGTAAAGTTGTCATTGGGTATACTCACAACAACAAACTAAAGTCCTAGCTTTATTGGCCTCCCTATACTCCAAATCTTGTATTCGCTCTCCGTACCCTTTTCCTATGTTCCTGAGTTTGGTGTCTCATTAGTTCCAATATAGTGGGTTTAATATCAATTTAGTGGTGTTTATTGTGTATTCAAATTGGTTCAATAGACTTTAAATCAATCTTCCTAAATCAGCCCCTAAAGACTAAATTAAGTTTCAATTTCAGTCCTACATCTTAATGCACTTTTAGGCATGAAATGGTCGAAATATCCAAATCTTCCATCAGTACAATTATTGTTGGTCTCTCTCTTAGCTTTCCGGAAAGGTTTAGTTTACAAATTCTGATTTAAAATGAAAGAGATATCATGATTTTACTAAACGTAGGTCTAATTGAGATTTAATCCGACCAGCGGAATAGAAAATCTATTTCTCCCAATCTATAGTTGCTAAAAATGTGATTTTTGGTCACAGGGCAGAAAATATATCCAAATACAACATATTAAAAGATCAGCTCATTTGGATAAGTAGTTCGGGAATTATGCCCTTAACAAGTTTAGTTTCAAAACTTTCCTTTTTAATTCCAGTACCTATTTGTAGAGCATGTTTGGACATAAAAACATTTGAATAAAAATACCTTCAGTTAAGAAAAGTTATTCCAATTTAAATAAGCTTTCAAATGCCACTGGTTTGGATCAATTTGGATCTAAAATGGGCAGATTATGACCAAATTACCCAGGTTGATTCCTAATACAACATGCATAATTCTAGTTTTGGTGTTGCAACTTCAAAAATTCATATCTTTATGATTTCAAAACCAAATTAAGAACTTCAATATAGCTGGATTATCAGCTTGAAATGAGGAATCTAAATATATAAATCAATTGCAAACACTCAATCATCTACCATCTAAAATTAGCCTAAAACCAGAACTTGTTCTAATTTCAACTAAAAGGATGTGTACCTAGTTGATGTAGCACCCTAGCTTGAGAATTTCTCACCAACTCCCATGGATTCCTTCAACACCTTGATGATTCTTTCCTCTCCAGCAATTCCTTCTTCTTCTCCAGCAAAAATGAATGAGTGATTTGGTTTGCATGTTGTTTGATCACTAATAATATATATTAAGGTGATGTTCCTTCTTAGCCCTTGATCTCTATGGATTTATGTATCCCGAGGAACATCTAATGGTCCACCTATTGTCATATATCCCACTAACTCCCACTATCTCAACCTCAAGTGACACCATTTCATTACTCACCTAGTTCCTAGATGTGCCAATGTGTATCTCTAGACCAATCCTATGCTTTCCATTTAATTTACTCAACTATAGGCCTTTAATTTGATTTACATTAACAAACACAACCATAGGCTTATAAGTAATTCCTTATTTCATATAGTATTAAATAAGACTTACCAAAATGCTAACTACCCGGTTCCCCGGCTCGCACGCTACTCGAGGCGTGTCCCCGCTCTCGTCTCGACGCCTACAACTGTACAAACCGACTTAGTAAGTCTACACAATACATAACACTAGGCACACATCAATACAAAAATACGATATACCTCGACCACGTGCCTCGGTCGGTGCACGTATCACAGTGTAGGTCCCACGTCAAGGGTCGATGATCCTGATTAAGGAATTAAAACGGGGTTTAGAGATTTGGGCAGTGACAAATATTCCCAACAAAATGAAAATTTCGTCCTCGAAATTAAGTTTAAGTTACGGTTCTACCTGACTCAAACAGGTACGAGAATCTATCTCGCATGTAGTCCTCCTGCTCCCAAGTGAGTTCCGTGTCACCATGGAACTGCCACTTGACGAGTACCTTCGGGATGGACTTGCTCCTCAATTGTTGTACCTTCCGATCTAGGATCTGAATGGGTTGTTCCTCGTAAGAGATGTCCTCACTCAGGTCGATCTGACTCAAGTCAACTGTCGGTCGCACGCCTTGCGTTCGACTCGGCTAGTCGAAGCATCAAAATGTGGAACACTGGATGGACCCCTGACATCTGTGGAGACAATTCAAGCTCGTATGCTACTTTCCCAACCCGTTTCTTAATCATGAAAGGCCCGATGTATCTCGGTGCAAGCTTGCCTTTCACCCCAAATCTCTGAAGACCCTTCCGAGGGGAAACCTTTAAATAGACAAAGGCTCCCTCGGAATACGCGATATCACCACGATATTATCCGCATATCTCTTCTGTCTCTCCTGTGCTCCTCTGATTCTCTGACGGATCAGTTTGACCTTTTCCGTGTGGTCAACAACAATTTTAGGCCCCACTATCTCCCGGTCCTCTGGCTCATCCCAACACGATGGCGAGCGACACAGTCTACCATACAAAGCCTCAAATGGCGCCATCTCAATGCTAGCCTGATAACTGTTGTTATAAGCAAACTCACACAATGGTAGGTACTCCGCCCAAGATCCGCCAAACTCCAACACGCATGCCCGCAACATGTCCTCGAGGACCTGAATCAATCTCTCACCGCTCGTTGGCCTCCGAGGGTGGAAAGTCATAATGAATCGTAGGCACGTACCATACATCGTTTTGCATACTCCGCCACATCCTGGACGTATACGTAGCATCTCGATCTGACGTGATCGTTAATGGTACCCCGTGCAGCCTGATAATCTCTCTTTCGAACAGTACGCTCAGCTGATCGAACGTGTAATGTGATGCCACTGGCAGGAAATGTGCAGACTTTGTCAGTCTGTCAACTATAACCCATATTGAATCATGTCTCCTCGCGGTCCTCGGCAATCCTCTGACAAAATCCATAGAGATGTCTTCCCACTTCCATCGAGGAATGGGAAGCGCCGTAGTAATCCCCCGGTCCGCGATGCTCGGACTTCACTTGCCGACGATACACAGCTTCTCGATGAATCTAGACACGTCGCCTTCATCCTGTGCCACCGTAAATGTCTCCTCATGTCGTGGTACATCTTAGTCTAGTCTCGGATGTACGGTAAATCTGGAACGCAGTGCGATTCCCGAAGGATCTCATCTCTCGCCTCCGCACCTCGGTATCCACACCCGCCCCGTATCTCGTACACTCGATATGTCGTCTCTCGCCCAATCTGTACACTGCACTCGCACTAACTCGCTAAATCTCGAGTATAATCGGCCGATCATCCGACTCTCTCGACACTCGTTGTGTAGACACGGCCTCGTAGTCTCATCTGTGCGCAAATCATCACTCGAGTATCGGTAGGAACCTTTATTTGACATGTTGTTGCCGCTGCCTCGAGTAATCCATACTCATGCATCATGTGACATCTAACCACCTCAGCATCTTTACTCGGTCTCCTACTCAGCGCATCTGCGACTACGTTCGCTTTTCCTGGGTGATACTCTAAGGAAAAGTCGTAGTCCTTCAAGAACTCCAACCATCTGCGTTGTCTCATATTCAGCTCTTTCTGTGTGAAGAGATATTTCAGACTTTTGTGATTAGTGAAGAGTGTGAATCTCTCTCCATACAGAAGGTTTCTCCAAGTCTTCAGCGCAAATACAACCGCTGCAAACTCTAGATCGTGCGTGGGGTAGTTCTTCTCATGTATCTTTAACTATCTCGATGCCCATGCCACGACACCGCTGCCCTGCATCAACACACAACCTAGACCCATATGAGAAACATCTTGTGTACACTAGAAATCCATGTCCAGCCTCAGGCAGTACTAACACTGGTGCGGTAGTTAATGACCTCTTCAACTGAGTAAATGCAACCTCACACTTCTCAGCCCACTCATAAGCAACATCCTTTTGTGTCAGCCTCGTCATCGGTGAAGCGATCTTCGAGAAATCCTTCACAAATCTACGGTAATATCCTGCTAACCCCCATAAAGCTCCTGATCTCCGGTATTGATGTCGGTGCCAGCCAATCCGTGATCGTCTGAATCTTGGTCGGATCTACTACAATCCCTGCTGCTCCAACAACGTGCCCCAAGAACTTGACCTCTGCAAGCCATAATTCACATTTGCTGAGCTTAGCGAAAAGTCGGTGTTCCCTCAATGTCTGCAACGTCTCTTTGAGGTGTTGCTCGTGATCCTCACGTGTCCTCGAGTATATCAAGATGTCGTCGATGAAGACTATCACGAAGCGGTCGAGATATAGTCTAAGTACCCGGTGCATCAAATCCATGAATACGGCGGGGGCGTTGGTCAGCCCGAATGGCATGACCATGAACTGGTAGTGTCCGTATCTGGTGCTGAATGTTGTCTTGGACTTATCCTCATCCCTGATCCTAAGCTGATGATACCCCGATCTCAGGTCTATCTTGGAGAAAAATTGTGCTCCTCTCAGCTGATCAAATAAATCGTCTATTCGCGGAAGTGGGTACTTGTTTCTGACTGTCACTCGTTTCAACTGCTTATAGTCGATGCATAGTCTCAGACTGCCATCCTTCTTCTTCACAAACAGAACTGGCGCTCCCCACGGTGACATCGAAGGTGTGATGAATCCCTTCTCCCCAAATCCTTAAGATGAGTCCTCAACTCCTCTAACTCCCTCGGAGCCATGCGGTACGGCGGTATCGCGATCGGTCTGGTACCCGCACTAGGTCGATGATGAAGTCTACCTCTCGTGGTGGCAATAATCCGTAGGTAAATCCTCCGGGAAAACATCCGGGAAGTCTCGAACAATAGTATCTCCTCTAGTCCTGGGTCCCGACTCTTCGCTTGCATACAACAGACAACGCTACCAAAGTCTCCATCTCTCCACCGGATGCAAGCCGACCTCTCATGGTGTTGAGTCTCGGTGTACTACCTGGTGAACGAACATCGGACGTCCCGAATCTCAAATATGAAGACTTATCGAAGGTTAATCGATGTGTGCGTGGTAGGTCGACAACCAATCCATCCCTAGCGGCGCGTCAAACTCTAACATCTCGAGGACTCTAAAATATGCCGGTAACTCTACCCCGCCTATCTCTACCGGACATCCCCGAACTAGACTATTAGGGTAAACCCTATCCCCCGATGCGGTGCTCAAAATCGTGTGTACGTTAAGCCTAAACAGTGTCAATCCTAATATGCCTAACATGCGACCAACAATAAAAGAAACAAGTGGATCCGGAGTCAAACAATGCATATAAGTCTCTACCATAAACGAAACCGTACCCTCGATGAGGCTGCGTGTCGCTCCAGCATCTGGCTGTGCGACCATGTGAACTCTCTCTCTGCCCTGCCGTGGGGGATGTGTTGTCGGCTGTGTGCACTCCCTAGACATGTGTCCCACCTGACCACATCTCCAAAGCAAGTGATCTGACGACGCTGCCCTGCCTGTTGGCCTTGTCCTTGTAATTGTCGCTGACCCTGTCGTGGTCCATCCCTGCCTTTACCTCTGTCTCGGCCACCCTGCAGCTGCTGCTGTCGCGGTGCCGGTGGAACTGGCAATGCATGTCTAGTGGAAGATGGTAAGGGAGCTCTGCCATATGTCTGTGTGGGTGCGGGGTGAGGTGCGTAGGGCACTGCTGAAATAGGGGCAACAGGTGCCCCACTCCTCTGTGGACCCCTATCCCCTCTCCTTTGTCCCTTACCCCTCCGCCTCCTGTCGTAGTCTGAACCCTGATCGTAACCCTCTGTTGCTCTCTCCTCCTCTCTGCCCAACTCATAAGTCTCTTGGGCGAGTGCTCTCTCATAGATCTCCTGCAGAGTGCGGGCCCCGGTGCCAACGACGTGTCTAGCTATATTTGGCCTTAGTCCATCTCCAAAGTAGAAGGCGTCATCTGCATCATCCTTCACCAAGTCTCCCGCGAACTGGCTCATGTAACCATATCGGTCGCGGTACATCATCATTGTCTCCCCCTCGGCCTGTCTCAAGCTCATAAACTTCTTCTTCAACCTCTGCAACATCGAAGCCGAAAAATACTGCTTGTAGAACTCCACTTTGAAGTCTGCCCATGATGTGAAATCGCTCGCTCGCCACATCGTAGTGCGCCACCAAACATCAGCACCCTTATCCAGGGTATAGTATGAAAGAACTGGCTGGAGTTTGTCCTCAATACCCAGTAGTAGATGCAGCTTCTCCTGCGATAGATCCACTTCTCAATCTTATCGTGGTCCCTCTCTCCCGAAAAATACGCCGGCCCGAGTCTAATGAACTCCTTCACTAGCTTGGCGTCCCTCGACAAGCCGTGATCTCGAGATATAGCGGGTGTGGGCGTGTCTACATCTTCTATTTGTGCATCGTGACGACCAGAGTAATGCTAGTGGACGCGGTGCCGCCGGCTCTCGCGGTGGTACCGGTGCTCGTGCCTCTCGCGATAGTAGTAGTGGCCGGTGCAAAGAGGAGTCTCGTGGTCTGGGGTGCTTTGTAGTAGTAGTTGTGGTGACGGGGGCGGTCGAAACCAGTGCAATCATCATCGTGCCGACATGTAGGCGATGAACTCGCGATCTCTCTCTCCGAGCGGTCATCCTGGTCGACAACCTCTGAAAATCGTCAACTGATACGGTGGAAGGTTGACTGCCGCTAGCTCCAGTGTCTCCGACATTGCGCTAATCCGCCATCGGTGTCTGCATGTTGACAATTGTACGCGAATCAGCTACTATGAGACGTATCTTGTATTCCTATACATATAGCAATTAACATGTATATAAAGAAAACACCCCGGCTCACCTTCACTCAATTCCCAACAAAATAGTTTCTTGGCAAGGATCATCCGGTTTCCACTTCTATGGTTTGTCTTTTTTTATCCCTAAGGTTCTAATACCTAGTGCTCTGATACCAACTGTGACGGCCCCTCTCCTAATCTAGGGCACCGCCCGCCTAATCCCGTAATTAAGCCCTAATCATATCCACGCAGACTTAACTACGTATTAGTCAGCCTTACAACCTAGACGCCTCTTTTCTCGTGTTCAGGATAAGTAATACACTAGTCCTACCAGTTTATAAAATTTAGAGTTAATTAAAACTTTTTATTAAATTAATTAATTAGCGGAAGTCTTATTGATTATGCGGAAGCAATTAGTAACTTATGCGGAAGCCATTTATAAAACCCTAAGTGCGGAAACCAAGAAATGACAACACATATATAAAGTCCTCGAAATGCAGTGAAACAGTAAAATAGTCTAAGTCAAGTCAGGGAACTAACGCTCAACCCAATATACAACCCCAAATAGTATCTGAAAGACATATAACATACAATCAAAATACCAAAATGAATACCTACAATCGATGCGATGCAAGTGACGCACCGCAGCTCGTGGAATAATCGCCGATCTTCTCCTTGCCGCCTCTTGGTAGAGGGCTCTCGCACCCACCGTCATAAAAAGGACGGTGAGTACAAGAATAAAACAATAATCCCCGATGACAAGTTTAATTTGCATTTCCAAATATTCAAATGGTATTTAAAAGCATATAATTAGGAAAACTGGAAAATAAACCATATGCGAGTAAATACCAGAGTTAAACAAGTGATACTGACACTAGGCTAAGTAGTGGTGATTTAGGTCCATTTCAGCAAAGTGAAACATGTCACTCCGACTCAATAATCATATAGCACAAGGGACTCTAACCCAAGTGTTACTAGGGACTCTAACCCTGGTGTGTAGACCACCTCAGGGACTCTAACCCCGATTGTCATACAGTGTCAAGTAACATGTGCCGACATCCCCAGGGACTCTAACCCCGTGAGTCACGCACACCTCGATCGACTACGAGACCTAAATGCGAAAACTACTTTTAAAATTTCAAGAAATACCAAGTACGGATTGTCAAGGCATAGGCACATCTACACACCTAAACAAATAAGGAATACAAGTCCTCTTAAACATTTATAAGATATTCACTTGCCTAATGGCATGCTATTTATTATTCAATTCACATTTAAAACAACAAGAATAGACATAGCATGGGATAAAATCAATGAATCAAATCAAATAAATGGATATCATGCAAACTAGACTCATCAAGTGAGCATAGACACAAAGAACACATGATATAAGAATACAAGGCAAAATAGTCAAAAGGACTATGCAAGGACAACAATTAATAGAAATGAAATGCCAAGTAAAGTTGTCATTGGGTATACTCACAACAACAAAGTAAAGTCCTAGCTTTATTGGCTTCGCAATACTCCAAATCTTGTATTCGCTCTCCCGTACCCTTTTCCTAGGTTTCTGAGTTTGGTGTCTCATTAGTTCAAATATAGTGGGTTTAAGCTCAATTTAGTGGTGTTTATTGTGTATTCAAATTGGTTCAATAGACTTTAAATTAATCTTCCTAAATCAGCCCCTAAAGACTAAATTAAGTTTCAATTTCAGTCCTACATCTTAACGCACTTTTAGGCATGAAATGATCGAAATATCCAAATCCTCCATGAGTACAATTATTGTTGGTCTCTCTCTTAGCTTTCCGGAAAGGTTTAGTTTACAAAATTCTGATTTAAAATGAAAGAGATATCATGATTTTAGTAAACATAGGTCTAATTGACATTTAATCCGACCAGCGGAATAGAAAATCTATTTCTCCCAATCTATAGTTCCTAAAAATGTGATTTTTGGTCACAATACAGAAAATATACCCAAATACAACATACTAAAAGGTCAGCTCATTTGGATAAGTAGTTAGGGAATTATGCCCTTAACAAATTTAGTTTCAAAACTTTCCTTTTTAATTCCAGTATCTATTTGTAGAGTATGTTTGGACATAAAAACATTTGAATCAAAATACCTTCAGTTAAAAAACGTTATTCCACTTTAAATAAGCTTTCAAATGCCACTAGTTTGGATCAATTTGGATCTAAAATGGGCAGATTATGACCAAATTACCCAGGTTGATTCCTAATACAACATGCAGAATTCTAGTTTTGGTGTTGCAACTTCAAAAATTCATATCTTTATGATTTCAAAACCAAATTAAGAACTTCAATATAGTTGGATTATCAGCTTGAAATGAGGAATCTAAATATATAAATCAATTGCAAACACTCAATCATCTACCATCTGAAATTAGCCTAAAACCAGAACTTGTTCTAATTTCAACTAAAAGGATGTGTACCTAGTTGATGTAGCACCCTAGCTTGAGAATTTCTCACCAACTCCCATGGATTCCTTCAACACCTTGATGATTCACTCCTCTCCAGCAATTCCTTCTTCTTCTCCAGCAAAAATGAATGAGTGATTTGGTTTGCATGTTGTTTGATCACTAATAATATATATTAAGGTGATGTTCCTTCTTAGCCCTTGATCTCTATGGATTTATGTATCCCGAGGAACATCTAATGGTCCACCTCTTGTCATATATCCCACTAACTCCCACTATCTCAACCTCAAGTGACACCATTTCATTACTCACCTAGTTCCTAGATGTGCCAATGTGTATCCCTAGACCAATCCTATGCTTTCCATTTAATTTACTCAACTATAGGCCTTTAATTTGATTTACATTAACAAACACAACCATAGGCTTATAAGTAATTCCTTATTTCATATAGTATTAAATAAGACTTACCAAAATGCTAACTACCCGGTTCCCCGCCGCACGCTACTCGAGGCGTGTCCCCGCTCTCGTCTCGAAGCCTACAATCGTACAAACCGACTTAGTAAGTCTACACAATACATAACACTAGGCACACATCAATACAAAAATACGATATACCTCGGCCACGTGCCTCGGTCGGTGCACGTATCACAGTGTCGGTCCCACGTCAAGGGTCGATGATCCTGATTAAGGAATTAAAACGGGGTTTACAGATTTGGGCCGTGACAATGTGATATTTGTTGTATTGTTTTATACTATATCGGTAGCTATATGGTGATCAGAGACACGCTTTCTTTTGCAGATCAAGATAACGGATCAGCCTAGGTCGGGTGATGACAGTGGGGCCGCAGGTCCTCGATTCCTGAGCATAGAGGAGCTACAGACCTTGACTTAGAGGGTCACATCCCAGGATCAGCGATTAGAGGAGATCGTGGGGATACTCAGATCACAGACCACGACTACACCATTAACGCTTTCATCGACAGTGCCCACTGCTCAAGAGGTAAGTGCTTCTACGGTACCGTCCACTCCCATCGGCTACCACTATTGTAGTAGTACCAATGATGACTACCAAGCACCGGTACATGCAGATATACTACCCAATACACCTTACTAGTGTTATGAGTACAGCAAAGAGATTCGATGTTATGATTGAGGATGTACCGGTAGTATGTGAGTTCACATATATGTTTCTAGAGGAACTACTAGGATTACCAGCGCCTAGAAAGATAGACTTGATCATTGACTTGCTCTCGATGTGCAAATCGATATTGAGATCGTCGTAGAGGATGGCTCCTAAGGTGCTAGAGGAGTTAAGAACTCAACTTGATGAGTTGTTACAGTTCGGATCCATTCACCCATGCATGTCGCTGTGGGGCGCACCGTTTTGTTTATGAAGAAAAAGGACGGTAGCTTGAGATTATGTATTGATTACCAGCAGCTGAATCGGGTTACAGTGAAGAATAAATATCTGCTCCCACGCATTGATGACCTATTTGATCAGCTTGACCTAAAATCAGGTTATCACCAACTCAGGATTAGGGATAGAGATATGGATAAGACAACATTTAGTATGAGATACGGGCATTTCTAGTTCACAATCATATCGTTTGGGTTGACAAACGACCCTGTCATGTTTATGGATCTCATGCACTGAGTACTGCGGGCGTACATAGATAGATTTATGATTGTCTTTATAGATGATATTCTTATCTTTTCCAAGACTCGTGACGACCACACGGGACATCTTCGAGCAGTGTTGCAGACTTTAAGGGAGCATAGGTTGTACGCCAAATTCAGTAAGTGTGAATTTTAGCTTACAGAGGTTTGATTTTTTGGTCATGTTTTAGGAGCTAGCAAAGTGCCAGTGGACCCTGCTAAGGTTAGATCCGTGATAGATTGGCCTACTGACAGCAACCACAAGTGTATGGCAAACGTCAAAGTAATAGTGGCACCAACTCATGTTGGTGTTGGGAATATCGTATCCACAAGGACGGTTATTTGCTAATATTTAGTCTAATTAAGAAATAGAGTTAGGCACTTAAATGTTGGGTTTTGTAAAAACAAATTATTAATTAATTTAAACTAACTAATTGCAAGTAATTAAAATTGGGTCTTAAGCTATGGAGAGAATATCCTAAGAAATCTAATTCACCTAAATTGTATCATTCGAATCCAATTTAATTATCAAGTCTCCCGATTCATGTAATGATAGGTGAATATCCTACAAATCACTCCATCCCGAGGTCACGGTGATGGAGATTCTAACATCTCACTCGGACTCCGCCGGTTAGCGTGAATAGCGTAAGTGAGATACCGCAATAAAAACCAAATTCAATTGCCTCCCTAGTCAATGACCATCGTTCAATGTGTCATATGTTCTAAGGTTGTGTTTCTCCTAATCAGGATTCAAAAGCCCCAATGGTCATGGTGACTCTCAAACCCTTGAATCTACACCTACTTGATCAAGGTAAGTATAGCATAGCACACAAGAACACACAAATCAAAACATTGAATTGAAAGAACAAAGATAATCGCATTGAAATCAAAAGAATCCAATTTAGGATCCAAAGATCTCTAGAACAAAAGAGATTACCCCATAAGTGGGTTCAATTCAACACAATTCATGATTAGTAAGCAAGAAAACATGAAATCAAACCTACAATGAATATAGAATCCAAGATTTTTTATCACTCTTCTTCAATCTTCACACGTTCTTCTTGTTTCTCCAAAGCAAAAGATGATTCTCCTTATCTCTCTTAACTATATATAGAGGTATTTTGGTCCAACTAAAATACGTTTAGAACCCTAAAAATATGCAAAACTCGGATTTACTGGCTGTGGCGCCCACACAACGCCCATAATATGCAACGAAACTCGACCTGGCGCTGTGGTGGTGTTGTGGCGCTCACATAACGCCAGGATATTATACACTCCCTGGATTCGGCGCTGTGGCGGCGCCATGGTGCCCATGCAGTGCCAGGTCTAGCAGCTTCATTTTTCTTCTTCATTTCTTCACGTTACCCGCTTGTCGTCTAGTCTCGTTGTCCCTTGAACCTAATACACCAAAAAAAACACTAAATAAGCCTCAAATCATCAATTACTTTATTAAATAATTAGCTAAATCCTACTTAACACGCTCAAAATCATGTTTCGCATCACACTCCCAAACTTAAGATTTTCCTAGTCTCTAGGAAAGAATTACACAACAAGATATGCAATTTACTTTAAACCAACAAAATAAACATCAAAAGCACCATCCATAGTTGGAAAATATCAAGTATGCAAACACAAATTTACTTTCACATTTTATAATTCTCAATTCTCAACTTACCTTAGTGGTGTCTTCCAATCTCAGATTCAAACCATATATTGACTCAACCCAAAGATTTTCAATTGCCCACGAACCCAGCCTTTCAACCAAACTTTCACAAGATCTCACTTTCAACAACCCAAGTGCAGTTCTGAAACTCTAGCCTCCACTACTCAAGAGAGTTCACTAAAAGTATCTGAAAGCTCAATAATTCTTCATTTAAAGCATCAACTTCCATGAGATTCCATAAGCATATTTTTCGCTCCACTCTCTACTATCATCAAACTTAAAAGGACAAAAATCCTTAGGTATTTGATAGGTTGTAATGGGGTCATGGCTCGGTGTATCAAAAAGTGGATTTTTGAGCTCAAACAAAGTTAGATAGAATACACAAACCCTTTCCTTATATATATAGAGCTCTCTACAAGAATAAACTCTTGAAAAAATAAATCACTAACATTCACTTAAGAGTTCACTCATAACTCTTCTTTTTCATCACACCAGTCCATATTTTTCTTTTTCTTTGGACTTTATTTGGTTGATTTACTCATTCTCTTTCTTTACATTCCCTTTTTTCAGGTGGATTTCATCTTTCTCTCAAACTTTACAAGCTCTTTCCATCATAGATAATGGTTGCTCATCAATCTAACTTTTAGGTAGGCTAAGGCTTTTTTTTAAGCTCGTAACACTGAAGGGTGTCAAAAATTCATAGTAATCAAGGCTCAATCCTTTTAGTTTGGAGTTTATCGCTTCTAGTGGCTCTAGAATAAGTTCTAGAATCCTCGAATCCTCATTAAAGCCCACATACTTTAAGTTTATCCCCTTTTTGTATTGGCATAAGTCTTTCCCTACACCGGACATACCCGGAGAAACCCCGATCTAGCCAAGCTAAACACTTAGGTATGTGCCCTTTACTCTTCCTCATGTATATTATCTCATTGGTTTGATCAAGAGTATATCATAGAATGTCAGCCACATAAGGAAAGAAAATTAAAATAATATCTCTAAGTGACATGTACATATTTGTAGAATAAACGTGAAACACCCCCAAACTTAAGATGTTCAGTGCCCTCAATGAACTCTAAATACTCCTAAAATGAAACATGATAGTGGGCATGCATGAGAAATGACACACTAACAAAAGCTAATAGTTTTGAAAAAAATAGCAAAAAGAAGAAAAACAAAACAAAAACAATTAAGATAGGATGTCAAAGCAAAAACTCCCCTGATTTAAAAGAGTTGTGCACTAATGAAGAATGAGATCAATCCTCAGATAAAGACGAGAAATTGTCTCTCGCACTGTGCTCACCAGCGTCATCAAAGTAAATAGCCGAAGGTGGAAGCGGGTAATTACGATCAGTTGGATGGTGAAACATGTGCCGCTGGTAGCGTGCCATCCCCTCCAAATGCATAGCAGTTGCCCGCTGAAATGAACGTTGTTGTTGATGCATAAGACACTGATCTCGTTGCATTTCCTCCAATATGCGAAAATAACGATCCTTCGGAGTGTGATGCTGTTGCTGGTGGTCGCGGGGAATCAATGCCAATGGTTGAAAGTCACCTCCGCCCTGTTCAGTGTGTGGTGCTTCAGATTGCACTGACGGTGATGGTGCTTGCCTACGCGAATGTCGTTGTGGTTGACTCGAAGGTCCAGGCTGTTGCTCTTGAGGGTCATCATATGAATCAACGTAACCCTGGAGGTGGCCCACATTGACGTAATGTAGCATCGGATATGGGGTTCAACCTCAATGTGCACTCATTACTGTGAAAATGGACAGTCTGATGCTTGCACAAGTGAGTTATAATCCAAGGATGATACAACACCATTAAGGCGGCCCATGAAGAAAACTCGTCAAAGAACATGAGACTACCTCACCAAAGTCGACATCATCACCAGCTAAGATATGCGCTAATAGAGTAGCGCGCTCCAGTGTGATCTCGCTAGTATTCCCCGTCGGCATTAAGGTAGAGCAAATAAAGTGGAGCCAACCTCTGGTGGACCGCCTAAAATTTTCGGTAGCCAATTGTTGATAATGAAGGCTGTCCTTACTCCTTTTCCACACAGCGCGCCCCGGAACACAAATAATATCAGCTATTTGTTGATGGGTGTAATCTTTAGGGGACCATGGAAAGTAAGATTTTCCCAGAGCTATGTTTACATAGGCACCAGTGATACTGACGTCGACTCCCCTCACCCATACCTTTTGGTTAGGATATTGGTGGTATCCATTTGCATAAAATTCCATGGTGAGTTCACTAGATATCACGACCTTATCAGTGTTTCGCCCAATAGCTGCAGTACGCCACCCATGATGTTCCACAATGTCCAAAATATGTTTTTTGTATTTATTGGACACCGTAAATATACGTTCAGGTTTTATTGTTAAGGAGGTGTACTTTTTGTAACGAGCCTCTGCCCATTTATCTGGTAATACTCAATGGCGGTGTCATCAGAGTCAGAGTCAGAGTCTGAGTCGGAGTCAGAAGCGAAGCAACCATCGGACGATTAGAGCGTGGGGTTGGACAGTCGGAAGTTTAGACCGAGATGCACGTGAGGTACTCATCCTAAAAAGAAAATAAAATCAGTAAGTCTAACTATAATTGTGATAGAAAAACACACTATGCTTGTTAACGACATGCACATAAAGTAGGGGACAAAAATATCAAATAGAGCACAATGACCCCCCAAACTTAAGTGAAAATGCATGGTGCAAAGTCGTAACAAACAAGATTTTTAATTCATGGACATACTACCCATGCAAATACCCGTGCAAAGTGACTAGTGGTAAAGAACTATTTAACAAACACCAACATGATCATGAAAAATTAGCACACAACCATATGAATGAACAATATGTCAACAAGGAAACCAATTAATTTAAACACAATGGGCATACCCACACAAGGATATAAAATGCCAAGGGGAAACAATGTAGATGGATTAATCAATAAAAATTCATTAAGGCATTTATTCAAACACCTTGAACACAAGGGAAGAACACAACTAAATATCCCAAATTAGTGCACAAAATCAACTTCAACACAAGAGTGCATGGTAATCCAACTAAGCTTCAATAAATCATGTAACAATTGAATCAAAAGAAATTGTAAAAATAGTTGGAATGCATACCTTGTAGAGGTTGAAACAACAACTCAAAAACACCCACAATGAAAGACCAAAAAGAGTAGATATCAAATAGATCTAATGTCCACCTATTAATGTGGGTTGATTTAGAGATGTGTAGGAGAGATCGGTGATGGTGGAGAGAGGTTAAGTGTATGGGGAGGGGGTAGGTTCGGCTAAGAGAGGGGTTGTGATGTGGGAGAGGAGAGAAAAAGGCAAAAGCCTTTATAAGGGCACTGGGCGCTGGGCCTGGCGCTATGGTGCCAGTCCAGCGCCAAGTTAGCCAGAGTTCTGGTCGTAGCGCTAGCACGACGCCATGGTGTCGTGCCTAGCGCCACTGATTTTGTTTTTTTGAAAGTGAAATAACAAATATAGGGGTGCTGAGCTGGTGTTGTGGCACTAGCATAGCGCCACCTCCAGAAGCTGAGCAAGGAGGGCGCTGTGTCGGAGCCAGCATAGCGCAACCTTAAGGAACGTAACTATTTGGGGCGCTGAACTGGTGCTGTGGCGCCCAACTCAGTGCCAAGGTCAGGGAGAGAATATTTCGACAAAATCAAACAATTTTAACCCCCAACGGACGCATAAACCCCAAACAATCATTACGAAATCACATAAACATCAATTAACAATTGTTTGAAACGCAATTCATCAATCAAAAAGAATCAAACTAAATAACAAATTGAATTCAATGCACGAGCTAACAGCGACGCGCTCGACCACTCCCTCAATTGGTTGTTTCGAAATCGTCCACTTCGATGAAAAATCACCTAGCAAATGGAGAACAACATGAAATCATGTAAATACATACAATTAGTCTTGCAAACAAATCCAATCGTATGGAAACTAAAATTCTAAAAAAAAATAAAAAAGATAACTCTACGGTGCCTCCTAATAGCGCTAAATTTGACGTCGTTAGCTAGACGTCTGTCTCATGAGCACTATTTGCCGGTAGCGGCAAACTCGCTTTGCCGCACGTTCGAACCGTAATAAAGTTTCACTCGTTAAGCGTCGACTTTAAATGTCTTCCCATCATCACTCCGAAGCTCCACCACTCCATATGGCCAAGTTTGCACGACCTTGTACGGTCTATACCCTCGTGACTTCAGCTTAGCGGGAAATAGCTTGAGCCGCTAATTGTAGAGTAATACCACTTGTCCCGGCTCAAAAGTTCTGTGCTCAATCATTTGATCATGCCACCTCTTTGTTCGCTCTTTATACAACTTGGCGTTCTCATATGCATGGAAGCGAAATTCATCCAACTCCATCAATTCAAGTAATAGTGCATCGCCGGCAGCTTTGATATTGAAATTTAACTTCTTCAATGCCCAATACGCCTTGTGCTCCATCTCAACTGGTAGATGACATGACTTCCCATAAACTAATCTTTACGGAGACGTCCCAATTGGCGTTTTGAACGCCGTTCAATATGCCCACAGTGCTTCATCAAGGTGTAATGCCCAATTCTTACGACAAGAATTTATGCTCTTTTCCAAAATTTGTTTCACCTCCCGATTACTCACTTCGGCTTGGCCATTAGTTTGAGGATGGTAGGCCAATGATGTCTTGTGTCGCACGCCATACTTGCGGAGCATCGTATCCAATGCTCTATTGTAAAAATGTGTCCTTTCATCACTCGCCAAAGCCCGAGGTGTCCCAAATCAACAAAAGATGTTCTTTTTCAAGAAATCAATAACAACTTTTACATCATTCTTCGACGTCGCCACGGCCTCGACCCACTTTGAAACATAATCAACGGCAATAAGGATGTATTGCTTCCCATGAGACATTAAGAAAGGACCCAAAAAATCAATCCCTCATACATCAAACAATTCTACCTCTAGAAAAGTAGTTTGAGGAAATTCTTGTCGTCGCGAAGTCGTCGCGAGATATTTCCAGTCCATTGATATTCGTTGCAAGTCTTCAGATAGATGTATGTGTCTTTGAAAAGACTCGGCCTATAGAGGCCACTTTGAACCACCTTTGTCGCTGTACGTTGAACGCCAAAATGACCACCGAACGGAGAAGAGTGGCATCCCTCTAAAATTCCCATAAACTCATTTTCGGGAACACATCGTCGTACCAACCCGTCATTGCACCGCCTCAACAAATAAGGTTCATCCCATAGATAATGTTTCACATCACTCAAAAAAAAATTTTGTACGGAGGGACTCAAATTGGGAGGCAAAACTCGACAAGCCAAGTAGTTCACGAAATCTACGAACCATGGTACATCTCGTTGAACGTCCACTCTAAAAAGTTGCTCATCAGGAAAAAAGTCGTGGACCGGCTTCTTAGTATCCTCCTTTTGATGCGGTAGACGTGAGAGGTGATCAACCACCATATTCTCACTACTTTTCTTATCCTTGATTTTGAGGTCAAATTCTTGCAACAAAAGAACCTATCGAATCAACCGCGGCTTTGCATATTTCTTAGCAAACAAGTAACGAATGGCCGAGTGATTCGTGAACACTGTTACTTTAGAACCCACAATGTACAGCCAAAATTTTTCGCATGTAAACACTACGGCCAACAGTTCTTTCTCAGTGATAGTGTAGTTCTGCTGAGCCGGATCCAATGTTTTGCTAGCATAATAAATAGCACGGAAGAGCTTCTCTCTCATTTGACCCAAAACAGCCCCGAGAGCGAAATCACTTACATCACACATTATTTCAAAATTGGACTCCCAATCGGGGACAACCATAATAGGCGCCAAAATCAATGCCGTTTTCAAAATGTGAAAGGCCTTCACACACTCATCAGTCATCACAAAAGGAACAAATTTTTCAAGCAACCCACCTAAAGGTTTCGTGATTTTCGAGAAATCACGAATAAAATGATGGTAGAACTCGGCATGCCCCAAGAAGCTACAAATATATTTGACAGTCCGAGGCACTGAAAGTTTCTCAATTGCTACTATCTTTGCGCGATCCACTTCCAACCCCTTAGATGATACCCGATGACCAAGAACAATCCCTTGATGGACCATAAAGTGGCATTTTTCCCAATTCAACACCAAGTTAATGTCTTGACATCTTTTCAGCACTAAAGAAAGATTTTGCAAACACAAGTCAAAAGATGCCCCAAAAACTAAGAAATCATCCATGAAAACTTCCATTATGTCTTCCACCATATCTGAGAAAATTGTCATCATACACTGTTGAAATGTCGTCGATGCATTGCAAAGACCAAAAGGCATTCTTCAAAACGCGAAAGTATCATATGGACAAGTGAAAGTAGTCTTCTCCTGATCTTTCGGTGCTATGGCAATCTGATTATAACCTGAGTACCCATTAAGGAAACAATAATAATTAAATCCAGCTAGTCTGCCAAGCATCTGATCAATAAATGGCGATGGGAAATGATCCTTTCGTGTCGCCTTGTTCAGCTTTCGGTAGTCGATGAAGACACGCCATCCTGTCACCATTCTCGTTTGCACTGTCTCTCATTCCTCATTCCGAACTACAGTCATATCCCTTTTTTTAGGGACAATATGCACTGGTGAAATCCATGAATTATCGAAAATGGCATATATGATTCCTGCATTTAACCACTTTAAAATTTCTTTTTTCACCACTTCTTTCATTACTGGGTTCAAGCGACGCTGAGGTTCCACATATTGCTTTTGCTCTTCCTCCATCAAAATTTTATGCATACAAATTGATGGGCTAATTCCTTTAATGTCCTTGATAGTCCACCCCAAAGCCGATTTATGCTCATGTAAAACACGAATAAGCTTCTCTTCCTCCAACTTGGTCAACAAAGAAGATATAATCACTAGATATGTAGACTTGTCCCCAAGTATGAGTAACGCAAATGCTCAAGCAAAGGCTTCAATTCAAGACTTGGTTCAATGACTGCACTTTCAGGCTCAAGTTCTAACTGCTCAAATGGTTGGTGGAATTTCATTGACTTCAAAGCTGCCAACTCTTCCATTGTCTCATGAAGTATACAGTTACAAGTGGGGGTTGCGGTGATGCTTTACACTTAACATCTCTCCAAGGGATCCTCTGGTGCTAGTTCTCAAGATAGCTCAGTTACACACTCTGAAACACTATCCACCATTTCTATGCTATTGCATTGTTCAATTGCATTAGGGAACTTCATAGTATTGTAGATATTGAACAACACTACTTCAACATTCACTCGTAGTCTCAATTCTCCCTCTTGCACATCAATGAGAGCTCTAGCGGTTGCCAAAAATGGTCTTCCTAAAATCAAGGTAACTTCATCATCCCCATCCATGTCTAGTATGACAAAGTCGATCGGGAAGATAAATTTATCCACTTTCACTAATACATCCTCGATCACACCTTTAAGATAAGACAATGAGCGATCCGCCAATTGCAATGTCATGTTCACATGCTTGACCTCCCCCAAACCTAACTTTTTGAAGATAGTTAAGGGCATCAAATTAATACTAGCTCCAAGATCACACAACACCCTATCAAATAGACAAACTCCAATGGTTCACGGTATGGTGAAGCTTCTAGGGATCCATTTAATTTTTGTGGGAGCTTTCTTTGAAGAATGGCACTGCACTCCTAAGTCAAGTTCACTGTCTCAAATTCCTCAATCTTCCTTTTTTGAGCAATAATGTCTTTCAAAAACTTAGTGTAGTGTGGCATTTGCTCGAGAGCATCAGCAAAAGGAATATTCACTTGCAACTTCTTGAACATGTCATGAAACTTTTTGAATTGTTCTTGATTTTTTTATTTCTTGAACCTTTGAGGATAAGGTAGTGGTGGAGTAATAACGGGAGGGTTATCTGGGAATGTAATCATGTCTGGCGCTACCTTCCACTTTCTTGAACTAACCTTCTCAACATTGTTGTCCTTTTTGCCTGCCTCGGATCTCTCAGATATATCATCATTATGCAAACCACGTTGCTCAGTTTCATCACCTTTCTTAGTTGCCTCAGATTCATCACATTCAGACTCATTATGCACATCACCCCACTCAATTGCAATCACCTTACTTTGTTTCTTTTCCACTGGCTTCTTCTGAACTGGCTCAGGTAGTATCTTACCACTTCTCAAATGAACTGTGTTGACGTTCTCCCTCGGATTCACAACTGTATTAATTAGGAATCGGCCCTCTTGACGAGAATTCAAAGCTATCGCTAACTGCCTAATTTGTCGCTCTATGTTCTTCATTGATTGAGTTCTCTCGTCTTCCATTCTTTTCAAAGTTTGTTTCATTCCATCCACATTGTGCTTTACACTCTCCATCTTTTTCTCATTCTTCTCAAGCCTTTAGGTATGATTAATATCCACTACCTTCAAATATTGTTCAATGGCCTTGAAAGAGGCTTGTTCTTCTGGTGGAATTTACCATTGTTGCATTTGGTTCCCAAAACCAAGTGGAGTTACTTGCAATGCATTATTTGGATTTCCATACGACAAATTTGAGTTGGAATTGATTCCTTGATAATATCGTTGTGGAGCTGGAGCCCTTGGCCTAAAATTGTTCCCGTAATTTTGATTGTCCAAGTAATTCACTTCCTCATATTCCTCTATTTGAGGTGTTTGATCCAATGGGTTGGCCACCAAAGATATTTGATGCATAGGCGGAGAATTTTGTGGTTGTCGATTAACATGTCCTTGTTGAAGCTTAGCCATCTGATTAGACAAATTTGACAATTAAGCCATTATCGTTGTTTGTGTGTCAACCTCAAACCTTCTTGGTGCCTTATTTGATGATGTTTGTGCTCTTGGTTGTGCAAAGGAATTCATAGCCATCATCTCAAGTAACTCACATGCATCGTCCTCGCTTTTAGAGAGCAATGTACCTCCTGACGCCACATCAACTAAAGTCCTTATGTTCGGAGTCATGCCATAGTAGAAAATTTACAATTGAGCCCATTTCTCTAATTCGTGCCCCGGACACTTCCTCAACAACTCTTTCAATCTTTCCCAAGCTTCTCCCAATGATTCTATCTCATCTTGCCTGAAAGAGTTGATTTACTGCTTCCGTTATGCCACCTTCACTTGAGGGAAAAACTTTTGAAGGAATCTTACATTAATATCATCCCAAGAAGTAAGGCTTCCCTGATTAAGCCAGTGACACCATGCCTTTGCTTTCCCCGCTAGCGAAAAAGGAAAAAGCCGCATCCTAACGTTTTCTTTTGGGACATGACTTATGTGAACCGTGTCGCACTTCTCCAAGAACATTTCCATATATGCTACTGGATCTTCGTTAGGCAAACCATTCAAAAGACTATTTTGAGCCAAATTAATCAATCCGGTTTGAGCTCAAATGGACGATTGTTCACCGGAATCCTCATCACACCATTATAAGTTACTTGAACATCCGGCTTGAAGTAATCCCGAAGAGGTCGTTGCTTCTCCTCTTGTCCTTGGTTCACAGCCATATTATTAGCCTCTTGTTGTTGCTCCTGCATATCATCGGTATAATTTAGGAAAAGTAAATCAATCTCGGAGTCTTTATCTTCCACTTTGATCTCTTCTTCGTTTTGCATAGACATAAAACCTAAAACAAAAGTGAAGAGAAGATCAAATGTAGATTGTTATTGAAATTAAACAAAAAGAATAAACAAATATTGCTAAAAAATAAAAATCCTAAACAAACTAAAATTAGCTACCGTCCCCGGCAACAGCGCCAAAAACTTGACAGCAACCGCAAGTGTACGGTAAACATCAAAGTAATAGTGGCACCAACTCGTGTTGGTGTCGGGAATATCGTATCCACAAGGACGGTTATGTGCTAATATTTAGTCTAATTAAGAAACAGAGTTAGACACTTTATAAAACAAATTATTAATTAATTTTAACTAACTAATTGCAAGTAATTAAAATTGGGTCCTAAGCTATGGAGTGAATATCCTAAGAAATCTAATTCACCCAAATTGTATCATTCGAATCCAATTTAATTATCAAGTCTCCCGATTCATGCAATGATAGGTGAATTTCCTACAAATCACTTCATCCCGAGGTCTCGGTGATGGAGATTCTAACATCTCACTCGGAGTCCACTGCTCAGCATGAATATCGTAAGTGAGATACTGCATTAAAAACCAAATTTAATTGCCTCCTTAGTCAATGACCATCGATCGATGCGTCATATGTTCTAAGGTTATGTTTCCCTTAATCCGGATTCAAAAGTCTCAATGGTCATGGTGACTCTCAAACCCTTGAATCTACACCTACTTGATCTAGGTAAGTATAGCGTAGCACACAAGAACAAACAAATCAAAACATTGAATTGAAAGAACAAATATAATCACATTGAAATCAAAAGAATCCAATTTAGGATCCAAAGATCCCTAGAACAAAAGAGATTACCCCATAAGTGGGTTCAATTCAACACAATTCATGATTAGAAGCAAGAAAACATGAAATCAAACCTACAATGAATATAGAATCCAAGATTTTTTATCACTCTTCTTCAATCGTCACACGTTCTTCTTGGTTCTCCAAAGCAAAAGATGATTCTCCTTATCTCTCTTAACTATATATATAGAGGTATTTTGGTCCAACTAAAATACGTTTAAAACCCTAAGAATATGCAAAACTTGGATTTCTTGTGTGTAGTCTTTGTATGGCGCTACGCCCATAATATGCAACGAAACTCGACCTGACGCTGTGGTGGCGCTGTGGCGCCCGCACAACACCAGGATATTATATATTCCCTGGATTTGGCGCTGTGGCGGCGCCATGGCGCCCGTGCGGCGCCAGGTCCAACAACTTGATTTTTCTTCTTCATTTCTTCATATTACCCACTTTCCATCTAGTCTCGTTGTGCCTTGAACCTAATACACCCAAAAATACACCCTCAAGTCATCAATTAATTTATTGAATAATTAACTAAATCCTACTTAACACACTCAAAATCATGCTTCGCATCACCTACTCCATCTTCGGTTACAGTCATCCATAGTTTTCTAGGGTTAGCAGGGTATTACTGACGATTCGTGCGGTATTTTTCCAAGATTGCGGCACCGATGACCAAACTCGTGAAGAAAGGTTCGAGTGGGATGACAATTATGAAGAGACCTTCAGTGCACTAAAACAAGGGTTGACGACTGCGCCAGTATTAGTATTGCCAGAATTTGGGAAATGTTTGGTAGTGTATACAGATGCACGAAGGTTGGTTTGGGATGTGTACTGATGTAAGAGGGTAAAGTCATCGCTTATTCATCGCGACAGCTCAAGATTCATGAGAAAAACTTCCCTACACATGACTTGGAATTGGAAGTGGTGGTCTTTGCGCTGAAGATTTAGCGACATTATCTATATTGAAAGAGGTTCACTCTGTACACGGACCATAAAAGTTTGAAGTACCTATTCTCCTAGAAAGAATTGAATATGAGACAGAGACATTAGTCGGAGTTCCTGAAGGATTATGATTTCTCATTAGAATGTCACCTAGGGAAGGCCAACGTTGTTGCGGACGCCTTGAGCATAAGAGGATTTGATGCAGAGGTTGTGACTTGTCGCATGACACATGAGTATGTGTTACTCGAGGCGGCTGATATGATGTATTCGGAAAAGGTTTCGACTAGCACTGAGGCATTGATATGTGAATAGATGGGGACTCAGGTCCTCTATATTTAGATTATATTATAGGGTTAGCAGGCAGATGAGCATTATCGATGCTTCAGTGGTATGGCTCAGAGTTCAGATTATCCATATTGGAGTCAGTCGACAAACTCATGCTTGAGATTCATAGGGCATTTGTGGGTTCCATCAGTGGCTGAGATTCACACAGATATATTTCAGGAGTCTCACCACTCATGTTTCATAGTTCATCCGAGCAGGTCCAAGATGTACACGGATATGAGACGTCTTTTTTGGTAGCCGGGGATGAAGTTTTATGTGACATAGTATGTTAAGGCGTGTGAGATATGTTAGTGGGTTAAGACTAAGCATCAGAGGCTTTGAGGATTACTATAGCCACTTCCCATTCCTTAGTGGAAGCTGGAGCATATAGCCATGGACTTTTTCAGCGGATTGCCTCGATTTCAATGTCGACATGATAATATTTGGGTAATTGTGGATAGATTGACTAAGTCTGCGCACTTCCTACTGATCTCTACTACACATCGAGTGGATAGGTTTGCCACTTTGTATGAGTGAGAAATCATCCGACTTCACGGGGTTCTGGTGTCGACTGTGTTAGACAGAGGGACACAGTTTACATCACAAATTTAGCAGAGTATGCAGGCACAATTTGGCACGCAGTTGGACATGAGAACCTCCTACCATCCACAGATAGATAGACAAGTCGAAGCGACCGATCCAGGTATTCGAGGACAAGTTGAGGATGCGTGTGTTAGAGTATGGTGGTTCTTGAGAGGAATATCTTCATTTGTGTGAACTCTCCTATATTAACAGTTATCAGGCCAATATTGGGATGGCAACATTTGAGGCACTCTATGGTAGGCCTTGTAGATCTTTATCGTGTTGGGCAGAACCCAAGGATATTGCTGCTACTGGGCCTGATATTATGGTGGATCACACATAGAAGATTCGACAGATCAAACTACATTTGAAGAGTGTGCAAGAAAGATAGAAGAAGTACTATGATAAATACCATGGCGAGTTAGAGTATAACGAGGGGGCTACGTTTATTTGAAGGTCTCGCCTCTAAAGTCACAAGACATTTGGAATCAAAGGAAAGCTCACGCCGAGGTTCATTGGTATGTTTAGAGTGAAGAAGAGAATAGGTAAGGTAGCTTATGAGTTAGAGTTACCACCTCACTTAGCCGGGATCCATTTAGTTTTTCATATATCGATGCTCCGACTAGATAGGTTGAGAGGGGGTAGACGACCGATAGTAGATCTTAGTCAGATAGACTTTAGAGAGGACATCACTTATGAGGAGCAACCTATTCAAATATTGGACCGTCAAGTGAAGAGACCGAGGAACAAGGACATCCCATCAGTCCTCGTCAAGTGGCAGCATCACGGGGACGGTGAGCTGACATGGGAATTGGAGTCTTATATGCGCGAGCATTTCCCATACCTATTCTAGATTCTAGTAAGTCTAAACTTAAGTTAATTCAATTTCAGGACGAAATTCTAATTAGTTAGCGTGGCGAGCAAGATCAATCCTCGGGAGTCGACACCGAGGTATATTATTTTTGTGTGGTGTATCTAATACCTTTTTATACTCAAGAAATGTCAAGTTTCAATAAATTATTGGTCCAATTGCGATAAAATGCATGAAATGACTCCTCGAGATGCGTGTGATGCGGGTACGGAGCTATCTAGAACGAAATAGCTTAGATGTACAAATTACTAATTTATATATCGACATACTAAGCTAAGTAATTAACAAACTTGACCAAGTCGGATAAAACTTCAATAGGCCGAATATGGACCCGACGTGCCTCGAGATGTGTGCTGAGGCACGGGGCACCGGGTGTCGGGTACCCGAAAACTAGTATGGGATCAATACACAATGATAATTCATTAATAGACTATCCAACTGAGTTAATGTGCTTAAGCTTATCTAAATAAAACTAAGAAATTACATAAGCCTATAGTTGTGAATGATTTATTGTGGCATTTGATCCTTCTTGAGATGATCCTAGGAAGTGTCCTACAAGGCAAGGTAAGTTAAAAAATGGTGTCAATTAAGTGTAGGGCTGAACTAAATAAGGGCCCTTGGATGTTATAGGGATTAGAAAGTGATTGATGATGAAATTAAATAGTATAAAATTAGGACTTAACTAATTTGAGCTCACATGCAAATCAAGAAACAAAAAAGAAGGTGAAACTTGCTGAACTTCTTAGAAATTAAGGAGAGATTGTAGAGATATCAAAAGTCCTAGCAAGGAGGAGAAAAAAACAAAAAAAAAAAAAACAAATCTAGGTAACCCTTATTCCTTATTTTTCATACTAAAATTGAGTGCTTTCTTTGATTCATAGTGAGCTGGATTTTTAGGGGTTTTACCCCCCGTCTCTTAGTGAGATATTAATCTAGAATATAGTGATTTCAAGCTCTTGAAAGACCCAAGTAATGATGTTCAAAAATTATCAAGAAACTCAATGCTTTTATGTCTCAATTTGAGGTTTTTAGTGTCGAATCATGCATGGACTGAATTTGTTAGTAAATGAAGATATTATGCTTGGGTTTTTTACTTCTATATAAGTATCTCAAGTTGGTTTGTAGTGCTGGGAAGAATTGGAATGAACTCATGTTTCATGTTCTTGATGATGATGACGATGATGGAATGAGTTTAAATTATTGATGGGTTGATTATTTGTATTCTAGATGTCTAATGATTGAGATGTTACTTCTATCTGGGTGTCTTAAATGGATTTGTTAATTATGGACAGAACTTGTATAGATTAAATCAATGTTAATTTCAAGAGGTTACATCTCAAGTGTTTGATAAAAAGCCAACAAAAATAAAGGGACAATTTTGGGTAGGTTTTTGGCAAACTTTTAGGACCTTTTTCGGTGGACTACACTAGTCTAAAAGTCACCAAAGTGTGCAAAGAACATCAACATACTACAAATTTGGTTTTCCAAAATTTTCAAGCGATTCCAACGAGTTTTGAATAGTTTTCGAAAATGGTTTTGAAATAAGAAAAACGAGATTTCCTAATTGAGCTGAATTTTGTTTGAGCACATTTCGAGGGCATCAAACGATGCCAGAATTGGACAAAAATTTCTAGAATATGTTATTAGATCATTGGAAGGTTTAACTAATTTTTGTGATTTTTCTGATGTGTCTAACTCAGTTTTCAAGTCGCATTTCAACTAAAAATCTCATATTTACAAATAGGGACTTTAAATTTCACTTAGGGTTGCAAATTGAGTTTTTGGACTAATAAATGAGATTTTATTATTGATAACCTTGATTTCAAGTGTTTGAACTTCATGAAACCAACCTCACGAATTTTAGAAAATTCTATTTATTTTTAAGCCATTTTTCAAGTTGTAAGAAAACTAACTTTCAAGTAATTATTTTGAAGTTCATAAAGGACAATTTTGTAAACTAATGCTTTAAAACAACTTGAAATGGTTTCTAATGATCATAAATAGTTTAATAACACTCAAAAATAATTAATAAAGTGTGTTGAACAATATTAAATAAGTATGGACATTTTTGGCCGAGTGAAGTGCCCAATGAAGACTTGAAATGAATAAAAGGGGCCCTTTGGCTTGGAATTATTTGTAGGTCTCTAAATGGGATTGTTTAGCATCAATATTTCAAGTTATATTGCTCACAGAATAAGAACCCTTAATAGCAAAATGCCAAGAATACGAAAGTGTAAAAAAATTACAAATGTACAAGTTAGATTATAATTAAACTACATTAGCAACAATGATGCTAAATGCAACTTAATGACTTTAGCACATATATAACCAATCAAAATGGACATCAGGTACCTAGCTAGCTAGAGCCGGGCATCGGAGAGTTGATTGGGACGCGCGTCGAGTCGCGAGAGTGCGTGTTAGCATTGATAAAAAATAAGTAAACCAGCTAGAGAATCAATTCCAATTCTTATAATATTCTTATATTTGTTTCTTGTTATTCCATTTATTTGGACTCTATTCTATATCTTTGACTATTTAACGCTTGAGTGCGTCACGAAGGTACTACTGGGTTTGGTGCTAAATGGACAAACATGACCTCACCACAAGTACTGGATCATAGGTAGTAGACGTTGCGAGGTATTCAGGGCACCATTGATGCCCCGCGCTACACCGAACTGAGCCTGTCAACTTGAAGACAAGTAGTGGCACCCGTTCTCGATGGATTTAGACCACTTAGACGCCTTCCTTTGACTCTTAGCCACTCTTTATTCATTGTTACCGCTTTCTAGTCCATTTATCATGCACTTTTTTTTAGTTTTTTTGTCTTTCTAATTCCCTTATGGTATTTAGACTTATTTGTTTAAGTTCATGAATTGTGATTGAAACTCTACTGACTTTACTCACTGGAATTGTCTCTTTCGGTGACAATTACAGATCTACAGACGAGCAAGGGAAAAGGGCCGGTGATTGGTGACTTCCTCTGAGAACTCTCAGAGCTGCTTCTCCTCTTGCTTACTTATAGGTTTGCATTTTTGTATTGTATATATATATATATATATGATTTTTTTATAACACTTGGGGATCTATTTGGGATTTGAAGGACACTGATACATGTATATTCATGATTTCCCTCTTACTGTCACCATATATATACATATTATCTATACGCTACAGGGTTATGTACCATTAGGATGTCTGACTCTATATCTTTGAATTGTTTATATTTGTTTAAGTTTTGCTTTTGCTATTAAACTTGCAAATTACAACGATTCAACTTTAAATCACCAATTAACTTATAATAATGGAAAAAAGGCTGACTAGGCTTGCGTTGATCTTGCGAGGGCCGACTCGCGGGTCCATGTAGACTTAGGCCAGTCGAGAGCCCAGTTTGTGGGGACTTGGGTCGTCACATTGCTAAGTTTCATTCTTTCTACATATTTATTGTTTTTGATATAATATATTATATAAATGTATTTTTGGGTTCGTATGTGGTTAGGATCTCATTGGAATGGTTGTAACAGTTTTAAGACGAATTGAGATAATTGTGGAGCTAAGATAATGTTGGTTTAAGGATTTTGATATCCCAAATTAGATTAGAATGAATATATAATATGTTAATGCAATATATATTTTTATGGTGTGGATTGTGAGTCCTTCGGCATTTCCACCAAGCTGAGCAGGTTTTGTCGAAGATTTTTGAAGGTCGAGTTTTCCATTGTAAGCTTAGAAACAAAGGACGTGTTGTTGAAAGATTAAGGGTTATTTAATAAATCTAAACAAACTTTGAGGTTAAAATTAACTTTAAGATCTTCTAGGGTTAATAATCTTTTATATTTAATGATTATGTGATCGTAATTTTATTTATTTATTGATGGTGAGGTTAAAGCTGACTAAATTATTAGGGGAGTATGGTAATCTAGGCCGGTCAAATGCACTAATTAGGTAGGGTCCGACAGGGAATCCCCATGTGTACGGAAAAAAAAAATTCAGAGATTGGATTCATGATCCAGGTAGATGCGCAGCTCGTTATTTTTGTGCTTTGAGGAGTGACAATTTTGAATCATCGTATTTTTGTTCTATTATTAATTATTGTAATCAGTTATTAATATATATATTAGTTTATGAAGCGTGCTACGCACGGTTGAACCAGCTCGCTACGCTCGCGAAAATTTAATTAAACTAATAATTTATTTTTATATTCCAAAAAGTATACTGCTTCATTTTTATTCTAACTTTTTAACAACTAATTATAACTATTTGGATTTAATAACGGGAAGATCTTTAATTTAGAGTAGAATAGTAAATTTAAGTGAAGGTTGAAAAACTTAATCAAGAATAAAATAGTAAATTCAAGCGACTGTTGAAAGATTGATTATGCCTTTAATTAAAGGTAAAATAGTAAATTTAAGCGACGGTTGAAAGACTTAATCAAGGGTGGAATAGTAAATTTAAGTGACGATTGAAAGATTGATTATTCGTGCTTATTAATTATAGTAGATATATATATAAAAAGAGATCTTATGATGTATGTTATGTGTATATATAGATCAATGAATTTAGCGGCTCGTATCATTGCGATGAGGGAAGCTAATTTTTTGTCTGGTCAAAACTGTAGTCCATTTCACCATAGTTTCTTGTTGGTGTACTTAATTGCAAATGATCTAAAATAAAAAGTGCGTCTACTTTGACTTCAACAAAATTCAAAAGGAAAATACTAAAATGACAACAACAATGTCACCTGTGTATATCCGCATTTTAAAGCACACATGAATAGCTCTTATGAGCCAATGAGTTTTGTGGTGTGACATGGTGTTGTCGTTCTAGAACTTCTCAATTCAAAATGGGTTTCAATTATCACTTTTTAAAAACTAAAAATAAAATGGTTGCCACCTTATTAGAAATCCACATTAGGCATTAAATCGAGATGGTGTTTAATTTTTTGGTCCCAATGGAGACAGTTTTTTCATCCAATAAAGCCACGCAAAGACTTAGTTTATCTCGTGCAAAGCTTATCTCGTGCGAATAAAGTACGTAGAGAGAGTAAAGCTGCCCCACCCCCATTTTAATAAATCCTTCTTCATATTGATTCACTACTATTGATATTACCAAATCTTAGTAGCTTGAAAGCAAAGAGGGCCGCTAAGGGCACCCCACCATTTAATGAGGGCACCCAACTTATTTGTAAAAATTCCAGCAAAAATGGAAAAGACCATTTTGCCCCGTATGTATATATAATGGCTTAAACCCCACAAACCATTTTGACAAGGAGTTAGGGCACCCCACCAAGAAGCTTGAACCACAAAGCGCGCAATACCGCATTGCGTTTGGCGAAGAGCGATCGATTCTTGCGGATTGACATCGTCCGACGAGGTAACAATGTTTGACAACCATATTCGGGTTTTTTAGAAGCTGTTTAGTTGTGTATAACGGTGAAAATGATGATTTGTTTGTCAACGTATGGTTTGGTAATTTCTTCAAATCCGAAGTTGTTTCCACTGTATAATGGAGGATTGTAATGCTTCGGTGCCAGAGGAGGTCGTCCTTGAGGTAATTTTGCAAATTTTTTGTGTTTTTTTTGCGGTTATCCGAAGTTTCGTCTCGGGTGCGCGATTGTTTCGGCCTCGCAGACCGAGAGATGTATGGTAACGTCTCGGTCATAGAGACCGAGAGGTTTCACGTAGGTCACGGCCCGGGAACGACCGAGAGTAATGAGTAACTCTCGGTCGTACGTAAGCGAGACTCTGAAGAAAGTTTCGGACCTGTACAACCGAGAACATGTTTTTTTGGGTTTTTTTGTGATTGTCTTTGTACATTTTGGTTGATTATAATGTTACACTTGTTTGTATTGCAGGTAATGCCGTTATCTAGTAATTTTCCATACTACAAATGCGTTTTTACACCTTCTAAGCCATTCCCCTCTCGAGAAGCGGCTATTTCATGGCTCCAAATGATTGGTGGTGAGAACAAGTTTGTGTTAGTAACGAAGCGCTCGGATGCGGGGGCATTAAGCGCAGGGAAGGGTGAAAATTGCCTGTGAGAGGTCCTGGGACATATAGGGGACCGGCTCGAGAGAGTAGGGAAGGGAAAGCGGCAAAAATTTTAAAGAAATCAAGGAATGATGAAAAGGCGAGGAGTCACCGGTACGAAGAAATGTAGATGCCCTTTCCAAATTAACGTCAAGGAAAATGCCGATCGCTTATGGTATGTCACCGTGATTTGTGGGAGGCACAATCACGACACCGCAGAAGATTGGATAAGGGGGAGGAGGAAGTTGAGGATGCGGGGGGGGGAGGACCGAAAGTGAGCAAGCTTAGGGAGATTAGTCCACCTTCGTCTTTTGTGGAGTGCGAGCGGGAAGTTGAGGATGCGGGTGGGAGGACAGGGTCTCCAATCGGAGGCACCCCGGTGTCGGAGGCACCCCGGTCTCCAATCGGATTTGAGTCCTCCCACTCCACAAAAGCTTCTAGGCGAGAATAAAGTCAAGGTTCCACAAATGCGTCGTGCCGTCGACGCACGCAAAGTGGATCTAACATGGCTTATGGTCATTGCTTAGAACCGGATTGGTTGCCACATGTTGAGGCCATTATCGATATGGTTTCCTATGGAAATTGTGGATATCGGTGTATAGCCCTACGGGCTTCGACTCTGCCGACGTAGACGGGTGGAGGATTGTGCGTAGCGGGATGTACGATGAGATTATCGGGTATGAAGACCTTTGGCGGGAAGTGCTTGGCTCGAGTTTCGAGATCATCAAGAATGCGGTGCATTGCCCAGAGAAGCAAGAGGGGACATCTTTCAAAGAATGGTTGACACTTCCAGACATGGGATTGTTAGTATCCACCGCATTCAATGTCATTCTCGTCAACCTCTCGCATGGGAGTGCCTCCACATTCCTACCTCTACGTAGTACTCCACCATCGTCATTGCACAACAGACTTATCATTGCAATGGCAAATGAAAGGAATATCCATTGGGTTAGGGTAAGTTCTATGATTTTTTGTGAATTGGTTTGTTTCCCCTTAATCGGGTTTGTGACAATATCTTCTATGTTCTATTGTTCACTTTGTGAGTGCGATTGCGTGTGAATGCACCGCCGCCATCCTTATATCCATCGTGGGATCGGTACGTTGAGGATCGCGCCAAAGGTTGGCGAGATGGATTCGTTTTTCGAGACATCGCGCCCATTGCAATCGCTGATCATGAAGCCACCATACTGTTGTAGATTTAGATACACCGTAGGTTAAAGCTTGTACTAGACGGCTAAACATTTAGAAATTTTGCCAATTCGTCCGAATGTTCTATGTATATGCAAATGTTGTGTTGTGTTTTGATTGTTGTTGTGTTTTGATTGTTGTTTACTTATGGATGGACCCTTTTTAGAGTCGGTTTGAATGTTACGGAGATTTATAATTAATTAAGTTTCGGTGCAAATTGTCGTGATGGATTTTCAATCTTGTATTGTTAGTTTGACATACAACCAAATTTTTTTTCAAAGCTGTAATGTTCAAATTCATCAATTTCGATGTCTCGGTCAAGCGTGTTCGTGAAACAACCCATATTTTCGGTCACCCATGACCGACAAGTATTCCAATATATCTACGTTTACAACCGAGTCCAATAGAAAGGTCCGGTTGTACACCACCGAGATGGATTGACCATTTCAATTCGCCGACTCTCGTCCTATGACGACCGAGCCTACTAAGACCTCTCGGAAGTGGACAACCGATACGCATTAACTCTTCCGTCTTCGTGGCCGAGGCTGCGAGTTCCCAAAAATATTAGCTTGCTGTCTCGCCAAGGCCGAGACAGTTGACACGATCTCGGCTGTGTGGCCGAGAACCACGATTTCCGATTTTTTTACATTTGAAAAAACCGCCACACACACATTACAACTACTATACCAAATGTAACTTAATTCGACGATCTTCAACCGAGCCCTAATTTCGGGACGAAATCGGCTCACACACCGACCCTACAAAATGCGAAAACTCGAACAACGAAGGAGAAACACACGGCGAGGGACGGAGAACACGATTTCGGGGATTCCTCTCACCGGGTCGGTTCGAACAAATGAATTCTTCCACAAGGAGTTCGGTGAACGAGGGTGGTGGTGGTGGTGGTGGTGGGGGTGGTGGGGTGCCAGGGGTTTGCACGAGGGTGGTGGGGTGCTCGGGGGTTTGTACGAGGGGGTATTTTCGGTAGTTCGGGGCTAATTTTTGGGTGCCCCGGGTAAAACAGATTTGTGCCCACATTAAGCTGGGTGCCCTCATTAAATGGTGAGGTGCCCTTAGCGGCCCTCAAAGCAAACTGAACAAGCTCCAAATTATGCTAACGTATGGATCACGTATTTCGCTTACTAATATATACAATTATTAAATGTTATTTTTTGATGGGTTAATTAAATATTACTCCATTTAAAAATATATTTTCAAATATGTCCTAAAAGTTTGATTTCTTTTTGGTAGACAAAAAAAAAAACTGTACTAATTAATGATAAGAAAAATTGTATCTATTTATCATGCATTTATTTATAAGAAACTCTAGAAGAAGAAAAATGGTAAGACAGTTTAAAACAATAAAAAGCTATCATTTTCTTATAGTTGTTTTTTATGATTTAGTTTGAACTACGTTTTTTTTTTATTAAATAAAATACATATATATTTATTTTTATATCAGAGAATCATATTAGTGTGATTACGAGATTCACCCAAATAGGATATAATTGTAATAATTAGTTTTCTGTTTGAAGTATATTGTAATGTAATAATCAGCTATCTCAAGGGTTTAAGGTATAATGGGAATTGTGGGGTGTCCATCAGAAAGTGTTTCCCAACGTTTTCTTGTCACATTTTTATTCCTTTGAAAATGTTTAGATGACGTAAAGAATCTCACTAACGACGTACACGACACACGTACTGTTAGATTCGCCTCGTACCTTGTATTTACGTTTCGATATTAGTTTTTTTCTTTTCTCTTCAACAAGGTCACGTGAACCGCGTGTGGCGTGCGTACCGTGGACTCTTCGCTCACGAGTTCTGGAAGTCACGTACGTGAAAATTTGTCTTTTGTTTTAACGACGATTTTGTTGTCAGTGATGGCGACGACGACCTGGTCAGTTCAAATTCGACCAATCATTTTGTTTGTTTAATCAAGATGTTTTTTTGATAGATTAAACATGAAGTTTTTTTTTTTTTTTTTTTTTTTTTTTTTTTTTTTTTTTTTTAATTTGACAAACAAAAAAACGCGAAGTTTTTAAGAAGGCGAGATTGCCCTTCAATCTGGACCGCCCATTTTTATTTTTCTTTTTTTTTTGTAGCGAGGCCGCTAACACTAAATTGACCGTGGACCTGATGTTTGGTTGCATCTTGCTAGGGAATTCGAAAATGAATTCAGAGGGACAAAGGAGGGGCAAATTTTGAACTCGTATGCTTTGGTTAGCGTGTTAATTAGAGAACGAACTTACTGTTAGAACAAGCAATCTAAATTAAACATAAATCTGAATATGACACTGTTATCACAAGCAACTAAACATGTTGATTAAACAATTAAGAAGATTAATAAACAAAGTGTACCAGAGGCTTGCAGTGCAATGACCTAAGACATAAAATTTCCTCCAACTCGGTGCTGAATTCAACTAGGAGTTATGTCCCCAGGATACAACTGGTTTGCTCTTTGATCAAAGCACCAATCAAAGAACCTTCAAACTGCAAAATCGACTCTCTCTCAAAAACACAAAATCACATAAATTTTGATTTCGAAAAAACTTATATTTTCTAAATCAATAGACTCTTCTCTTATAGAGAATTATGTAACTGTCTAATTCGTGGACAGTTTTTCAATAACTATCTAATTAGTGGTCTTAATTAGTGTGCCACTAATTGATAGTTAATTAACTTCTTAATTCGAACTTAGCAACTGTTGGTGCTTTTTTGATTTATTCAAAAACGAAAATAAAAAAACGAAAAAAAGAAAAACTATGTTTATGAATGGCTAAGTCTTGAACAAACCAAAGCCCCAAAGGCCCAAGGCCATTGTCAAAGATTATTTAAATAGGGTGATTACCAAGTGACACCCCATGGTCCACTCACTCCAACCCACTTCTCACTTAAACAATAGTGAAGTGTGTTGGATCATATTTTAAGTGAGAAACCAAACTTTTCTCTCCTATGTGGGACTAAAGGTTTAGTTACTTTGCAATACAAAATTTTAACTCTAAAGTTCAACACTTACTACTTGACTAATGCCGCTCAAAATAATTTGAACCGTCTATTTAATATAACATTTTTCCTACTTAACATACAGCTCATCGGTCTATGTATAATAGGAAGTAACGTACTTTTATACCAACATTCCTACAAACTTGCATATATTTTTTTATAGTCGTGGGTGTCTGAATTGCCTCGACCTCTCCGGATAGATTAAGGTTTAACTAATTCCACAAGGCTAGGAGGGTGCCCACTAATCAAATGCCAAAAGAAAATGATGCAGCTACCATAAATTGTACCCATTACCTTTGTCTCATACTAAATTCAAGTTCGTAATCACTCTACCACACCCCTAGGGACCTACAAACTTGCACATGAACATTATATATGGATCCCTAAACAAACTTTTCCAGTCGATTAACACATTGAACAGTTGTTAATTACACGTTCTTGTGTGTTGGTGTGTAGTGATAATTTTAATTCTAATTTATTTTTCAAATTAAAGTGTGGGGACACGAAAGAGAGAAGAAAAAGAAGATTTAGTAACAGCCAAATAAGATTGGATAAATTATCAATAAAAAAGAAAATTTGAAAATTAGAATTTAAATACTATAAATTGACCTCCTATAGTCCTATTAATATAAATTTTTTTGTACTATGAATATTTGATGCTCCTATTAAAAGCAAGTAATACTATAAAATCTTTGTCTCTTCGAAGAAATCCAATGCTAAAGTAAATCTTAGCAGTTTTTTTTTTTTTTTAAATAAAAATAAAAAAATGGATGTCTCCAAAGAAACTAATAAGTTCTACAAGTTTATTGATGCTAAAAGAGGTCTGAGACAAGGGGATCCCCTTGCTCCCTTCCTATTAATATTGGTAGCAGATGTGATGGGCAGAATGATAGATAAGGCTAAAGAAGTTAATCTAATACGGGGGTTCGAAGTTGGTAGAGACAAAATTAGCATATCCTATTTACAATTTGCGGACGACTCACTACTGTTTGCAGAAGCTACTGACGAATCGGTTACAAAGATGATGACTTTGGTGAATAGTTTCTGTAAGATTTCAGGGTTGAAACTCAATGAGGACAAATGCACATTGCTGGGAATTAATGTTCAAAAAGAAGAAATTAGATAAAAAGCATCCTCTATTGGTTGTCAAATGGGACATTGGCCTATGACATATCTGGGACCACCACTAGGGGACTCTCCAAATAGATAGAGCTTTTGGGATCCTGTAATAAAGAAGATCACCAGAAAATTGGAGGGATGGAAGAAGCGATATCTATCACGAGGAGGCGAATTAGTGTTGTTGAAATCCGAACTCATGGCGTTACCTACTTTCTACTTATCCATATACGAAATTCCTGTTGGTATTGCTCAGAAGTTGGAGAATTTAATGAGGGATTTCTTGTGGAGACAAATGGGGATCGATAAGGCCTTACACTTGATAGCCTGGAAAGAATGTTGCAGTCCCAAAGAATATGGAGGCATAGGGATCGACCATTTAATCATAAAGAATAGATCACTGCTAAATAAATGACTAGGACGATTGAGTCAAGAACCAAACTTAGTATGGGGGTCAGTGATAAATAGTCTGTACGGTAAAAATCTAATTGAGTGGGAAAAGGGATCTCTTCGGAGAGTCTCATCGAGAAGCCCATGGCGATATATAGGGATGGAAGCAACTTTTTACAACATTGGCTGTGACGACCCAAAACTAAATAAACATGCCCTAGGGGCAAATAAGTAAATTCACAAACCTTAAACCAATGTAGCCCTAATATAAATTGATTTTAAAACCCTAACCCCCCTTTTTGTGTTCAAAACCCCAGAGTTGAGGAGAAGGTAGAGGAGAAGACAACAATTGCACAAATCTCAAAAAAAGTAATCTCTATTCTAAGTTCTCTTTGTTTGAAGTTTTGGTGAAGAATGTACACAAAATAAAGGGAGGTGGAGTAGCGTCGCCGCCAAGAAGAGGACGCGACGAGTCGCGCCACCGCCGGAGAAAGCTAGCAGCGCATCACCGCCGCCGCCGCCGCCACCCATGGTGGGGCCTCCACTAGGAGGCCCCATGATAGGAAGCCGAGATAGTGAGATGGCTCAATGCGCCCCCTCCCTCCCCTCCCCCGTCGCACCCCACCGCGGGGTTGGCCATAACGGACAACCAAGGAACACGCTCTTCCCAACGTGCACTGGGGTCGTTTGACCCCAGTCAACCGGGGTCAAACGCCCCTGGACCGGGACTAGGGGCTGAACCGGCCCTAAACCTAAAATAAAAAAAAATTAATTATATTTATAATGAAATAAAATAATAAATATACATATATATTTAGAACAAAATAAAAGCAAGTGAATGCTTTGGAATGTGACGCTATCACGTCTTCGAGGGAGACCGATCAGGTCCCACCCCTCGACCCTCTCATCGGGCGACGAGGGACCCGCGGGACCCACACTGGTGGGTCCCAACGACCAATTAATGAAAGATTTAATTAACTTAAATTAAAGTATTTATTGATGTGATGTATTATGGTAGTATAGCGTCGCGTGAAGGTTCGCATCGGACCCCGAGCGTACCGGGAATTGTTATAGGCGTCATCTGCGAGTCGAAGTAAGTGGGGAGCTCCGCTCATTTATTAAATATGGTATGCTATTAGTATAATTAGGAATTCAGGATTTTAACAAAAATGACTTGGGATGGGGTCGTTACCTACCTTGGTTGACTTCATGTAAGGCCTCGTCGGGGAGCCATACTCTTATGGTGGAACCAAGTCACCTTACATGCTTAAGGACCTCTTAGAGAGCCATAGTAATACGGTGGAACCAAGTCACCCATTTCGCAAGGGCTTCTTGGGGAGACGTGGATGCACGATGGAACCAAGTCACCCGGCCTCTTGAGGAGCTGTGGACACATGGTGGAATCAAGTCACCCACGCATATTTATTATATTATGATGTTTGGTCAACAAGGGAAGGTAATGACAAATGGGACCACGAACTTGTATTTATATCTATTACATTCTATGTATATCTCTTGGAACCCCTTTGCATGCAAAAATTTGAATTTCTTATGTTTTTACAATCCTTTATACTCTATATAATTGTTCAAGTTGCTCTATGATTATGATATGCTTACTCTATATGAAAATGATGTCATGCTACATATTTCAATGTATTTTGATTTTAAATGCATGCTAGTTTTATTTTGCTTTATAGGTATTACTTGCATGTTTAATATTTGAGCGTAGTTCTTCTCTTATTGGGCTCCGTTGGTTCTTTAGCTCACCCCACTTACAATACAGGTCATTCTACGAGTGCGAACGATCTTAGCAAGGGGAAGGCCATTGCTTGAAGTCTCCTTGCTTTGTGTGAATTTGCATAATTATTTTATATAATATATTTATTTGTTTTTCGAACAATAAATTGGGTTGTAACTCTATGATGTTTTAGGGTTGATTTGGAAACTTATTGAGATGATCAGACCGTTGGATACCTATCACGCTGATTTGGCGATTTCATGAATTTTAGTGGTTGATTTTCAATTATGCATTTATTGTCCTATATGGTAGTATGTTGTTCCGCAGTTGAATTAGGCGTGCCAGACCGTTATTCGGGCCTGGTTCAAGTATCGGGCTTAAGTAATGGTTTGGGCCGGGCGACCCGACCCTATTTCAGGTGAGGGTTGTTTCAATTTGTATCAGAGCATATGGATTAGAACCTAGGGAAACAATAGGTTAGAAAAGAACCTAAGTTTGTAGAGCCTTTGTATTTCGAGGTCAAAGATAAGTTGAACAAACCAATGGTATGGGACATTGGTTTAAGTTGAATTAATGAGAATAAATGATCAATCTTAGGATGGGAAGGGATTGATAAACTTGAATAAAACACTTGAATAAATGTTATTTACTTTGTATTATAATATCTATCGCGTTTAGATATTTTACATACTCTCTTGGTATGTAGGACTAATTCGCTCTTGTTTGCTCCACACCGCATCATGAGCAATCAAGGCGGAAACTCCTACAACTTAAGGGAAACAACGGATAGGGATGAGAGGAATTAGCGCGCTCAAATGGAGCAGCACATGACTGTTATGGCCAAAATGTATCAGAAGGCTATTCACGACATGAGATCTGCTCAAGACCAAAGGTTGGCGGACATGGCGCAATCACAGGAAAGGAATATGGCACGTATATTGGAGTTGACACAAAGAAGGAAACACTTGGGGTGGCGGAGCGAGCACCTAAGAGGCATGGACCTAATCCTCCCTTGGCGCCTATACATGAAGATCATCCTGTGGAAGAAGGGGTTGATTCTCGCTACGCTGTATAGCTGCAGCGGCCGTACCTGTAGTGAACAGAGATCCAGAGGCGTGTCGGAGGGACAAGATACAGAAAAAGTTTATGAAATATGATGTCCCGCACTTTTATGGTGAGCAGGATCCTATTGAAGCAGAGGCATGAATATTAAATATAGAGAAGAGGATGAGAACTCTGAATATCGATGAATGGACCATAGTACCGATGGTGACGTTCCTATTAGTATATAAGGCACACAAGTGGTGGATGACTATAAAGAGGACACGGAGAACTAATATGAATTGGCTCCAGGTCAAGCGTCTATCCTATGAAGAATGGTTTCCAGAGCCAGTGAAGGATGCGAAAATTCGAGAGTCCCTTGCCTTGGTATAAGGCGAATGTCGGCGACTGAGTATGCATCAAAGTTCAATGAGTTGCTAGAGTCTGCACACGAGTATGTGTTGACGAGACAAGATTTGTAGGAAAATATTTATTGATGGACCGAGGTCGGATACTAGCGTTATGGTAGCGACGTCTAGATCTGAGACTTATCACCAGGCACACCAACGAGCACTTAAGTGTGAGGCATCACTTCGTAGCGGTTTCATGCAGTTTCAGGCAAGATCTAATCAATATGGTCATGGTAAACGTAGCTTTGGGGGTTACCGGAACAATCAGGATGGCATTTTCAAGAAACCAAAGTTTGGAGGGTTTTCTGGTGGACATTCATGTTCTAGTACAGCTTCAGGGGCGACATACACTCCTTCGCATGACTGTTGCACATGCATCTGTCCCTACTCATACCGACTTCGCAGAGCGTGGCATTCAGGCCACCGCGTTCACATCGACAGTCTCAACATAATGGGAGTAAGGGTCGGGGACCGATCGGGCCAAAGTCGAGCACATCAGGGAGTGTTGTTCAACCACCTTCAACATACCAAAGGCCATGTTTGATTTGTTACCGGTGTGGGACTCCAGGACACATCCAGAGCAAATGCCTTGACCCGCCACCATCTGAGGGGAGCACGGCTCCAATTTCTCGAGGGAGAGTTAATGCAGTTGTTGGGCAGGATGGAAAGGCCCCGCGTCAGCTGGTCGCGAGTACGGTTTCCATTAATGGTCGAGATATGCATACCTTGTTTGATTTTGGTTCCACTATTTCACTTATATTGGGGAATGTAGTTCATGCTTTGAGGTTGACACTGGTTAGAACACACACTTACTTGATTATGAGCACAGTTTTTACTAAACGAATTTATCCTAATATGGTATGTGATGGGTGCAAAATTAAAATTGGGGATCACACGATGATGATTGATTTTCGGGTTTTAGATTGTCTTGAGTTTGATGTATTACTGGGTATGGACTGGTTAGCGGCGTATCACGCCAAAAATAGATTGTTTTCATAAAGCGTAGTCTTCCAAATCCGGGCATCCCCCCGTTTGAGTTTCGGGGTTATACATTGACCGGCGCCACCCCACGTAGTAGGATCACAAGTTTGGCCGAGATAGAGACCATTTCGAGTTTGACTTCTTCGGGAGAGGAAAGACAAGAAGTTTTGATTGAGAAGATCCCGGTGGTTAGAGATTTTTCGAATGTTTTTCCTTCGATCTTAGGGAGTCCCTCCTCATCGGGAGATTGACTTTATGATTGACCTAATACCCAAAGACGAGACCAGTTTTCAAGACACCTTACCGATGGCGGCTATCGAGTTGAAGGAGTTGAAGACTCAGTTAGAGGAGTTAACTCAGAAAGGCTTCATTACACCGAGTGTATCGTCGTGAGGAGCACTAGTGTTATTTGTAAAGAAAAAGGACGGTAGTTCGAGAATGTGTATTAACTACCGGCAATTGAACAGGGTGACTGTCCGAAACAAGTACCCGCTTCCCAGGATTGAAGACTTGTTTGACCAGTAGAAGGGATCAAAATTCTTCTATAAGATAGATCTGAGATCGGGATATCATCAGTTGCGGATACGGGAGGAGGACATACCGAAGACAACTTTTAGCACCCGCTATGGGCACTTCCAGTTCACGATGATGCCATTTGGGCTCACCAATGCCCCGACAATGTTCATGAACTTGATGCACTGTGTCTTCAAGCCGTTCCTTGACCAATTCGTGATTGTGTTTATTGATGACATCATGATATATTCTAAGACTGAGTCGGATCACATGAAGCGCCTCAGGAAAGTGTTGCAGACATTGAGGTAACACAAACTCTATGCTAAGTTGAGCAAATGCGAGTTTTGGGTTTCAGAGGTGAAGTTTTTAAGGCACGTGGTGAATACGGAAGGGATATCAGTTGATCCTGCAAAGATCGAGGCGATCCTTAGGTGGCCACAACCCACTAATACATCCGAGATTCAGAGTTTTCTAGGCTTAGCAGGGTACTATCGACGATTCGTGCAAGGTTTCTCGTCAATCGCTTCACCACTCACCAACTTAACTAAGAAAGACGTGGCCTATGAATGAGATGATTCATGTGAGGAAGCCTTTCAGTTGTTGAAGACCCGTCTAACTGCCGCACCGATTATGATTCTACCAGAGGCCGGCAAGGAGTTTTTAATGTATACCAATGCGTCAGGGACTGGTTTGGGAGGTGTATTAATGCAAGACAATAAAGTAATTGATTACGCATCCGGGCAGTTGAATTTACATGAAAAGAACTACCTAGTGCACGACTTAGAGTTGGCGGCAGTTGTGTTTGCTTTGAAGTTATAGAGGCACTACTTGTATGGGGAGAAATTCATTATCTACTTGGACCACAAAAGTTTGAAGTACTTGTTCACACAGAGTGAGTTGAATATGCGACAAATGAGATGGTTGGAATTTTTGAAAGATTATGACTTCGCACTAGAGTACCACCCGAGGAAGGCTAATGTAGTAGCAGATGCTCTGAGCTGTGTACGACTAGAAACAGAGTCTGAGACCGTAATGAACATTCGGGAGTACCCACAGAGGGCATAGGGATCGGCTCGGATGTTTCGGGAGTTCGGGCGCGAGTTCGATGAGAGCGAGCCGATAGGTTGTGTATAGAGTGGTTGATTGTCGAGAGAGCGATTCAAAGTACGGAAATACAAAACTCTTGAGATAGTAGTGACGATGTGGATTGAATACTTTCGGTGATGAAGCGTTGAGATTTTGGGATAGATTGTGGATACCATGTCTTATACAATTGAGGAATGACTTACTCGAGAGGCACAAAGATCTCGATTCAACGTTTATCCCGGAGGTCATAAGATGTATCGAACATGATGATGATGTATTGGTGGCGGGGATAAAGGTGGACATCGCTACCTACATCCAGAATTGTGAGATTTGTCAGCAAGTGAAGGCAGACCGCCAGAAGCTGGGGGATTGTTGCAACCATTACCTATTCCGCAGTGGAAGTGGGAACACATAGCTATGAATTTTGTCTCATGGCTACCGGTGACTTAGAAGGGTCATGATGTCGTTTGGGTAGTCGTGGATCGTGTGACTAAGTCAGCCCACTTCGTCTCTATTTCCATGGAGTATTCAGCATGCAGGTTGGGGAGCATATATGTAGACGAGATCGTTAAATTACATGGAGTCCCAGAGTCTATTGTGTCGGATCATGATCCGAGGTTTACCTCTTAGTTTTGGAGTGGGTTTCAGCGCCGGATGGGGACTCAGCTCAATCGTAGTACGGCCTTTCACCCACAGACAAATGGGCAGACCGAGAGATTGATTCAGATACTTGAGGATATGCTCAGAGCTTGTGTGTTGTATTTCTGTGGGAGTTGGGAGAAATATATTCCATTGTGCGAGTTTGCGTACAACAACAGTTTTCAGGCGAGTATTGGCATGGCACCGTTCGAGGCACTTTATGGGAGATCATGTAGATCTCCGGTTTGTTGGACCGAGGTCGGAGATGTCGTTTTGATCGGCTTGGAACTTGTGCATGACCTAACCGAGAGGATAAAGCTGATTAGGCAACGATTGGAGACCGCCGAGAGCCGCCAGAAGAAATTTGCTGATAAGGACCATCAAGAGGTTGTGTTCAGTGAAGGAGAATTTGTGCTATTAAAAGCGTCACCAATGAAAGGGCATAGCCGATTCGAATTGAAGGGAAAATTATCTCCCAGGTTCATCGGGCCATTCGAGATCAAGAAACGAATAGGCCCGGTAGCATATCGCCTCGAGTTACCACCACAGCTAGCTAGAGTCCATGATGTCTTCCACGTTTTTTCGAGGAAGGCACATAATAAATATGCACCGATGATCGATTGGGGACAAGTTGATTTGAGGGAAGATGTGTCCTACGACGAGCAGCCTATCCAAATTGTGGGTAGGAAGGTGCATAAGCTACGGAAGAAAGAAATCTCGTTGGTGCAAGTTCGATGGCAATTCCATGGAGAATAGGAGTTGACTTGGGAGCAGGATGACTATATGATGGAGAACTTTCCCTTTCTCTTCGAACCATAAGGTATAACTCTATTTCTACTTTCAAGGACGAAAAATCTTTAAAATTGGGGATGTTGTGATGACCCAAAACTAAATAAACATTCCCTAGGGGTAAATAAGTAAATTCACAAACCTTAAACCAATGTAGCCCTAATATAAATTGATTTTAAAACCATAACCCCCCTTTTGTGCTCAAAACCCCAGAGTTGAGGAGAGGGTGGATTAGAAGACAACAATTGCACAGATCTCAAAAATAGTTAATCTCTATTCTAAATTCTCTTTGTTTGAAATTTTGGTGAAGAATGTACACAAAATAGAGAGGAGGTGGAGTAGCGTCGCCGCCGCCGAAGAGGACGGTGATGAGTCGCAGCCACCGCTGGAGAAAGGCGGCGGCGGCAGATAGGAAGCTGGGAGAGTGCCCATCCCCTCCCCTCCCCCCATGTCGCACCCCACCGCGGAGTTGGCCAGAACGGACAACCAAGGGGCGATCTTGCTTAGGGGACTCCTTCACTAGGAGCGGTGTCATGCTGTGGACACGATTTGGAGTGGAATCGCTCCATCGAAAATCCAATTTTTTGCCTAGTCGTTGTGGAAGGGGAGGATAAACATTGCAGACAACATGCAGAAGAGGAGACCAGGGACTTGTCTTCAACCTTCAATCTATGTTTTATACCGTCGAGAGGGGGAAACAATGAAGCATCTGTTCATCGACTGTGAATATGCGACTAGATCTTGGTGGTGACTACTGAGGGAACTCCGTCTATGTTGGGCTACACCAAAGGACACAAGCACATGTCTAGAAGTAACCTAGTTTGCTGCCCGGGATCCAAATGAAAAACACTATGGAGGTTGGGGAGACTTGCACTGGTGTGGGCAATATGGCTGGAAAGAAATAACAGAGTTTTCAATAATAAAGAAAGTGGTTGGGAACTGATTAAAGAATCCATTAAACGCAATGTGGAAAGTTGGTTAGAAAATAGTGATGAATTTCAAAATTGGGGATGGAATTTAATATCTGGGGCATGGATAGACATCATACAACATTGACCCAAATGAAGTGGTGGAGGGAGGAGAGAGAGAAGTGGTTGTATGGGGGATGTAATTTTATTTTTTCACTTCTGTAATTTTGTATTCCCATTTTTGCAATCCCAGACGTACGACCACGGGTCCAACCTAGTTGGTTCAGTGAGAATACGACACCACGGGGGATTAAGTTCTTCTCATTGACTTGATTCCAACGTGGGGGACTTGAGGTTTATCTAAAGGGACGATACGTTTTTCCCCTACTACACTGGTAGAGGTTTTTTCTACTTTATTTTGAGGGAAACACATTGTTTCCCGCGCATGTAAATTCTTTCTTCGGCTATATTGAAATAAAGACTTGTTCCTAAAAAAAAAAAAAAAAAGTTCTACAAGTTTCATGGTTAAAATTAATATAATTGCTGTGACGCCTCCCTCAACGAAAGACATTCCAAGTTCTTCTTTATTATTACTATTGTTTTTCTTTTGAAGCCAAGACTTTCCCAACTTGTTAGACCAATTCTTAACACTCAAAAGTCATCCTACATATTTTCATTTAAATAAGAACACCTTCTTAATAGGCATAACGCGCATGAACGACATAGACATAATTAGATTTATTTTATATATATATATATATATATATATAGATGGCAAAATGAGACTATATACCAACTCATTCTGATCTAGAATATATATATAGGTGGCAAAGTGAGACTACCAATTAAGTCATTCTGATCTAGAATATAATAATACAAAAAGACAATAATTGATTAACGAAACCATGTTAAAAAAACATGACATAGCTAACGACGAAGCAATTTGAATTTGAGGTCGCCACGTGAAAACATCACCTAAAGCGAGCGGCTAAACCGACCTTAATTATTATTTAGAGGATCCATTTTAATTTTTTTTTATGAGTTTCAATTCTGACTATAGAGAAAATGACCAAGTTACCCTTTATATGAAATGGTATTTTTTTTCCAAACTCCACCCTCTCTTCTTCTTCACCGACTCGTTCCATTCGAAACCCCAAAACCAACTACACTCTTGTCTCCGGCTAACCAAAAACGCGCGAATTCACAGGGAATCGACTTGGTAAGTATGTTCTCTCCTTGTTTTCCACTCGTTTGGTGAGTTTTTTCGAGTTTTTTTACCATGATTTTCATTGTTATTGATGTTGGTTGTTGTTTGATTTTTAAGGCTTTCAATTTGTTGTTGATTTCTATATTTTTGGTGCGAAATGTCAAAGGAGTCTTCAAAACGAAGCCACCTTGACAATGACGATGAATTTTTATGATTTTTTATTGGGTGTTTTTTTAGGAATAACTTTTATCTTTTGTTGTTGTCCTCGTGTTGTGTGGAGTAAGAGCAAATGTTGGTTTACTTGAATCAACATTGTTGCTATGGTTTCGGTGTTCGTCAATCAAAACACATAGTTACATATCGACTTTGTTTGGTCGACATATTGTACATACCCTACGTAGTTGCTACTCAAACCCCACCTAATTGGATATTTGAATATTTAACTTAAGTGTCGGGTACAGTTGTCCGCAATATTACCAACATTATCGTCTACTGCAGATCGTAAGGCTTGTAAAAGTTTTGGTTAGTATACACTGTAATCATACCTATACTCCACCAGTTTACTCCACGGACCCCACCTGATTGTATATTGGGATTTTAGTTAGCTGTCGAAGTTACAAGTTCGCGATATTATTGGTAATATCGTTTAACCTGTAGAGGTTCTGATTTTTCTAGACCGCAATCTTACTTATACCCCACTACTACACTAACCTCACCAGACAATATCTTCGAATTTTAGTATACAGACGTTGCAGATCCACCGGGGTTCGACTCAAATAGAACCTCCCACGACCTCAGTGACCGTGAAAGACGAAGAAGGTGGGTTTTATTTGGGTTTTGTGAAAGTTTCGATTTGAGTTATGACTATTGAAAATGGGTTGGGGTATGTGGTTTTTTATGAGGCCGTTAAGGGCACCCCACCATTTAATGAGGGCACCCAGTTAATGTGGGCACAAATCGATTTACGGGGCACCCAAAAATTAAACCCAAAATACCGAAAATGCCCCTCGTGCAAAAACTCTCTCACCCACCCTCGTGCAAACCCCCTGGGCACCCCACACCCCCACCACCACCACCACCCTCGTTCACCGAATTCCTGGTGGAAGAATTCATTTGTTTTGAACCGACCAGTGAGAGGAATCCCCGAAATCGTGTTCTCCGTCCCTCGCCGTGTGTTTCTCCTTCGTTGTTCTAGGTTTCTGCATTTTGTAGGGTCCGGTGTGTGAGCCGATTTCGTCTCCAAATTAGGGCTCGGTTGAAGATCGACGAATTAAGTTACATTTGGTAGAGTAGATGTAATGTGTGTGTGGCGATTTTTTAAAATGTAAAAAAATTGGGAAATCGTGGTTCTCGGCCACACAGGCCAGAGACTGTCTCAACCGTCTCGGCCTTGGCCGAGACATAAGCTAATATTTTTGAGAAGTCGCAGTCTCGCCACGAAGACCGGAAGAGTTAAGCGCGTATCGATTGTCCACTTCCGATAGGGTCTCAGTAGGCTCGGTCGTCATAGGACGAGAGTCAGGCGAATTGAAATGGTCAATCCATCTCGGTGGTGTACAACCGAGAAATTTAAATAGGACTCGGTTATACAAGAACGATATATTGGAATACTTGTCGGTCATTGGTGACCGAAAATATGGGTTGTTTCACGAACTCGCTTGACCGCGATATCGGGAATGGATGAATTTGAACATTACGGTTTCAAAAAATCTCCGTAGTCGTCAAACTAACAATGCAAGATTGAAAATCCAAAGCACGACAATTTGCACCGAACCTTAATTAATTATAAATCTCCGTAACATTCAAACCGACTCTAAAAAGGGTCCATCCATAACTAAACAACAATTAAACGAGAACACAACATTTGCATATACATAGAACATTGGACGAATTGGCAAAATTTCTAAATGTTTAGCGTCTAGGTACAAGCTTTAACCTACGGTGTATCTAAATCTACAATATGTATGGTGGCTTCATGATCGGCAGATTTGCAATGGGCGCGATGTCTCGAAAAACGAATCCATCTCGCCAACCTTTGGCGCGATCCTCAACGTACCGATCCCACGATGGATATAAGGATGGCGGCGGTGCATTCACATGCAAGCGCACTGTCAAAGTGAACAGTAGAACATAGAAGATATTGTCACAAACCCGATTAAGGGGGAAACAAACCAATTCACAAAAAAATCATAGAACTTACCCTAACCCAATGGATATTCCTTTCATTCGCCATTGCAATGATAAGTCTGTTGTGCAATGACGACGTTGGAGTACTACGTAGAGGTAGGAATGTGGAGGCACTCCCATGCGAGAGGTTGACGAGAATGACATTGAATGCGGTGGATAGTAACAATCCCATGTCCGGAAGTGTCAACCATTCTTTGAAAGATGCCCCCTCTTGCTTCTCGGGCAATGCACCGCATTCTTGACGAGCTCGAAACTCGAGCCAAGCACTTCCCGCCATAGGTATTCATACCCGATAATCTCATCGTACATCCGTCTACGCACAATCCTCCACCCGTCTACGTCGGCAAGTCCAAGCCCGAGGCTATACACCTATATCCACAATTCCCATCGGAAACCACATCGATAATGACATCAACATGTGGCAACCAATCCGGTTCTAAGCAATGACTATAAGCCATGTTAGATCCACTTTGCGTGCGTCGGCGGCACGACGCATTTGTGGAACCTTGCATTTCTTCGCCTAGAAGCTTTTGTGGAGTGGGAGGACTCAAATCCGATTGGAGATTGGGGTGCCTCCGACACTTGGGGTGCCTCCGGTTGGAGACCCCGGTGTCCTCACACCCGCATCCTCAACTTCTGCTCGCACTCCACAAAAGACGAAGGTGGACTAATCTCCCCGAGCCGCTCACTTTCGATCCCCCCCCCCGCATCCTCAACTTCCTCCTCCCCCTTATCCAATCTTCTGCGGTGTCGTGATTGTGCCTCCCACAAATCACGGTGACATACCATAAGGAGTCGCATTCTCCTTGACGTTAATTTGGAAAGGGCATCCACATTTCTTCGTACTAGTGTGAGTCCTCGCCTTTTCATCATTCCTTGATTTCTTTAAAATTTTTGCCGCTTTCCCCTTCCCAACTCTTTGAGCCAGTCCCCTATATGTCCCGGACTGTCACGAGCAATTTTCACCATTCCCTGCGCTTAATGCCCCCGCATCCGAGCGCTTCGTTACTAACACAAACTTGTTCTCGCTACCAATCAGTTGAAGCCATGAAATTGCCGCTTCTCGAGAGGGGAATGGCTTAGAAGGTGTAAAAGTGTCCTTGTAGTCTGGAAAATTACAAGATAACGGCATTACCCGCAATACAAACAAGTGTAACATTATAATCAACCAAAATGTACAAAGCACAATCACAAAAAAACCCAAAAAAATAGGTTCTCGGTTGTACGATTCGAAACTTTCTTCATAGTCTCGTTTACGTGAGACCGAGAGTTACCATTACCCTCGGTCGTTTCATACCGTGACCTACGTGAAACCTCTCGGTCCTCTGCGACCGAGACATTACCATACATCTCGGTCTGCGAGCCGAAACAATCGCGCACCCGGACAGATACTTCGGATAACCGCAAAAAAAACACAAAAACATTTGCAACATTACCTCAAGGACGACCTCCTCTCGCACCGAAGCATTACGATCCTCCATTATACGGTTGAAACAACTTCGGATTTGAAGAAATTACCAAACCCTACGTTGACAAACAAATCATCATTTTCACGTTATACGCAACTAAACAGATTCAAAAAAACCCGAAAATGGTTGTCAAACATTGTTACCTCATTGTCGGACGAGCAAGAATCGATCGCCTCTTCGCCAAACGCAATGTGGTGTGGCTTTGTGGTTGACGCTTGCTTTGGTGGGGTGCCCTAACTCCTTGTCGAAATGGTTTGTGGGGTTTGAACCATTATATATATACGGGGGCAAAATTGTCTTTTCCATTTTTTTGGAATTTTTACAAATAAGATGGGTGCCCTCATTAAATGGTGGGGTGCCCTTAGCGGCCCTCTTTTTTATTTGTTGAAGGCGAGGGTATTCTGGGGATTTGAAAAAAAAAGTGGGGTCCGTTTAGTAAAAGAAATTTAAAATGGGGTACATTTAAGTAATGAGGTTGTCAAAGCAAAAAGTGGGTCCATTTAACCGCTTTCTCTAACTTAATTAAGCCCAAAAGAACATGTTAGTAGCAATTTAATTATTAAGAACGTGGTAGTTGGATGTAATTTATTATTATTATTTTTTTTTCACGTGACGGGGATTTTTATAAGAGCTGTGATCAAACCAAATCAGTTGACCTTGTGTTAGTTGCTAAAAAAAGGTTGCAAGGATTTGAATATATAATCATGAAAGCTGGTTTTTTAATAATCTATCAACATCGTTAATTTCTCCAAATTAATAAATATATTTCTTTACAAGGCGTTCATAAATCATAACTATTCATTGGATAAATCACTTTAGAATGCCAACAGGAGCCAAAGTCAAGTCAGTGTTGATGAAGCCTTGTGGATTACATAATAATTGTTAGCCTTTTAATTTATATTTTAGTTCATATTCATCGTAAATATTTCTAGAATAAAAATATAAGTTCATCGTAAAGTTAATTTTAGTAGTTATCCGGACCAATTGTGGCCCATTAGACTCATCAATATATAGGTTCTATATATACAAGTTGTACTGACACGTTCATGAATCAGGCACATATTGAGCACAATTACTGAAACTTACGCTCAAGAACCTTAGCTTAAGCTTAGCCCATTAGTATGTGGGCTTATACATATTTAGTCCAAATCTAGACTATATAAAAATATGTAAAGCCCAATAGCTTGGCCCATCAAATTAATGCAAATCTTTTATTAAAAATATAAAAAATATATTATTTATTTATTTAATAATTTCTTTTCTAAGTACTTTTTTCAACATTATTTGTATTTCTATCCATGTATTAGACATACTCATTTGTTTTACATGAAAACTATGTAGCTCAAATGGTAAGCCATGCAATGTGTTCATTGAAAATTAAGATAAAATATGTTATTTTTAAATATATTAATGACCCCTGCACTTTAATAACAAGATAATCGCTCATTATGCGCTTGTAATTAAAAAAATATATCTATTAGATTGATGAATTTTTATAAGAAACGATCACCATCTCTAGCTGCTCTTGCTGTGGAGTCTCCAACCAACTACTACGTACTTAGTTGATTTCTTACAAATTTATTTGGATGAAGCTTTTTTTTTTTTTACAAGAATTGACGCATTTTAAAATGACATGATCAATAATTTTTAAATCACAAAATAAACAATAGAATAAATATAAAGCGGAAAAAAAAAAAAAAAACCAAAGAAAAGCTCTCTCCAATCCTAAAGAGAATAAAAAGGTTCACTTTTAACACATTCTCAGATACGCTGCCACGTGGCGCTTCTGAAGCGTGTGGGCCGTAGATTTATATCTTTTGGCCTCTCACCAAGTGCTCGCGATTCACGTGGGCATCGTCGACCCTCTCCCGAATCACTCACGTGGGTCGGTCAGTTAAAGATTGACAACACAAATATAACACACACCCTCCCTAATTTATTTATTTATTTATTTATTTATTTTATTGTAAGTGACCCTCCCTAAAGTTGTTGAAATCTCTCACATTATGCTTTTTTTTTTTGGTAAATCTCAAGTATTTGCTTGCATTTTTTTTAAAGTAAAATAGAAATTCCATTAATCATCAATAGTTGGATACATGACCAAGCATAGAACAAACTGCCCTAATAAAAGTATATTGACTCGTTAATCCTATTTGTTCAAAAGAGCTGTCATAAATTTGATTGTAAATGCAACTATAAGATTGAAATAGTGTGACAATCAGAGACTTTTCTTTATAAAGAAATGGAACACATAATAGTACACAAAAAACATTAGAACCACATAACGAAAAACGAAACTTACGACGAGAGAAGAAAACCTAGCTAAGACTTCCAACAAGGGAAGACAAAATCAAAACTTCCAATAAGGGAAGAAAAACTATCTAAAAACAAAAAATAAATAATGTCAAAGCATTTATGGTGAGATTGCAGAGGCATCACTTGTAAAAAAGCAAGGTTTGGAGAGATCGTGAGTTCGACTCTCACTCAAGTAAAAAAAATCAAAATAAGAGGACCATCCTAGCAGCCGCGCAAATCCACAAACAATCATTGAGGAAGATGTGCCGCAACAAGAATGGATCTAATATTCACAGATCTGATAAGATCTACAGTTTATTGAACAAAAAAACACAGAGAGATGTATTGATTGAATCGCCACCAATCAAAAAGAAGATCGGTAGTGGTTCAAGTTCTTGAATAACAAGAGAGAATCAATAAAAGAGAATTTAGGGTTTAAAGCGATCACCTTTTTCATTCATTTGCTTACACTTATTCATTAACCAAATATCATATAAACTAAAATGACCAAGTATATATTGTAGGTTTTGTGCTTGGCGCTCCAACACCCGCCTCAGGACCAGCCACAACACCAGGGCTAGAATTTCATCGCCGGATCGGTTCCTCAGCGCCTCAACACCCATAACAAAAATTTGCGAGTTTTATGATTTATTTTGTCCATTTTTTGTCTGTTTCTTCGAACCAATTCGCATAAAAACTCACCTCTTAGTGGATAGATACTAAGTTGCTTAGTTTTCTATGAATTAAAGGACTCTAGTATGTACCAAACACATTGAGACATTGACAAACATTGAAACACAAAAGATTTTTGAATTAAAGTGTGTTCTTGTGTTCATAGCATCATTCTCTCAAAAGCTCTTCAAAAGGTATTCTTGGTTGGAGTTGTGTTACACACACATAATCTAACAACCGTTAGAGACTTGGTTGTATCTTGAAGGCAAGTTTCGATTTTCCCATTGTATATACGCGGTTTCGACTGGTAGGGAGAAATCTTGTCTAAAAGAGAGCGACTACATGCTCAAGTCTTTGTTTGGTTCCTCCATTCTCATCTTGCATTCTCTGTTCGAAGATTTGTTCCAACAATTTTTAGACAAGATTTTCTTCATCAATGGCTTTTTCGCTTCAGAAGAAATTGAACAAACAAATGGGAATGGTGGTTTTTCATTTTCCTCCAAACTTAATTCTAATGGTGGGTTCGTTCCTCACTCCATACAAATCATGACCCATGATTTAACCCGCCTCGAAAAGTTCGACGACGACAATTTCACTCGATGGCAAGAGAAAATGATGTTCTTTCTCACAACTCTTAAGTTGGCGTACATCCTTGATAATGCGCTTGGGACCCTCCCTGAACCAGCTCCAAATGACTCAAATGAAGTGGTGGATCGATGTGTCGCAAGAAATGCGGATGACTATCTTTGTCGGGGCTACATTATTATTGCACTCTCCATCAATGTCTATGCGGCGCATCGAACCATTGAGTCGGCGAAGGAGTTGTGAACGCTAAATACCGAATTGAGGCGTCTAGCAATCGTAAGTTTTTAATTTCGAATTATATGGATTTTAAGATGACCAACGACAAGCCACTACTTACTGAAGTTCATGACTTGCAAAAGATCGTTGGTGATCTTAAGACGGCTGTAATTTCTCTTGAAGAAGAATTTCAAGTGGGTGTAATTATTATCAAGTTGCCTACAAATTGGAATAATTACAAGAAGAAACTCATTCATGAGGAGAAGAGTTATACTCTTGAATTTGTCACGGCCAGAATTTCTAAATCCTAGTTTAATCTCTTAATCAAGATCAAGTACCCGTGACGTGGGACCGCATCGAGATACGTGTCATGACTGAGGCAATGTGGCCGAGGTATATATTATATATGTTATGGTGTGTGCCTAGTGTATTGTATATGTGTAGACTGCTAATTCACTCCTACTTGTGTATATGTATCAAGACGTGAGTAAGGACGCACCTCGAGTTGCATGCCGACGTGGGACCGAGGTAGAGGGTGATATGGTAAGTTTTATTTAGGTTTTATGTAGCTTGAATAGTAATTTTGATATGGCTATGGTTGAATATAAAGTTAATGTACCTAAGTTAATAAGTTAAAATAATAGCCACTTGATATTCATCAAGATACGTATTGATACATCTAAACACCAAGTGAGTTACACATTTGTGTTAATATGTGTACTACTAGATGAGTCTTGAGTACGTGTGCACATGAGAATCAATGGCTATTAATCAACCATATCCATTTCATATATAAGCTTAAGATCAACTTAAACAACTCACCACTTCATTTCATTTCTTAACTTGGAAGAAAGCTTGTTGGAGGAAGAAGAAGATCAGCAACTTGTTGGGTTTGGTGAAGGTGGTGTTGATCAAGTTAGTCTCCATCTAGTTAGGTAAATTCCCTACATCATAGACTTAGCTAAATTCAATGAATTCATGATTTTGATGCTATATGTAGCTGTTTTATGTTGTCGTTGATGTCTTAGGACTTTGGAGGTGTACATGGAGGTTTCTAAGGCATTAGTATGGCCTATGTGTGGAGAAAACTTAGAATTCTGGGTTCTATGACGAATAAAAATATAAATTTTTTAAAATTTCTCAAACACCATAAACAAGTCTAATACTATAAGTAAAGACCCAAACACACTAAAAAACATGTTATATGATATCAGAAACCTAGGGAAGTGTCTCGGGGGCTCGGATACGAGTTTCGAGGTGTCAGGAGGCGAAATAGCTTAGGAAATTTCGTGAATTGTAAGTAAATTTATTGAGATATTTATTTATATTTCATCCCTATTTATATGTTCATTTACAGTCATTTGGATTGATTAGCCATTGGATTCCATATACCATGACTTTTGTGTCCTTTCTCATTTTATGAGGTTTCTCTAATGGTATAGATTGTTGATTAAATGATTTCAATGACTCCAAATGATGTACTATGTCATTTTGATTATTATATATGTGGTCAGTGAAATAGCATGCTATTAGCTAAGTGTTACATAATGTTGTGAAATTAAATCCATTGTGCATTACATGTGCAATTGCTTTGTTGGATTCTCAAACAACATTATTCCTTAAAATATGAAAGTGGTTCTTGTTTATAGAACCATTTTGTGATAGAAGTCCGGCGGGCATGCGGGGTCACTAGACTTTCAGGGTGATAACGATTTCACCACTATCTTGTTCAGCATACGGGAAATGAGTCATGGGGTTTTTGGTAAGCATAACTTGTGCAACACACGTGGTATGAGACCCGAGGATGTTGGCAAGTATACATCGTAGGTGGCAGGCACTAGTGAAAGATTATAAAGGCAAAGAGCACTGCTCAGACCTTCACAATGATGTAGAGCTCAGCTCCATCCTCATATAGTGGAAAAGGTTGATGTGATGAAGATCACGACAAACCTGCTCTACATCATTACTACATAGCCATGTGTTAGTTTTATTTTTTTTAAGTAAAGTATCTCTTTGCATGATCTCTTTTCTATATAGTTGATATTATCATGCTTTTAGATACTTGTTGCATATTTTGGAATGTGAACAAGTGTCTCTCAATGTTATTTTCTTTCCTGTACTCACCGTCTTTTTTATGACGGTGGGTGTAGATCCATCGAGTAGCAGAAAAGGTAAAGAGAAAATCGGCGACTACTTATGATCTAGTAGAGTGCTACTACCCTAGACTTTGTAGGTTTTGATATTGATGTATTATTTTTATAGGTATTTCATATACTTTTGGGGTTGTATATTATGGGTTGAGTGACTAGTACCTTGACCGGACACATGATGATACATTATCGTCGTTTGTTATATATATGTATACATACATGTGATCATTATTTCCCTGGTTTTTTCATAATTGTTAGGCATTACGTTAAAAGCTTTTGCTAATTTGTTAAGATTTTCGATGAATAAACTTTAAACAATTCAAATTTTAATTAACTGTAATTTATGAATTTACATAGGATAGATAAATGTTTATTTTAAAAAAATTAAATTACTTGGAATATCATAGTATTTTGAAAAAGGCTGACTAATTCATTGTTAAGACCTAAGTGGTGAGAATAGGGCTTAACGACAGGATTAGGCCAGGTGGTGCTCTATTTTGATAAGGGGTGGTCACAGGTGGTATCCGAGCCTAAGTTTATAAAGCCTAGGTTACAGAGCCTAAATTTATAAACCCTAGGTTACAGAGCCTAAGTTTATAGAGCTTATGATTGTGGAATATAATTATTCTACAATGTAATATCAAAGCTACAGTTTGTAGCAAAAGGCCTAACTTTTCTAACAAATAACAAATAAAATTTAAACAAGTAAACGTAAATCTTTGTTGTTGATAACCAGATGATCCTTGGCTAGAAACCATTAGTTAGGAAATGAGTGAAAATGAGTTGGGGATTTCTTCTATGTACATATTAGTTTCCTATATGTATATATGCGTTATCTATGTAGAAGCTGACTCGCGTTCGTTATCATTTTGCAGATGCTGATGGCTAATTCATGCGATAGCGGGGATTTAGGTGCTAGTGCCATCCAACCTCCTATTCCATCAACTGATGATTTTTAGAGGCTATCCAACCAAGTAGCTGCTCAGGGATAGCAGTTAGTTGAGTTTATTGCCATGATGACTTCACAATTTGCTTTGCTAGCATAGACATCAGCCCCTACTACTACGACTACTCCCATAGTACCGATAGGAGTGCTGTTAGTATAAACTATATCTGTAGTAACAACTCTAGTCATTGAGACCATTTATACACTATTTTTCACACCTCCATCTTCTAGCTCCATAGTAGAGGTTCAGCAGGTGAAAGATTTCATCAGACTGAAGCAAGTCTACTTTGACAGTGAGAGAGACTTTCAGAAGATCGAGAAGTGGATATTGTCTCAAGAGAAACTACATAGAGTCTTGAGGATTGAGGATAGACTATGAGCTGAGATTTTGTCCTACACTTTACAAAGAGATGTAGATGTATGATGGCATGCGGCGATAGCTTTTGAGGGAGAGTTTGAGTTTTGGGATGCCTTCAAGAAGGAGTTTTTCCAGCAGTACATCCCACTCGCAGTGATGAAGAGGTTGAGGAAGGAATTCATGAATCTAAGATAGGGAGTTGACAAGTCGGTGATGAGTTATAGAGATTGGTATGGCTATTAGAGTCAGTTTTCGCTAGGGATCTAGTTGAGAGATGATTTGGAAGATGTGTACCATTTCGGGGATGGATTGAGGCCAGATATTGGTTTTTATGTTGTCATTAAAGTGTGAAAACTTTGGTTGAGATTTACGAGCGTGTACTTTCTCACGAAACCTGTTATTTGGGCAGAGTTGCCGATGGGACACCGTTAGAACCAGCGTTGACACTTGATCATGTTGCGGACTTTGAAAAGAGGAGACAGAAGGGCAATGGACCGAGGAGATAGGATAGAGGTTCCTAAGTTTTAGGGACATATATAGTAGTTGTGCCATATGTATCATCTACTACACCATTGCAAACTATAGTTGGTAGACCTCTCTTGCCACCACCAGTCAGACCTGCATTGCCAACTCCTACTACTTTGCCAGCTCTACCAGCACGACCAATGCCACATCACCAGTAGCAAAGTGGTAGAGGCCGAGGCAGAGGTAGAAGTAGAGGTCGAAATAGTTCTCGACAGGGGCAGAGATAGGCACATGCCCAAGATCAGGTTCAGGGCCAGCGTAAACCTATCACTTGCTATACGTGTGGTTAGGTTAGGCATGTGATTAGAGATTGTCCACAGCCAAGCAGTTGTGATTCCACCGTAGAGTCGAGAGGGCGTACACATGGTAGCACAACCTGATGCGATGCCATACGGGGACTCATTGAGGATATGATTTCCATTTATGATAGTGATTTATATGTTTTGTTTGATTCGAGATTCTACAATATCTTTCATTTCGGTCGCATGATAGGCATCTTAGGGTTGACATCGGTTAGAATTAGCCTACATTTGATTTTGAGTATCGCAGCCGGGGATAAAGTTTACCTTAATTGTCTTATTGAGGGATGTCCAAGTAGAGATAGGCGGGGTAGAGTTACCTGCAGACTTCAAGGTGCTCGAGTTCTTATATTTCGACTTATTATTAGGGATGGATTGGCTAGCAGCGTATCATGCTCATATCGACTATTTTAGTAAGATAATGATATTCGAGATCCCAGGGCATTCAATGTTTACATATAGTGGTAGTAAACCGATAGTCGAGGGCACTAGAGGTCAACTTACGACTAGTAGAGAGATGGAGACTCTAGTATCATTATACATAGTAGTATAGAGTCAGGGACCCAGACTTGAAGATATTTCGATAGTGTGTGAGTTTCCAGACATGTTTCCAGAGGACTTACCTGGCATACCACCGTCGAGAGAGATATATTTTATTATTGAGTTGGTACCAGGCAGTAGACCTATATCTATACCACCGTACCGCATGGCTCTGAGAAAGTAGGAGGATTTAAGGAGTCAGTTGCAGGATTTGGGACGGAAGGGATTCATCACACCTTCTATGTCACAATGAGAGCACTAGTCTGTTTGTGAAGAAGAAGGACACTACTTTGAGGCCGTGTATCGACTACAGACAGTTGAACAAGGTCACAGTCAGAAACAAGTATCCATTACCACAAATTGATTACATATTTGATCAGCTGAGAGAAGCACATTATTTCTGCAAGATAGACCTAAGATCAGGGTATAATCAGCTTAGGATCAGAGATGATGATAGGTCCAAGACAACGTTCAATACGAGAAATGGACACTATCAATTTACAGTCATGCTATTTAGTTTGACTAATGCTCATGCTATGTTTATGGATTTGATGCATCGGGTGATGAGGCCATTTCTTGATCGCTTCGTGATAGTTTTCATTGATGATATATTGATATACTCGATGACTCAAGAAGATCGCAAGTAGCACCTTAGGGAGAAGTTGCAGACTTTAAGGGAGCATCGACTCTATGCCAAGTTCAGCAAGTGTGAATTTTAGTTGTCAGAGGTCAAGTTTTTAAGACATGTTATTGGAGCAGTAGGCATCGCTGTCGATCTGGCCAAAATTTAGGCTATTATGGATTGGCAGGCGCCGACGTCAGTTTCGGAGATCATAAGTTTTATGGGATTAGCAGGGTATTACCGCAGGTTCGTGACGGATTTCTCGAAGATTGCTTCGCCAATGACCAAATTGACCCAGAAAGACGTTAGGTTTGATTGGTTTGAGGAATGTAAAGAGGCATTTGCTCAGCTCAAGAGATTGTTGACTACCGCACCAATATTGATATTGTCAAAAGGCTGGACATGGATTCCTGGTATATACAGATGCTTCTCATATGGGTCTAGGTTATGTGTTGATGCAGGATAGAAGCACGATGGCTTATGCATCCAGACTAGTTGAAGATATATGGGAAGAACTATCCCACTCATTATTTAGAGTTAGCAGTGGTGGTATTTGCTATGAAGATATGGAGACATCATTTGTATGAAGAGAGGTTTACACTCTATAGTGATAATAAGAGTTTGAAATATCTCTTCACACAGAATGAGCTGAACATGAGACAACAGAGATGGTTGGAGTTTTTGAAGGACTATGACTTTTCTCTGGAGTATCATCAAAGAAAATCTAATGTAGTTCTTGATGCTTTGAGTAGGATACCGACTGGAGATGCCAAGGTTGTTAGATGTCATATGACGCATGAGTATGGATTACTCAAGGCATTGGCGATGATGACTCAGACAGATATTCCTACCGATACGCGGGTGATGATTTGTGCACGAGATGAGGCTTCAGACCGTATCTACACAAAGAGTGTCAGAGGGTCAGAGAGCCGACATTCTTTACCTAATGTTTAGTGAGTTAGCCCAGAGTATTGATTGTACTAACTAGACGGAGACAACGAATCAGCAATACCTAAGATTCGGAGGCTGATTATGGATACCGACAGTGGCTGAGTTGAAAGATGAGATTCTTTAGAATTCACATCGTTTCTAGTTCACTGTTCATCAAGGAAGGACCAAAATTTACCATGATATGAAGAGACATTTTCGGTGGCATGGGATGAATGCGGACATATCGGAGTTCATCAAGAACTGTTGGATCTGCTAGCAAGTGAAGGCTGAGCATCGTAAACCTGGAGGATTATTACAAACGCTTCCCATTCTTTGATGGAAGTGGGAAGATATAGCCATGGATTTTGTTAGAGGATTGCCAAGGACTGCCCGTCAACACGATTCTATCTGGGGTGATTATGGACAGATAGACGAAATCTGCCCATTTCATACCAGTTGCAGCTCACTACACATTTAACTAGTTGAGTTTATTGTTCGAGAGGGAGATTATTAGGTTACATGGGGTACCATTGACAATCACGTAAGACAGAGATGTTATGTATACGCCTAGGATGTGGCGGAGTATACAAGAGTAGTATGGTACACACCTACAGTTTAGCACAACCATTCACCCTCAGACTAATGGGTAGACTGAGAGGTTGATTCATACCCTCGAGGATATACTCAGGGCTTGTGTACTTGAGTTTGAAAAATCATGGGAGGAGTACCTACAATTATGTGAGTTTGCATACAACAACGGTTATCAGGCCAATATTGATATGGCGTCATTTGAGGCTTTATATGGCAGACAGTGTCACTCACCATCTTGTTGGGTGAGCCAGAGGACCGGGAGTTGATAGGGCTGAAATTATTATTAATCACACGAAAAACGTACGATACAGATTCGTTAGAGGCTTAAGGGAGCCCATTAGAGGCGGAAGAAGTATGCTAGACATATGTTGCAGCGATCTCACGTATGACGAGGTAGCCTTTGTATATATAAAGGTTTCTCATCGGAAGGGTCTTCACAGATCTGGTCTGAAAGGCAAGTTAGCACTGAGATATTCATCGGCGTTTCAAGATGAAACGGCAGGTTGGAAAGGTTGCTTATGAGCTTTAGTTACCTCCATAGATGTCGGAGATTCATCCCGTGTTCTATATTTATATGCTTCGATTAGTTAAGTCGAAGGCAGACGTACGACCGACAGTTGATTTGAGCCAAATTTCTTTAAGCGAAGACATATCAGACGAGGAGAAGCCAATACAGATCCTAGACCGGAGGATGCAACAGTTGAGAGGAAATTCTATCCCAAATGTGTTGGTTAAATGGCAGTTCCACGGAGACTCGGAGCTTATTTGGGAGCGAGAAGATTATATGCGAGATAGGTTTTCGTACCTCTTCGAGTTAGGTATAATTTTAGTTTAAGTTTAATTTTGAGGACGAAATTTCCATTATTTGGGAAGAATTGTCACGGCCCAAATTTCTAAATCCTAGTTTAATCTCTTAATCAAGATCAAATGACGCATGATGTGGGACCCGCATCGAGATACGTGTCATGAACGAGACAATGTGGCCGAGGTATATATTATATTTGTTATGGTGTATGTCTAGTGTATTGTATATGTGTAGACTACTAAGTCACTCCCACTTCTGTATAGGTATCGAGACGTGAGTAGAGATGCGCCTCGAGTTACGTGTCGATGTAGGACCGAGGTAGAGAGTGATATGGTAAGTTTTATTTAGGTTTTATGTAGCTTGAATAGTGATTTTGATATGGCTATGGTTGAATATAAAGTTAATGTACCTAAGTTAGTAAGTTAAAACAATAGCCAATTGATATTCATCAAGATACGTATTGACACATCTAAACACCAAGTGAGTTACACATTGATGTTATTAGAGTAAGTAAGTGGGACATGTGTTAATATGTATACCACTAGATGAGTCTCGAGATACGTGTGCACATGAGAATCAATGGCTATTAATCAACTATATCCATTTTATATATAAGCTTAAGATCAACTTAAACAACTCAAACCACATTATTTCATTTCTTAACTTGGAAGAAAACTTGCGATGGATGAAGAAAAAGATCAGCAACTTGTTGGGTTTGGTGAAGGTGGTGCTGATCAAGTTAGTGTTCATCTAGTTAGGTAAATTCCCTACACCACAGACTTAGCTAAATTCAATAAATTCATGAATTTGATGTTATATGTGGTTGTTTTATGTTGTTGTTGATGTCTTGGGACTTTGGAGGTGTACATGGAGGTTCCTAAGGCATTAGTATGGCCTATGTGTGGAGAAAGCTCAGAATTCTGGGTTATCCTGCACATAACGCGCTAGGTAGAGTAATCAGCGCGCTATCTTTGATTGGCGCGCTAAAGAAACTTTGTAGCGCGCTAATGAGGTCATCAGCGCGCTAATTAAGGTAATTAGCGCGCTAATTAAGGTAATTAGCGGGCTAGGTACTATGACAACGTAAAAATCTGTAATTTTCAAAAATCCCTGAAACGCCATAAACAAGTCTAATAGCCTAAGTAAAGGTCCAAACACACTCAAAACATGTTATATGATATCAGGAACCTAGGGAAATGTCTTGTGGGCTCGGATTCGAGTTTTCGAGGTGTTGGGAGGCCGAAATAGCTTAGGAAATTGCGTGAATTGTAAGTAAACTGATTGAGATATTTATTTACATCCCATTCTTGTATATATATGTTCATTTCTAGTCATTTGGACTGATTTGCCATTGTATTCCATATGCCATGACTTGTTATCCTTTCTCATTTCATGATGTTGCTTTCATGGTATAGATTGTTGATTAATGATTTTATTGACTCCAAATCATGTGCTATGTCATTTTGATTGTTAATATATGTGGTCAATGAAATATCATGCTATTAGGTAAGTGTTACATAATATTGTGAATCTAATTCCATTGTGCATTAGATATGCAATTGCTTTGTTGGATTCTCAAACCATGTTATTCCTTGAAATATGAAAGTAGTTCTTGTATCTAGGACCATATTATGATATAGGTTCGGTGGACAAGTGGGGGTCACTAGACTTCCAAGTTGATCGGGATCTCTCCACTATCTTGCGCAGCACACGGAAAATGAGTCCCTGGGATGTCGGCAAGCATAACTTGTGCACCACAAGGGGTATGGAACTCGGAGATGCTGCAAGTATACATTGCAGGTGACTGGCACCAGCAAAAGATTATAAAGGCAAAGAGCGATGTTCGGACCTTCACATTGATGTAGAGCTCAGCTCCATCCTCATATAGTGGAAAAAGGGTGATGTGATGAAGATCACGACCAACCGACCCTAGATCATTACTACTTAGCCGTGTGTCAATTTCATTTTGTTTAACTCAAATATCTCTTTGCATGTTCTCTTTTCAGCGTAGTTGTTATTATCATGCTTTTAGATGTTGCATATTTGAGAATGTGAACAAATGTCTCTTAGTGTTACTTTCTTTCTTATATTCACCATCCTTTTTATGACGGTGGGTGCAGATCCATCGAGTAGCAGGACAGGCAAAAAGAAGATTGGTGACTACCTCTGAGCCAATAGAGTGCTATTACACCAAATTTTGTAGGTTTTGATTTTGATATATTACTTTTATAGGTATTTTATATACTTTTGGGGTTGTACATTATGGGTTGAGTGACTAGTACCTTGATTGGACATATAATGATACATTATTGCCGTTTGTTATATATATGTATACATGCATGTGATCTTTATTTCCCTGATTTTTCCACAATTGTTAGGTGTTCCGTTAAAAGCTTCCGCTAATTTGTTAAGAATTCCGTTGAATAAACTTTAAATAAGTAAAATTTTAATTAACTCTGATTTATGAATTAACATAGGACAAATAAATGATTATTTGAAAAAAAAATTAAATTACTTGGAATATCATAGTATTTTAAAAAAGGTTGACCAATTTCTTGTTAAGTCTTATGTAGTGAGATTAGGGTTTAATGATAGGATTAAGTCGGGCGGTTCCCTATTTTTAGAAGGTGTTGTCACATAATCCCTCCAACGCCATCTTTGAATTGAAGAAGACTCTCGAAAGAGAGAGAGGGTTGGAGATGACTTGAATTTTGAATCCGGTTCAAGGTCACATTTAGTAGAATCTCATCATTCCAAGAAATTTAAGGCCAAGAATGATTCAAAATTCAAGGGAAATGCCAGCAAAAACACTTCAAGCGAGAAAAGGGAGTGTTACTATTGTGACAAATCGGGACACTATGCACGAGAGTGTCGTTCCAAGAAAAAGTTCTTGAAGAATGAAGTTGTCAAGGAAAGTCACTATGTGGAGCACATAGACATGGAACATTGCAACGGTTTGCCATGCCAATTGGGTTGCAAATGAAGTGGGGTAGTGGATGGATACCGAGCACAACCATATACGTTTGCAAGGACTATGATCTTTTCAAGACTTACGAAGATCTTGCCACTAGTGAAGAAGTGCACATAGCGAACAACAATTACACCAAGGTGGTTGGCAAAGGAACGGTGGATATCAAGCTTACTTCGAGAAAATTTTTACATTTAATTAATGTTTATTATGTACTCGATATGTGAGAATCTTTTTTCCAGTGACCTCCTTAATAAGAGAGGTTTATTTCTTGTCTGTGAGTCGGATATGTTTATTTGTCTAATGGTGGTGTTCCTATTGGCAGGGGGGTACTCATGTAATGGTATGATTAAGTTGAATTCAATAAAAGTGAACTATTCTTCTTATATTGTTGACTCATGTTCTTCTATTGTTGATTCATGTTCATTATGGCATGGTAGATTAGACCATGTTAATTTTTGATGTATTAGAAATATGCATAACTTATGCTTAATTACTGATTTTAAAATTGATCATGATACAAAGTGTGAGATATGTGCACAAACAAAGATCACAAGACAATCACAAAAATCGATTCAAAGATCTTCTGAAATTCTTGATTTAATACATAATGACATATGTGATTTGAAAAGTCATGTTACTTTAGGAGGAAACAAACATTTGCACACTTTTATCGATGATTTTTCAAAGTATTCCTATGTTTATATTTTGAAAAGCAAAGATGAGTTTTATGAAAATTTCCTTGTTTTCAAATCAGAAGTTGAAAATTAACATAATAAGAAAATTTAGGCCCTAAGATCCGATAGAGGTGCTAAGTATTATCCCAAAGAGTTCACAAAATTTTCTAAAACTAATGGGATTTTACATCAAGTCACGACACCTTATACACCACAACAGAATTGTGTAGTGAAAAGGAAGAATAAAACTTTAATAAAGATGGTTATGTGACGGCCTAATTTCCTACAAGCTGGGCCTTGCCCGGCCTAAACCTACGTAGACCCCCGATCAACCCCCGCAAGATCAACGCAAGCTTAGTCATCCTTCTTATACCATTTTATCGTTAGTTTGGTGTTTTAATATTGAGTTATTAATTTTATAAGATTTAATTAGTAAGCAGCGGAAAGAAAATAAAGGAAGCAATTTAAATAACTATAAAACACTTAAAATGGGACAACATATGTATGGAACCTTGTAATATATACCATGTATGAGTATGGTGGCAAAATTAAGCATATACATGTATCAAAGTGCCGCTCAACCACAATATCTTAAGAGTTTACAAAACACCAAAATAGATGAATATGATACAAAAACCTATGTATCGCAAAAGTATGAGCCGCTCCGAGAGTCCCCAGAGGTAGTCGCCAATCACTGGCTTTTTGCCCTTGCTAGACGGGGCCTGCAATTGTCACCATGAAAGGAGACAATTCCAGTGAGTAAATCTAAAGGAGTCTTAACGACACTTCAATAATTAATTAAGTAGTCGATAAATCATGCGGGAATATTAAAGAACAGGAAATAAAGTAAGTGCATGATAAATATACTGGAAATAAAAGTAGTGAAAGGAGAGTGTCGTGGAAACAAAAGAGAGAAGCCAAGTGGTTTCAAATCCATCAAGTTGCGACTATATAGCCACAAGCTCGACTTCTTAGAATCGCGGCAGCGGCAACAACTTTAAAATTATCGTGAACGTAGGGGTATCAACGCGCCCCAAATACCTCACTTCCTATCTACGACCTAAATCTAGTAACTTGGGGTATGGTTCCGGTTGCGAGTCAGTCGCAAACCCAGGAGATTACCTTCCTGACTCACTCAGCCCTCGGACACTCTAACTAGAAGTGGAATTCCAAAAATAGGCACAATTAAAGAAATTAAATTCAAGAAGTAGAACATAACTACTGATAATGCTCCTACTGGTTTACTTACAAATAACCATGCAAATCGCCAAGTCACGCAAACCGCTCGACATACTCGAAATTTGCACTATCGTCTCGTGTTCAGCGCGTCCAAATTTCCTAAATTATTTCATAATCTTTATTAAACTCAATTTTTAATATTTTGTATTTATTCAAATTACGCATGCATTACGAGGTCGATTTCAATGCGAATCACCTCATGAACACTTTTTTATTGTTGTACGTATCTCGAGATAAGTCTCAATTATAGAAGAAGCTGGTGTAATTTTAGGAATCAAAATCTTACGACAAGATAACGGTCTTACATTATCTCAATCTCATTATATTGAAAAGATTTTCAAGAAATTTGGTCATTTTGATCAAAAATCAGTTTGTACTCAGATCGAGCCTCATTTGAAACTAGTAAAGAATATTGGTAGATGTTTATCACAACTAGAGTATTCTAGTGTGATAGGAAGTCTCATGTATGCTATGCATTGCACAAGACCGGATATAGCTTACGCGGTTTGTATGCTATGTCGGTTCACTATAGTAATCTAAGCAAACAACACTGATATGCGGTTACCTGGATCTTTAGATGCCTGAAGGGGACTTTGAATTATGGTCTACATTTTAATGGATATCCCTCAATTTTGAAAAGTTACAGTGATGCTAGTTGGAATAATCTGGAGTCAAATTCCAAGTCAACTAGTGGATAAATTTTTACGCTAGGAGGAGCAACTGTTTCTTGGAGCTCAAAGAAACGGACATGTATTTCTCATTCAACAATAACATCAAAGATTATTGCCCTAGATGCAAGCAAGGAAGCAAAATGACTTAGGAACTTGTTAATGGAGACACCATTATGGAACATGCCATGTCTGACTATATTAATCAATTGTGATAACAAGACAACTCTTTATAAAGTCTCAAGCAAGACTTATAATGGAAAGTCTAAACATATAAGTCTAAGACATAATCTTTTGAGACAATTACTCAAAAATGGGGTTGTTACAGTTGATTACGTGGAATCTAACAAGAATTTAACAGATCCATTAACAAAGGGTCATGTTAGAGATATGGTGTCTCAGAACAAAAACAATGAGATTTAGGTTTGCCTAAATCAATCGTTACTTGATGAGAATCCAACTTAATTCTTAAAAATAAAGAATAAGCTCAATGCGGTACTAACAATACAAATAAAGATTACAGAACACTAGAAAATTTATATTATAAAAGGTCTCTTCCTAGTTCTAGCGTTGGTTTCTACATGACGGAGGTTGACAATTGGGTCTTAATAAGTCGAATAGAGTGACTCGTAGATTCACTTAAGTAGACTTACCTATATGGGTGTAGAAGTGTGGCCACTTCTTATGAGCTTAACCGACTCTAGAGCACTCAAGAAAGACAGGATTTGCATAACGCCACAATGTGTAATCAATAGAATACTCTTACTTACATGAAATCAGTATGAGCGATATTTCCGATTTTGTCACAAGGGTTCTTGGTTCAAGATACGTTCACCATAATACTTGATGAAACTTTGAAGTGTTTGCACTAAGTAAGAAGTTCAAGTCCAAAAAACACTTCTCATTTATGTATCGATTTCATAATGATGCTATATATATTTTGGTTGTGTTATTTTTAAGTGTAATTTTCAATTTATATGTCCATATAATTTGAAAATGGAGAGAAATTGTAGGTTCTGTACCGGCGCTGAGGCGCCGACTCGGCACTTCATCACCCAAAATGAAAAGTTGCAAGTTTTGAGACTCATTTTGTCCATTTTTTGTCCATTTCTTCGCACCGAAACTTATCTCTTTGTGGATAGACACTAAGTCCCTTAGTTTTCTATAAATTAAAGGACTCTAGTACGTACTAAACACATTGAGACATTAAGGAACATATAAACACAAAAGGTTTTTCAATCAAAGTGTGTTCTTGTATTCATAGCATTATTCTCTCAAAAGTTCTTCAAAGAGTGTTCTTGGTTGGAGTTGTGTTACACACACATCATCCAATAACAATTAGAGACTTGGTTGTATCTTCAAGGCAAGTTTCAATTTTCACATTGTGTATACGCAGTTTCGACCGATAGGGAGAAATTTTGTCTAAAAGAAAGCGACTACGTGCCTCAAGTCTTTATTGAGTTCCTTCATTCTCATCTTGCATTTTCTGTCCGAAGATTTGTTCCAACATATATGATCAATATACAGTAAAAAGTAATGGGCAATATATTTTTTCGTACGCATTATAGGGTTTACGGAGTAATTTAATACATATTTACTTTTATTAGATTAAATGTTGCAACTTTTAGGGGGCATTCTATCTGCAAGCAACTCTTAAACATTTCACTATTTACTATCTCATCAGTTTGATGAGCATATTTAGAACAATTCATCTACACAAAAGTACTCCGGCTCTCAAATATTCACTTCAAAAAAAAAAAAAACTCTCTCAAATATTTACAAACTTAAATTAATATATAGTCATACTATACACAAAATTAAATATCAATCAAAATATGTGGCATGAGGCATAGAAGAGGAGGGTTGATATATACATAGGGGATGGATGGGGTTGGCCCTTCACTCTACATTTGGGTTCGCCCTGCTCTTGTATCCAGCGGCGGAACTAAAAAATTTAGTTAGGGGAGCGAATTTTACCTAGACTTATACTCACTAGTAGCTCGATCCACCCAATATGAGTCGAGCTTAAATTATAAGGTTAATATAGACCTAACCCTATCCAAGAGTGTTAAAGCTAGATAATTTAATGGGGAAATTTAAATTTTTATTTATCGGCCAGGTTGCGCCCTCGTAGAATTTATAAAATATTTTGATATTTACTTCGAAATGAGTTAGTTGGATTTACAATAAAAGTTATCAAATACGACATTGAGTTGGGTCAGCCTAGACTTAGGCCAGCTTAGCTCAAGCCATATATATCAGACTTAGGTGGGCCACATAGGCTAGTTTTTGTGTCAAATAAAAAAATCATATTATTATAAACTCAAAATTGAATAAACTAATAGTCATAATGATTTGCAATATAAATTAATAAGTTACAAATTCTAGGGTAAGTGAGTTAATTTTGTAATTTTTTGTTAAATAAAAAAGTATTTCAAATCACTTCTAAATATTATTTTTCCTTAAGCTTTCACTTAATTATTTTATGATTTGAAACCATAAAAAATGAGATTTGAGAGGTTTTTAAATTTTATCTTTACATAGACATTTCGTAATTAAATATAAGTTTTGTCATCCTTAATTATGTATTTTGGCTATAACTTTCTAACCACAACTCAGAATTGAATTCTATATAATTTTGGTGAAATCATGCTTCAATATCTTTACAACATGTACTTATATACATGACCCATTTAGACTTATATAATAAAGAAAATGATTTTTACAAGTTTTATGAGGTTAATTTTACATATATTATTAACATGATAAATTATTCTAAATTAATTAATTGTAATTTAATTTGGCACGACTAAATTGTAATAATCTTAAATCAATCTGTTGACACTAGATATCCACATTTGTGGTTGATAGTTAAAAAACACCACATTATTATCTTTATACTAACAAAACAACAATAGCAAACTATCGATATTGTTTCTTTAAAAAAAATAAAATCAGATGGGTTGATTTTCCATTATATATGCTCTACGATTTCACTTTCTACATTGTTATAAAATAAGTTTAATATACTTGTACAACAAAACATTAACTTATGTTGTTTATAAGTGAGTGTTAATTGACGCGTACATTAAAGCATTGCTTTCCCTCAAGCAAAAAGAAGTTGTATACAAAAGACTACAAAAAAAGGTGTGATTGAGAAGTTAAAAGACATGATATATATGACAACGTAATATGTCGTTGGTTTTGTCGAGATGTGTGGACCGAAATAATAGTCCCAAATCGATTAAATGAACCTCCATGAAGAAGTATATATATAATCTAGCGATGATCTCCTATTAACTAGTATCGAAGGGTTTTGAGTTAAAACCCCACACCTATGAGTTGAAAGGTGGTTAAGTTGAGGACAATATCGGTGCTGACGGAGATCCACAGCCTCACGTATGCGTGTGCAGTGCGATCAAAAAACTTTAACATGGTATCAGAACCAACGGTGACTGACTAAAAAAAATTAAAGGGACCTCTCCACCTCACTTATACTAATTAACCTTACGCACACAAGAAAAAATTACACAAGTACATCAAAAATTAGTTTAAATGAGCAAAACAAGTGTGCGTTTTTTTTTATTCTTGATATAAGCTATATCGCCTTTGAAAAGACGCTATCAGGGGAGGAAAAGTTTTCGCCCTACGTGGACACATGAATAGCACCTTTTGAAAAGGCGCTATTCATGTGTTCGATCCACGTTGGACAAATAACACGAATAGCGCCTTTTGAAAAGGCGTTATTCGTGTTATTTGAATATATATCAATCCACGTGGATGTCCACGTGGATTGGTTGGAGCCAATTTACACGAATTCGTGTAAATAGTATTGGGTGTCCACGTGGAAAAGACAAACAAGAATAGCGCCTTTTCAAAAGGCGCTATTCTTGTTTCCTGGTACACGTGGACATACACGTGGGATGTCCACGTTGGAAAGACAAAAGTTTAAAGGATGAGTTGCATGGTTACTATGGGTTGTCCGCCTCGCGATACGTGCGTGACGTTTGCATGGGGTGCATGGTCTGTAGTGGATATGCATGGGTTGTCCCCTCGAGATACGTGTATGACGTTTGCATGGATTGTTCACCTTGAGATACGTGTCTATCGTTTGCATTAGTTATCCACCTCGAGTTACGTGCATGACGTTTGGATGGTTTGCATGGACTGCAGCAGGTTGCATGAGTTGTCTACCTCGAAATATGTGCTTCACATTCGCATGGTTTGCATGGATTGCACGAGGTTGCATGAGTTGTCCCCACCTCGAGATATGTGTGTGACGTTTGAATGGTTTGCACGAAGATGCATGGCTCGCCCACCTCGACATACGTGCGTGGCGTTTCTATGTGTTGTCAACCACGAGATACGTGTGTGACGTTTGCATTGGCTTTACCACCTCGAGACACGTGCGAGTCGTTTGCATGATTTACTTGGATTTTACAAGGTTACATGGGGTGTCCACCTCGAAATATGTGCGTGACCTTTGCATGGTTTGCACGGATTAGGCGATGTTGTATGAGTTGTCCACCTCGAGATACGTGCATGAGGTTTGCATGAATTGCAACAGGTTGCATGAGTTGCACAAGGTTGCATGGGTCGCCCACCTCGACAGACGTGCCTGACATTTGTATGAATTCTTCACCTCAACATACATGCGTGACGTTTGCATGGGTTGTCCATGTCGATATGCGTGCGTGTCGTTTACATGGATTGTCTACCCCGAGATACGCGAGTGACGCGGGTTGTCCATCTCGATATGCACGTGTCGTTTGCATGGGTTCTCCACCTCGATGTGCGATATTTGAGTTGAACAAATAGCTCATTTTCAAAAGGAGTCATTCATAGAGTTTAATATTTTGTATAGATAGCTCTTTTTCAAAAGAAGCTATTCATACAAGTGCCTTCGACCTCACCAACGATGCATGCCACCTCATCATCAATAGCTCCTTTTGAAAAGAAGTTATACATTAGTTTTGGAATTTTAAAGTAAGCCCCACTATTTGGTGAATAAAAAAGTAAAGCCACCTTATTTTTTGAAAAACACCCTATTTTTTTACCACAAAACTCTGCCCCAATAAAATGCAAATTGAACACATGAATAAAATGTTGGCACTCCCTCAACTTAAAGTCTTGTTCCGCCCCTGGTTACTGGTTAGGGCGACTTATTTTGGACATCCGAAATGGATACAACATAAATGGATACTTTGTTGTTTGTGTAGGTGCAAACATCGATGCACAAATCAATCAATGAACACCAATTAGCGGGTGTCTTTTTTAAGTGTAGTAGTACTCTAAAATGGGTCACCCATTCGTTTTCCTTTTTAAAAATAGAAGGGTAGCACTATGGTAAATTTACCATTTTTCATGCTAACTATAATAACAAGGACATGCATGGTTGCAATTGTCACGCAAATCTAATCCAAATTTCCTTTTCTATATAGGAACACAATTTCCCTACGCTAAATACACACACCACATGTGTACAATTTCTTATCTTAAATTTATCTTAAATCACTCTCTAACGGTGTATATATATCAACCAAGACTTTTTATTTAGTTTGTGGTACTTAGAAATGCTATATACTCGCTAATGTGTTTGGTAAAATTAACTGATAATTTAACTAGTTCATAATCTATACTGGTTTATAATATAGATGATCCAGCTTCCTCATGCTAAATCTCAGAATTGATTTAGATTAACTAATTTGAAAAAAAAAAATGTTGTTTTTTTATGAAAAAAACGTTGTTAACTTAACAAATCTTATTATTTTTAGGCCTAATAATAAAAAATATCACACCCACAGGTTGTATCAATTATATCTTAATCTTTGGAATTTGTCATTATATCATAACATTTTCGATTTAGTTTCAATTTTATCCTCAACTAAATTTGGCCCCTTAACGCCGCACATCATTCTCTTCAACTCTTGTCACACCCTTTAAGAGTTTACACACGTACATTAATTAGAACTCAATATTTATGACATATATATGTATTCATGTATGCACATATAATGCACGTAGTTGTGTGTATGCATATGACATAATCTAATTACATAGTTCTTTTGTCAAATTAAACAACTATGGGTAACCTTCTAATAATTTTTTTTATGTCATTTTCATATGTACATACACATGAACTTACCATTAATTAGTGATAAATAACTAAAAACACTACAAAAAATGGTAATTTAGAAACGGAATTAGCAACGGAATCTAATTCCGTTGCTAACAATAAATGGTTTGAGACGGAATTGCGACGGAATAATTCAGAGACGGAATAGAGAGAGATTAGAGACGGAAATAGAGACGGAATAGAGACGAAATTGAATTCCGTCTAAAAAAAATGGCGCCAACATTCCCACCAAAAGTTTAGTTTTTTATAACCGTCCATTACGTCTCGAGATTCGTGCGTGCTTCGATGTGGATGATTGAAAAATGGGAACGGATGATTAAAACACACCACTCTCCTCCTCGCACACTCTCTTCCTCGTCGAATCCTCCGATCCCTTCCCTCCCAAACCTTAAATTTTTTTATTCACAGTCAACTCTCTCTCTCAACTGATCTCCACACCGTCTACTGTCTCTCAATCCCGTCCTCTCTCTCCCAAACCCTGAAATCTCTGCACCATCGTCAACTCCTCTTTTCACCGTTGTCACGGCTTTAGTGGTTGGGGGTTGAGTTTTCATGGTGTCTGACGGTGGTCGTGCCGTCTGCCGTCGCTGCCTCTGAAGCCTTCACCGTCTGCCGTCGCTACCTCTGAAGCCCTCGTCGTCTGCCGTCGCTGCATCTGAAGCCCTCGCCGTCTGTCGTCGCTGCCTCTGAGGCCATCGCCGTCTGTTGTCGCTGCCTCTGAAGTCCTCGCCTCTGAAGCCCTCGCCGTCTGCCGTCGCTGCCTCTTAAGCCCTCGCCGTCTACCGTCACTGCTTCTGAAACCCTTGTCGTCATCTGAGTTGTTCATCGCTGTCGTCGACTCTGTCCCTCGCCGTCGTACATTAGACATCCAGGTGAGATAATCCCTCCATTGACATACCCTTTTCAGATTTTCCATTGTTTCTCTCTAGTTTGTAAGATTTTGATGACTTTTGTGGTTCAGATGGTGAAAATTTGTCTAAGTTTTAATCGGTATTCTGGTTTTCTTATTTTTTGGAGATTTCATTGGATGCCCAAGTAAGATAATCCCTCCATTTGAATACCTATTTTTGATTTTTTTTACTCTCACTAGTTTGTGAGATTTCGATGAGATTGTGTGGTTCAGTTGGTTATAATTTGTTGTTGCTTTGATGGGTACTTAACAGGTTGTAGTGAACATGTTTTATCGGTTTAATATACATCAAGGCTTATGTTAACAAGCTTGTTAGATCCCCGCAATTATAAGAATGTCGTATGAGGATTTATTTTGGAGGTAGTTTGATGTGTAGTGTAAGAGCTCCAAGTGGTTTATGCATGTATTCACGCAATGAGTTCGGTTAGGAACAACGGAGAAATGTAGCCTCGAAACCAGAGAAAACATGGATACTTTGAATAGTGCTGCGAAGTTAGGGTTCTCTTTAATTGGAACTTGGAGGGAAAAAATAAGTTAGGGAAAAGGTTTGGTTTATAACTTTATCTGACTATGAGTTTGTAAGTAATCTTGAAAATTTTAAAGTGGAACTTGCAAGTCTCTTTGACATGATATTGCTCTACCTCATTGCTTTACTTGTTAAGGAGTGAAATGGTAGAAATTTAAAATTATATGTGTAACTACATTTAAGTGTTATAGGAATGCATCTTTTGTCAAGGTAACGTATGATAAAGACCCATATGAACACCCCTGCAATTCTCTCAATTACACTCTTATATTGTTGCATTAAACTTGCATTGCCCTGAAAATGTCACATTGTTTTCAAAAGAGGCTATATATAATTGTCTTATAGTTTTGTAAGTAATTGACAATTGTGAGTTTTTTTTAATCTTGTCAATCTTTGGAAAATGAATTTTAGTGATACCAGCACTGAACGTTTTACCCTGTGATGGATGTTGCTAGGATCGACCTATTTGCGCAATCTTGCTTTTCCATTTGGAGATATGGCTCTATTTATAAGTAGTTTCTTTTAAAAGGAATGATATATGGAAGACGTAATGCTTATTTGCAACTATACCCATGGGAGAGGGAGTTCAATTCTTCTTGTTTTAATGCTAAAAGCTCTATGTTGATCTCATTGCACCTATTACAATCTCCAGAATGTTGTTAATGCTTTGATCTTAATTGTCAAAGGACTAAAGCAAAGTCAGTAGTGTATGCGTTGTTTATGCTTTGTTTAAGTGTTTGTAAGGACTTGTTGTCTTTGTTGTCTTTGTTTGAATTGAATGAAAATTGGTTCTCCCTAAGGAACTTCATGTATTTACTATGTTGTTGTATTTAATGTTTAATATGAGTTGAGTTTCTTTCTTGTTCCTTATTAGCTCTAGTACTCTCTACCTATATATGTATTTAATTGGCAAAGGACCAAAGCAAAGTCAATAGTAAAGATATTAAAAAATAGGTTCCTAGCCTCCTCAATTTCCAAAGAAGATTCTATAAGTAAAAGCTTTAGAGAGAGTTATTACTTTTTTTGTATAGTTATTATTACTTTCTATGTTTCTTCAAATCCACCATTTCTCTCATTCGCTTCCAATCTACTATCGAGTTTAATAATGTCTCATTCGCCTTCTTTTTTCGGGTGCATTTTAAGGATACAAATACCATTCAATTGAGAAATAGTGGAAAGACATCGTGGTTCGACTGTCACCGTCGTTTCTTGTCGAAGACCTCACCATTCAGGAAAGACAAAAAAAAATTTCTTAGAGGCAAAATGGTATTAAACGACGAACCGCCCGCTTTGCGATCTGGTGAAGAAATTTTGGCAGAAATTGAATCGTTGGGCTTGATGAAGGTGACAGAATTCGGAGCTGATTCTGTGAATGGGAGGATAGCTAAGAATTCGGGATAGAGAAAAAGAAGCATTTTCTGGGACTTGCCGTATTGGAAGAAAAACTTGATCCGACACAACTTAGACGTCATGCACATCGAGAAAAATGTTTTTGACAACATATTCAACACTATTATGAGTGTACCGGGCAAAAGTAAGACAATGCGAAAGCGAGACAAGATATTCGTGAATATTGTCACCGACCTTCTCTACACATTGATTCTGCAACAGATACTTACATCCTTGGATGTTATGCTCTCGATACATAAAAAAACAAAAAATTGTGCGAGTGGGTTGAAAAGTTGTGTTTTCCTGACGGTTATGCTTCGAATCTTGGTCGATGTGTGGATCCAAAGAAGTTGTGACTGTTCGGCATGAAGAGTCATGATTGTTATATTTTCATGCAACGCTTGATACCAATTGCATTCAGAGAACTCCTCCCAAACCCGATTTGGGTTGCAATTAGCGAACTGAGACTTTTTTTTGATCCCTGACTGCAAAAAATGTCAGTCTCAATGATATGGAGGTTTTAGAGTCCGAAATACCTAAAATCATTTGCAAGTTGGAGAAAATATTCCCTCCAAGCTTCTTCGACTCTATGGAACACCTACCAATCCACTTGGCTTACGAGGCCCGTCTGGCCGGTCCAGTTCAATCTCGATGGATGTATCCATTTGAGAGGTAATATCTTGAGTTCCTGAAATTGTTTTCCCATTCAATAAAGTTTTAAATCAACGTTAACTAAACTTCGATATGTACCTTAAATATTTGAAAAACAATATTTAGAACAAAACGAAGGTTGAGGGCTCGATGTGCAATACTTATTTGGTCGAAGAAATCACATCGTTTTGTTCTTACTACTTCGAAAATCACGTCTTTACGTTGCATGACAAAGTGCAACGAAACGACGATGGTGGTATCGGGCCCACACCGCATTTTGTGGGCAATTTCTCAATTTTCACTTATCTTGGTCGACCCTTGGGCAAGTCAAAGGAGCGATACTTAACATAGCAGGAGTATAATGTCGCTCATTCGTACATATTGCTCAATTGTCCAGAGATCGCTCCTTACATCCAGTATGTCCGTCATTTTCATTCAATAATGCAGTACATTCATTATTCATCTTTTACTTAGACATGATAGTTACATGTTCGTTTCTTGTAGGATCTTTATCGATGAAATCACTCAAGCAATGGAGGAGTCAGAAGTTGATACTAGTCTAGAGCGCAACTTCCCCATTTGGTTTCAAACATATGTAATGTTATTACTATTGTAGGTTATCGCTTCGTTAATTTCTTTCATAAGTAATGTGTCTTACATTTCTAAATTTTCATGAATAGGCTCGAAATTCTATCATAGATGAGACGTTTGTTGATCTTTCGGTTGGTCCTAGTCGATCTTGTAATGTGTATCCTGGTTACCTAGTGAATGGGTATAAGTTCCACTCTGCAACATATGACGTTAATAGATCGGCGCAAAACAACGGTGTTTTGGTGAAGGGTTCTAACTACACCGATGTTTCCCACGACTACTATGGAGTACTGAAAGAGGTTGTAGAGATTGAATATACTGGCCTCAAGCGTGTGGTGTTGTTTAAGTGTGAATGGTATGCCTACACCGAATCATGGTGTGAGGACTCACCCAACACTTTAATTGGTAGAGGTTCATCGAAGTCGACGATATAACAACTACGAGCCATTTGTCCTTGCAATGCAAGCCACTCAAGTGTACTACCTTTTGTACCCTTATTTGAGGAACGAGCGACAAGAATGGCTAGCAGTTTGTTGCTGTCAACCAAAATTCGCCGACGAGGAAACGAGCAAAGACGATAATGACCAAGGCTCGGCAGAGATTGCATTCCAAGAAAGCGAAACCCACCACGTGCGTATTCGACGATGCAATTTATGATTTCAACAATCTGGATGATCCAAATGGGACCCGCGTCATTGTTGAAGCGGGTCCAAGTCAAGAACACAATGACTTCATTGTCGATGGTGGAGATGATTCAGAAGAAGAATCATCAACTTCTAGTAATGAGAATGAATTTGAAACGGATGGCACCGAGTAATGCATGTCTATGTTATGTCAATGTTTGATCGACATTACGTGAACATTCTACACCTTTCTTCACAATTGTATAAGATTGGTGTTTTTTTAGGTTCATGGCTCGCAGTGATCACCCCCCACTTCGAGGTCGCACATTACCTCAGGGCAGTTAAGGGATACCTTTAGGGGGACCTTGTCCAGTCGTAAGAGGTGCAACACAGACCTCTAGAACCGATATACCGACTGGACCTCATGGTCCGGCCACACGAGGGGGTCGAGGAGGTCGGGGCGATCGAGGTTGTGGGTCGATTCCTATCTTATCGATTCCGACTTCTCGTTCACTCGATCATGAGTTACAGTCAGCGTCACCTTTGCCTTCCATACCGTCCACGTCGCCTGTACCATCGACATCGTCGTCTAGAACCATACCAAATCGCCCATCGCAGTCACCATCGGTGACATCGAGACATGACACTCCTGTACCGACGATGCCTGCGCCTCCGGCCACCGCATCACCAGCAGCATCCCCATCTTATGACGCTAGAGCAGGCTTGCAGGTTACAGGCCCTCCGCGGGCACCTCAGAGGACAGGGACCGAGCCCCTTCGCGTGCATAAGATCCCGATCACACTGATTGCGAATAATACGTAAGTTTGTATTTGATTAATTACCGTATTTCTAATTATCGATGTAAACTATTAAATAAGTTTTTAAGATGTTATGCATTTTAATGAAACACAGGGAATTGCATTCTTCTCATTCTTGTGCACGGAGGATGACAAAAGTTTTCAAGAGATGGATGATTCCAGAAGGGTATTGTTGGAAGTCGGTACCGAATCATCATAAATACCACTACTGGTGCCAAAGGCACGTACGCAGGACTAATATATGTCTTAGGATTTATAATAGTTTTTTAATGTCTAGTAACAATTGCACTCGTCATTTTATAGGTATATTTTAGATAGGATGACAGGATTCACAAAGATCTCATTCGTGCGGCGTACGACACGCATGCAGACACCAGGTACACCGCATTGATGCATAAGTTAAAGAAGAATCGTGTGCCGCCAAACTTTGTTACAGATGAGGCGTGAAGGAGATATTTGGAGTACTGGGAGAGTGAGGACTTTCTTGCCAGGTCTAGGCAAGCGTCTATGAATAGGAACACTGAGGTCGAAGAACTTGAGACTGGACCCTCGAAGCACGGTGGTGGCTCGGTGTCTTTTGTGACTACCAATGAAAGATTGGTAAGTGTTTTTTACACTCTTGTTTATTTTTTTCATTTCTACACTTGTTCACTATGCCTGTGTTTGCTTTTAATCTTGTTTTTTTTAAAAAAAAATTCTTACACATTGATGCTTATTTAACTCATATGCATTGTACAGATTTCATTCATTTCACTTCTATGCAATTGATTTATGCTTGGCGAATATAAGTATGCCGACCAACTAATAATTGACATATTTAACATTTTTATAATTTTTGTATGCAGACTAATACATCCGAGATGCCACCTACCGTGAATGAATTGTATTTGCATCTCCACCCCGTAAATCACGGCGGGGTGACATTCATCGATACTAGATCGAAGCGGTTCTATGTAAGTATAGAAATACGAGCGAAATAGCAGTAAGTTTACTTTAAAACATATCATTTAAGTTGTTTATTGTTGATCCATGCAGGCTAAGCTCCAGAGGAGACGTCATGAGCTGACCTAGGCTACACCGAACCAGCCGATGGATGATGAGGCGGTGTACTACAATGTGGCGGGTGAGTGTCCCAAAGGACGTTTCTACGGTCTCGGGTCGTTAGGGAGAAAGAAGAGAATATATGCAGATCCTGGTGCTAGCACATCCCTCTTGCCGGAGATAGTGTCACGCTTAGAGTTCGATAGTGTTGCCGAGCAATTACGATATGTTGTGGCGTTTATGCAGAGGCAATTCGGGATGACCATGGACGAATCAGGCCTATCTCACCCACAGCCGCCACCACCACCACCACCACTACTACCTCATGAGCAACAGTAGCCGCCGCAAATAGATCCCGCTGATCCACCACATCAACAGGACAATGTTGATCGGGAGATGCAAGATTGGCTTACGAGAGATGAGCAACTTGGTGATACTTAGGTATTTTTCTTATTGTTTGTGTAACTTTTAATATGGTAATTTTGCTTTTGTAGATATTTTTTATAGTTGTTTATAGAACTTTTAGATTGATAGTTCTTTTTGTGCATATTTAGAGGATTGGAGGTTTTTTGTGGTTGATGTTGAACAATAGGATTGGTGGTTTTTATGAATATTTAGGTATTTGGAACATTTATTATACTTGACAAGCTTTCGTGGATATATAAATCTTTTTTAATGTCGAATTGTACATTTTTTCCCTCATTTGAATCTTTGTTGTTGATATATATTGTTGATGTATGTATGTCAAATTCTGCTTTTTTGGGGATGTTATCACCCCCGAGGAGTTCTTAGAGGGGGTGCAGGCGATGAAGCAGGTCCTGTGGTTGTATTTTCAGGTTTAGATGTTTTGGAGAACTAATTGGATTTTTTTAGTAGTGAAAAAAAAAACTAAGCGTATAAACGGAATTGAGACGGATTAGCAACGGAATTCAGAGATTCCATTGCTATTCCGTCTCTAATTGCCGAGGAAATAGCAGCTACAAATTGGGTAATACTAAATTTAGACACGGAATAGAGACGGATCCGAAACGAAATTCATGCATTTCGTTGTTGATCCGTTGCTGATTACGAACTGATCACTTTAATTTCGTGTCTGATCCGATGCTAATTAGCAACGGATCAACAACAAAATGCAATTAGAATCGTCCCCTTTGGGAGAAATTCCATTTTCCATTTTTGTTCCGTTTCTAAATTCGTCTCTAATCAGCAACGGAACACATTTCCGTTGCTGACTAAATTAGCGTCGACAGTTTCAGAGACGAAATTCATTTCGTCTCTGTTCCGTTGCAGAATATAGTTAGAGACATAATTTATGCTAATCAACAATGGAAATTTTTCGTTTCTGATCAGCTATTTTTTTGTAGTGTAATTTGAATGAGAGTAATAGATGGTCATCTCGGTGGCCGGCATAGATCCAGGACACACCGACATATGTACCGGCACGGTAGCTGGGTTGTTATCCACCGAGGACTACTGATACACATGTTATGGTCTAGCGTGCCATAGACACACAACATAATACCAGCGCGAGTAAACTCACCCAATTGTTCAAACAATGACACAGATATAGATAGCTGAAGTGAACAAGGAATAGAAACAAGAATACATTGAATAAGATAAATTAAAACAGTAATAAAAGTAATAAATACTCAAATGACATTCCTATGGGTTTTACAAACCTCAAATTGCTTTTTGATTTCCCCGGACTCCCGAATCCGACCCGACTAGCTCCTTGATACCCAAGCTATGGTCCTTTAAGTCCTTGAAATTATATTTTATAAGTTTAGCATGATTCTAAGTTTACTAGTGTTGTATTAAATTGAAAATCCAAAGATCAGTCCTTAAATTCAAGTTTCTTCTATCATTAGCACCCTAATAGGTCTATCTAGCGCATTAGGTGGAGTTAGCGCGCTAGGGGATCTGTATAGCACGCTACTATTTTTCATTTTGAAAAATAGTTAATTGCCCAGACTGGTTAGCACGCTAACCTGCCTAGTTAGCGCGCTAACTGTGTTCTGTGACAGAATTCTCAACTCGAGAATTCTGTCCCCAACTCCCTGATTAGCTAACTAAGCACAACTAAACCACTCTCAACATAATATAAACTCCAGAACATCCTTTAAGCCCTTAAAACAACCTCAATTGGATCCAATTCATCAATTTCATGAAATCACTAATTTTTTCCAATTTCATCCAAAACTCCAATTTCATGCAAAACCAGTTTATGATTCTCAATTGAAATACAAATAATACTTATAATTCATCAAAACATACCAAAAATTAGTGACCTAATCATCCATCATCAATTTTCCATTAAAACACCAAATTCTGGACTCAATTGAAAATGTAGGAAATGGAGAAGAAGATTACCTTGTTGATGCACCTACTAGTTTGATCTTCAATTGATGATCTTCATCTCCAAATCTCCTCCTCTTCTCTCTGGTTTTTTCAGCAAGCTTGAAAATCAAGATGGTTTCATTTGCATGTGTTTGATCAACCCAAATATATAATATATATATATATATATATATATATCAAGGTGATATGTATGTCTAGCCCTTGATCTTAATGTGTTTACGTATCCCAAGACTTATCTAATGGTCCATCTCTGGCTACTTAGCCCAGTAACTCACCACTAATTCAATACAAGTGACACCAGTTTGTTACTCATTTGGTTCCTAAATGTGCCGATGCATATCTCAAGATCAGTCATATGGTTTCAAATTTAAATAACCAAACTATAGGCCTTGCTTTATTTGATTTAATTAAACTACTTTAGGCCCATTATGATACATATGGTTAGTGATTTTATTCACCAAAATTAACAAAATTTGTGATCCCACTAACCCTTGACTACTCGGCACTCGATATCCCGCATCTCGACATGCATTTCGAGGTACCCCTTAGCCTATTGTTTTAATTTAATCAACTTAGCGTATGGTTACATTACTCATTTTATTTGATTAACTAGTCATCCTAACGTGAATTAGTCGAGTTTCCTAGTGTACTCATAGTTCGCCTACCTGATACCCGCGTTGACACGCCTTACGAAGCGAATACCGAGCACACCAACTCGCCCAATAGCAACATGCACACATGCGATGTTACAATAATATAATGTTTTAAACATCACACATAAGCAACCATCATCCACAAATAACATATTCATTCGGTTCTCGTGTCTGAGCCAACTGAGTTGTCCACGTAATGCTCTAATTATGACAGTTAATCCCCGAGATTAATGATAATCCTAGTTTAATTAAATCAAATAAATCAAGACCTATAATTTGGTTATTTAAACTTGAAACAGTGGAATGATCTCAATGAAACCCGATTAAATCAAATATTTCCTAGGTTGCCTCGAGAATAATATTTATGACTGGGGTCAGAGAGACGGGGGTCAGGGTCAGAGATCTAGAGACGGACAGGCTGGCAGGTTAGAGACGCGTCGATGTTTTCGATGTGGTCAGACGAGACATCTGAGAGCTGATTGTTCGATCTCATCACTACTACCAAAGACAGATTAGACTCGAGAGAAAGCTAATGCAGTTGGTCAGCTGGATAAAGAGGTGACCAAACAACATATTGAGGCTAATATATCTGACATATTTTATTAGCCAGTTATTTATTTAAATTATGCGTGTATGTTTGATTCCTAGCTACGCATATGAAAACTCAATGGTTGTGCTATACACTAGGCCATTGCAAGTCGGTGACTCAGCGAATTTAGTCAGCACCGCGAGGGCTATTAGGTGATAGGCCAGTGGAGCGGATTAGAGAGACCTACTGGTGGGTCCCCAACGTACTGAAGTATGTCTAGTGGGGGTCAAAATCGAGTTAGCAACGTCAGTTGTTCCGCCACTATTCAAGTTCCGTGCATAAGTGAATTTGAAGTCCCTCAAGATCTAAATTTCGGGGACAATTTTTTTTTTTTTTAGTTGAGATTTGTAATGGCCCAAATTAATTAACCTATGATAATCGTTAATCTCGAGGAATAACAGTTGTAATTAGGGCGTTACGTGGACAACTCGGTTGACTCGGACACGAGAACCGATGGATTATGTTATTTGTGGATGATGGTTGCTTAAGTGTGATGTTTAAAACATTATATTATTGTAACATCACATGTGTGTACGTTTCTATTGGGCGAGTTGGTGTGACGGGTATTCGGTTCATAAGGCGTGTCAATGCGAGTATCAGGTAGGCGAACTACGGGTACATTAGGAAATTAGACTAATTCATGCTAAGATGATTAGTTAATCAAATAAAATGAGTAATGTAACCATATGCTAAGTTGATTAAATTAAAAAATAGGCTATGAGGTACCTCAAAATGCGTGCCAAGACTCGGGTCATCGAGTGCCTGGTAGTCGAGGGTTACTGGGATCACAAAATTTGCTAATTTTGGTGAATAAAAAAACATTAACCATATGTATCATAATAGGCCTAAAGTAGTTTAATTAAATCAAATAAATCAAGGCCTATAGTTTGGTTATTTAAATTTGAAACTATAGGATTAATCTCAAGATACACATTGACACATTTATGAAACAAATGAGTAACAAATTGGTGTCCCTTGGATTGAATTAGTGGCGAGTTAATGGGCTAAGTGGCAAGAGATGGTCCATTAGATAAATCTCGGGATACGAAAACAAATTAAGATGAAGGGCTAGAAATACATATCACCTTGATATATATATATATATATATATCAAACACATGCAAATGAAACCATCTTAATTTCCAAGCTTGCTGAAATACCAGAAGAGGATGAGATTTGGAGATGGAGATCATCAATTGAAGATCAAGCTAGAGGGTGCATAAACATGATAATCATTTTCTCCATCTCCTACACTTTCAATAGAGTCCAAAATTTGGTGTTTTAATGAAAAAATAATGTAAATTGATGATGGAGGATTAGGTCACTGATTTTTGGTGTGTCTGTATGAGTTATAAGTATTATTAGTATTTCAATTGAGAATCATAAACTGGTTTTGCATGAAATTGGAGTTTTGGGTGAAATTGGAAAAACTAGTGATTTCATGAAATTGATGAATTAGATCTAATTGAGGTTGTTTTAATGGTTTAAAGGATGTTTTGGAGTTTATATTATATCGAGAGTGGTTTAGTTGGGCTTAGTTAGCTAATTGGGGTATTGGAGACATAATTCTCGAGTTGAGAATTATGTCACAGAACGCAGTTAACGCATTAACCAGTTTGGGCACTTAATTGTTTTTTTTAAATGAAAAATAGTAGCGTGCTAGACAGATCCCCTAGCGCGCTAGGTAGACCCATGCTAATCAACCTAGAATCATGCTAAACATATAAATTTGAACTTCAGGGACTTTGAGGATCGTAGCTCTGGTATCGGGCAGTTAGTTGGGTCGGATTTGGGTGTCTGAGAACATTGGAGAGCGATTTCGGGTTTGTAAAACCCACATGAACGTCACTTAAGTATTTATTACTTTCAATACTATTTTAATTTATGTTATTCAATGTATTCTCGTTTCTATTCCTTGTTCACTTTAGTTATCTATATCTGTGTAACTGTCTGAACGGTTGGTTGAGTTTACTCCTGCCAGTATTTTGTTGTGTGTCTATGGCACACTAGACTATAGCATGTGTATCAGGAGTCCTCAGTGGACAACGACCCGAGTTACTGTGTCGGTACATGTGTCGATGTGTCATGGGTCTATGCCGGCCACCGAAAGGACCAAGTATTGGGCCAGTTGGGTGTGCCCATTGGTGGGAACCTAGGTTGGTATTCGAAGTATGGTCTCGTTTGCCTGGAACAGACATACACGTTTGTGCTTTATTGTTATTTATGCATGCGATGAGTCAATTATCGTTGCTTATTTATATTCCGCATGTTTATTTAATAATATTTCTCGGATTTCCTTTATTTTTATCATATGAATGCTCGGTAAATTTCCTTGGGATTTTACTTACTAGACTCGTCATCTGTTTTGTTGTGATGGCTGAGTACAGATCCTTTTATGAGTAAGGGTAAGGAGATTTTTGGCGACTATCTCTGAGCTCTCCCACTGTTCGGCATACTACTCGTAAGTGTGTACTTTAGTATATATATTGTGATATTTCGAGTTTATGGGAAACTGGTGAGACATGTGTACTTGTATATATTTACTGTTGTCGCCTTATATATACAATGTACTTTATTCTGGGTTTTCCACAATAGGACTGATGCTCTGCAAACGTAAAATTTTCTAAGAATATATGTTTATGTTTACTTTTAGACTTTCTCTGTAAAATATTGGTTATCTGCTTCTAACTCTGTAAAATACAACCCACTAGCACGACTAGGACTAGAATAAGCTACACACAGTTGAACTTAAGGAAATAAATTGAGATTAATGTGAATAATCGGTTAACCAACCTAGTAATACATACGAGGACACGAATATCGAGACGTGATATGGACGGGCAGGTGCCGGACACGTGTAGCTGGACCCACCGGGTGAAGAGTGCACGGAGAGACGATACCCCAAGGCGGCCACGGGGCGTAGGGCCGCCACATATGTAATGTATCATATATTGATTTATAATTTATTAGTTTTTGTGAGTCCCTGTAGACTTAATTTAAACATTAGGAAAAAGTATTTCGATATAAATTGACCTTAATGTAAATGATCATGAAAATAAAAGTTAGAAGATTAAGTTGATTTTGAAGAAAAAGTGTCTCAAGTTGATTGAGGATAAAATTGATACTAAATCTATAAGGTTAGGATTAGACTTGTTAAGCGAGCGTCGAGCCTGCCTCGAGCCTATCCAACATGGGCAGGGCTTGGGGTCTTAAATTTTAAAATAAGCTCGGCCCGAGCACGCGAAAAGCCCAACCAATTAATGGACGGGCTTGGGTTTGAGCATTTGGCCTAGGTCTGATCGAAGCTCGACCCGCAATTTAGATTGTTGCAATTTTTGTATATATTCTTGTAAAAATAAATGTTTTTTGTGAGTTTTAAGCAAATACCTATTGGTATTGGTAGTAGTAAACATCCTAGCCACTACACCACCTTCTCCTTGTTTGTTATTATCAATATTTACTAAATATATTTAGTTTTTAAAAATGTAAACAATCACATTTAGGCACGTCAAAGCTCGCCAGTTGAAAAAGCGGGCTTGGTTAGGCTAGGAAAAGGCTTTCGAAAAAAAAACCCACTTAGCTAGGCCAAGCCCGCTCGTTGAACATGTCAAAAGTTAGGATAATGCAACTTGAAAATGTTAGGATATATTTTTTTTATCATTATTATAAGCTAGTTTATAGTTGGCAAACTCTGATACGTGACAACTAACTCTTTTTGTCAAGTCAATACTTCTGTGTAACGAGAGGAAAACCCTAAAAACACAATTTTCTCTCTCGCCCACTCCTTGTTCGATCGGCTGCTACCGCCACCGACCGACCTTCTGATGCTTCCTCTCATAAGAGCTTCATCGTCTCTGATTGCTTTTATTTTTTATTTCTTTCTTAATTGGTTAAAATATCATAATTCTTTTTACAACTTTTGATATTATATTATAACCTTTTTGAATTTATTATCATATCATAATTTTTTTAGATTGTTTGATTTGTATCATAAATCACTTTTTAACTCTAAATTTGATGATGTGACACCAAAATAATGACTTTTAATAAGCCACCTCATCACCTATAACTACTAAAATAATTGCTAAATTTATTATTTAAACTCATTATTTAGGCATCACCTCATCAAATTTAGAGTTAAAAGTGACTTAAGATATGAATATAACAAAACTAAAAATGTTAGGATATAATAACAAAAATTGTAAAATGTTAAGACATTTGAACCAATTTTTATTTCTTTTGTATCCTAACATCTCTATCTTGATCCCTCTCTTTATTTCATTTTCATCAAGAGGTGGTAGGAGGCAGTGATGGTGGTGTGGCTTTGCAAAAGAGGATGTGGTTGAGTGCAAAACAAAGAGAATATAGATTTTGAGGTCTTGTGAGGTGTTAGGGGTTGTTGGTCTCGGGTGGAATATCTGCGGAGTGCGGCGATGAGCAAACAACATGATGCTAGCGAAAACGCGCAGGAGCAGTGAACGATGTTTTGTATGTGGCCGTGAGTAAATGGCGTTTCAAGTGTTGTTCCAACATCAACATCAGGTGGTCATGTCGACTAACAATTTCATGGCAATGATTGTGGCAGTCGTCTTCTTTATTTTTTTTCCTCTTTTGCTAGGGTTTAGTTTATGTGTAATGTAAGGGTTGTTCCCTCTATAGGAAGGTTTGTTTAGCTATTTTTTATTCCCGTTTATGTGCAGATGCTATGAGTCCGACGAGGGTTTCCGTAGAGATTTTTTGTTGTAATTTATCTTAATTATTGTAGGACTATTTTCCCCTTTTAATGACTATTTTTCTCTCTAAGAGGGTTGCATTCCCTTTTGTCAGGGCTATCTTTCGATTGTTTAATCGACATTTTCTCCCATTAATTGCGCCTTTAAGGCCTTTGATGGTAGGTTTCGATGAGGCTTCATCTTGACTTTGTTGTTCTTGTAGAGACCAAGCTTCTATAATGTTCTAAAGATGAAAGTGGTCTAAAAAATTATGAGAGCGGCTAAATGGACCCCTATTTTTGCTTAAAGACACCTTAGTGAAATGACCCAACTACCCATCTATATAAAAGGGTTTTTACTAACCATACCCCACACCCCACTTACCTTGTACCACATTCACCCCTATCTTAAATTGCATCTCACCACCAACCCGAAACTGATAAAGTCTGAGCAAAACCACGTCGATTCGACGTTGTTGGTGCATTCCTCATCTCTTTTAGTGACAATTTCGATTTTTTTTTAGTTTTTGTTTTTTTTACTTTTTTAAGTCAGTATTGTTTGTGGGATTGTTGTTGGGTTTAAGAGTTCGATTTGAGGGTTGAATCTTGCATTTTGGGTGCAAAGTTTCGATAGAATCGAAAATATTAAGCGATTTCGAGCAAAACCCACTATTTTTTGGTCATTTTCATGTATTTTTTAGGAGTTTTGATATTTTTTTGTTCGTTCTTATTGCCCCGCAAGTGTCGGACACACACAGAGTCGACACCTCTTCGGAGGTGTCAGACACACATGACTGACACCTCTAAAGAGGTAACGGTTGACTCTAACCGAAACCGCGAAAAAGAACTAGGTTTTAGTAAGTGACTGATGAATTCAACCGAGACCTCTTTAGAAGTGTCGACCCTGTGTGATCGACACCTCTTCATGACGAATGTGATAACTATGTATAATATGACACAGAAAATAAACCGATTTGATATCTCCTTTCCGGGCTCCGTAACAAGAAATGATATATTATGTTAAAGAGAGTCCTTCTCGTTGGTCTATAACTAGAAAAGTGAATGCTTGAGCTTGATAAGCTTCTAGCTACTAAGATGTTTCAGTTCGCCAAGTTGTCTCTTGCCTGAATAAGAAGCCTTCGTATCTTAATGCATGTATTTGATTTATTCAGAGCTATTAGAGCGATGTGGTAGAAAGCAACGTTCGACTTGATTGAAGGGCCCGATCGGTTGTGGATTCTTACATCCAACACAACATAGTCATCGAAAGGATCTCGGACGACCCGATTTTATCATCAACTTGATGAATTAATTTCAGGATCGGCTCTTTGTGTCCGACACCTCTTCAGAGGGGGGGGGGGGGTGGGGTATGGGTGAGGGTGAGGGTGAGGGTGAGGGTGAGGGTAATGAGGTATAACAAATGTATTTTTGAAATTTTGAGAAAAAATGGTACACTAAATCAAAAGTGGAGTACGACGAAGTAAAAATTAAAAAAAAGGGTTACATAAACTGAGGTTGGTTTAGCTGCTCCTAAAATTAGTAATGAAATTCATTGAGCCATATTTTTTATTTTATTTTATTTTATTAAAAACTCTGGGATGTGACATGCTGTTAAACGTACATTTACTTTACAGAAAATACATGACTTACCAGAGTAAAAAAAATACTTTGATTACCGCAAAAGAAGAGCATGTTTTAAACGACTCCTGAGTCCTGACATTATTTTTGTTTGTATATATACTTGTTAAAAATAGATCCAAGAAAAGCTCCGATATTTGTGACAGCTGTGTAGCAAAGCGTGTACGAAAAATAAGTCACCCAGTTTTTTTCTCTGCAAAACCAATCTCCAACCATCATTTTCGTTACACTCTCATCACCTCCATTGCATCATTCATTTGACGCATCTCGATGTCCTTCGAGCACTAACCTATTTGGGCTAATCTCTCTAATAAATATGTTTTGCACCAACGGTTGGTTGGCAAAATCAATAAGGGATTGTTGTCTTTTAACTAGTGACTCGAATTTTAATTTTAAGAATAAAAAATATCAAAATTAGAAGCTCTCACATTTACACGATATGATATGTGACTTGAAGCAAATTTAAAGTAGTCGAATAGCTCATATATCGAATGATTTATAAAAAAAAAAAAAGAAGAAAGGAAAAGAAAGAGCTGTTTGGCAGTTATACTCCTAATTCCCTAATCGTCAAAATTGAAATTCCTGGTCAGAAAAATTGGTTTTTAGGATGAACTCAAAAACAATTTATTTAATGGCACAAAAGCACACGCTAGTCAATTCAAGAAACTTCAATTCATATTTTCATCGTCTTAAATAAGTACACTACTAACGTGTCCTTCAATCTCTCCCCTCGTACCAAAGAAAAACTTCTTATAAAACTCTGCTCTTGAACTAGTTTGTGATATACATTTGAAGAAAAAATGTCTTTTACAACATCAAGAGAGCCATTGCTGGGCTCAAGAGATGAAGAGCAAAATCAAGAGAGCAGAAAAAAGGGGGGTTTGATGGGGAGGCTATTGGATGTTGAGGAGGCGAGGAGCCAAGCGTTTTTATCTGTTCCCATGATTGTGACCAACGTTTCCTACTACTGTATCACAATGGTGGCCGTCATGTTCGCCGGGCATCTCGGTGAGCTTGAGCTCGCCAGTGCCACACTTGCTAATTCCTGGGCCACGGTCACTGGGTTTGCTCTCATGGTATGCAGTTACCCATTTGGTTCATTTCATGGTTTGTAGTTCAATATCTCTTGTCGTGTTGATTTTTTTTTGTTTTTTTTTGTTGGGTTTTTTTTTTTAACAGCTGTTTTTGTTGATTTTGTGATATGGGTAGTCTTGATTTTCTGATTTTGAGATGGGTTGGTGTAGAGTTGTCATGGTGTGCAGTTACCCATTTAGTTTTACAGCCTGATTTGTAGTTGTGAATCTCTGGTTGGGTTAAATTTTTGTTGTTTTTTTTATTTATCAGCTGTTTTGTTATTTTTCTGAGATGGGTAGTCTTGATATTTTGATTTGGAAATTTTGATTTCACGGGATCTGGGTGGTTTGATTTTGGGGCTTTTTTTATCTGAATGGTTTTTGTTGGGTTGATTTGTGATGTAATGGATCTTGGGTGTACTTTTTTTTTTTTTTTTTTTTTTTTTTTTTTTTTTTTTGTTGGGTCTTTGGTTGTCTTCTTCCATTTCTGTAATACTGTAACTTTTTGTGTTGGAAGTTCTTGCAATTGTTTTTTTTTTTTTTTTTTTTTTTTTTCTTGAGGAAGCAACTGATAGGGCCAATTTTGGCTTTAGATTGGGTGGGCGTTTGAGGAAATGGTTTCTCTACTTTTTAGATGATCTGGGCAGAATTGGGATCCATTTAGAACTTAGAATTTGTTTTGGGACTGAATTTGGTTTGCATGAATTTAATTAAATAAGAGCAGTGATCTTAGCAGTGTTTGTCTTGAGAGATCTAAAGAAAGAAATTGGTTGAAGGCAGTGACAGGCTCACCAAAGTGGGCATGTAGGATTGTGTGGCGAAAATCGGATTTTTGTGCCAAAAAAGGGTCAAACAGTTACTAACACAAGAAAAAAAATAGCTTGATGTCTGCGCGCCTTTGCAATTAGCGCCATCTTCTCCAATCAGGGAACTTGAAACTTTGTAAGAATAACAGAACAGTGGAACATTTTAGATGAGCAGATTGAGTAGCTTTAGAAAGAACCGACAATTAGTATAGAAATAATCTAAGAAATTTAAAGTATAGAATTCCTGGATATTTAGAATGATAAGTAGAAATATTGATCAAAACAAGATGATATAGGTTGTTTAAATGAATCAATGCAATAATCACTTTTCCTTCCTTAAAACTTTATCTAAAGACTAAATTCCAAGAATTCTTCATTTAGAAAATGGGGTTTGATCCAATGTAAATTCTTTCTTTGTGAAGGCTTTTCCTCTCCTAACCTTTTGAGTTTTCTGCTTCTGTTATGCGAGGACTGGAAAGTTCAGCATCTGCAAATTGATTCCTTGCATTTTGGCATTGGAACCTATTGACGGTTTCTTCTAGATGGTCAATGACGAATGTTGGTGGTTGAAAATGTCTTCTGAAAGCTGACAGAAAAGAATTACACTATCAAATTGGAACCTTTTTTTACCCTGCTCGCTTAATTGCACGAGGCACCCATTAAGTTTCTCTTAGAATCACCAGATTGCTCTTTATTTATTATTAAACTTCTATGTTTCTCTTGAGATACATCGTTTGGTCTATAATTAAGTGGTGAACCGTGAAACTGACATTTAAGATTGATTAGATTTTTCTAATTTGTCACTTAATCCTACTTCGGAAATAGTAGCTGTCTTCTTTTCCTGTGGGGAAAAAGTTAGACAAAGTGAAGAAGCAACTTAGTAGTTATGCTCGTATAGTTAATAGTGTACTGGGAAAATAGAAGAGCTCGAAAGAGTTTTGTAAACGAAGCACTTGCCTGGTTGTGCTGAATTAGAATTGGTTGAGAGATATAAGAGTGAATGATAGGAAACACCAATTTAGAGATTTATGTCAATGCCATCATGCATATTGGTGAGAAGTGTGTGTGCATATTAGCACAATGAAACTAGTTCTTCTTTCAGAATCCTTTTTTTTTTGTTCTTTTGAGACTGTTCTTTCAGAATCTTGTGTGCAGTGAATCCATGTTCTTCACTAAAATGCCTTTTGTCTATTTTGCATTATTTCTTAACGAATTGGCTTTAATGTTTTGCCCTATTTATTTTAGACTGGTCTGAGTGGTGCGCTTGAGACCCTTTGCGGGCAAGGATTCGGTGCGAAGTTGTACAGGATGTTAGGTGTTTATCTACAATCGTCAATGATCACAACTTTCGTATTTTCGGTCCTTGTATCTGTTGTTTGGTACTACTCGGAACCAATACTGATTCTTCTTCATCAAGAACCGCAAGTAGCAGAATTGGCTGGGATTTATATGAAACATCTAATTCCAGCACTATTTGCATATGGCTTCCTACAATGCATGCTGAGGTTTCTCCAAACACAAACAGTTGTATTGCCTCTTGTGTTATGCTCACTGATCCCATTGGCTCTCCAAGTAGGCTTTTCATATCTATTTGTGTACCACACAGCTCTAGGTTTTAAGGGGGCTGCATTGTCGGCCTGTTTAACGTTGTGGATATCATTTTTTATGCTGGCGCTTTATGTTATGTATTCACCGAAGTTCAAGTATACTTGGGAAGGATTCTCCAGTGAATGTTGGAGACATGTAATTCCGAGCATGAAGTTAGCGATCCCATCTGCAGTAATGGTGTGGTAAGTAAGGAAATTGCTTGATTCGATTGTCAATGATTTTTTGCACACAAAATTTGAACTTAACCGTCTCGGCTGGTTTCACAAAAAGTTTTGGTAGAAAATTCCTCGTTTGCTTCTTTATTTGAATTCTTGAAACTGAAATTATCTTTTCTTTGGATTTGATGCTACAGCTTTGAATATTGGGCTTTTGAACTTCTGGTCTTATTGGCGGGGCTGATGCCAAACTCAGAAGTTAGTACTTCACTGATTGCGATGTGGTATATTATCTTACTTTTGGCACACCAGTATTTTTTTTTATCTTCTGTATTTCTTGTACTGATCAATAAATGATCTTTGCTTTTAACTTTACAGTGTGAATACTGAAGCTGTGGCATTCATGATTACGTATGGTTTCAGCGCAGCAGTGAGGTATCTTCAAACTAACAATCCACCATTATATAGCATTCACATGTTTGCTTTTATTAAAATGTTTCTCCAAAAGGATTGAACTGAAATCGAAACTATGCAGCACACGAGTATCAAATGAGTTGGGTGCTGGAAATGGCGACCGCGCCAAGAATGCCGTGGCAGTGACACTAAAGCTCTCTGTAGTTCTTGCTCTTGTGGTTGTTTTATCCCTACTTTTTGGTCATGATATCTGGGCAAGTGCCTTCAGTGACAGCCCTATAATAAGGAAAGAATTTGCTTCTATGAGCCCTCTCCTCGCCATCTCCATATTATTCGATTCCGCGCAAGGTGTATTATCAGGTAAGAATGAATATACGTAAATGTGACTACGATTGCCTTTGATATCTAATCCCGCTAATGCCTGTATTTTCTATTTGTAGGAGTTTCGAGGGGTTGTGGTTGGCAGCATTTGGCAGCATGGACAAACTTGGGCGCCTTTTATGTTATCGGCATGCCAGTGGCTGTTCTGCTTGCTTTTAAATTGCAGTTTTATGCGAAGGTAAGATAACTCTTTAATCAGTTAGACAAACATACATGATTTCCCCCCTAAACTAGAACCAATTACTTTGTTACTTCTAGCCGTGTGCAAATTCACGAGAAGGTTTTAACACTTCAGTATGCCTCATCTGCATTGTTTCTCGCAGGGCCTGTGGATTGGCTTGATTACAGGTCTCTTCTGCCAATCCTGTACGCTCCTTCTGATCACTTTACGCACAAAATGGTCAACGATGGAGTTGTCTGTAGATAGCGATAAACGACAGAACCTTCTCGGTTAATTATGAAGAGTTTGAGGATGGAGCCACTAGAATCATGGTTCCAAAGTATGAATTAACGTAGCAGAACGTGATGCTGATTGCAGTGAAAGACGTTCGACTTTTGGACTTCCGGGAGGACGGTATAGTTGTCGAATAGGTATTTCAAGAGTTAATCTCCCGTTTTCTTGTATCGAGTGATTGTATGATCTTGAATCCCTCCTTTGTTGTTTTTGTTTGAATAGAAGTGAAGCCTGCCCCCTGTAAGTTTGTAACACTATTAACTTAGCCTCCAAAGGGGTTTTGAACTTTTGATTGTATATGATTTGGTGGTTTTGGCATTGTAAGATGTATCATTTGTCCTATTCTTGCAGACTTAGTGGAGGATGTGCTTCTTCACCTTTGAAAGCCAAAATTACCAGTCGATTCAATAAAAGTGCTATGAGAAAAAATGAGATTATTATACATATTACTTCTAGTACTTGCAACATATTCTTCCTTCATTCAGATCTCTTGATTTTGTATGTGAGGTAAGTAGCACATTTTTCTAAAAAAAATAGTCCATTCGGATTAAAATTAGAGAGAAGAGAAAATGTAGGAATTCTATTTAAAGGATTTTGAATGCACTTGATGTGACTAATTTGACATTGAGGATTGATTGTTTTTAGTTCTCAGCTGCGAAATTGTAATTTGAGGGTTGTAGTCTTCAAATTTTAATGGAAAATGCTACAATGACATCTGTCAACGTATAGAATGCACAACATTTATATTACAATATGCATAGGAAAACTTGTATGAAGAACAGGATAAATACTGTTCAAACACGCTCCAATCCTTCCTAATGCCATGCCATATATATTCCAATACAACATTACGTCGGATCTTGAAACTTAAAAACTTCTCTATACTAATTATATTCATCAATGAATGCGAAAGAGATCTATTCAGATACGAAATGATTCATCTTTGCTACGATTATATGTTTCTCAATTGACATCACTTGTTTCTTCTCCAAGCGTGTATCATTCCTTAAAAAACAAATATGAAATGTTCTTCCTAAACTAAATTTACTTTTTTTTTTTTTTATTCAATCTGTTTTTTTTTTTTGGAGCTCGTTTACGGTTTGCATGATGATTAAAGGAAAATTTGGTCCTTTTTTTGAGTTATTTTTTTTTAATACATGTCAAGACTCATGATACACAACCTAGAAAAAAAAAAAAAAAAAAAAAAAGAAAAAGAAAAGAAAGGGTAATTGGTGCTTTGGACATGGACCGGGTTAGATCTTGGACGTGCTTGGTCAAGAGTTAGCCCAACAGCAAGTTGGAAGGCCCAAACGTATCATGAGGCCTTTTGGGTTTTGGCCGAGGGGTTTCCAAGAGTAATAGGTTTTGTTCATCGAACACTTAAAAAAGGGTATGCTTGACATGCAAATTAAAGATATGTGCATTTGATCGATTAATACTTTTTGGAAAATAGTAGGATGACTCGCTGATGAACACCCGGGATGGACACCTGGTGATGCCGTCTATCTATTTGGGCATCAATGTGTGTGCGTACAAATCTAGATGCACAAATCGATGGACACCATCACCGGATGTCTATCCCGGGCATCCCATCCCAGTCACCCTAGCATCTTCCAAACTTTTTTTTTTTTTTTTTCATGATCAATACTTAAAAAGGCAAGACAAAAGTGTATATATATATATGTTGTAAATTGGATGACCCTTTAACCAAGCTTATGAATGATCACATTGTCAAGCATGGCTCTCACATTGAATTGTAACATCAAGCATGACTTCCACATTGAATGTAACTTGTATTCATCTCCAATGTATAATCACTTGCCAATGTATTGTCATGTAACTTGTAATCTTATATGACATGAGACTTTGGTGTAACTTGCACACTTTGTGTAAGTACCTATTCTCTTCATGACTAAGGGCCTATATAAGGGGGTTCATTCACTTGTAAAAAATACACCAATGTTGGAATGGAAATCTCTACATTTCTCAACTCTAGCTCTTTTTCTCTTATCTCATCTTCTCTACTTGTTCTAGTAGTTCTTAGTTTATGCCTTCTATGCTTAAGTCTCTAGCAAGTCCAACTTAAGTTCTAGTCGGCTTACAACTTAGTTTACAACACGTTATCAGTACGGAATTGCTCTACAAGAGGAGGTCTTGAAAATCAAGAAACTTTTCAATGAGACAAAGCTAAGAAGGTATAATTTTTGTTAATATAGTTCAATTTATTTCAATGTTATCATGGTTAACTTCTTTTTTGTTACATGCATTATTTATGTATATGCACTTTATTCATATATTAAGCATTGTAAAGTCATCGACTACGAAAGTATGCTCTGTAGTTGCGTCTTGAATGATCTTCTACATCAGAAATCAAAAGTATATGTAACATAAATAGTTTTTTTTTCTATATACTATAAATGATTAGCTATGCTCTATTCTTGATTTTTATAATGCAAATAATACTATAAGTTTGAGTTGATAATGGGTAAGCCTTGTCCCCGATAAAGCTAAACATTGAAAGGGAAACGGGTTATCCCGTTTGAGGAGGCATAGTTGCTAAGTAGACTTTGTCTCGCCACCCAACCTGGAGGTTGTCCCACCAACTCATACAAGTAGTATATTTTGTGTATAAAATAATCAAGTCGTGAACATTCATTTAATCGTATATTATATATTTTACATAAGAAAAAGGAAAACTATTTATATCGTCTCTATTTTTTAAAAATAGTATACTTGATTGAATTAGTTGCCTTAATGTTGTTGACAAGAATATATAGTTATTTGTCAAGGCAACGAGTTGCTAAAATTATATATAAAGCATCTATGCAAGGCTACATGTGTAGCACTTATATTCTTCGCCAATATCTCTTTAGAGATTTAAAAAGTGTATATATTTCACTTTCTATTATCTTTTCACTTCATGGAGACCACAATTGGTGATGGTCCAAAAATCTCAAAATGAGTGGTTGGGTCTAATGCTACAAAATTTAATCAGTCGAATACTAATCATAACTCTGCAATTTTAATTACCTCTATGTTGAGGCTACACAGAAATATGACTGATGAGACAATAAAAGGAAGGTCACGTGATCCGCCTCGATTTATTACGCAACAAATATCCAGTGTGCACGTCAATTCAATAAATATTAAGGATTGATTTCTTGTCTCATGGTAGCTGAGTATAATAATGAGATATTATAATTATAATATCACTCCCGTCCAATTGGTTCAGCTTCAAGTTAAGAAGCATATGTTGCATACAATGATCATGATCACAATATCGAATTTATGGATGTGGAAAAGTGAAAAGATATGGTAAAATGTTGTATTGAGAATTCCACTAAAAGCTGGAATAAAGGTGGTGCACCACTAGAAAGAGCAAATAATTATTAACAATTAGCGCTCGTCATTGTGATATTTTTCATCACATATGAAAGGCTGTTGTGCCAAAATATTGTCATATATACCCGAATATTTTTATGACCTTTACCATGCCTTCAAAATCAAAGGCAAAATTATGAATTTTATCATTGAAAATGGCTCAATAAAATAGGCACATCGAGATGTGTTCAAATCATGAGCTAAATATAGGCTATGAGTTTATTGCTTGTGTATTGTGCTACATGCATATATATTATAGTATAAAAAAGAATATTTCTCGAATTTGAATTTAGCTGAGACTAACGTTCAGACAATATCGTGGTACAACAATTATATTGTTAATGCCTTGTTCAGAAGAAGTTTACTCAGAATAATAGAATTCTTCTCTATATGATTATGATTTAATCTGAGTATAAAATTCACGGCTTTAACTTTTGGAATATATAAGGCACATTAAAACGAATGTCGTCATAAATCAAATGACATTCATAATATGGAAATATCTATTTGATCGTCCAAAATCATCAATAATGCGAAAATATCATAAATTCGCATGGACATCGTTTATCGAACTGGTGATTATCTAAAGGCAAATCAATATGAGACTTATATTGATTTAACTCTCCATCAATCATATTATAAGATGTCTCGGGTCCCTAACATGGAATTTATTTATAACAAGTTTTGCTAATTGTCACTTTGATAAAGCAATTCTCCCACCATTAGGGGGAGATATAAGCCAATTCAAAAGGAATGGGTGGAATTTCTTGAAACACATTAAATTGCCTCAAATTTGTTGTATTATGATCCATATATAAATAAATATGAACTTGAAATTCAAAGGATCATTCATTAACAACAAGTTATGAATCAATTACTTGATGCAAGTACTATATATGAAAAAGTGATAATAGTATGTTCGAGCATTAAAAGTTCGCGATAAAGTGATGTCCATGTGCAAATAAATGCACAAGAACCAACAAGATGCTTAAGGCGTAAAAGACAAGCTGGTTCAATTGACACAAACCCTTGAAAAATAAGGTAAGAGTAAAAATAAATAAAATACTGATGATATAAGAATTCTTTGGTAAGGATTTAATATATCTTTTGGGTTTATGTCTTCATTATAATATCATTGTATATTGATGATTTAAATATTATGAGAAATCACGACTACATCGTTATATCATTCGAATCCATGAAATGAGAATTCAAGATGGAAGATCTTGGGAAAAATAAGATTTAGCCTTGATTTGGAAATCAAGTATTTTTCAAGTAAAATAGTTGTCTATCATATAATTTATTTTATTCAAAAAGAGAATTTTGGGTTTGCAAATGTTTGTTGCAAAATAATAAGATGCTCCACTCATGTCAACATGAGGGGGAGAATAAAACAGAGTTATTGATTAGTGCATTGCGCTCTTTTTTCATTCGCTATGGTTTTATCCCACTGGGTTTTCCTAGCAAGGTTTTTAATGAGGCAATCCTAACATTATTATACTCCATATAAAAAAAAGAAATTTATGAGAGCAATTAATGTACTCTTTTTCTATACTAGATTTTTTTCCCACAGGGTTTTTCTAGTAGAGGTTTTAATGAGGCATATATATATTCTCTCAAAGTGTATCAATGTGTTGCACTCTTTTCCTTAGCTATGGTTTTATCCCATTGGGTTTTCATAGCAAGGTTTTTAATGAGACAATCAACAATATTATACTACAAAGCAAGATTGACGAAAACATTGTACTCTTTTTCCTATACTAGATTTTTTTTCCCACATGGTTTTTCTAGTAGAGGTTTTAACGAGGCATATATTATCTCAGTAAGTGTCATCCAAGGGGGAGTGTTGTAGATTGGATGACCCTTTAACCAAGCTTATGAATGATCACATTGTCAAGCATGGCTCTCACATTGAATTGTAACATCAAGCATGGCTTCCACATTGAATGTAACTTGTATTCATCTCCAATGTATAATCACTTGCCAATGTATTGTCATGTAACTTGTAATCTTATATGACATGAGACTTTGGTGTAACTTGCACACTTTGTGTAAGTACCCATTCTCATCATGACTAAGGGCCTATATAAAGGGGTTCCTTCACTTGTAAAAAACACACCAATGTTGGAATGAAAATCTCTACATTTCTCAACTCTAGCTCTCTTCTCTCTTGTCTCATCTTCTTTACTTGTTCTAGTAGTTCTTAGTTTATGCCTACTATGTTTAAGTCTCTAGCAAGTCCAACTTAAGTTCTAGTTGGCTTACAACTTAGTTTACAACAATATATATATATATATATATATATGGAAGCTGCTACTTTGCTACATGCCAACCCGTATGGGCACGTTAGACCGACACACACTTGTCGACATTTGTGTGATACACATTGGAAAGCGTATGCACGCGTCCTAAAGTGAAAAATATATCAATGGAGTGTTCGTGTCAGTGTTCACAAAAGCATTTTTGTAATATACATATAATATATATTTATGGTTCCGATAGTAGTAGTATCCTCTATACATTATCTATTCTTCACTAAAAGGTCCAGACTCTAGATAGGTCTGGGTTTCACAAGCCTCCCACGCCCAACCCAAATTAATTCGAGCCTAAGCAGACTTGGATTTTATAATGTTCATAGGAGTTTATAGTGATCATAGCTATGTTGGAGGACTAAATGAGCATACCTATCAAGAGAGCGACAATAAGCATTAATCTACATATGTACCTAGTATTTTGTTCTCATAACAGGTCCATATGGTATTTTGTTTTTTTAAAAAAGTATATATATGATCTTGATTTGTATCTCTATATGATAATCATTCCAGACTCATTAGTCATAATTTCTTATAATGTCCTCAACACAATAATAACTTTACCTGGTAAATTTAAAATAATTTTAAAGATAGGTGCAACTCTGTGCTGTCCATAAACACGCGTACATTGTCTGATCATGATATGGTGACATCCTTTTTCCAAATGAACTTTTTGCTATATTGTTATTGAGACCCTTAGATATACATGAAAAGACGTACATACACATTTCGACGCGTGATTTTAATGGACCTCAACAACTTTGTATCAAAAGGTTGTAACAAAATGCTGTCACCAAAACATTTTTCTTAAATTTTATTTAGAGTGTCTGTAGTGGGCTTACAGTGGTTCGCCCGTTCAATCGTAGTGCATACTGCAATTGAACAGACGAGTTAGCTGGCCCCATGCGCCACAAAAAGTTAAGTTTCTCTTTTTTTGTTATTCGGTCTGTTTTAGAGCAATATGTTTTCATTTTTTATATTTTTTTTATAATTTTTTATGGTGAAACCAATCTTTAACATTAAAAAGTAAGAAAAAATTAGAGGGCCACTATAGGCACCCCACCAATTTGCAAAGGCACACCGTTATTAAGGGCACCAAATGCTTTACTTAAGACACCCAAAAAAATGAGGTGAAATTACAGAAATACCCCTACCCAAAATGAGCACCCTACCCCTCTTTCAAACCTAACGATCAACGATCAAGGAACGCAACGATTAATAACCAAATCTCTAAAGCCCTCACTGTCCTCACTCTCTGTTCACTTTAGATGCTCCTCACCTCCCTGCTTTTCACTCTCTCGTTAGGTTTCGCCTAACTTTTTGGTTTCGACTTCATTTTTGGCAGAATTCGACATACTTAGGGTTCGAGTTTTTGGATTCGATCTTGTGGGAGTCAATTCGAATGACAGAAGGTATGTTCTTAGTCGATTTGGCAACAAATGGGTTAAGTTAGTTGATTTTTGGTCTTTGTTTTGTTTGTTTTTCATTCACGGGTTTCGAATATGGAAACCCTTAATTTTTGGTCACACATGGCAGTAAATTATGGGACATTCTCGACCATGGCCGATAATGTCCTATATGTTGGTTAAAAATGCATAACATCAGTATCGGTTGATATACACTGAGACTAGACCAATTGTCTTGGTTATTAGTAAACGAGACAATTCGACATAGTTTCGGTTACATCTTACCGAGATTCGAAGTTGAATCTTAATTATATTTGTCTCGGATGTATTTAACCGATACCTGTATGTGTTGTTTCGTTAGCAGGCTACCGAGAGTTGTCTGTATGTCTCGTTGACACGGTGCCGAAACATAATTTCTATTCTCGGACCTGTTCAACCGAGACATAATTTTCACACATTGTTTCATTCCTATTAGTTTGAAATTGATTTTTTTTTCATTTTCCCTTTAAATATGGCTCATTCCAAGGCAGTTGTGACCAGGGAGGAGACCGGTAGTGAGCCGTTAGGAGGTGCTCGTGGTCGTGGTGGTTGACGACCCCATATTGCATCTTACCGGGAGGAGAACAAAAGATTGAAACGAAGGTTAATGCACCACCGACGAGTACAAGTGCTCGGAAGGGTGTTCTGCAGGATGAGGGTTCATACGTTGTCGAGCATCGATAAAGGGATTTGATGATTGCTCGCGGTGGAAGTGAGGGTAAAGCCTTCGAATCTTCTGAGGACTCACTTGGGAATGAAGAAAGAGAAGAAGGTTTGTTTTAACTTATCTGCATTTGTTGCATTAGTTACTTAGTGTTTACTTGATTAGATATTTGTCGATTAATTTTCTGACAATTGTGATTTTATGTTTACTTTGTCAAGATCATGTTGGTGGTAGTATCAGTGGTGGAGGCAACCGAGGGACACGAGCCACACGAGGCACTTGAGGCGGCCTGAGGTGAGCAAAGGAGTTTAGGTGGGCATGGCACCCGACCCACAACAAATGAAGAAGAGCAAGAAGAAGTCCCGTCTGCTCCTTTACCCGGCGGGCCAATAGATCGGAGTTTATTGTTGAGCTTCAAACATCATATTGCGGCTGCGATTTGGGACAATGTGGTACGTAGATCATGAGTTTTAAGTTGAGAAATTCTAATATTGATTGGTGCTTATGTAAGAAATGGTCTCATTGTTGAAGTTTGTGATCCATGTGTCAAAATGTTTGAAAAATCTATGATTTTCTAAAGTATATTAGATAATATAAAGTTTGAACAAAGCATATTATGTTATAAACTTTTGTTTTTTACAGATAAAAAAATGAAACAAAGATGAATAAACAAGATGAATGTTCAAGATATTATGTTATAAATATTTTTTTTTGTCTTCCCTTGATGGTGCTAAAACTGGCATATGACAAGGAATTACGTGAAGCCTTTTGATTTCATTTCTTTAGGTGATCAATGATCTTGATATTTTATTTGGACTATATTTGGCACTATCACATTTTCACGGATTGTTGTTATTTCTCAATGGCTAAAAAGTCACTTATAAAGAAACAGAGGGAATACTACAGTAAAAATTTATGAAAATAAAGTACTAATGAGGGGTAATTTAGTGTAATACAAGAATTATGGATAAGAGGTTGCATATTATTGAAGTGAAGTAATTATAAATGTTATGACGTTGTAAATATTTCAACATGAATGACTAGATCTTTTTTTCGCTATGAATGACCTGCTTTGAAGTATCCATTGAATGTGAGAGATTGAGTTTCGTGTAAGATGAAGTCATGAACAACACTAGAGTGATAAATATTTCAACATGAATGACTAGATCTCTTTTCTGCTATGAATGACATGCTTTGAAGTATCCATTGAATGAAAGAGATTGAGTTTTGTGTAACATGAAGTCATGAACAACAGTAGAGTGATAGGAACTCATATGATGCTTCTTCTGGTGTTTTTGAAACTCTAAAAATCATGTGGCGGTGATGACATGCCACACTGAAGGAGCTACTAGCACTTTGGCTGGTTTAGTCAGAGAAAAATGATGAGAAGGTTGTGTTAGTCTTGGATTTTATTTTGAAAGTTAACATTTTAGGAGAGCTCATAATTTAGGTGCACTAAAACTATTGAAAGGTTTACTATTTATTTGTTTTGGTGGAAATCGCCTATTTCCCATGTCTTAGATGTCTAAAAGTATGTGGAAAAATGTGCACCACATCAAGATATGATTTCTGTCACTCTTACTCTTTTACATTATTCTGACTATTTTTATGCTTGAAATGATGCTACTTTCATTTGTTTTGCAGCATCGCCCACATCTGAAATGCATCAACCATGGGGCTCAAATCCAAGATTGGGATTTGCAATCATGTCACCCCGATATTGAGGGTCATCAGAGGATTATCCACCGATCCGAGTTGGCTCCACTCATTGACTGCTCGTATCGCAAGGGCAACAAAGAGTTGATTTCTACTTTTGTCGAGCGGTGGCAGCTGGAGACAAATATATTTCACATGCCATTCGGTGAAATGTCTATTACTTTGGAGGACGTCAGCATCATTTTGAAGATTCAGGTGACCGGCAAGGTTGTTGCAGTAGATAATTTCTCAAGATACACTGAGGACTCTCGCAAAGAAGCTATTGAGCTATTTTCAAAGTTGTTTGGTGTTACAGTTGAGGAGGCGGAGGAGGAGGTTAACATCATGAGGGGCTCATTATCCGAAAGGCTTGGTTAAAGACTCGGAGGTCCCCGACTGAGAAGTCAAAGCCGCTTTATTACCCTCCTATGCAATGCACTGCATGAGCATTCTTGTTGTACCTTTTGTCGTGCACACTATTTATCGACATGAGTAGATCATTGGTCTCTATTGCATTGCTCAAGCTGCTAAAGAATTTAGACGATGTTGGCAACTACGCATGGGGCGCTGCTACGTTGGCGTATTTGTACCGTCGGCTTGGGCCGGCCACCAGATTTGAAGTGTCACAAATTGTCGGATACCTCACTTTGCTTGAGGTAGTTATTGCTAATTCAACCGCCTATAAATTTTGTTTTATTACTTATTGTTTTATCGATACTAATGTTTTTTTTTTGTCAGGGTTGGGTGTACGAGCACTTCAAACTCGTGTTTTCCATATCAAACGTCAAGTACATGGACCAAGTGCAACCTCGTGTTTCGCGATAGATCCAGAAACATGAGACGACCAACTTTCAGGACAAGTTGGCACCAATTAGGAATACATTAAAAAATTGAGGCCAAATGAGGTGCGTGTCATTCTCTACTTTTTTTCACATACTCACGTGTTACCTTATGTGTTACTTATGCATGTTTTCTTGTGTAGGTGACATGGGACCCGTACGTTGAATACAGGTCGAATGGTATGGTTCACCCGATCGCGTTCTACGATGGGACCTTAAAGTATATGGATATCATGGAGCCATACCATCCGGAAAGGTTCCTGAGATAGCTCGATCATGTGCAAAGGTGTACCGGCCCTTCCGTATCGCCCTCTCGAGGCTTCCCGAGGCCTGTCTGCACTGAAGTACTTCGTCAAGTACGGTTTCCAACTAGAGCATTAGGAGAGGTGGTGTAACCATTTGTTAGCACTTGAAGTCCGAGGTGAGAAGGCTCAATTCAAGTTCATGGCAACATCAGAGTATCTTCCATGGTTCCTACGCGTTTCACACCCGATTATCGAGAACCCGACATACGAGGACGATGCTGCGGTTGCTTGTACCATCGCCAATAATGAGGTGTTTGAGGTATGTCATTGATAATGTTGTTTAGTTAAAGTCCATTTCATTTCTTGTTATTTCATTTGTGCCTTAAATTACATACTTTTATGAATGTTGTTCTTGAATAGCAGAACTGACATGCGTTGGACGTCACATTGAAATGGATTGATTTGTCGGACGAGGAGTGTACCATTGAGTCCGCGAAGAAAATGGCGAGTGATGTCGTGAACTTTTTGTCGGGGAGGATTTTCTCTACGACTACCACCACCACTACCACGGTGACTACCACCTTTACTACCACGTCAGCCGTAGCCGGTCCTTCAAAGGAATCCCAACACAACAGCGCGGCAACCCAGTCGAGGTCAAGTGATGTTCCTCGCCCCGATGCTCCTCCTCCCAAGCGCATGCATGGCAATGAATATCAGCGAAAGTTATTTAAAAAGAAGAAGCCTTCCGAGCCCTCCCAAAAGCAATGAACTTTGTCTAGTGATATGGTTTACTGTTTTCCATGCATTGTAATGTTATTGTGTGATTGTTTGTCGACTGTTTTTGATGTTTTGAAATGTGTGAACTGCATTGCACTGTAATGGTATTGGTATGTTTGATAAACTTTTTTGATGGTTTGATGTGAAGAATGAGTTTGAGAGTGTGCCGTGGATTGGTTTGTTGTCATTGTGAATGGATTTGAATGCATTGTGGATTGGTCTGTGGGCGTTGTGAATGTAGTTGAATGCATTGTTAGATGTATGTTAAGTTGAATGTATTTGAAGACATTGTGGATTAGTGTGTTGTGGATTGGTTTGTTTGTTTTGTGGATTGGTTGTTTGTTTTGTGGATTTGTTTGTTGGTTTGTTGTCATTTGATTGGTTTAAATTCATTCATGCATTTATTTGTTATGTCTTGGTACCACAGGTTCGAAATTTTAAATATATTATCGGACTTGTCGTTCCGTAACTAAGCATATATATCACGGACCTACAATACCGAGATTAATACGCAGGTCATACAATCTATTAGTCTCGGTTAGTGGATACCAACATTATTTAAATAGTCTCGATCATAACCCACCGTGACTACGATTGTAAACTCGGTAGTTGTTTACCGGGAACATTGGTTAAATGATACATTATAGTGTCTCAATAATGTAAGCTCGAGACTACACGTATAGTTTCGCATGGGAAAAACCGATAATACTATAGTTGTGTCAGGCATGGGTCAACGAGTTGTATCTGAAAACCATAAGATTTCATAGTGAAAGACACCTCTTGGATGTGTCTGACCGAAACATTTGGTCAATTACCGGTTATACCATCCCGAAACACATGCATGAGTCACGGACCTGCTTGGTCGAGACTTAATTTTCTTACAAAATTATGAAATTGTTGAACTACATAAAGGTCACAATTACAAACCATAACACATCCACATTAGCTAACTAAGAAACATACACATCAAAACTTAAAGAACAATAAACTTTGATGCATATTTATTTGACTGAAAAACTTTTGGTTCGTCAAATATACACATCAAAACTTAAAGAACAAGAATTTTTGGTATAACCAGAAAAAGAGGAGGATACAAACCAAAATCTTAGGAAATAACTAAAACTACAAGCTACTCACTTAAAAGATTAAACACGCATAAGGCGAAGCTTTATTCATGAATGTAAATCTGAATGTAGCTAAGGCGAAGCTAAATCTACTACGGAAGGCGTGCCTTGTTGAGAAGTTACAATCGACATGATTTCTCGAATTATGAATCCGTCACACCAACCTTTAGCGTACTCCTCAGCATACCTTTCCCACGTTTGATATAATGATGGAAGTGGTGCATTCACAATCAACTTCACCTGTCAAATACAAAGTACAACAAGAAGTCATTATCATATAATCAGAAGATGAAAAAATAGAAGTCGCAAATAATCTACGAACTTATCCTAACCCAATGGATGTTCCTATCATTAATCATGCCAATGATAAGCCGACCATCTAACGATAGCGGTGGGACATTACGTAGAGGAAGGAATGTCGAGCAACTATCATGCGAGAGGTTTACTAGAATGACATTAAAGGCCGTTAATATTAAGTGGCCCATGTCTAGAAGTGTCAACCATTCGTCAAAAGAGGACCCAACCCGATCATCCGGACAATGCACGACAGTCTTCACCTTCTCGTAACTAGTTCTAAGCACTTCCCGCCAAAGAGTTTTATACCCCGTTATCTCATCAAACATCCTTCTACGTACTAACCTCCAACCATCGACATCGGGGAGTCCGAGCCTAGAGGCAACACACTGATATCCACAATTACCATCGCCCGTCACATCAATAGTGCTCTCGACGTATAGCAACCAATCCGGTTGTATGCAATGAGAATAACCAACTTTAGATACACCTTGGGGCACCCGACGTGTCCGACGTATTTTAAGCCCCACTTTATTTTGTTTCTTCCTCGAACTAGATGCCTCTTCTTTTGATAATACATACTCAAACCCGCTTGGCAATCTTATCGTCGAAGTATCTTCTTCATCATGTTTCCTCTTTGATGGTTTCTTCTTTCCTTTATTAATCAAACTTCCAACTGTAGACCCCGATATCCTTCCCTTTGTATTTATTTTTGTAAGCGGGACAACTCCCGGTGTGGATGAAGGATAACTAATATCTCTAAGCTGCTGAATAATCCTAATGCGATCGTCCTCGTCAGTGCAAGCATGAAACTTTTCCAACACTCTTTGAATCTCATTGTTCACATTGTACCAGACTCTGGTCCACATGATTCTCTGGTACCATACTCAACTTTCGCTAGTATACATGAATGTCCTCGAGTGGGATGGGTGAAGCAACAAATTCATGGAAGTTTATCTCGTGTGCACAAGGAAGACCATGCGTGGTATGTATCTCACAACCACGACGAGTATAGTCATGTCCAACATCCTCTCCACGTTCCAACTCATCTCTAATTAACTTAAGCGCCCTTTGAGAGACATATCCACGTAACAAACGATACAAACCATCAACATATTCATGTTGCACCACATTCAAACTGAGCTTAAATGATGCCTTGATGTTGTTATGTTGGATCCTAAGAAGACCATTAACCACACTCCACAAAGTCTTAAAATTTTTCTGACTGTTGCCAATATGTAGCTTCAAAGTGGAATGCGCAGACTCAACCCTCTGCATCATTGTTTCCTCAAAGTGCATAATTCGATCTGTCCATGCGGTACAAATTTTTCCTTGTAGATTCTCACCCATGTGTTATCCAAGTAATCAATAACAATTCCAAACTCACAACGTAAGTCATTCATCCTAAGTTCAAATGATGCCTCCGACTTAGCATACAACACGCTCGTCCACCTATCCATGAAATGAGCAAAGCCTTCGTTATCCCTAAGCATCTTCTTAGTCTTGGCCAATACTGCTTTATTGATGTGCCAAGAGCAAAGAAGGTGAGATGATCTTGGAAATACTTCTTCGATAGCACTAATAAGGCCTTTCTCCAGATCCGTAACAATCACGTCAGGTTTAGGCCACCCGTCTAATATGGATCTCAAGTTCTCAAGTGACCAAACATAATTTGCATTAGTCTCCGATGATATGAAAGCAAACCCAACTAAGAACGTCAAATGCGTCGAAGTGATGCCAACTATCTCCAATAACGACATCCAATACCTATTATTTTTGTATGTGCAATCCATCAGAAGAACCGACGGGAAACACCGTAGCAACTTGATTGAATCAGGATGTGCCCAAAATAAGTCAGTTACGACATTCATTTGGGATGCTTTCTATGCCACAACATCCATTTATTATTCTCCAATATATGCAATAGTTGTTACACTTGATTCCTCCCACCCACATCCTCGATTCGATATTTTTGTCATGCATTGTATATTGTCTGCATAGTCAAAACATTATTTACATCCATTTGCTTCAACGTGTTGAGGATATCTCTTGGTTCCACATTCCCCTTAGTCATTTGCACCATAACCACCTGCTCACCCATATCCAATCTTCCTGCAAATGAATGGTCGTCCAAGTTTTTGGCGGGGTCGTGATTGTGCCTCCCACACACGACATTGACGTACCAGAAAGAATCTACATTTTCCTTGATGTTAATAAGGAAAGGGCACCCACATTTCTTTGTACCGGTTTGAGTCCTTGTATTTTCCTCCTCTTCGGTTCTAGGTTTCAAAGCAAGTTTTGGAGCTTTGGTTTTCCCTAATCTTTGTGACATTCCCCTAAATGTACCAGACCTCTCACATGCAAGTGTGCCTTCCCCTGTGCTTAATCCCTTTGGCATCAGAGTGCTTCGTTACTAACACAAACTTGTTCACACAACCAATCATTTGAAGCCATGATATAGTCGATTCTCTATATGGGAATGACCTACAAGGAGTGAAAGCATCCTTTTAGTTAGGAAATAACGTCGAAACTGACATTACTTGCAACACAAACATTGAACCATAAGGACTCAACACCAATACACATCAGATTCACAAAAAAACCCAAAAATCATATTCTCGGTAGTACAGGTCTGCAACTTAACAATAAGAGTTGATCATGGGCAATCGAGACATATTGAAGAGTCACGATACGAAGTAATCGAGACGCTTCAACATGTCTCGGTCACACTTTGACCGAAGACATCGTGATTAGTCTCGGCCCCCATGTATTGAGACTTATTTGAAAGTCTCGCTCCTGCGAGGCTGAAACAATCGTGATCGCGCAAACACATGAAAAAATGAAAAAAAAAACACAAAAAAGCAACAAATACCTCTTCTAGTACCTCCTCTTGCACCATTGTGGTACATTCATCCATTTTAGGCTGAAAACAATTTCGAAATGACCGAATCTACCAAACCCTACAATGAAAAACCAAATCATCAATGTCACTATTTTCAACAAAAAAATAGTTGATTCAAACTTTTATATGGTTGTAAAACAGTGTTATCTCGCTATCGGATGATGTGAAATCGCAAGAATCAATATACGTCCACCAACAAAAAACGTGGGTTTAGGTTAGAGATGAGAGACAAAGTAGGTGGGGTGCCTCAAAATTTATTCAAAGTGTGTTGTGGGATTATGGAGGGTTTATATGAAGGGGCAATATTATCATTTACATCAAAGTAAAATTTAGATGAGAGAATAACCAAAAAAATGGGTGCCTTTATAAATTGGCGGGGTGCCCATAACGGCGCTAAAAAATTAACTAGATGTTGGGATATGATGTTTTTATATCCATTTATTATCGTTTTCATTTTTTTTGTACTTTTTTAACGAAAAAAAACAATTTCAAACTTAGATAAATACACACCCATATTTACATTTTTTACACAACTCGCTTAACACACTTCAGCTTCTCAATCTTCTCCATCATATCACTACTTTCTTTTGCCTCAATAAATTTTATTTTTGCAATATGGATCATAAAAATCCTCCATCTTCCCAAAATTCTCAAAATTCTTCAAGCCCGTTTTTCCCACTGAATCTTCAAAATTCCCAATATATTCAATTCTTCCAAAATTTTTAATATTCTCCGAATATTTCTAATCTTCCATATCCTTTTATTCCGCCAAACGTGATTAATTTTTCAAACATTTCTAATTTCTCCAACACCCCTGCTTTCTCAAGCACCCCTAATTCTCCATTTCTCATTTTCCCGACAAATGTCCAAAACTTTTTGCAAAATATGGATAACACTCCTTGAAATTGTTAAGACAACGTAACGAAAATGGGTTCGTTATCTGACTTCAAAATTCCTCCATATCTTACGCAAACATTAGCTGAAGATGAAGAAATTGAAGCCGTTGCAGAAAAACGTGTATTGTGGTCCATTGACGATGTAGGCTGGTTGCTAGTTCATGGTTGAAAATTTTGAATAATAGCATCGTTGACAACGACCAACAACAAAAACTATTTTGGAAACGAATCACTTCTTACTACAATGAGCACAAAGAACCGAGTCATCCACACAGAGAGCAAACTAAAGTGAAAGGGCATTAGCATTGGATGATGAAGTTAGTTAATGTGTTCAACCAACATTTTAACAAATTAGCATGTGAAAATCGCAGTGGTTCGAACGACAAAATGTTGAAGGATCAAACTCGTGCACTATTTTATCATAATGAAAAGTATCATTTCTAATACGAACATCTATGGATAATGTTGAAAGACGACCCAAAATAGAAAACAACTATTTCCCTTCCTCGGTGTTCTAAAAGAACAAAGATCGATGAACCGAGGAACTACACATCCTCATCCAATCATGACACAACCGGGAGTGAATTCAAAAGTCGACCAATTAGCCAACAAGCAGCAAAGGCCAAAGCGAAAAGAAAAAGGAAAGCCAAGTCGAGGGATAGTGAAGTGGTTTCTTCGTTGCACAATGAATGAGAGAAATTCTACGTACATCAAAAGAAAATAACGGCTCATATGAGAGATATCAAAAATTATTTAAGTGTGGGTATGGATTACAAATATTTACTAAGGAAACTAGCAACATGAGTGAGGAACAACATGAACGTCATTTTGAATTTTGTGAACTCATAAGGGGAAAGTACAATAAGTAGTTTTTACTATTGTTGTTGTTTTTCGTAATGTAGTAGTTATTATAGGAGCTTGTTTTAGTAGTAGTAGTAGTTGTTGTCCAATTGCTTTTGTTGTTTTCACAATTTAGTAGAAGTACTCATTGTTTTCATAATTTAGTAGTAGTAGTTGTTGTTATTTTCATAATGTTGTGTTGAAGAGAATCATGTAATCAATCATTTATGACTTGAAGTCCAAAAGTATGTATTGTAAACATTTTCTTTATGTTTATCGTACACTTTTATCAATCCTTAATGTGTAATCTAGAAGTGAGCTGTTAGAAAGTAGTCATTGAAGAATAACCATTAAAGTCTAGCCATTAGAAGCTAGCCGTTATAAAGTAGGCGTTGGAAAGTAACCGATACAATGAGTCTATATATCTAGTAAGATCTTATATAACCTCACTCACCTAAGCTCACACTACTAAGCCTATTCACTATTATTTTTTTTTTTCCTTGCAACTTAAACCATTTGCATCCTACCAATATGGAAGACCTCGACGAGAAGTTATAAGCAATTGGAAAATATCTAGCAATGGAGTTGATGGATGACTCGGATCTATGTTCATTCATGTTGTTGCAACAAACTACAACAACTTTACTTAGTGAAACCTCCAATCTTCCTAGAAGGACTCAAAGATTCTTGAATCGAGATCGTGAATGTGTGCATGAACAACTTTTCAAAAACTATTTTGCAGACGAGCCAATTTATCTTGCTTTCGAAGATTTCGAATGAGGAAGAGTTTGTTCATGCGAATTGTTGAAGCTTTTGAAAATCAATTTGAATATTTTCCATCAAGAGTTGATGCAACTGGTAGACGAGGACTTTCTTTGCTTCCAAAATGCACAATGTCATTCGTCAATCAGCATATGGAGGACCAGCTGACCAATAAGATGAATGTGTAACAAATGGTGAGCGTGCATGTCACAGCCCAAATTCTTAGTTCTAGTCTAATTTCTTAATTAGGATTATTGAACCATGATGTTGGACTCGCATTGAGATACGTGCATTAACCGAGGCATGTCACCGAAGTATATGTTAGATTTGTTGTGGTGTATACCTACTGTATTGTATATGTGTAGACTACTAAATCACTCCTACATGTGTTTAGTTTTCGAGACGTGAGCGATGATGCGCCTCGAGATACGTCTTGGTGTGAGGTCGGGGTAGTGAGTGAAGACGTAAGTGTAAATTGAGTTGATGTGTCTTTGATAGTTAATTTGATGATGCTATAGTTTGATTTACATTAATGAAGCATAAGTTAGGAAAAATAAATTATTAGCCATTTAATGTTCCTCGAGATAAGTATAGACACATCAAGAGGTCAATTGAGTTAAAATTGGTGGTATTAAGATTGTGGTAGTGGATGTTAATGGATTGTAAAATCAAGTGGGAGCCCTTAAGATTAGTCTCGGGATACGTGTGAACATTAGGATCAATGGCTATAAATCAATCTTATCCTAAATATATATATGTATATATGTATATATAATATATGAGATGAAGATGCAATTGATCTTCATTCATTTACTTAGAGAAGAAAAAGAAAGGCTGAAGATAAGAAAACCCGAGAGAGATCAATAGAGTTGAAGGAAATTTGGTTGAATTGAAGGTGTGAGTCAAGCTTGTAGTGTTTTACAAATTGGTAAGCTTTAGATATTTAGTTTTGTTAAAAATTGATGAATTTGATGGGTAATTCATGTTGTATAAGTTGTTGTTGTTGTTGATCTGAGGTGAAATCTTGGGTTTCTGGTGATGAAAGCCAAGATCCAAAGTGTTAAATGTGCTGTTAATTAGAGAATTTGACAGAACTTTCGAGTTGGAAGTTCTGCCCCTGCTCTGGATAGAACACTATTCAGGCTAGATAGTGTGCTATCCAGCTCGAGCGTACAACTGTGATGAAGAACAGTAGCGCGCTAGGCATCGTCCCTACCACGCTAGACAAACTCCTTAGCATGCTAGTGACAATTGACAACAACAATTTTGTATTTTAGTTAAGGACTTCAAAACTTTTAACTAAGCTTAAACCTATACAAAATCATCTGAATACACCCTAAAACATGTCTTATGGTACCAGGAGCCTAAGGAAGAGTCTAAAGGGTTTGAGTACATGTTTTGAGGTGTCGAGAGGCCGAATTAGCTAGAAAATTGTGTGGATTGTAAGTAAACTGATTGAGATACTTATTCATATTTCATTTTAGTTTTGCTATTTTATTCTCAATCATTTGGACTGAATTATCTTTTGTACTTTAAATGTCATGACTTGTTGTTTTGTTTAATTCATGAGGTTGGTAACATAGCATTGGTTGGTTGTTAAATATTTCATTGACTCTAAATCATATGCTATGTCATTCTTGTTTTTTGGAGCAATTAGTCAATGAAATAGCATGCTATTAGGTAGATGGTTTATGGTATTGCAAATCCATTTCCTTTGTTCATTATTAATGCAATTATTATTGATGGATTCCTAAACTGTATTTTCTTGAATTATGAAAGTAGTTCTTGTATCTAGGAATATTATATGATAGAGATATGCACGTCACACGGGGTCACTAGATTTTCGGGGTTGTCGGGATCGCACCACTAGCTTGTGCAACACACAAGATATGAGACCCGGGGTTGTTGGCAAGTATACATCACATGTGAGGGCACTTATGCGTATTTATATATATATGAAGGGCATTTGTGAGGAGGTGAATGCATTTATGAAATTGTTTACGCCCTATATAGTGGAAATAGGCTGAAGTGATGTAACGTATGACCGACCGGCCCTAAATCATTACTACTTAGACGAGCGTCAATTTCATATTATTTAACTAAGTATCTTATAAGATGATTCTTTTTCAGCATAGTTACTATTGTTATGCTTTTAGATACTTGTCGTATATCTGGAAAGGTGGTTAAATGTCTCTCAGTGTTACTTTTTACTTTCCTGTACTCACTGTTTTTATGACGGTGGCTGCAGATCCATCGAGCAGCAGAACGGGCAAGGAGAAGATCGACAACTACCTCGAGCCATTGGAGTGCTTCTACCTTAGATATTATAGGTTTTTGGTTTTGTTGTATGACATATATGTCTTTTTTATATGTCTTGGGGATGTATATTATGGGTTGTGAGATAGTTACCCGACCAGACACTTGTTGATATTTAGTTATCGCCGTTTTATTATATATATGTATGTGATCTTTGTTACCTGGTTTTTCACATAATTAAGTTTTATATGAATGGCTTTTGGTAATTTGTCAAGACTTCCGCTAAATAATCTTTAAATTGCATAAGTTTTTTTATTAATTTTGAAATACTATTAAGTGTGAGAATGATGTAATGATTATTAGAAAAGTAGCTAATGATGTGCATGTATTGGAAAGGGAATACATTGTTACGTCCGACTTGGTAGAAATAAGGGCTTAGTCACAGGATTAGGCCGGGCGTAGCCTAATTTAAGAAGGGATCTTCACAATACCGGAATTAATTGATTCATTAAGTTTGGCAAATATGTTGTTAAAATATCTGCACAGATGAGTATTTAAGAATACTAAATGGCGAAGATATTCAACGTTTACTACGCTTACATTATGAACGTCATGGTTTCCTCGGCATATTTGGAAGCATTAATTGCATGCATTGACATTGGAGAAATTGTCCGGTGGCATGGAAAGGAAAATTCACACGAGATGGTTATGGGTTCCTACTATCATGCTAGAAGATGTTGCTTCAGCTGACTTATGGATTTAATATTCATTTTTCGGAGTTGTAGAGTCTAACAATGACATAAATATGTTAAGGCAATCTCCTTTATTTAATGACATCTTATAAGCACATGCTTCGCAAGTTCAATTTACTGTGAATGGCACAACATACACTAAGGGATATTATCTCGCATATGACATATACCCAGAGTGGGCCACATTCGTAACAAAGCTTTTCATATTCGAAAGATTCAAAAAGAATCAAATTAAAAAAAAAACAATGCAAGAAACTACAAGGAAGGACGTTGAACGAGCGTTTCATGTACTTTAATCTCGGTGAGCAATCATATGCGGCCCTACCCATTCATGGTACAGAGAACATTTGACATATATAATGTCACAACCAAATTCTTAATCATACTTTAATTTTTTAATTAGGATTATTGACCCGTTACGTGGGACCTACATCGAGATACGTTCACTGACCGAGGCATGTGGTCGATGTATATGTTAGATTTGTTGTGATGTATTCCTAGTGCTTTGTATATGTATAGACTACTAAGTCAGTCCTACTTGTGTATAAATGTCAAGACGTGAGCGGGGACGCACCTCGAGATATGTATTAGTGAGGGATCGGCGTAGGGGTAATGTGGTAAGTTTAATTTAAGTTAATGTGGCTTAAATAATTAATTTGATATGGCTCAACAATAACAACAACATAGCCTCAGTCCCAAATTAATTGAGGTCGGCTACATGGATCAAACTTTTCCATTGTGTTCGATTAAGTGCAATTGATAAGTGAGCTTTCTAAACCATTCAAATCTCTCCTAATTAATGCATCCCATGTTAACTTTGGTCTACCCCTATCTCGTCGAATTTCTATAGTTTCTATTGAGTCAAGTTTTCTAGTGGGGCCATTTGTAGGCCGTCTTTGCAAGTGACCATCAATACTTAATTTGGCTTAATTTGATATGGCTATATTTAAGTCAATGTGGCTTAAATAGTTAATTTGATGTGGCTATAGTTTAATTTGTATAAATGAAGCCTAAGTTAGAAAAAAACATTGGTCATAGATGTTCCTCATGATACGTGTGACCACATCACAAGACTAATTGTGTTACATTATGCGTTATCAAGGAATAGTTAGCGGAGAGTTAATGGATTGTGGGGTCACAATTAAGGCCATTGGACTGATCTAAAGATAGGTGATGTACATAAGATCAAGGGCTAAAAATCTAACTTAACTTAATATATATAAGATTGAATGGGATTAACATGCAAACATTTAATTTGATAAAAGGGAGAGAAGAAGATATGGAGAAGGAACTCAAAGAATTGTGAGGAGCTTTTGGTGATTTTGAGAAAGATTGATCAAGTTGGTGATGTTCTATAATTAGGTAAGCTAGTGTACACTATCATTTTGTAGAAGTTTGTTAAAAAAATTAGATTTTTATTTCAGTTCTGGTTTATTCATAATTTTAGAGGATAAATGAAATCATTTTCGAAATTGGTTTATAGATTTGGATTCCTTGCAAAAAACCAATAAATTTTCTATCAAGAAAATTCAAATTTCAATTTGAATGAACAAAGTTATGGTGTTTTGAAGTTGTAGGTGTTATTCGTGGATTTTTTTTTACCAAAAGCTATGAGTTTGGAGTTTTTTAATTGATTTAATCCAACTTTGATAATCCGTATGAGTCGTAAAACACCCTAATTAACATCAAGAATCTAGGGAAAAGTTTCGAGAGGTTGTTAGCGAGATACGAGATGTCGGGAGGCCGAATTAGCCTAGAAATTTTGCGTGGATTGTAAGTAAATTGATTGAGATATTTATTTCTATTTCTTCCTTATTATGCTTTTCATTTACAAGATATTGATTTACCTATTATACTCTACTTGTCATAACTTTGTTGTTTTACATCACTTTGTGTGTCTATTATTATGGCATTATGTGTTGTTTAAATGGTTTCATTTATTTCAAACCACGTGCTACGTCTTTCTTGGTTGTTGAGGAATTTAGTCAAATGAAATAGTATGCTATTATGTAGGTGATTTATGGTATTGTCAATTCATTTTCCTTTGTGCAATAGTTATGCAATCACATTGTTGAAATCTTAAACTGTGTCATTCTTTGAATTATGAAAGTAGTTCTTGTATGTAAGACCATGATATGATAGAGATAAGCACGGTAAACATAGTTACTAGATTTTCGGGGTTATCAAGATATCACCACTAGCTTGTGCAGCATACGGGGTATGAGATACGAGGTTGTTAACAAGTATACTGTGACGCCCCCATTTCCACAACCAAAACTGGGTCCCCATTTGCCTAAACTTATGTGGACCCCGAGTCAATCCTCGCGAGTCAACGCAAGGCTAGTCAGCATTCCTAACCATTTTATCATTACATTTTTAATGAGTTATTCAAATTTGTAAGTTATCCAAGTTAATTCGAAAGCGGTTTTTAAACTTAAACAAATCTAAACAACTCTACACACAACAGTCAAGACACCTAGAATGTGGAAACCCCACCTAACACTGTTAACATATATAATAACCCAAAAAAGAGAGAAATCATATCATATACATGTCCCAAAGTGTCTCGCAAAACCCATATACCCCATGTGATAAAAATCAATATACGTAAGTAATAAAAAACCTAGAAAAAATGTGAGGGGAAAGGCCGTTCCAAAGTCCTCAAAGTAGATCTCCCAGTGCTGGTCCCTTTCCCTTACTCGATTGTAGATCTACACTCAATAAAACACAAGAATGACGGTAGGATACTAAACAACATTTCGAAATAAATAAATCACTCCATATTCATGCAGATAACAAGAAAGATATAAGGACGCATGAATAAATAAAAGACTGTAAATAAATTTAAAGCAATCGATACATGAATGTCCAAAGATGCAAATAGAGAGACGCAAGTAGTCCCAACTAATAAGTCGTTGAGTCTTGGCAAAACATCAAGACTCAGGTTCTAGGACTCGGTACACTCACAAGTCATAAACCCACGAGATAGTGAGACTTCCTGGAACAACCACGCTAAGAACTCACACTCCGTCAAAATCAGTATCCAGTGCAATGCATCCCGAAGTCATGACTCTGGTATGTTACCTCAGCCAGCCACTCCTTCCAAGGATCACCGTTGACTCACTTTCTATCGGACAACTCAATTACAATTAGAACGGGATTTTCAAGGATAGGTATCAAAGCAATGAACAACAATATTCAATAGCTTAAAATGAAATTACTGTACAATTTCCTAGCTGGTTTACTTACCTCGATCCACACGCTTCTTCCTAACCTATCCGGCCTCCTAACACACCAAAACGCGTTCTCGAACCTCTGCATCTCTTCCTTAGATTGCCTGATATCATTTAGTATCAATTCAAGTCCAATATCCTTGTTTTAGAACTCTTAAACCATACAAATATTGCGACCAAAGTACGTTCGAGAGCTATTTCTAAAAATAATACTTTATAATAATTTCAAAGTATTATGTAATTAGCCCACTAGAGTTACGGTTTTAGCTCTGAAAACCTCATAATTTGTCATGACAACCAAAAAGGAACTTGTAGTACTCATGACGTACATTCCATAGACTCCAAGAATACTCAAATCGGATCACAAACAGAGAAGTTACAAATTTTCTAACATGGCATGTCAACTTGACAAACTTTATTTATTTTCAACTAGAAAATTTCTCCAAATCAATATTTTCACAGTTAAATCCTCAAAACTCAATAATAAATGCCACAAAACCACTCAATACCAACATAAAAATATTTTCACGGATCGTGGAGTTAGATCGTATCAAAATCAATAATCGATTTATCCGAAAACCCAATATAAACCAATATCAAGTATAAAAACATCTTCATAACAGTTATCAACTGAATTGCATTAATTCAAATCATCAAAACCCTAACGCACATCGGTGAAATTTATCCCAAATTGATGCAAATCAATCCAATACACCAATTATCGAAAATTCATACCAATTTCTATCGAAACCCTGCGAAAGAAAATTGAAAAATCGTGAGAATTCAAATTGAATTGAGGAAAAATGCCCGGCATTAAGAATTTACCAAATTGCGGGCTGAATACCTCGTTTCCATCGTGAAAACTTAAATCGAATTGATCATCTCGCGACGCTCTACGATTTTGAGGAAAGAAACCGGGCGAAAATCAGACGTTAGGAGCTCGCGAGCGAAAACCCAAATCGAGGGGTTTAGGAAAGAATGAACTGATCGTTCGTTTAATTGTAACCAAATGAGTTTTTGATTTTTATTCCATGTTTTATATATATTTATATATAAACCCTCAGCTGCTTGTTAGCAGCTTAATTTCTTTTTATTTATTAATTCTTAAAAGTCCTATTTTGACGTGTTTTGGCTTCCGAACTCGTTTTCGATCCAATTTTTCACCAAATTGAGCCAAATTCTCGACAAAATAGTATATCTTCATAAATTGTCCAAAATACTAGTTTTGGTCACACCAAAACCACAAAAAACTTAACGCTCTCGCAAACCAATTCTCTTGCCATATTTAACCAAGCTTACACAAAATTAAACCCAATCTCAACCTCGACTAATGCCAATTAACACAAAACTAGAGGTAAGATCTTACCTACACATTCTTGAAATTAATTATTTTAAATTGTTCAATCTTTTGTATGATAAATAATATAAGCATCACATAAAAATAACATGCTTCGATGTCTACACCGAGATTTGGACATACGGATCACGACGAGTGGATCCCACACACGACCCTGACATCGCACATGGCACGAGTTAGATTTTTAGGTCGTTACACTCTTCCCAACTAATTAAGATCTCGTCCTCGAAATCGAAGCAATTCACAAAGGAAGAATTTTTTTTTGTGAAGGCCCAAGGCCATACCCGCCCAAGGCCATACCCTACTCTAGGCTGGGCTCCTCCGAGACCTCCAGGTAGTGTAGAACTCAACTACCTACACCATCTTTGTCCTCCTTCCAATATATGTCAGGGCAACATCCTAGAAACATATATTGGGAATAGTTTTTCGCCTCTCTAGACTAGAACACGCGCCCTGGGGGTTTAAGTACGCATGTTTGGCGAGTCTAGTACCATTGAACTGGTCTACCATCTCTAACACATATCCTCAGTATATCAGCGAGAATGTGAATCAGTCTTTGACTGTCCGTTAGTCTCTGTAGTCTAGTGGGTTTCAAACCCAACTCATCGACCAAGCGACCGAAAATAAAAGATATCGTAGCACCAAAATCAAACATAGTATAAATAAAATGATTGCAAATATAAAACATGCCCTTTATCAGGTTACAGGTAGTAGTCAGATGTGGCGTAGCAACAACATGAACCTACTTCGGATCTCGTTGTGACTGCCATCTGCTTAGTCGTGGACACGAACTGACAAAATGACCTAGCTGTCCACACTCCTTAGATGTACGTTAAGATCCTAATCCAGATGGAATATTTATCCCCGTCCATACCTGCGCACGACCACGCCCTCAGTCCTCTAATACTGCTGTCGTTGAGGACCTGACGGTGCCGGCTGCTGTGGTGTGCTAACATAACTCCGTATTGGAGCAGATGATATTAGCGCAGTACGCGCTGTATATGGTGGAGATGCAACAAATCCTACACTCGAAGCTTGATATCTCCATTGTCTAGGTCTCTTCCTTCTTCCGTCACCTCCAGGTCGACTTCTAACTGTGATGGTGGTGGAGCCGTGACTACTGCACCGGTGCGCATGCTCAAAAAGTTCTCACTGGCCATACTCCTCTCGTAGGCCTCCTGTAAAGTCCCTGGAGCTTTAGTCACCACCATAGACCCGATCTCACTTAACAGGCCATTCATGAAGAAGTAGGCTCAGTCAGCATCCATATCAGCGTTGCCTCGGCATAGTCCATCAACCGTAAATATCGGCTCATATACTGCATCACAGTCTCATCCGCCGCTTGTCGGATGTTCTGAAACTCGGTCCTCTTCATATTCCTAACCGAGGAAGGGAAATACTTTTGGTTAAACCTTTCCTTGAACTCAACCCAGTGCTTAGGCTTCCCCTTCGTAGCCACCATGCTACGCCACCACATATCAATCTCTCCGAACAACAAAGCTGATGAGATGCTCGGCCTCATATACTCCAGTGTAGCTAAGACATCATGGATATTCTCATGACTCCTCATAATTTTCTCGGCTGCTCCGAGATTTATACCCCCGTGAAACTTCTCCGGGTGATGTCGCTGAAACTCACGAGACTGCCTTACCTCAGTTGTCGCTCGAGTTCTTCCATTAGTGGGCATGCTCGGTGTATCATCTGCCGGTGTATCAAGAGTAGATGGTACTCTCTCTGCCTGAACTTGTAGTCCCTCAGGTCTGGTTGGAGTTGTAGGAGTCGTAACAGTGGCCTATACTGTCGGCGCACTCTCACCCTGAGTACCTGATGTTGCGGCTGCAGATGTAGAAAGCGATGTTGTAGCATGTGCTCTCAAAATTCAGAGAATCTCCTGAAGTTGCTGGCCATGTGAGGTGACCAGTTGGGACATCTCATCTAACCTCTCCTGAACGTCACTCGGACTGGTATCGCTGATCTCGGGCTGATCGGCCATCGCAATCTGCAAAGAATGCGATTTATTGATTACAACGTAACTATCGATACTAGTAATATACAATACATCAAATAGCTCATATAGTCCAATTTTAATTGTCCCCAACTCTCCTCGCTTCCCAACTGAGACTTAAGTCAGGATCGTAGGGTTCCACTATATGTTTCAACCTTGTCCTAACTCTATTATTGATTTGTGTCTTATGTTGGTTGGGGTTTATTCTTGAGTCTACACTTAGCTCATATCTAAACCGAGGCTCTAATACCAACTGTGACGACCCCTGTTCCACAAACCAAATTAGGTTCCGCCCGACCAAAACTTACGTGGACCCCAAGTCAATCATCGCGAGTAAACGTAAGCCTAGTCAGCCTTTCTAAATATTTTATCATTAAATTTTTAATGAGTTATTCAAATTTGTGAGTTATCCACGTTTATGCAGAAGTGATTTTTAAACTTAAACAAATCTAAATAACTCTACACACATCAGTCAGGATAACCTTGAATGTGGAAACCCCACCTAACACTGTTAACATGTATAATAACCCAAAAAAGAGAGAAATCATATCATATACATGTCCTAAAGTTTCTCGCAAAACCCATATACCCCATGTGATAAAAATCAATATACGTAAGTTATACAAAACCTACAAAAAATGCAAGGGGAAAGGCCACTCCAAAGTCCTCAAAGTAGATCTCCCAATGCTGGCCCCTTTCCCTTACTTGATTGCAGATTTGCACTCAATCAAATACAACAATGACGAGCCCAAGTAAGTAACGCCAGTAGGATATTAAACATCATTTCCAAATAAATAAATCACTTCATATTCATGCAGATAAAAAGAAAGATATAAGGACGCATGAATAAATAAAAGACTGTAAATAAATTTAAAGCAATCGATACATGAGTGTCCAAAGATGGAAATAGAGAGGCGCAAGTAGTCCCGACTAATAAGTCGTTGAGTCTTGGCAAAACATAAAGACTCGGATTCTAGGACTCGGCACACTCACAAGTCCTAAACCTACGAGACAGTGAGACTTTCTGGAACAACCACGCTAAGAACTCACACCCCGTCAAAATCAGTATGCAGTGTAGTGCATCTCGAGGTCATGACTTTGGTATGTTACTTCAGCCAACAACTCCTTCCAAGGATCATCGTTGACTCACTTGCCCTCGGACAACTCAATTACAATTAGAATGGAATTTCGAAGTATAGATATCAAAGCAATGAACAACAATATTCAATAGCTTAAAATGAAATTACTGTACAATTTCCTAGCTGGTTTACTTACCTCGATCCACACGCTTATTCCTAACCTATCCAGCCTCCCAACACTCCAAAACATGTTCTCGAACCTCCGTATCTCTTTCTTAGATTTCCTAATATCATTTAGTATCAATTCAAGTTCAATATCCTTGGTTTAGAGCTCTTAAACCATACAAATACTGCGACCAAAGTACGTCCAAGAGCTACTTCTAAAAATAATACTTTATAATAATTTCAAAGTATTATCAACTAGCCCACTATAGTTACGATTTAACTCTGAAAACCTCATAATTTGTCATGACAACCAAAAAAGAACTTGTAGTACTCATGGCGTACTTTCCATAGACTCCAAGAATACTCAAATCGGATCACAAACTGAGAAGTTATGAATTTTCTAATATGACATGTCAACTTGACAAACTTTATTTATTTTCAACTAGAAAATGTCTCCAAATCAATATTTTCGCAATTAAATCCTCAAAACTCAATAATACATGTCACGAAACCACTCGATACCAACATCAAAATATTTCCTCGTCTCGTGGAGTCAAATTGTATCAAAATCAATAATCGATTCATCCGAAAACTCAATATAAACCAATATCAAGTATAAAACATCTCCAAAACAGTTATCAACTGAATTGCATTAATTCAAATCATCAAAACCCTAACCCACGTCGGTAAAATTTATCCCAAATTGATGCAAATCAATCCAATACACCAATTAACGACAATTCATACCAATTTCTATCGAAACCCCGCGAAAGAAATTGAAAAATCGCGAGAATTCAAATTGAATTGAGAAAAATGCCCGGCATTGAGAATTTACCAAATTGCGGGCCGAATGCCTCATTTTCACCATGGAAACTTAGCTCGAATTGATCATCTCGCGACGCTCTACGATTTTCGCTGAAAGAAACTGAGAGAAAATCAGACGTCGGGAGCTTCGCGAGCGAAAACCCAAATTGAGGGGTTTAGGAACAAACAAACTGATCGTTCGTTCAATTGAAACCAAATGAGTTTTTGATTTTTATTTCATGTTTTATATATATTTATATATAAACCTTCAGCTGTTTGTCAACAACTTAATTTCTTTTTATTTATTAATTCCCGAAAGTCCTATTTTGATGTGTTTTGGCTTCCAAAACTCGTTTTCGATCCGATTTTTCACCAAATTGAGCCAAACTCTCGACAAAATAGTCTATCTTCATAAAATGTCCAAAATACCAGTTTTGGTCACACCAAAACCCCAAATATCTTAACTTCGTCCATGACATACCCAACTCTTACAAACCAATTCTCTTGATATATTTAACCAAGCTTACACCAAATTAAACCCAATCTCAACCTCGACTATTGCCAATTGACACAAAACTCGAGGTAAGATCTTACCTACACATTTCTGAAATTAATTATTTTAAATTGTTCAATCTTTTGTATAATAAATAATACAAGCATCACACAAAAATAACATACCTCGGTGTCTACACTCGAGATTTGGACATGTGGATCACGAAGAGTGGATCCCACATACGACCTTCACATGGCACGTGACACGAGTTAGATTTTTAGGTCGTTCCATATACTTCACATTTGAGGGGCACTTGTGAGTATTTATTTATGTGATTGGCATTTACGAGGATGTAAAGGCATTCATGAGATTGTTTACGCCCTAAGTAGTGGAAATAGGCTAACGTAATGATACTCACGACCAACTGGCCTTAGATCATTACTACTTAGCCGAGTGTCAATTTTTTATTGCTTAACAAAAGTATCTTATAGCATGACTCTTTTCAGCATAGTTGCTATTGTTATGCTTTTATATACTTGTTGTATATTTGAAAATGTGGAAAATGTCTCTTAGTGCTACTTTCTACTTTTCTGTACGCACCATCCTTTTTATGATGGTGGGTGTAGATCCATCGAGTAGCAGACCAGACAAAGAGAAGATCAACGACTACCTCTGAGCCACTGGAGTGCTGGTACATCTAATATTGTAGGTTCTTGATTTTGTTGAATGACTTATATATATGTCTTTTATATACTCTTAGGGTTATATATATGGGTTGAGAGATAGTTTTCCAGACCAAACACATGTTGATATTATTATTATCGATGTTCTGTTATCTATATGCATGTGATCTTTGTTTCCAGATTTTCCAAATATTTAGGAGTTATGTTAATGGCTTCCGCTAATTTGTTAAAACTTATGTTGAGATAATATTTAAGTTTCTAAAATTTTAATTAACTCTAAAATATTGATTGACAAGAGAACGATAGGTTGTTTATTTTGAAAGTAGTTAATGAGGAGATAAAATTGAAAAGGTTGACTAATGTATTGTTAAGTCTTATGTGGTAGAGTTTAGGGGTTTAATGACGGGATTAGGTCGGGCGGTGCCCTAATTTGAGAAGGGGTTGTAACAGTTGGTATCTGAGCCAACTTTCCCTATAAACTACGTATAAACTTGAATAAAACACAAAGTTTAGTTATGAAAACTTGATGATCCTTGCCTAGAAACCAGCGAGTGAAAGTGAGATGGAGATTTCTTATATGTACATGTTAGTTTATATATATATGCATTATATACGTAGTATCTAATTCGCGAACGTCATGAACTAGCATAACACGATGGCAGATCAACGCAAGATTGGAGATTACAGTAGCTCCGGTGGTACAAACTATTCCGATTGTAATAGTATCAACAACAGAGTTAAGTTGAGTTCAGTTGATATAGTGTCGTCTCCCACTCCTACATCTTCCAATTCGTCAGCTGAGTTTAGTTGGTGAAGGATCTCATCAGACTGAAGCTAGTTTACTTTTATAGACAAAAAGACTTTTAGAAGATCGAGAGGTGGATATTGTCTCCGGAGAAGCTTCATAGGGTTTTGAGGATTATGTCCCTGGTGTCCATTTGTACCATTTAGCTAGTAAATCATGCAAATCACAATTTAGCATAGACTTCGGGCTGAGATTTCATTGTATACGCTGTAGAGAGACGCCGATGTTTAGTGGCGTGTGATGATAGCTTCAAATGGTGATTTTAAGTCTTGGGATGCCTTCGAGAACTTTTATCAGCAGTACTTCCAATCTGCAGTGATGAAGAGGTTGAGGAATGAGTTTATAAACCTGAGACAAGGAGTTGATGAGTCAGTGATGAGCTAAAAAGACAGATATGGCTACTCGAGGAAGTTTGCTAGAAATTTATTGAGAGATGATTGTGGGGATGTATATCACTTTAGAGATTGACTGAGGCCTAGGGTTTTATGTGTTCAGTTCATGTGTCAGGACACTTAGGGAGAAATATGAGCGTGCACATTCTCATGAGACTTATTATTTAAGCAGAGTCGCAGATGGGACACCATTGGGACAAGCGTTATCATCTGATCAGGTCGGGAAGTTTGAGAGGATGAGACAGAGGGAAATGATGGAGGAGATAGCAGAAAGGTTATCAGGGATCGGGGGCACCCACATCGACTGTACCCTACGCATCATATCCTACTCCACTGCAAAGTATCATTGGTAGGCCCCCTTGCCATCTCTAGACATACCAACTTTGCTAGCTCCTACTTTATCGGTACTTCTAGGACCATTAGCGCCACGTTAGCAGCAACAAGGTGGTAGAGGCTGAGGTCGAAGTAGAAGTAGAGGTCAATATGGTTCTCAATAGGAGCAGATACAGTCATAGGCCCAGGGTTAGCGTAGATCGATTACTTGCTATAAATTTGGGTAGGTTGGGCACATGTTGAGAGATTGTCTATAGCCGGTAGCAGTATTTCCACTACAGAATCAAGATGGAGTACATATTATAGCATAACCAGATGTCGATGCTATACAAGGACTTATTAAAGGTACAATTTCTATTTGTAGTAGAGATTTATATGTCTTGTTTGATTGGGGTTCTACAATATCTTTCATTTATGGTCGCATGATAGGCATCCTTGCATTGACACCGATTAGAGTTAGTGTACATTTGTTTTTGGGTAACACGACTTGGGATATGGTTTACCCTAATTGTCTTATTGAGGGATGTCCAGTAGAGAAAGGCGGGGTAGAGTTACCTACAAACTTTAGAATGCTCGAGTTTTAAGATTTCGACGTGTTATTAGGGGTAGATTGGTTAGCAGCGTATCACGCTCATATCAATTATTTCAACAAGATAGTGATATTTGAGATCCTAACGCATCTCATGTTCATATACATTAGTGATACACTGAGAGCCAAGGGTACGAGAGGTCGACTTGCAACTAGTGGAGAGATGGAAACTCTAGTATCGTTATATACAGTAGCGAAGAGGCAAGAACCCAAACTTGAGGATACTCTAGTTGTGTACCAGCTTTCAGATGTGTTACGGGAGGACTTACTTGGTTTACCACTACCAAAGGAGATAGATCTCATAATTGAGTTGGTACCAGGCACTAGACCTATTTCTATACCATCGTACCGCATGACTCTGAGAGAGTTGGAGGAGTTGAGGAGTTAGCTCCAGGATTAGGGACAGAAGGGATTGAGCGCACCTTTCATGTCCCCATAAGGAGAACCCGTCCTATTTGTGAAGAATAAAGATGACACTCTAAGACTGTGTATCAATTATAGATAATTGAACAGGTCACAGTCAGGAACAAGTATCCATTACCACGGATTGACGATTTATTTGATCAGCTGAGAAGAACGCAATTTTTCTCCAAGATAGACCTGTGATTAGGGTATCATCAGTTTAAGATCAAGGATGAGGATAAGTCCAAGACAACATTCAATATGAGATATGGACACTATCAATTTACGATCGTGTCGTTTGGGTTGACCAACGTCGCCGCTATGTTTATGGATTTGATACATAGGGTGATGAGACCATTTCTTGACCGCTTCGTGATAGTTTTCATCGATAATATATTGATTTATTCGAGGACTCAAGAGGATCACGAGCACTAACTTAGGGAGACGTTGCAGACTTTAAGGGAGCATAAACTCTATGCCAAGTTCAGTATGTGCGAGTTTTGGCTTTCAGAGGTCAAGTTTTTGGGACATGTTGTTGGAGCAGCGGGGATTGTAGTAGATCCGGCCAAGATTTAAGTTATTATGGATTGGCCAGGACCAACATCAGTTACGGAGATTAGGAGTTTTTTGGGGTTAGCTGGGTATTACCGCAGGTTCAATAAGGATTTCTCAAAGATAGCTTCATCGATTACCATATTAACCTAGAAGGACATCGTATTTGATTGGTCTGAAGACTCCAAGCAAGCATTTGCTCAGCTTAAGAGGTTGTTGACAACCGCACCAGTGTTAGTGTTGTAAAAGGCTGGACATGGATTCTCAGTCTATATAAATGCTTCTCATATGGGTCTAGGCTGCGTGTTGATACATGATAGAGGCACAATAGCTTATGCCTCTACACAACTGAAGATACGTGAGAAGAATTTTCCACGCGTGTTTTAGATTTGGCAATGGCGGTGTTTGCTCTGAGCATATAGAGACATCATTTCTATAAAGGGATTCATACTCTACACTGATCATAAGAGTTTGAAATATCTCTATAAACAGAAAGAGCTGAAAATGAGACAGTGTAGATAGTTGGAGTTTTTGAAGAACTATGAATTTTCTCTGGAGTATCACCTAAAAAAAGCTAACGTAGTTGTAGATGCACTGAGTAGGATACCGACTGGAGATGTCAAGGTTGTCATATGTCATATGACAGATGAGTATAGATTACTCGAGGCAGCAGCGATGACGAGTCAGTCAATTATTCCAATAGATACTCGGGTTATGATATGTGCACAGATGAGGCTATAGACAATGTCTACCCAAAGAGTGTCAGAGGGTAAAAAAGTCAACATCTTGTACCCGAGATTTAATGAGCTACCCCATAGTGATGATTGTGTCGATTGGACATAAACGACCAATCAGTGTTTGAGCTGAGGGATGAGATTCTTCAAGATTCACATCGTTCCTGGTTCACTATTCATCTAGGCAAGACCAAGATGAACATGAGGAAACATTTCAGGTGGATTGAGATGAACATAAACGTATCGGAGTTTATTAGGATATGTGGGATTTGCCAACAGGTGAAGGCTGAGCATCGTTAACTTGGAGGGTTACTACAGTCGCTTCCCATTCTAAGATGAAAGTGGGAAAACATTGCCATGGAATTTGTTAGAGGATTCCTTATGACTGCTAGATGACACAATTCTATTTGAGTGATTATGGACAAATTGACAAAATCTGCCCATTTCTTACCAGTCGCAACTCACTACACATTTGACCAATTGAGCGTATTATTCGAGAAAACGATTATCAGGCTGCGTGGGGGTACCTTTGACTATCACGTCAGACATATATGTTAAGTATACATCCCGAATATGGCAAAGTATGCAGGAGCAGTATGGTACGCGCCTACAGTTTAGCAAAGCTTTTAACCCTCAGACTGATGGGTAGACTGAGAAGCTTATTAAAGTTCTCGAGGATATGCTCAGGGCTTGTGTACTTGAGTTTGGCAGATCTTGGGAGGAATACCTACCGTTGTATGAGTTTGCATACAATAGCAGTTATCAAGCTAGCATTAAGATGATGTCATTTAAGGCTTTATTTGGCAGACCGTGTCACTCGCCATCATACTGGACTGAGCTAGAGGACCAGGAGTTAGTGGGGCCTGAAATTGTTGTTGATTACACGCAGAAGGTATGACAGATTTGCCAGAGGCATACATTGGAGTAAGAGAGACAGAAGAACTATGCTGACACGTATCGCGACAATCTCACGTACATTAAGGGAGCCTTTGTGTATTTGAAGGTCTCTCATCGGAAGGTTGCTTATGAGCTTAAGTTACCTCCACAGATGTCAGGGATTCATCCTGTCCTCCATATTTCTATGCTTAGATTGGCTAAGTCAAAGGCCGGCGTACGATCGATGGTTGATTTGAACCAGATTGACCTGAGCAGGGATGTATCTTATGAGGAGCAGCCAGTATAGATTTTAGACTGAAAGGTACAACGATTGAGAGACAAGTCTATCTCGAAGTTCCATGGTGATTCGAGACTCACTTGGGAACAGGAAGACTAAAAGCGAGTTAGGTTTCCGTACCATTTGAGTCAGGTATAACTTTAACTTGGATTTTAATTTTGAGGAAAAAATTTCTATTAGTTGGAAAATTTTGTCACGGGCCAAATTCCTAATCCTAGTTTAATTTTTTAATCAAGATCATTGACCCGTGAAATGGGACTCGCATCAAGATACGTGCACTGAACGAGGCATGTGGCCAAAGTATATGTTAGATTTATTGTAATGTATTCATAGTGTATTATATATGTGTAGACTACCAAGTCACTCCTACTTGTGCATAGATGTCAAAACATGAACGGGTATGCGCTTTGAGATACGTATCAGTGTGGGATTGGAGTAGTGAGTGATATGGTAAGTTTAATTTAAGTTAATGTGGCTTAATTAGTTAATTAGATATGGCTATATTTAAGTTAATGTGGCTTAAATAGTTAATTTGATGTGGCTATAGTTTAATTTGTATGAATGAAGCCTAAGTTAGAAAAATAAAACATTAGTCATATATTGTAACGGCCCAAATTTTAATTACGCTGTTATTATTGATTATTTTCAGACTTGGACGCCAGCTTAGATCCGCGTGGATGCCGCGGATAGGTTAGGGCACGCCTGACTAGGTAAATAATGATTTTGCGTGATTGTTTGCCTATTTGCGATGTCTTATATCAAATTATTTTACCTAGCATCGCATGTGTGTATTTATATCATTGAATCGAGCGAGATAGTGTAATGGGTGTTCGCCTCGAGAAACGTGTCAATACGGGTACTGAGCGAGCGAAATGTGGGTACGGTAGGTCGGAAAAATAATTTGATTAATCAAATTAATTAAATGTGATAAAATACAAATTATAAGCCTACAGTCTAGGCCAATTGATTGAAATTGGCGATTATGGCGCGCCTCGTTATGCGTGCGATGAGGTGCGGGAGACCGGGTGACCGAAGGTAATTGAACAAGAGTAAGAATTTGGTTTCTAATAAGGACAAATAAGGGCATGCCACCTATACCACCTAATACCCCTAAAATGAGGATTTCCACTCATTTCTTCTCTTCTTCCACGTTTCTCCCTCTCCACCTCTCTTCAACATATAGAAAAGTGGGTATTTAGGTGAAATATAAAACAAATTCATGGAGGAGTTGGTTGATTGAGAGTGGAAGATTTTATGAGATCCTTAGAGTATTTGGAAGTGATTTGATTAAGCAAGCAAGTGATCAAGGTGAACATCTCTAATTTCTTACAATTTCTCCATTAAAATGAAGCTTGAATGATGTTTTAATTGTGATAGTAGATTGTGGTTAAATGTTGGAAAAAACTTGAAAATTAATGGTGTTGGTTGTGTTGGTGCTGTTGAAGTATGTTGAAGTTGTTATTGTTGTTGGTTGATTTATAAAAAAAGAAAAGAAAAGAAAAACAGAGACGTTGAAACGCCTCTGTGAATAAGAAGATGGGTGCGTGCGTGCAACCCCTGGACCGGACCGGGCCGGTCCGGGCCCGACCTGATTGGGCCGGGACCGGGTCAGGCCGACCGGTTCGGGTCAAACCTACCCGGTTGGACCAGGTCAAACCCAATCCAGGGACCCACCCATTATTTAAATAATATAATATTAAAATTAATTTAAAAATAGTTTTAAATTAAATAAATTACATAAAAAAATAAGAAAAATAGGTAAAAAATTATTGAAAAATCAGGAAAAATATAAAAAATGAGAAAAAGATAGAAAAATAGTATTCGAGAGTTTTTCGGGCGTTTGACACCCCGGTATAACTCGAAAAGTGTGCCAAACCAAACTATTTGGAATAAAATTTTCATATTTTTGGCCACACATTATAAATTCACTTAATTTGACTCTAAACTAGTTAAAATGGTTTAATTGGACACCAGGAAGTTAGGAGACTATAGTCGGGAGTCGGGCGCGTATCTCGAGACGTGAGCGGGACTTTGAAGTGCTTTTTTGAGGTACGTAAGAATCCATCTGAAAGTCACTGGGGGTTTACTTTTCCATCATTGATTTCCTATTCCTTGTTATTGCACTCTATTCTGTGATACATTTGGGTTGGTGGTCGAGTTACTCCCATCTGATATTCGTAGTGTACTTATGGCATACTAGGTTGTAGCACGTGTGATCAGGCACTCGGTGAATTGCAACCCGAGTCGAATTAAGGGTGCACGTGTCGAACACGCACCGCGTGGAACCAGGTGAAAGGAAGTGGGGGCACCCACCGAAAGGATCCTAGGGGTCGAAGTACAATTTAGTCTGACCGGGATGAGTACAAACTTTGTTTCTCTCGTGTTATTTATTCATGTGATGATCGTAGCACAGTTGCCTGTTTAGTTTCTTCATGATTATTTAACATGATTATTCATATCTATTTATTTTCTTATAAATGCTCGGTGTACTTCGTTTGGAATCTTACTAACTGTACTCTCCATTTGGTTTTTTGTAATGGTAGAGTGCAGATCCCAGTACTAGTACGGGCAAGGGGATTCTTGGCGACTTCATCTAATTGCCCGCGGTCGAGGACCCACTAGTATGTGTTATTTTGATATTTTGCTTTACTTTTGGGTATTGAGAGACTGGATAGACATTGTACTTGTATCTATTACTGCTTAGTATTGTCGCCTATATACATAGTACTTTCCTAGGTATTCCACAATAGGAGTTGCTCTTATAAATGATGCTTTATATGATGATGAACTTAATTGTTTTACTTGCTTTAAATTTAAGACTTTCGTTGTTTTAATCCTAAAAGTAATTCAACTGTCTAACTAAACTTATTAACGAAATGATTCAACACGCATATCGAGTAGTCGTGATGTAGCAAAGGACGTTAGTGGCGCGTGGGACCCAGTGGGTCAATGATTTGACAGGACTGCGGGGCCGCGACACTCCACGTGGCGGCCTCGGGATTTAGGGCTGCTACATATATGTTCCTCGAGATACGTGTGGACACATCATAAGACCGATTGTGTTACATTATGTGTTATCAAGGAATAGTTAGTGGAGAGTATATGGATTGTTGGGTCATAATTAAGGCCATTAGATTGATCTAGAGATAGGTGATGTACATAAGATCAAGGGCTAAAAATCTAACTTAACTTAATATATTTAAGATTGAATGGGATACATTTCATTTGATCTAAAGAGGAGAGAAGAAGATCTAGAGAAGGGAATCAAAGAATTGTGAAGAGATTTTGGTGAATTTGAGAGGGATTGATCAAGTTGGTGATGTTCTACAACTAGGTAAACTAGTTTACACTATCATTTTATAAAAGTTTGTTAAAAAATTAGATTTTTATTTCAGTTCTGATTTTCTTATAATTTTATAGGATAAATGAAATCATTTTCAAAATTGGTTAATAAATTTGAATTCCTCACGAAAAACCAATAAATTTGCTATCAAAAAAATTTGAATTGACAAAGTTATGGCATTTTGAAGTTGTTGATGTTCTTAGTGGATTTTTGTAGCAAAAGCTATGAGTTTGGGGTTTTTCTAATTGATTTAACTCAACTTTGATAGTTTGTATGAGTCCTATAACATCCTAATTAACCTTATAAATCTAGGTAAGAGTATCGAGAAGTTCTTAGCGAGATACGAGGTGTTAGGAGGTCGAATTAGCCTAAGGACTTTGCATGGATTGTAAGTAAACTAATTGAGATATTTATTTCCATTTCTTTCCTATTATGCTTTTCATTTATAGTCATTTGGATTGATTTACCTATTGTACTCTACTTGCCATGACTTTGTTATTCTACCTCATTTTGTGAGTTTGTTATCATGGCATTGTTTGTTGTTTAAGTTGTTTCATTTATTCCAAATCATGTGCTATGTCTTTCTTGGTTGTTGAGGAATTTAGTCAAATGAAATAGCATGCTATTAGGTAGGTGATTTATGGTATTGTAAATCCATTTTTCTTTGTGCAATAGTTATGCAATCACATTGTTAGATTCATAAACTGTGTCATTCCTTGAATTATGAAAATAGTTCTTGTATTTAGGACCATGATACATAGATATGAGCATGGCACACGGGGTTACTATATTTTCAGGGTTGTTGGGATCTCACCACTAGCTTGTGCAGCACACAGGGTATGGGACCCGAGGTTGTTGACAAGTATACATCACATGTGAGAGGCACTTATGAGTATTTATTTATGTGATGGACATTTATGAGGATGTGAAGGCATTCATGAGATTGTTTACGGCCTAAATAGTAAAAATAGGCTGACTTGATGTAATTCACGACCGATCGACCCTAGATCATTACTAGTTAGCCGAGTGTCAGTTTCATATTGCTTAATTGAAGAATCTTATAGCATGATTCTTTTTCAGCATAGTTGCTATTATTATGCTTTCAGATACTTGTTGTATATTTAGAAATGTGGAAAAATGTCTCTCGGTGTTACTTTTTGACTTTTCTATACTCATCGTCCTTTTTATGACGGTAGCTGTAGATCTATCGAGTAGCAGACCAGGCAAAGAGAAGATCAGCGACTACCTCTGAGTCACTGGAATGCTGCTACATCTGATATTGTAGATTCTTGGTTTTGTTGTATGACGTATATATATGTCTTTTATATACCTTTGGGGTTGTATATATGGATTGAGAAATAGTGTTCCAGACCAGACACATGTTAATATATTATTGTTGTCGTTTTGTTATATATATGCATGTGATCTCCGTTTTCTAGTTTTCCACATATTTAAGATATATTTTAATGGCTTCAGTTAATTTCTTAAGACTTCCACTAAAATAATATTTAAGTTTCTAAAATTTTAATTAACTCTGAAATATTGATTAAAAAGAGAACGATAGGTTGCTTATTTTGAAAGTAGCTAATGATGAGATAAGATTGAAAAGGCTGACTAATACATTGTTAAGTCCTATGTGGTAGAGTTTATGGTTTAATGATGAGATTAAGCCGAGTGGTGCCCTAATTTGAGAAGTGGATGTCACATATAATGTATGCATTCATAATATTACATAACATGATTGTTGAAGATGAAGGCTACACAATTGAAAATTTCGATGACGCTGAAGGAGAACTTTCGATTGTCACAACTCAAAGACCCACTCAATATTTTAACCAATATCTTCAACGAAATGCATAATTATGTGATCAAGAAGTGCATCAACATCTTCGAGCAGCCTTGGTCGAGCATATATGGAACCACGTTGAGAATGTTGATGATGACTATTAGTATTATCTTTCATTCAATTATTATTCGTATGTAGTAATGCAAATTTAATAATTTGTATCATAATGTTAATGTATTTTGTTCACGTAATATCAAGTAATTAAGGGAGCGGCTAAATGGACCCCAGTTTTAGCTAAACGAACCCTATTATTCAAGCATACCCAATTTTGCTAAACGTACCCCACCTTTATTTTCATAAATTCCATAAATACCCTTGCTTACCCTATGACATTCACCTTCACGTACCATCACCCCACATCCTTTCTATTTCTTGATTATTTGTCATTGTAAAACACTTGTACTAGGTCGGAAGTGGAATAAGAGATTTTTATCAATTAAGGTCGGATTTAGTCTTGTTGGTGCCTTAGAAGTGAGGAAGTGTCACCCGCGGGTTTCAGTCACACATGGTCGAAACCTCTTTAGAGGTCTCGATCAAATTACAACGAGACATCTTTAGAGATCTCGGCCGACTCCATCCAAGACATTTGAAGAGGTCTCAGTCTTGGTGTTGATCTCGGTGGGAGCCGACCAAAACCTCTAAAGAGGTCTCAGACTTATGTAACCGAGACTTCCAAAGCGATCTCGGCCCTATGTGTCCGAAACCTACGATTGACAAAAACAAACAAAAGAATTTCAAAACTCCAAAAAAATACAACCGACAAATAAATTAGTAGGTTTTGCTCAGAATCGCTAGATATTTTCAATTCCATCAATATTTCGTGCCAAAAATGCGAAATTCAAGCTTCAAATCAAAGCCATAAACCCAACAACAAAACCAATAACATCGCCACCAACTCAAAAAATGAGAATAATCAAAGAAAACACATAAATTGACATGAAGATAGGAGGGGAATACACCCACGGCGTCGAATCGATGTAATTTCGCTTAGTTTTCATTTGATTTGGGCCGGAAGTGAGAGCACGATTTGAGATAGGGGTGACCGAGTTATGGAATGAGTAGGGTGAACGGGGTATGGGTAAGCAAAAGCCCTTTTATATGGAGGGGCAGTTGAGTCATTTCATACATGCATTAATTTTTCCTTAAAAAAACTGGGGTCCGTTTAGCAAAAACTGAGGTCCTTTTAGCCACTCCCTTAATTAATTGATATTTTAATATATTGAAAAATGTCTAATATATTTAAATAAATTAAATTTCGTATTTGTGTAGCTTTGTTTTTTGTCCATTATATTTTTTATTATTTTATCTAAGAAATTAATTAAGTAGCTGTTTTATTTTTATAATTTTAAAAATAGATATTTAAATAGGTGAAGATAATTGTTATTTTATTTATTGATTAATTATATAATATGTGATGTGATTTTTGTAAAATTTGTTAATTTTTTTAAAAAAGAATGGAGTGATGTGATTGTGGGTCCCATGAAATGTGTAGTGAAGAGTTTCAATAAAAAAGGCAACGAATAGCGACGAGAGATAGCGACGGGACTCCCGTCGATATTTAACGAGGGATTGGCGACGGGGAGGTTGTTTGACCATTTGACCGATTTAGCGACGAGGATAGTGACGAGTCCCCGTTGCTAAACCATGAGCGGGAAAATTCTCGCTCGTTTCGGCCACGTGAAATTTCATACGCCATGTGGCCGAGCGTTACAAGGCCACGTGTGGGATTAGCAACGGGGATAGCCCGTTGCTAATCCCGTCGCTAAACTTTAAATCGAATGTGGGGCGAGTCCCTCCCTCTCCCTCCTCTTCTGGTATTTCCTCTTCTTTTCCTCTTCTCTCCCCCCTTTTCTGGTCTTCTGCTCGCCCTCGACCACTCTCCCCTTCGACCACTCTCTCTCTGCTCTCTCTCTATCTGCTCTCTCTGCTTTCTCTCTCCTATGGAACCCTAACTCCGGTCGGTCGAGCCCTAGATTGCCTTCGTTCGACTTCGCCTCCAGTCCGTCGCCTCCCCTCCAACCCCGACCGTTTGCACCGGTGCGCATTCTGCGAGCCGTAGGTACATATTTTTAATTATTTTTTAAATATGTTGAATGTAATTTTTTAATTTATTTTGGTTGTTAGCATAAAATTTGTTGTGAATAATTTTTTTTGGGAAAATTGTGTAAATGGTATTTTAAAGAATTTTTTTTAATATTTATGAATAAAATTTGTTTAAAATGAGTTTTAAGAATTTTTGTGATGGTGATATAATATTTATGAATAAAATTTGTTTAAAATTATGAAGAAACATTGTATAAAATGATTTTTGGTATTTTAATTAATATATTTGTTTAAAATTATATTTGTATCAAATTTTTAATAATTATGGTGAAAATTTTAATTATTTTTAATTTTTATGCATGGTGATGATATGTATTCTTTTTATTAAAATATATATTTGTATGAATTTATTATAGTCATATGTGTGATTGTAATATCATTTTCCTTGTGATTATTTAATTTTTGATGTTTGTATATAATTTTTATTATTGATATGAACTAGTTTAATTTGTTATACTTTGATTGAGAAAAAGTAAAATAATACATATATCTAACATGTTAATTAGTTGAAGAACAATTATAGTTAAAAAAGTAAAATGAAAATATTTATTATTAGTGTACACTTTAGAAATAAAATCTTATTTAAATGATAATTTACATTTTAATTAGGAGAAAAAGTAAAGGACTAATATATTATATATATTTTTTATCTCTATATATATATATATATATATATATATATATATTTAAAGCACTTTAAAAAGAATATAGAAATATATAAGTTATTGAAAAAAAAATATAACAATGCTTAATTTTATACTATATATAAAAATTTATTACTTATGTAATATGTTATGCAAAAAAATTAGATTAAACCAAAAACTTTAAACTAGATTGAAACACTAAAAAACTTAATTATATATATACTATATGGATTGATTATAAGTATGAATTAAACTATATATATAGAACTTGTACTATTAATTTATTTGTAAAAGAGAAGCACTTAAAAGATTAATAATGATACTATATATAAGTTATAATAATTTATATTATATGTACAAGTTTATTAATGTATTTTAAAACTATTAATGTACTGTAAAAGAAAATCACTTAGAAAAGCACTTAAACTTATAAATTGAAACTAAACAACATGTATTTGAAGCAAAAAATAGTAGTAACGTACTGTAGTTCATCAAATCTCGTCTAACATTCGACTAAACAAAATATATATTACACAAAGTATATGTACAAATGAAACCAATTAAATCGTCTAAGTACAAATAACATTCGACTAAAAATGTATAATAAATATTACGCAAAGTATGTGCAAATGTTACCAATTCGACTAATTACGGTCAAAATTCGACTAAAAATGTACAATGCATATTACGCAAAGTATGTGCAAATGCAACAAATTTGACCAAACACGGTTAACATTCGACAAGAACGTGTATATTTGTTAGTGTGTAGGTCTATTTAACTAGGGTTGTTTAGGTCTTTCGAGATATCAGTGTCTTGAGATTGGATTTACAACCGCATTGAAGGCTGTTACACTCGATTGCAATTTTTGGCTGGCATGAAGGAGTTCATAAATTTTCCATGCAACACTGCACGACTTTTCAATACGAAGGGAAAATTCGATGTCCATGCTGAAAATGTTGCAATGAGAAATATTACGATGTGAGCACAGTAAAGCTTCATCTAGTGAGTCAAGGATTCATTCCAGATTATTATTGTTGGACCGAGCATGGGGAGGAAGAATTATCAAACGATATGGACGATAAAGGTGATGATCTGGTGGAGGAATATCCGACGTCGTATCACCAAATGATACACGACCACGCGGGACCAAGTTTCGATTGGAACCGTGCTGAAGCGAAAATTTTATTCGAAATGATTGACGCAACAAATCAACCGCTTTGGATGGGTTGCGAAAAGATGACGAAACTGTCAGCAATGGCACGTTTTTTTATTATAAAGTCGAATCACCACATTTCGGAGCAAACATTCGATGAAATCTTGCAGGTCTGTAAAGACATGTTGCTCGAAGACAAATGTTTGGTAAATAGCTTTTACAAATGTAAAGGTATAATGCATTGGTTGGGTTTGCCTTATGAACGAATCGATTATTGCCCTCTGTTATGCATGCTTTATTGGGGACCCGATTCTGATCTTACGTCTTGCAAGTTTTGCACCGAAGGTAAGTTTAACTCGAACAAATGATCGTATAAGACAATGCTTTATTTTTCATTGGCCCCTCGTTTACAATGTTTGTTCGCGTCAAAAGCTAAAGCGAAACACATGCGATGACACACAGAACACGTTAGAGATGAGGACCATATAAAAAATCAAATTAGAATCTATTTAACTATAATAAGGAAATTATGTTAAGTCGAAATTACTTTAAGTGTAAAGTTAAAAATTATGAGACAAAATAAAATTATAAACTGCAAATATTGAAGTAAAATTTGAAATTTCGTAGGAAAAATTAAAAATTAGGCAAAATTACGCAAAAGTATGTGTATATATTGCAATCAATGCGACTAATTACGATAAACAATCGACTAAATGTATAAAATATATTACGCAAAGTATGTGCAAATGCAACCGATTCGACTAATTACGATTAACACTCGACTAAAATTTATATAGTGATTAATGTATACGTGTATTCAATTAAGGTTGTTTAGGTCTTTCAAGATGTCTGTGTCTCGAGATTGGATGTACAACCATATTGAAGGCGGTTATATTACATTAGAGTTTGTGGATGGCATGAAGGAATTTATAACATTTATCATGCAACACTGTACCACTTACTTGAACGAAGCAAAAATTCGATGTCCTTGTCGAAAATGTTGTAACGACAAATACTACGATGTAGACACAGTAGAGCTTCATCTAGTGAGGGGTGGATTCGTTCCCGATTAGTATTGTTGGACCGCGTATGGGGAGGAAGAAATAGTAAGCGATGAGGACGATGAAGGTAATGATCCAATGGATGAATATCCGACATCATATCATCATATGATACACGACATTGCGGGCCCCAATTTTGAATAGAATCGTGAGGAGAAGCCGAACCCTGAAGAGAAAATTTTTTGAAATGATTGACGCGGCGAGTCAACCGCTTTGGCTGGGTTCCGAGAAGATGACTAAACTCTTAGCAATGACACGTTTATTGACGATAAAGTCGAATCATCATATTTTGGAGCATGCATTCGACGAAATTTTGCAAGTATGTAAAGACATGTTGTCTGAAGACAACTGTTTGATAGATAGTTTTTACAAATGTAAGGGCTTGATGCACTAGTTGGGTCTCCTATATGAGCGAATTGACTGTTGTCCCAACTTATGCATGCTTTATTAGGAGCTCGACTCCGAGCATTTTGGGAAAAATTTAGGTTTAACTCTAACAAACGCCTGCATAAGATGATGTTTTACTTCCCTTTGGCACCTCATCTCCAACGTTTGTACGCGTCGAAAGCTAATGCGAAACACATGCGGTGGCACGCATAACACGTCAGACAAAAGGGAAATATGCAGCATTGCTCCGATTCCATGGCATGGAACTACTTCAATCAACTGGACCCTACGTTAATGCTCCGAGGTTCGTAATGTTCGACTTGGCTTATGCACTGATGGGTTTCAACCTTTCGGAATGACCGGCAAACCGTACTCCTCGTGGTCGGTGATTCTAACACCGCACAACTTGCCTCCCTTGATGTGTATGAAGAAAGAAGTGACGTTCTTAACAGTGATCGTACCTGGGCCAACTAATCCGTCGCAAAAATTGATGTGTTTCTCCAACCATTGGTGAAATAATCGTAAGAGTTATGGTATGACGGAGTGCCTACCTACGATGTATCGACTAAGACAAACTTTCAAATGCGCACTGCACTTATGTGGACTGTTAGCGAATTTCCAGCATACAACATGATGTCGGGATGGAGCACACACGGGAGGACTGCTTGTCCTTATTGCATGGAAGATACCGACGCTTTCCAGTTGAGGTTCGGTGGGAAAGCGAGTTGGTTCGATTGTCATCGATATTTCTTGTCGCGATATTCGAAGGAGCGGAAAGACAAGTCTAGTTTACACAGAGATAGAATCGTATCCGATAAGCCACCACCTAATAAATCAAGTGAATATATCTTGCGAGAAATTGAAGCTTTAGGGCTGATGAAAGTCACTGAATTGGGATTAGATGCAATACACAACGAAGTCTCGAGGACTAGCGGGTGGAGAAAACGAAGCATACTGTGGGACTTGCATTATTGGAAGATGAACCTTATCATGCACAACCTAGACGTGATGCACATCGAATAAATGTCTTTGACAATATTTTCAACACAATCATGAGTGTGTCAGGGAAGAAGATAAAACAAAGTCTAGAGAAGACTTAAAGGAGATTTGTAATCGTCCAGAGCTTAATTATGATCCAATTTCTAAGAAATATCCCAAGTCACGATATTTGCTAGACAAATGAAGAAAACAAGTGTTGTGTTAGTGGATTAAGGAATTGAACTTCCCTGATGGTTACGCGTCTAACATCGGTCGTTGCGTAGATTCTAAGAAGTTGAAGATGTTTGGAATGAAAAGCCACGATTGTCATGTTTTCATGCAACCATTGCTGCCGATTGCTTTTTGAGATCTCCTAGAGGATGACATATTGATTGCGATTAGAGAGTTAAGCATTTTCTTCAGAGATTTAACAGCTAGAAATTTAAATATTGAGAATCTTTGGCTTTTGCATGAAAACATTCACAAGATATTGTGTAAGTTGAAAAAAATATTTCCGCCAAGTTTTTTCGACTCAATGGAGCATCTCCCTGTCCATTTGGCGTACAAGGCTATCATTGTTGGCCTAGTACAATTTCGGTGGATGTATCCTTTTGAGAGGTAATCAACTAGACTCGTACACAATTTATATCACACTCTAACATATACATTTTAACTAACTTACTTCTACAAATGTAGGTACTTGAAAATTTTAAAAAATAATGTTAGTAATAAGGCAAGGGTTAAGGGCTCAATATGCAATGCTTACTTAGTGGAAGAAGCAGTCGCATTTTGTTCCTATTATTTTGAGGAACACTTCTCCACCTTGCACAACCGTCGCCCCACAATTACGATGGTGGAGTCGGACCAACTCAAGATTTTAATGACAACTTCTCAATATTCACCCATCCAGGTCGGGCTTACTAGAAATCAAAGAATTATCTCACGGATGACGAGTGTAACGCCGCACACTCATATGTGCTGTTAAATTTTCCCGAGGTCTCTCCATTCATTAGGTATGCTTTAATCTTAATTATTATCTTTAATTTATTCAATCGCAATCCTTACATTCTTCCATTCTCTGTTAAGATGTACGTATCGGAATTGCGTTCCAAAGACGTGAATATTACACAAAATGCAATCGATGAACATCTTGAGAAACATTTCTCAAGTTGGTTTCAACAATTCGTAAGTCATTTGTACATGCATATTAAAATAATTCTTTATTTTTGTTGTTTATTTGAAATTGAAGTTTATGATGAAGCATTTTTGGCAGTATGCTCCATCATTTATTCAAGATAAAACACTTCGAATGTTGTCATAAGGCTCTAGCCGACTTTGCACCGTATATCACGCGTATCTTGTTAATGGCTACAAATTTCAGACCGTGTCGCATCGCTCAAACAAATATATGCGTAGTAGCGGGGTGTGTGTTAGGGGCACGAATTACGCACAATGTGACAATGACTTTTACGAGCAATTAGAAGAAATGATTGAAATTGAATACGGTGGATTCCTACGTACTGTGTTGTTCAAGTGTTTATGGTTTGATCTAACGATCAATGTCGGGACAAGAGTTCACCAATCCTCAAAAAGTGTCGATGTACATCAAAATCTGCGATTGAACAAGTACGAGCCTTTCATACTAGCCATGCAAGCTAGTCAGGTGTACTTTCTTTCATACCCAAGTGTAAGAAATGCGCAGAACAATTGGCAAGCTACGTGCAGACTTCAACCGAGATTCATCGATGAACAAAACTTAGTCGAAAACGTTGACAGTGCGCCTATAGAACAAGACCATTTTCAAGAGCAGCTGCATGAGCATGATACTGAGGTCGATATTAGCAATAATGTTCCAACTTTGCTAGTTGGTCCTAGTGGCGCACACATGTCAGACGTCCACAAAGAAGACGATAAAAGCGATAACTTAGAGTTTTCATCGAATGACGAGGACGGTGACGACGAATCATGATACTATTTTGTTCAGTTGATAAATGATGCAATTATATTTTTTTACTTGTTATGTAATATTTTAAATGTTGGAGGTTCACGCGTATCTAACTTAGTTTTTATTTTTTTATAAATTTATGTCGTCAGACAGAAGTTACGACCCATCTTCCGGTGAGGGATCCGGTGGACGATCTGGTAGTTGATCCAACGGACGATCCGACGCTACTAGAGATCGACGATCGGGTGGATCACACCGACATTCTCATGATGATGCTACTCCACCTGCACAGGCTAGTTAGGGTCATCAGAGTCTGCATCCATACCCATACCACCCTTCTCATCAAACCTCATTTCATTTGTACCCATACCACCCTTCTCAGCAGACCCCATTTCTCCAACAGACGTCTCCCCCACATTATGCACATCCATTACATCCCTCTACATCTTTCATGTCTGTCATCTATTTTTGGTGATGATCTCACCTCTATGCAGATGTATTCCACTTTACTTTTCTCTCTACCCACTCCACCCGTTGATGGTCGTGGTATGTTTAGGCCAGGTGTCGGGCCTACTTTCCATTAGGGGGATCAGCATCTCCCTCACATTTTCATGATCGTACGCACGACCATCGTACAGCCCCACCACCACCCCATCCTAATTTGCTTGCCTCGCCCTTTCCGAGTCAGCAGGTAGAGCAGTCGCCGAGTTATTCGGCATAGTGTATGAGTGACCCGTCCATAGGTATGGCCCCACGTTGACGACAATGAAACAATACTACTAGCCATACCTCGAGGTGGATATTATTGGTCGTGAAAGATGACATATAGTAAGTATACGTATGAAGTTTTACGTTTGATTATTCTTATAAACTTGGTCTAACGCATCATTTTCAATTTAGTGGACAGAAATTACACCCATCTGACAGAGCTGCCTGGGAGATGACCATACAAACACTCCCTGCACAAGGACGGTTATTCTTGGGAGCATGTTTCACAGCACATGCGAGATATTTACTGGAATCAATGGAATGTAAAGTTGTTTTAAGTTAAGGTTGTTTCATTTACCTAGGATTTACAAACAATAATTGAAAAGTATTTATAGTTAGGCTTAAAATTTTATTATTTTTTGCTTATAGTTGTCATTCGATTGGGAGCCATTGGATGACGCAGCTATTAGAGAGGCATATGATAGGCAGATTGCCACTCGGTACGCCGATTTTATTAGCATGATGTGCTCGAAAGATAAGAAGCCTGCACATGTATCTACTAAGATCTTCGACCACTATAAGAAGATGCGGTCCACCCCTAATTTTAAGAAGAAGTCAGAGCGAGAAAGTAAGAATCGGAGAAGTGAGACAGGGGGACCCGGTACAAGGATTGCAGTGCATACCGGTGGCTCAATATCCATTAATCAGCAGGCAGAGAGACTGGTAAGTTATGTTATAATAAGTTTATATATTGATAATATACATGGATTTAGTCTCAAACTTAATCCTCTTTAAATGCATGTTTTGTAGGCGGAGAAGTTATGTCGACCTCCGAGTGCTTTAGAGTTATGCCTATACTTCCATACGAAAGATCATGACGGCGTAACTTTCCTCGATTCGAGAGTAGAGAAGATTGTCATAAGTAGATAGTTTGTTTTGAAATTTTGTTTAGCTAATTAATGATAAGTATCGATGACTTGTAAATGTTTTAATTCTTAATTTAGACGGTGAACCAGCGCAGACGGATTGAGCTGACACAGTTGCAGCCTGACACCCTAATAGATGAGACCGAACTATATTTGTCCGTCATTGAGCATGACAACAAAGGACAGACATATGAACTAGGGTGGACACTGTCTGGGTCGCGCGCAGACATGCTACAACTATAGGAGCTGGAGGTGGAGATGGAGCTGGATCTTCTCGGCCTATTTCTTCTCCTAATGAGCCCATCGAGCTTTTGCGGAGGGACTTCCAGGAGATGCAGACACACATTTTTCGGGTTATGCAGGATCACACTCTAACCTAATATCAGTTGCGTCGCATGGAGCAGACTCTAATGGATAGACTTGGGATTTCATTCGCGCCAGAGCTTCCAAGAGATGTTCCAGCTGATGACTCAGAGACCGACGATGATCTCGACGATTGAGTTGACTTCCTTGTATATTTAGCCTTAGGTTGTTCATATCTTGTTTTGTACATTTTCATACTTGTAATTAACTTTTTTTATTGTATTTAATTCATTTTGGTTGATGGATTTCAATTATTAACTTTAATTTCCTTTAATATTCCTGTCCTTATAGTTATTCTGAATAAATTATATAGTATAGATTAAAATATATTATTTTAATAATGACTTTTAATAAAGTTTTATAAATGATTTTTAAATTTAAATCTTATTTATAAATAATATTATTTTGAAACATTTCATTTAAAATTTAATTTTAATTGAATTAAGAATTTTAATAAAATTTTAAATATTATATATAATAGTTTTTGCATTTATCTAAAAAATATATATTTTATATATTTTATATATTAAATTTATTATTTTTTTAATTTTTAAATATTATATTTTATTAAATATAATAGTTTTTGCATTTTATAAATATTAAATATTTTTAAATATTATATATTATATATAATATCAAACTTAATTTTTTTTTTTTCATAATTTAGCGAGGGGATCCCGTCACCAAACCTGACATACCGTCGCTAAAAAAATTAGCGACGACCAGGTTAGCGACGGGTTTCCTCGTCGCTAATCCAGTATCCTTTTGTAGTGTTTAGGCTTCGGTTGATTCGTTTTTGCCAACTTCCAGTGCGAGTGGAGTTAATTCTTTGGAGTTAACTTACAGTGTACGATCATATTTTCATGTTTGGTTCAACTTTAAACTTGCATGAAAGTTACAAATTTTTAAACAATAAAATATATGAATTGACGTAAATACCCTTCAAACAAAATAGATGAATGCGAGTAATAAAAGGTAATTAATGAGGGGTAATTGTGTACGCAAACTCCTGGGATATACCTCCCCTGAAGGAGGGTGGGGGAGATATTTTTCACCCTTGGGTATGAGATGAGAGATAACTTGGAGGGATGTTGGGCAACCAAACAAGATTAGTTCCAACTCCCCTCCAAGTTATCTTCCGGGAGTTAACTCCACCTCTAACCAAACAAGGCCTTAATGATAGTGAGAGAGAAATGTAGTAGATGAGAGTGTAGTGGAATAGTGTCAGCCCCTCAATAGCATGACCCAAGTAGGCTGGGCATGGGCAGCGATAAACCTAGCAAATAGCCGAGTTTCGAAAAACTTGGATGGTTCCATGAGGTTTGGTTGCGGATAACATGCGGGACGGATGAGGCAGCGCACAAGCGTGGATGAGGTCGCGCCTTAGGGTGCACCTAAGCACGGTGCCTCAGCTTAGACGAGGTTGCGCCTTGGCACGCGCCTTGGCACGTGCCTTGGCACAGGCATAAGCAAGCCTTGGCAGATTCCCTTGGCACGAGCAAGGCTGCGCCTTGGCACGAGCAAGGTCGCGCCTTAGCAGGTTCCTTTGGCATGAGCAAGGTCGTGCCTTAGCAAATTCCTTTAGCACGATCAAAGCCGCGCCTTGGCACGAGCAAGGTCGCGCCTTGGCAGATTCCTTTGGCACGGCCGTGCCTTGGGACGAGCAAGGTCGCGCCTTGGCAGGTTCCTTGGGCACGAGCAAGGCAACACCTTGGCAGATTCCTTTGGCATGAGCAAGGCCGCGCCTTGGCACGGGCAAGGCATACCTTGGAAAGGGTTGTAAAAGCTTAATTTGGGCGTTGACCAAGTCAAAGTACGATTGGTTTCATTTCTTGATATTTCCTATTGGAGTTTGGGGAACGGCTTAACATCTACTATAAGGAGAGGTGTGTCCTCTCCTAGGGGCGGCATGGGCATAAAAGCAAGGAAGACCCTCGAGCATGCCTTAGGCAACCATGCCAAGGCAAGACCCACAGACCCATGGTCCGAGCCACCCCGAGTTGGAGGGACTCGACTGAGCCCCGACTAACACCCAGGGTGCCTAGGCTCAGCTAGGCACCACCGAGCAGTCCATTTCCCTAAGCGACATGGACCAAGTCACCTTGAGGTAAGGATGGACCAAGTCAAGGTGGTTCCAGGCGGTTGGGTAACTACCTTGGTCATGGCCCCTGGCATGACCAAGGCACGTCCGAAAATGTCCTGAACACCTGGAGCATGTGGTAATTGACCAAGCAGTTGTGGAACTAGGTGGCAGCAAAGGAACTGTCACGGACCAAATAATTAATACACTTTTAATTCTTTTAGGAGGACCAAATGACCCGTGACGTGGGACCCACAGCGAGATACGTGTCACTACCGAGCCACGTTGGCCGAGGTAAATGTTATATTTATGTGTTGTTTGCCTAGTGTATTGTATATGTGTAGACTACTAAGTCATTTCTACGGGTATGCAGATACTGAGACGCGCCTCGTGTTGCGTGCCGACTTGAGCCGAGGTAGCAGCTCGTGGGGTAAGCGTAACTAGTTGAGTTTTATTGAATAAAAAAAATGAAAAAAAAATGAAATGAGATAGTAACCACATCCAATATATATATATATATAAATGGGCCTAAAGTAAAGCATTAAACCATACACCACAAGATAGGCATAGAGATACACACACACATCTCAAGCAAGGGTGTCAAGTATTGGTGTCACTTGAGAGTGACACAAGGGACAAGTGGTGTGAGCAAGACCACCCGATGTGCCTCGAGATACATGTGTGGGTTGCGATGTGTCACATTCAAGTCACCCACATTATATATAGATATACATTGGTCAAATGAGACCAAAGTCTAAACTTATCTCTTTTACTCTCTCACAGTCGGTTGGAGAGAAGAAGAAAAACTTCGACAGAGGCCGAGAGAATAAGAAACCCGAGGAGAAAGAGAGAAAAAATAGAGAGAGAAAGAGAGAGACCGAGAGCTTGAAGAAGGTGAAGCAAGATGAGTTGATTTCGCGTTGTTGTTGAATTCGGTTGTCGTTGTTGTCATGACGTTGTTGGTGAGTGATGAGAGCTCGAACGAACTACCATGACAGTTCGTCCGAGATCGAGGAAGGCAGGGGAGTAGTCTCCCCAGCATATGAGACCCAACCTGGGGTTGGGGAGGAAGCCCGACCCAGCGAAGACGAAAAAAAATAAAAAAATAAAATTGAAACAGACGACGGCTACGTGTGTGTGAGACGTTGAACCGAGCCGAACCCGGTTCGGCCTGGTTCAGGCTCAAAGAAAAAAAAGAGGAGAAGAAGGGTTGGGTGAACCGGGCCGGTTCGAAACCGGTTCGGCCGGTTCAATCCAAACCCAAATAAATAAATAAATAATAAAAAAAGAAGAGAAAATGGGAGGAAAATTGGGAAAATTTCCAGAAGAATTAGGAAAAATTATATTTCGACAAAATAAATAGAAATTGATAAATTTCTATGAAAAATAAACTATTTGAAATTTCAGACGCGACTTTTACGGGGTTTTTACCTCGAAAATTGCTAAATTGGCAAATTGGTCTCGAATGCGATTTCAACCCATTTCGACCAATTTAGGAATTTTAAATAATTACGCTTGAATCTAAATTGGTAAATTGTCAAATGTTAGGACCCTAAAGGAGCTATTACGGGGTATTGGGTGCGTACATCGACTCGATGAGAAGCCGGGTAGCTTAGGACTTGTGTTGTATGTAATTAAACTAATCTGAGACATTTATTTACATTTCATTTCACTTATTTATTTATTCTCAGTTATTCGGACTGAATTTACCTTTGCAATCCATTTGCTATGACTTGTTTACTTTTCATTTTATGACGTTGTTCATAGCATACTCTGTTACTATCATTGATTCCAATTCCTATACTTTGTCATGTTGTTTGTTGTGTTTGGAAGTCAGTAATACAACATGCTATTATGTTAGTTTGTTTATTTTGACTCTAATCCTTTGTGCATTAGTATGCAGTTACATCTCTTGGATTTTATTACCGAGTCATTATTGAAAGTGAAAGTGGTTCTTGTGGTTATGGTCATTTGATGATAAAAACTCGGCTTTCATACGGGGGTGCACTAGACTTTTCGGGATATTAGGGAATTTCTTCACTACCTTGCATGACACACGGGGTAACGTGCCTCGAACGGGGTAACCGGACCTCGGGGTTTTTTGGCGCAAGAATAACTTGGGTGAGCATGACGAGTTTTAAAACTCGCGTATGTTAGCAAGTATACATTCCGGTGACGACTAATTCACTTGGAATAGAAAATGCGTAATCGTAAGTACGACCTTTTGAAATGATGATATAGAGCTCAATTTGAAATGAAATGATATAGAGCAGAGCTCAAATTGTAGTGGAAAGGCTTATGTGACGTAGCTCACGACCGACCGCTAATCCATTACTACTTAACCTTGAGTCAGTTTCATATTTGGTTAACTCAAGTATATCTTTGCATGATGTTTCTTTCAAGCATAGTTGCTAATTAAATTATGTCATTTGATACTTGTTGCCTATTTGGGAATGTGGATCAATGTCTCTCAGTATTACTTAAATAATTTCATGTACTCACCGTCTAGTTTGTGACGGTGGGTGCAGATCAGCCGAGTAGCAGACCAGGCAAAGAGAAGATTAGTGACTACCTCTGAGCCACTGAAGGACTGCTACGACATATTTTTGTACGTTTTATATTCTTTTGTATTACATTTTCTATGTATATGATAGTTTTACTTTTGGGTTGAGTGATAGGAACATCTGACTAGACACATGTTGTTTTATATATATGCATGTGATCTCTATTTCCTAGTTTTCCCACCATAGGTTAGGCCTTATGTTATAATTTTCACTAGTAACTTAAGAAGACTTATCTGTTGAATAACTTGTTAGTATAAAAATTTTAAATTAACTCTGATTTGTTAGGTATTTGAACTATCTAGTTGATTGTAGGTGGTATCATAATTAGTAGGTTCTAAGGTGTTTAAATAAGGCTGACTAGTTCCTTGTTAGGTCCTATATGGGAGATTAGGGCTTAATTAGGGATTAGGTCGGGCGGTGCCCTTATGTGGAGAAGGGGTCGTCACAGGAACAAGGCAGTTAGGTAACTGCCTTGACCACAAGGAGTGGGGTTTTACTTAGTCTACGAATCAATGTAATCAGGACATGTGTCCTTGACGGTTATGTAACTACCTGTTGGCTGATCTATAAAGCCATGGGCTCTAGGCTTGGGGAAGCATAGAGTACCAGAGTTGTATTCCCATTGAGAGCTTAGTAAAACATTTCCTTGGGGCCATTGTTTGCTGTTCATTAACTTTGAGTATTGGTAGTGCTGAACTAAGGTGGCCTTTAGGCACCACGGGTTGGGTTGAGCTAGAAAAATTTCCTTAGGGTAAACCCCTCACTTAATAGCCCCGTGACAATTGGTATCAGAGCCCCATTTCGGAGACGGTGAGTACCCGAGCAGCAAGTGATCTAAGTGAGAGGGTAGCTCACTTAGAACACATGATGGCAACGATGACTGTCCTGGCAGAGTCGGCGGAGTCCTCAATGTCGGCACAACGCATTGAAGGCTTGGAGATGTTGGTGGCTTCCTTGGTGACTAGAAGAGAGTTACAAAAGGCCATGATAGCTATGTTGGAATCCATATTTGAGGAGCTTATAGCGGATGTACGTTCTATGGGAGAAATCACCACCGAAACAGCCGCGACATCGGCTTTTGAGGTGAGTTTACTCAAGCGAGCCATGGGTGGATCCTCGGAGGTTGCGAGTGCGGTAAAGCCTAGAACCAAGGTTACGGAGCCAAAGAAATTCTCAGGCAAGCAGAGCGTGAAGGAGCTTGAGAATTTTATTTGGGACATGGAGCAATACTTTGCTACTGTCCGGACGGAGGAGAACCAAAAGGTCATCTTGACCTCCATGTACCTAGAAGGCGATGCTAAACTCTGGTGGAGAACAAGGGTAGAAGATGATGCGGCTACGGGTAGACCCAAGATCATGGATTGGGAGGTACTAAAAAGGGATTTGAAATATCAATTCCTTCCTACCAATGCTGCTTGGCAAGCGCGGGAAGCCTTGCGCAAGCTCAAACAAACGTGGTCGGTTCGAGACTACGTTAATGAGTTTTCCTCTCTCTTGTTGGACATCAAAAACATGTCAGATGATGACAAACTCTTTAACTTCACTACTGGATTGCAGTCATGGGCTCAATCCGAGCTAAGGAGACAAGGGGTGAAGGAATTGCCCGAAGCAATTGCTGCAACTGATAGTCTTGTAGACTTCAAGACTAGTTCTTCCACGAGCGAGGGGAAGAACATGGAGAATAAGCCGTTCAAGGACCACCATAAGAAAGGCGAGAAGAAGCCCTTCCCTACTAAGCAAGTGAGCCCGAAGCCAGCCCCGAAAGCAGACACGAAGCCCTCAACAAGTTCTTTGCATAAGGGCTGCTTCATTTGCAACGGCCCTCACAGGGCACGGGACTGCCCAAAGAAGGAGAAAATCTGGACCTTCATCGCGGAAGATGATGGCCAGCCCCGGATGAACCCACTGCAATTGTTGAATGCCATTGAACAAGCCAAGATAAGCCCTTCGGAGGGGCTGATGTACGTTGATGCGGAGGCGAATCAGAAACGAGTCTTGGCAATGGTGGATTTGGGACCAACACATTCGTTTGTGGCGGAACACATGGTGGAACAGTTAGGACTCGTTCTTGTCGAGAATTCCAGCCGAATGAAAGCTGTAAATTCTGAAGCAAAACAAATTCAAGGTATGTCATCTAATGTGAATCTTAAGGTTCGGTATTGGGAAGGGAAGATCAACCTTATGGCAGTTCCCTTTGATGACTTTGATGTCATCATAGGAAATGACTTTCTACATATGGGGAGCATTGCCTTGATGCCATTCTTGAGGGGATTATTTGTGATGAACAAGTCCCATCCTTGCTTTGTTCCTGCGGCTAACATGATTTCAGGGAAAGAGAATATAAAGTTGTCCCACCTTTCAGCCATTCAAGTGAAAGATGGACTACAGAAGGGTGAACCAACATACCTAGCGACCTTGGTGGAGACTAAGTTAGGCACGACAGAAAATGTCCCCGATGTAGTTGTTGAGGTACTGGAGGACTTCAGTGACGTGATGCCTTCGAAGTTGCCGAAGCAGTTGGCCTCCACAAAGGGCTATTGACCATGAGATTGAGCTGATCCCTGGCTCAAAGCCCCCAGCACAGGCCCTTTACAAAATGGCTACAAAGGAGTTGGAGGAGCTGAGGAAGCAGTTGCAAGAGTTGTTCGATACTGGATTTATTCAGCTATCCAAGGCCCCCTATGGAGCACCAGTCCTATTCCAGCGAAAGCACGATGGATCTCTTTGGATGTGCGTGGACTACAGGGCACTGAATAAGCTGACACTGAAGAATAAGTACCATATCCCATTGGTGGCAGACTTGTTTGATCGGCTATCCAGTGTAGCATACTTCACGAAGTTGGACTTGAGGTCGGGTACTACCAAGTCCGATTTGCAGCTAGAGATGTCCCTAAGACGACCATGGTGACTAGGTGTAGATCATTTGAATACTTAGTCATGTCATTTGGCTTGACAAATGCCCGTGCTACATTCTGTAATTTGATGAACGATATGCTAAGGGAGTTCATCGATCGGTTTGTTGTTGTTTATCTTGATGATATTGTAATTTATAGTCAAAACCTTCAAGATCATGTGGATCACTTACGCATGGTTTTGAATACATTGAGGGCTAATCATTTGTATGTAAAGAGGGAAAAATGTGAGTTTGCTACGCAAACGATCACTTTCCTTGGTCATGTTGTAGGCCAGGGTAAATTACAGATGGACCAAAAGAAGGTGCGGGCAATCATGGAGTGGCCAAACCCCACGAAGGTCCAGGAGTTGCGGTCATTTATGGGTTTGGCTAACTACTACCGGCGGTTCGTGGAAGGCTACTCAAGGAGAGTGGCACGGTGACAGACCTATTGAAGAAGGATCGAGCTTGGGCATGGACGGGTCGATGAGACCAAGCCATGGTAGAACTGAGGCAGGCCATTGCCTCTGAACCAATATTGGGACTGCCCAGTTTTGACATACCTTTCGAAATGCATTCTGACACATCAGATCGAGCATTGGGGGCGGTACTTGTCTAGGAGGGACACACCATTGCCTTCGAAAGTAGGAAACTGAAGGAAGCGGAGCAGAGGTACCCGGCTCATGAGAAATAAATATTGGATGTGATTCATGCTCTCCATCTTTGGAGGCATTACATGTTAGGAACGAGCTTCGTTGTGCGGACAGGCAATTGCTATCACTTACTTATGAGTTATAAGAAGCTTAATTAGAAGCATGCAAGGTGGCTGGATTTCCTAGCAGAGTTCGATGTTCAGTTCGAACATAAGCCTAGAAGGCTTAACTCGGTCCCGGACACTCTTAGTCGTAAAGTGGTGGCTGAGATGGTGTCAGTTGAGGTGAGGCTGGAAAGTGAGTTCCTGCCTCGCATCAAGGAGGAGACAAGCAAAGACCCTGTCTGTTCAAAGATGTTAAAGCTATTGGCTGAGGGAGTCACTTAGAGGTTTTGGTGCGAAGATGGGGTCCTCTATGCTAAAGGAGGATGTCCATATGTCCCTAGTACTGGCGGACTAAGGCGCCAACTTCTGAGCGAGACACACAATGCTCGGTGGGCTAGACATCCGTGCATGGAGCGCACTTATGCCCTCTTATCACGTTCGTTCTTCTAGCCTGAAATGGAGGAGGACGTAGATCAATATGTGCGGACTTGTCTTGTGTGCCAGCAAGACAAGACATAGAGGAGGAAGGCACTAGGGTTGCTGGAGCCTTTGCTTGTACTAGATAGACCCTTTCAGAGTATATTTATGGATTTCATCACTGGTCTTCCTAAAGTGCAGGGAATGAGCAGCGTGCTGGTGGTGGTGGATTGATTCTCGAAGTATGCTACGTTCATAGCTGCTCCAAAGAATTGCGATGCAGACATGACTGCGGAGTTGTTCCTGAAGCATTTGGCAAAATATTGGGGGATACTGGAGGACATTATCAGTGATCGAGAAGTTCGGTTCACTGGAAGGTTTTGGACTGCCATATTCAATATGTTGGGCTCGGAGTTTTAGTTTTCCACAGCAAACCATCCTCAAACGGGTGAGCAGACGGAAAGGATCAATGCATTGCTGGAGGACTACCTCAGACACTATGTGAGTGCAAGTCAGTCCAACTGGGCGGATTTACTTGATGCAGCCCAATTCTGCTACAATCTTCACAAAAGCTCGGCTACGGAGGTGAGTCCATTCGAGGTCGCGACGAGACAACAATTGGCTACTCCACAGTAGGTAGTCAAATCAAAGTCGATGGGGTCGAGCCCAGCGGCTTATCGCTTTGCGATGAGCAAGCAAGAGCTGAGGGAGACAGCTCAAAACAGTTTGGCCAAAGCTGTCCGGAGGATGAAAAAGTATGCAGACCACAATAAAATACCCTTGGAGTTCCAGGAAGGAGACCTAGTCTTGTTGAAGCTCACTCCTCAGATTTTGAAGTAGTTCAACAAGAAGGAGACGCACAAGGGCCTGGTTCAGCGGAACGAAGGATCATTTGAGGTGGTCAAGCGAGTTGGGAGGGTGGCTTATCGCCTTAAGCTACCAGAAAGGTTGAAGATACATCCTACATTCCATGTCAGCTACCTTAAACCTTTCCATTCCGATGAGGCATATACAGGGAGGAACACAGCAAGACGGGCTCCAGCCTTGGTACGAAATGAGTTTGCAGGAAACATCGAGCAAATTCTATGCCACGAGACCCGTGGCCATAGCAAGAAAAATAGGCGAACTTTTTACTCGATCAAGTGGGTTGATGTTGATGAACCTAATTGGGGAGCGAGACACTACTCTATGGCAGTTTGAGAAGGAGATAGCAGACTACCAGAAGCGGCAGCAACCGAGCATTTCGATGAGGACATCGAACATTTCAGCGGGGGGATGTTTGTCAGCCCCTCAATAGCATGACCCGAATAGACTGGGCTGGGCAGCGAGAAACCTAGCAAATAGCCGAGATCCGAAGGACTTGGATGGTTCCATGAGGTTTGGTTGCGGATAGCATGCGGGACGGATGAGGCAGCGCACATGCGTGGACGAGGTCGCGCCTTAGCTCGCGCCTAGGCTCGGTACCTGGGTGCAGATGAGGTTTCGCCTTGGCACGTTCCTTGGCGCATCCTTGGCACAGGCACGGGCAAGCCTTGGCATATTCCCTTGGCACGAGCAAGGCTGCGCCTTGGCATATTCCTTTGGCATGAGCAAGGCCGCGCCTTGGCATGAGCAAGGCCGCGCCTTGGCACGGGCAAGGCATACCTTGGCGAGGGTTGACAAAGCTTGACTAGGGCGTTGACCAAGTCAAAGTGCGATTGGTCTCATTTCTTGATGTTTCCTATTGGAGTTCGGGGAACGGCTTAACATCTACTATAAGGAGAGGTGTGTCCTCTCCTAAGGGCGGCATGGGCATAGAAGCAAGGAAAAACCTCGAGCATGCCTTGGGCAACCATTCCAAGGCAAGACCCACGGACCCATGGTCCGAGCCACCCCGAGCCGGTGGGACTCGATTGAGCCCCGGCTAACATCCAGGGTGCCTAGGCTCAGCTAGGCACCACAGAGCAGTCCCTGTCCCTAAACGAAACATGGACCAAGTCACCTTGAGGCACGGATGGACCAAGTCAAGGTGGTTTCAGGCGATTGGGTAATTACCTTGGTCATGGCCCCTGACATGACCAAGGCACGTCCGAAAATGTCCCGAACACATGGAGCATGTGGTAATTGACCAAGCAGTTGTGGCGGTTGTGGAACCAGAAGGCAGCAAGGGAACAAGGCAGTTGGGTAACTGCCTTGACTACAAGGAGTGGGGTTTTACTTAGTCTACGAATCAATGTAATCAGTATATGTGTCCTTGACGGTTATGTAACTACTTGTTGGCTGATCTATAAAGCCATGGGCTCTAGGCTTGGGGAAGCATAAAGTACCAGAGTTGTATTCCCATTGAGAGCTTAGTAAAACGTTTCCTTGGTGCCATTGTTTGTTGTTCATTTACTTTGAATATTGGTAGTGCTGAACTAAGGTGGCCCTTAGGCACCACGGGTTGGGTTGAGCGAGAAAAATTTCCTTAGGGTAAACCCCTCACTTAATAGCCCCGTGACAAATAGTGATGTGGCACTCCACTAACTCCAAAATAAGTTAAACCATCACTACAAGAAAAATGATACTTAGAAACGGAATTAGCAACGGAATTAAGTTCTGTTGCTAAGAAAAAGTGGTTAGAGACGGAGTTGAGACGGACTAATTCAGAGACGGAATAGAGAGAGATCAGAGACGGAAATAAATTCCGTCTCTAAATAATGGCGCCAACATTCCCACCAAAACTTTCTTTTTTTACAACCGTCCATTACGTCTCGAGATTCGTGCGTGCTTCGATCTAGATACCCAAAAAATGGGGACCAACCACAAAACTCTCTCTCTCCCTAAAATCTCTCTCCGCTCTCTCTCTCTCAACAAACCTCTCTCTCTCAACGAAGCTCTCTTTCACCGTCACCGCTCTCTCACCACTCTCTGTCTCTCTCACCCTCACCTCTCTCTCTCTCTCTCTCTCACCGTCACCGCTCTCTCTCTCTATCTCTCACCGTCGCCGCTCTCTCTCTCTCTCTCTCTCTCAGCTTCTCTCTCTGCTCTCACTCTCTCACCCTCTCTCTCTCACCGCTCTCTCTCTCTCTCTCTCTCTCACCGCTCTCTCACCGAAATCTCACCGCTCTCTCTCACCGGATCTCACTCACCGTCAACTCTCTATCTCTCTCACCGAAATCTCTCTCCCAAACCCTAAATCTTTGTCGTCGCTGCGATTGAGGCTGCGACGAGGCCGCGGAAGTCCAGTCTGTCGTCGTCGTCGCAGAGATTGGAGCCTCGGAAGCCCTAAGTCGTCGCCATTGTTCGCCGCACCCTAACCCGTCGCCGCAAAATGGAGCCTCGGAAGCCCTAAGCCTCGGAAATCTCTCTCCCAAACCCTAAATTTTTGGTTTTTGGATGTTTTGATGTTTGGTCGTTTCAATTGGGGTTGTTTGAATTAGGGTTAAAGTGTCGATTGATATGATTTACGGGGTTTGTGAGAAATTGATGGTGGTCGTGCTTTTTGGAATGCATTTTGTATGTTTTTTATGTGATTGGATCCGATACTTTGCCCTAACTAATTTGGGGTAATGCTATGTTGTTGTTGTTGAATTATATCTTGATTTTGAATGATAACTTGTGAGGACTAACCATTTTCCTTCATTTATAATGCTTGCGGGATGCCAAGGGCACGATGTTGATCTTAGCACTTACAAGGGAAGGCTCGTTAATTGTGAATGTCGCCTCACAATGGTAATTTCTCCTTGTTTCTGCTTTTGGGGAAGTCATTGCCTTTGTTGCGATTTTCGGGGTATCTAGATTAGTTTCATATTTTTGATCTCGGATCTTAGGTTGGAGTCATATCTAATACACAAATGATTGATTTATCCATATTAATACATTTTCTTGTCTAAGAGGGGAAAAGGAGTTAACTTATCTTTTATGTTGGTTGCGGTGGGTGACCAACTCGAACTATGAATTTGGCCAAGTTATATGAGAAGTACATAGATCAAGGTTTATTTCTTGCTTAAGTTAATGATATTTGATCACTTAAATGTTACCATTTGGTGGCGATGTGGAATGAGCCATGAAATTTAGAAGTTGTTTGTTGTTTGCTTACAATGAAGGTATGATGAGATTTTCTCGCTTGTTCTAGGTCTGGAAATACTAGCATTTCCATGCAATCGGTTTGGTGGGCGGGAGCAGGAACGAACGAGCAGATTGTAGAGTTTGCTTGCACTAGATTCAAAGTGAGTATCCCATATTTGACAAGGTAATTCTATGAAACTTGCAGGCCTTACTATAATAGTTGGACAATTTTGGTAGACTACGTTATTTCCAAATAAATGATATGATATCTGTGCTCATCTACTATAGCATGAAACTAACATTTTTCATCTGTACCTTTTTCTTGCTTCATGTGTCATGATTGTTAGGGATTCCTTTTTTTAAAACCTTGAGTGATTGGTGAATGTTTTTCTTCTTTGTTCGGTTATGCGTATTTAGACGTTAATCGAACCCACTTTAATTTCTCGCTTAAATTGGCCGGTCGTGGGTCAAACCATCAAATATTACATATTGTCTATTTGTTTTTGTCTTAGTGGAATGATTGAAATAGAAGAATTATAAGACTGATTGAGTTCATGGAGCTTGACCTTCAGCATTACAATGTTTAGTTTATTACTAGTCCAAGACTTTGTTGAACCATTGATAGAAGCTAAGGTATAGCGACATCAACCATTTCAATATTTAGTTCTAGATGAGTCTGATAAGACATTAAGACATAGGAGAATGGTAGGCAAAAGCTAGGGACCTAGGGTGTAGCTTCAGAAGTTTGTTGAGTTGGTAAATATATGATTTACTCTATTGAAGGTTTTGAAAATGGAGAAGAGATATGGATTATGGTTTGTCATTTGTTTATGATTTGGTTATCATTATTTTTACCGCAAGCCCAAATCCTCAAGTATTCTAAATACTCCATTATTGTAAATCAACGTTGTAATATTCTATGATGACTATGATTATCATTATAATTGTAGCCTAGTTTTTTATATTATTGTTGTCTTTCTACGGTGATTCTCGATGGTATGTGTTGGTTAGAAATATCCGTTGGTGTATCTCACTATTTCTCTGAATTCATTGTTTTTCAGGTTTATTGAGATACAAAACAATGTTGTGGATGCATGTATTTGGACCAAGCGATGCTGTTGATTTTGTCCAAGCAACATCTGAAGGTTCGTTATAATTTATTTTAATGCAGTTCAAGGAGAAAGCCACTTCTTGTTTCTAGTTTTACTTCCAATATTGCCTCATTTTTCATACTTGTGGGTTTAGGATTTCAGTGGCTTTGATGTTTCTGAAATTGCAAATTTAGGATATGGAGTGTGACTTTTTTTAACTGGTTTTAAGCCAAATGTTGATGCGTTGGAGATGCTTTTAGGAGCTTACTTCGCACAGATAGAGGGAACCTTGAACAAACTATCGATTGTACGTTAAACCTACCTTTTATCATCTGCTTGCAAGTTATTGTGCATTACAGATCATTTGTCAACTATCTCATCTATTATAGAATGTCAATCCATGAAATCTTGAGTAGGATTGTCCAAAGTATAGTCACGTGTCACTCCAAATGTTCAATTGTTGTTCATGACTTCTTCAAGAGTTTGACTTCACTTGTCTTCTAGCTAATTCAATTGTTGGGCGATTCTCCGCAAGAATTCAGGTTCTAAATGACAGTTTCATTAACCATTGTGACTAAAGAGACATTACTCTTGTGTTTCTAGAATAAACATATGTTATAATAAATTCTGCAGGTTCTTTCGACATCGAGACTGATCTTGTCCCACTTATGGGATGCCATTTCATTTCGTTTGAGACGTTAGGGTGCATCGATAGTATAATGGTTCAAAACATAACTTGGAAAATAGTAGCTAAATGGTCTCCATCATATGTTTGGGATATGAACATAGTTAGTTGTTGTATTCTGCTTCAGTTATTGTATTTGTTCATCACTATCAATTCATAGAAATTTAACCTCTAACTAATTTAGACGTGTTTCGAAATAATTGGCTTTATGGTGGTTCATTTTATTTCAGGAGTCTTCCATACTTGAAAAAATAATCTGATTGGAGAGATCTCCGTCACTTGTATTTCTGCTTATCATCTTGATTCTAAGTTCTCTCATTATCTGAAGTTGAGAGAATATGTAGATGACACTGAAGACTACATCAATATCATGTTGGATGACAAACAGAATCGAACTTCTACAGATGGGGGTTCTTCTTGGCGCTTTGCAAACTTGTTTGTCGGTGTAGCCATTGTTATTATGGGTATATTTGGCATGAACATTAAAATCGCCCTTTTCGAACCACACAAACACAGTTCCTCGAGGTTGTCATCGGTAGTATTGGAGGATGCCGATTTTGTACTTCGTTGCAATTTTATGTGGCAAGAAAGGGACTTCGGGGTAAATGCGATGGCTATTTCGGCTATTAATCAAATCAATATGTGAGTGCCTTTTACCGATTTACTTTATTTATTATATATTTATTGGATTATGATTATCGTAGTTGCGAAAGCGAAGACATGCACTTTGGTTTCCTTGAAGAAAACATGACTTCGTATAATCTCGAGACTTGGCCTATAGGCCATAGTGTCATTATACGAAATGAAAATCTCTACTTGAAACCGTTTGGATCTTAATCTTTGTTCTACTCTTTCAAAGTGCTGCTCTACCATTTTTTGTATTACCAGTTACCACGGCATTGTTGTTACGACATTGACAACTCTAATTGTCTGATATGTTTTCATGATTGTCCAGAGATTCATCCATTCATATAATGATCTGAAAGGACAACTGCTCGTGTGCGGTAAACCGTATACCTCATCCTTACCCTTTACTGGCACCAAGAAGGACAAAGAGGTATGCAATAGTAAGGATTGATAGAATCCCAAATACATTTCTCTTCTCATAAATCTATCTTGGTGTATTATGCATATCAATGATGAAAATTTTGTGGTGGATTGTGAATGAATTGAAGGTTCGTTCTAATTTATTTTAATGCAGTTCAATGAGAAAGCCCTTCTTGTTTCTAGTTTTACTTCCAATATTGCCTCCTTTTTCATACTTGTGGGTTTAGGATTTCAGTGGCTTTGATGTTTCTGAAATTGCAAATTTAGGATATGGAGTGACTTTTTTTTTTGGTATTATGGAGTGTAACTTTAGTGTTTTAGGGGTGCATGACTTACTTAGGGTTGAGATTTCAATGTCTTGGATTTAGGCTTCTAAAACTTTTAAGAGTTTAAATCAAATGTTTTTGGGAATTATGGCAATTGTTTAGGATTTTTAGGTTTGGAGTTAAAAATTTTGTGATACATTGTGTAGGTTAGCCAACTCCAACTAATTTGAGATTGAGGCTTTGTTTAAAATTCTGTGGTATGGTATGCAGGTTTTAGAGATTAAGAATTTTTTTATTTTTTTTAAAGCATGAGATCCAATCTTGACGAATCATTTTGTGTTTGAATATTAGATTCATTACAGTTGGGTATTGCAGAACTATTCAACTTAATTGATAAATGTAAGATTTGCCTTCTCAACTTTATTTTTTTTTACTTATCTCTTCATTTTGCTGCCTTCTCAACTTAATGCTACTATTATATTGTTAACAAAATATTGTTGATCCATGCAGGCTAAGCTCCAAAGGAGACGTCAGGAGCTGACCCAGACTACACCGGACCGGACCGGCGGTGGATGCTTTGAGTGGTGTACTACAAGGTGGCGGGTGATTGTCCCAAAGGATGTGTCTACTGATCTCGGGTCGTTATGGAGAAAGAAGAGAAGGTACGTACATCCTGATGCTAGCACATCCCAGGTGCTAGCACAACGAGGGATGGGCAACTTTATGATACTTAGGTATTTTTATGGTTGTTGTAGAACAATGAGAATTGTAGATTTTTTATGGATACTTAGGTATCTTAAACATTTATTATACTTGACTACGTTTCGTGAATATATAAATCTTTTTTAATATCGAATTTTATGTTTTTTCTGATTTGAATCTTTGTTGTTGATATATATTGTTGATTTGTGTATGTATGTCAAATTCTGCTTTTTTGGGGATGTTAGCACCCCCAAGGAGTTGTTGGAGGGGGTGCAGGCGATGGGGCAGGTCCTATGGTTGTATTTTTAGGTTTAGATGTTATGGAGAACTAATTGGATTAAGCTTAGGTTTGAAAACTAAACAAAGCGGAATTGAGACGGATTAGCAAAGGAATTCAGAGATTCCGTTGCTATTCCGTCTCTAATTTTCGAGGAATAGATGCATAAATCAGCAACGGACAATAATTTCGTCTCTGATCCGTTGCTAATCAGAGACGGATCAGAGACGGAATCCAATAATTCCGTCTCTGATCGTTGCTAATCAGAGACGGATCAGAGACGGAATGAAATAATTCCGTCTCTGATCCGTTGCTAATCAGAGATGGATCAGAGACGGAATACAATAATTCCGATCCGTCTGTGATTAGCAACGGATCATAGACGGAATGCAATTACAATTGTACCCTTTAAAAGAATTTCCATTTATGTTCCGTCTATGTTCCGTTTCTAAATTCCGTCTCTAATCCGTCTCTAATCAGCAACGGAAACACATTTTCGTTGCTGATTGAATCAGCGACGACGATTTTAGAGACGGAATAGTGTTCCGTTGCATAATTGAATTAGAGACGAAATTTATGCTAATCAGAGACGGAAATTTCCGTTTCTAATCTGCTTTTTTTTGTAGTGCATTGCGGATACCCTTAAACATCTATCGATAGCACCACCTAAAGGCATCCACAATGGTTATACTGAAATGGTGTGTAATAGAGTGTCACATTACTAACTCACTAAGAGCATCCACATTGGTTGAACTCATTTTAGAGTTAGTGAAGTGTCACATCATCACTCCATTACACTCTCCTCTATTACACTTCGCTCCATAATGGTTATACCCTCTACTACACACTTTATAGGATACACAATCACATCACAATTCTCTTAAAACATAACACAATTTACAAAATAAAAAAAAAAAAAAAAAAAAATGTTGTTAATAAAAAGAAGTACTAACAAAAAAAGGCTAATAAATATTTTTATTTAATTTTCACAGGCCCCACACTAGGGGGTTCAATCCCAGCGCACCAAACATTACATGCCCACAATGGGCATGTAATGAAATGCCCATCTAATGCTAGTGCATTACACGGGCATTGTGGATGCCCGAACCTCTCCTCTACTACACTTATCTCCACTGTAACCAAACACTTTTACTACGCATTTAAGGGACCGCGGTGATTTAAAAAGTTGCATGTAGGGCTCGCCTCCTCAACATTCATCTGCAGACGAACGTTGAGCGGACTCTTCGAGATCGCGAAGAGTCCCCGTGGAGTGGATGCTCTAATCGTCAAGTTGTGGCCCTAGTGAGTTCAAGCGGTTGCTCTAGATGTGTCTATATATAAAATTATTGTGTTTGCTTAGTACACCCGAATTTTGTCGGGTGAAAGCCCATTAATATGCTACCACCATACAAAATGTATATATACTAGCTCGCAATTGACAAAGCAGAGCAAAATTAAAAGTTTAAGATGAGACATCATTTGTTAAAGACAAGATTGAGGCATTACCAAAAAAAAAAAAAAAAAAAAAAAAAAAAAAAAAAAAAAAAAAAAAAAAAGACAAGATTGTGGCTCATGTTGGAGACTTGGAGTCGAAGGTGTTATAATTAAATTGATTCTTAATTTTTCTTATCAAAATAATTAAATTGATTTTTATAGAAAAAGGAGACAAAAAAAATAGAAAAATATTTTTAATGAATGAACAACGACAACAACATATCCTGAATTTCAAATTAATTGAAGTCGGCTACATACAAACTCTTAGCGTACGAACACTTCAATGAAATTGCTTAGTATATCACATACAAACGAGACAACATGAATCATGATCATGAGCACTTGACCTACTTTAAAACGTACACCCATTGCATGTGTAGTGCATGACCTCACCAGTAAATCACCCACAGATTCAGCTACCGTTTCTGCTCCACCTTTCTCTCCATTTGGAAACCCTGCATTTAATTATTTAAATTCCATGCATTCCAACCGTTGCTCACATTCTTATTTTTCAGCTCTTTTATTTTATTTTCTTTTAATGTTCTTTCTATTATTTTTATTATCATTATTATTAATTAGCTTCCCCAAATATAGACCCCCTTAAATCAAATTTAATTAATTAGTTAATTAATTAAGAAGATTGAGCACTCAAAAATGGAAAATGTTAGAATGACAACGGGGAAGTCACACCCGAAGATACACTTGGATCTTCAAACCATTGGATATTTGCATACACAAATCTTGGAGCACAACACGCGGGTCAAAGCTGAGTGAACGTCTTTTGTGGCCCAATGTGACTTCATCTGTGACTTCTTTATTTTCATTTTAATATTTTTCCTCAAAAAAATAGGAACGGGTAGTTACACTCTCAAATACAAATGCGCATGTGTGAAAAAAAAAAAAAACAAATGCGCATCTCAATGCACCACTTATCGGACGCCTTGCTTCTAGTGTTCGCAAAGCATCGACCCCTATAAATCAAATTTATATTTTTTTTGAAGAAATATAAATCAAATTTATTAACATTAGAACACTAATTCAAACTTACAAACACCATATGAAAAACTGTTAGATACACTCCGAGATACAACTACACATCTCGATGCACCAGTCAACGGACACTTAAGTGTGGTCATTGCATTTTTATTTGGTTTTAAAGCCCTTGTAGGTAACGGTTGCTCAGAGAGGGACACGTGGCAGCCTGCAGTGAGTCCCACCACATTTTCCAACCTTGCAACGGTCACTTCACGCGCCACACTCTCTTTCCATTTCTCACCTTAATAATATGTCCTTCATAATTCTCTCTATATATTTTCATGTAAACCAACCTTCTCTCTAATTCACAATTAATAACATCACACAATATTGGTATTGATCTTCTCTTTATACTTTTTTTTTCTTCTCTAAAATGGAGTACTTCATGAAGATGATCAAGAGCTTTATGTGGTCTATGTTGATTATAAGTTTGTACCTTTGGAGTTCATCTCAAGCTTATGATTTCTATGTTGGTGGAAGAGATGGGTGGGTGTTGAACCCATCAGAGAATTTCAATCACTGGGCTGAAAGAAATAGATTTCAAGTCAATGATACTCTAAGTATGTACATACATGTATACTCTCTTAAATTTTTTAAAAAATTATTTTTCAACAGTCATGGTTGTTTGATCGAATCATTTTTATTTTTTATTTTTTTGATATCTCTTTAATTTATACTGGTTGATCTTCATATTAAGAACGACGGATTTCTTCCTACTACACCACTATAGGGTTTATTTTTCCAACTTTGTTTATAAAAAAACATATTTGTTTCTCGCCTTATTGTGACTTATTACATTTTAAAAAAAATATTGAGTTGTAATAAATAAATTTCGTTCCTATAAGAAAATACTGATAAATCTTAACCAAGACACCTAGACTGAGAGGGGACGGTCGACGTCGTCATATTATTATTTGATTATTTTTGCCTTGCTCTCATAATATACATGTTTTTTTTGCTTGAATCGATCTTTATTCTGGAATTCTACTTGATTTTCTGGTTCCGCCATTGATATAAGTAAATTATTGATAATATTTATATATAATGTATTACTCAGTTATATTTTAGGTTTTGAAGAAGATTTAATTAATGACTTTTTTTTTGGTTTTGTTTCTTGGGCAGTATTCAAAAGAGGGTCCAATGACTCTGTATTGGTGGTGACAAAGGAGGGGTACGACAAGTGCGACACATCAAGCCCTCTAGAGAGAATCGACGGTGGAGATTCAAAGTTCAAGTTTGATAGATCAGGTCCATTCTTCTTCACCAGTGGTGATCAGGGCAACTGTGAGAAGGGTCAGAAGCTTATTGTGGTTGTCCTGGCCCTGAGGCACCATGCTAGTAGTACTCCTCCGGCCGTGTCTCTGCCACCACTAGCCGCGACACCACCGACTGGATTGGCGCCAGCGACGGCGCCGTGGACTTCTCTTCCTCCTACTACTGATGGTAGTACTAATCACGAATCTGCTCCAGCTCCATCACCCTCCTCTTCTCCATTACTTGCTTTGGCATCTCATGGTTACTTATTGGTTTTGGCTTCAACTATAGTGTGTCTATTTTGATGAGTATATAAATTAAGTCTTGGGGATGGGAATTTAAATTTGTGGGGGTACTTTTGTTAGATTCAATATTATGAGCATGGTTGGGATTTTAATAACTTTTAGAACTATGAAATGGGTTTATCATTAGTTGAATTGATGTTTATTTGCTTAAAGATTTGGATTCATCTTGTTGATCCTCATTTTAATTTATGAATGTTTTAGTGGTTTTTGATTAGCAATTAGTATTAATTTAATCTCTTGTGATTTTTTTTTTTGTCTAAACCACTGGTATTTAAACTATCGGACTACTTTAGATTCGCTCCGAGGCACACAGTATCAATGGGAGCTCTCAACATTGACATTTTCATTTCTAAAACTTGAGTCACTAGTTGATCCGCAATCTCTTGTGTACTATATACACAAGATTAATGAGGTGCCAACACCACATAGCAAACCTCCCAAAAAAAAAAAAAAAAAACTAATAAGGTGACTCTTTTAACACTGATCACAGTTTAATGCATCTAAAAAACATGTTTATTCGCAAACAAAAAGCATAAAAAACCTTTATGGTTCTATTGGGACTTTTGATGATTTTCGATCTACCAACCAGATTAATTTGATCAGGGATACATAATTATATATGAGAAACTGGACTCGACGGGTGTGGCACAATGACAACAACGCGAGCGTTAAGGCGGTGACTGAGGTACTCAGAAGTTTCGATAAGATTGAACCGTGTTAGTTGCATTATTTCTTGAGGTTTCATTGGGCTGCCGTGGGATTAGTTAATTAGACCAAAATTAGGAGGGGCTGAGCTAACTCGGAGACCCAAGGATATCAAAGAAAAAAATATGATGAGAACATGGCAGTCAGCTAGCACTAGAGATGTGAACAACGAGTAGGTCTCAATTAGTGGACCAAAGCAATGCATATGCATGATATTTGATTTAGTTCGAATATTCTATTATGGATCCCAATAGAATAATTCAGATCCACATAAAATCATGATAGTTTTGCGTGGTTATTAGGCTCCCTAGACTTATGTCCGGGTTCACTATATATAACCCATATGCATGACATAAGTCGAACGTGCATAATAGTTTCCTGTATGTTCTTAATATTTGTTGTAGTGGTAAATGAGATATCGTCTCCATAGGGATTTTTCAAATCTCGAAAGAGAGTATTTTTTTCTTGTTTTTATTAATTTAGTTAATCTATTTAAACAAGAATTAGAATACTAAATAAGTAAAATTTATAAATACTAACTTAATCAACTAAATTAACTAACTTAATCCAAACAATTCAATGCAAACTAAATTAAACAGTACTCAAAGTCAATATAAATTAAATATCTTAAACAAACATCTAAACAAGCCCCCCACTAAACTATGTAAAATATTTTGATTGCTTTCAAACACTAGAACATAACATCACTTCATACTATAGTTATAATTATAACACATGGAATCTTGGAATCATTAAATCCTATTTCATAATAGGTTGATACCCTTTAGCCACCCACCGATTTTCCTAAATTCAATGGAAAAGTCGCATTCTTATCATTGTAAACTTACCCATGAATTAGATAAAAAGCAACATCATAAACATACGATAGCATTACACTCGATGAAAATCATGTATAATCTAAGCTAATATTTACCGAAGCCGCATAATAAAGAACTTAAAACACAATCACCTAGAACATCCACTCGGAAAAAATCCTATAGATTAGTTCTAGTTACTACTTCTATAATTGTTGTTGTTAAGTCATTACTTATGTAATTATATATAGTTTATTTATATATTTTTTATTGTTAATTAAGTCTCCAAAATATTAGTCTAATTATATTTATTTGTTATTTTCAGGGTTAACGGAGTGTGCGGTTGAATTCGGGGCGAAAAACTACGCAAAATTGAGTATCCATATGCTCAAATTCATTCTACACCAAAAATCGTGCTAATGTGCATCTCGAGGCGAATTTGGTGGGCCCACACGAGAGGCACAAGAGTGACGATGTGGCGGACAACTAGGCATACACGTGTACATTGGTGCTTGCATGATTTAAGGAGATAAGTTAGGAATAACCTTTTGTTTTCGTTTTAATAGGAAATATTATATATATAGATATATAATATATAGAAAGTGGAGATAAAATAGCAAGAGATCCTAGAGAAAGGAACGCACAGAGACATATTGGTAGAAATAGAAATAGAGGCACAAAGCAAGAACGCACGGAAAAAATGGACTTCTATTTTCTTCGGTCTCTCGACTTAACTTTCGGCTATTAATGCAACTTCTATTCGGCCACATTGGAGCGGGAATTCGGCTGTCCTTCCCTCTCTTGGCCGACTCTTCTCTCCCAAATTCTTTTCTATTTTTTGTTTTGTGTTCTTCTTCCATGCGAGGCTAAATCTCTAGCTTAGGCAAGATTGCGAGAAATGTTCGACTGTGTTCATTAATGGATTTGTGAGATTTATCTAACTTTAATTGCATTGTTTTTCATTATATTTTATTGCATTTGATATTGTTTGAACAATTAGAGTTAAATTCATATTTAAACTCGATTTACTCACTTGATGAGTCGTAAGCATCCGTCTTTATGCGACAAGACCACACTAGTGACAATCGACCCTACCAATTGATTGACCTCTTTTGAAATTGGTTGAATACCTTAGGAATCTAGGCTAAATTGGACACACTAGTGATCCGATTGTCTAGGTGTAGTGCCTTCACGAAACCCATTGCAGTCATCGTGTTAAACCTAATGCGCTTGAGTATAGGGTTATACGTTTGACTAGGGAAATAGTTACCGTCGTACCTTGGCTATCGAGATTAAGAAGTGCGAGGAACCGCATATGTTACCGGTTCTATAGCTACACTAGGATATTTCTGAATTGCACATTTTATAAATCAAAGACCAAATTCAATCTTTTATTCGAACCGAACTTGTATCTCTTGAACTAGGTGTTTTTTTTATTAATTGTTTTCAAATTTATTTCCATTGCTTTATATATTTTGTTGATATTTAGATTAGCTTTATTATTCACTCTCTCAAAACCCCCGATTTCCTTTTTTGTTCTTTTTAAACCTTAGAAAGAATACCAATCTTTGTGGGGTCGACCCTTTGCCACTATTCTACAAAATAATTTGGTTTAGGTAATTTATTTTATTGTCGCGTTCGATGCGCGTCAATTTTGGCGCCGTTGTCGGGGATTGGTTTTTTTCTTTCTCTGGTTTTCTTTTATTTTTTGTATTTTTATTTTTATTATTTATTTTGTATCTAGTTCCTTGTTTCTAACATTTTTGCAGGTAATTCCATAATAGCCTCATACGCCCACAATTATGGTCGATTCGAAGACTCATACTATCATGGTGTGAATGGGGTAGGTATGTCACATAATGAACATCAATTTTCTAACTTGCAATCTTTTGTCCAACAGGTCGGGGTTTGTGGAAATTGTGGGGAGTACTTTTATCCCACGTATGCTTGTCCTTATCCGAAGTATATGAATCATCATGGTTCCAATTATGCATCACCACAACCCAACTTCTATATGTCTAAACGAAGTCCACATATTCCTCAACATGAAAAGAGGTCTATACGAGACATGATGTTGACTTGATCTTCATAGAACTACCTTTTCAACAAAGTCATCAACATGAACGGAGACCACATCAAACATTGAGAGAGATATGATCTCGGACTGGCTTTCTTAAAGCACCACTCAGCAGCCCTTGCAGAAGGATATGCAACATATGAACCGAAGGTTGCAAAATTCGAAACTCAATTTTGCTATACTTGAGCATTTAATGGATGGGAAAGAGTTGTCTCCGTAACCAATTTATGACTCAGAGAAGACTGTGAATGCTTTGCTACATCTAAAAGTGTTGAGCCTGATGAGTTTTAAATTGAGGACGAGTATTTGAGCGAACCAGAGGAAACACGAGAAGTTTCTTCACATGAGCCGAGACATTACCATTGCACATAGTACATATGATGAAGTTGAGAAAGAAATTGAAATCATTTCGAGAAAGGTCCTGAGGAGCCGCAAAAAGAGGACGAGGAATACCAACCTCTGGTGTTGTTGAAACCACCCACTCTCCCATGCTTATTTGTTTGACTTTACAATGGGGTGGAAGTGAAGGAGCATTCGCGGATCGTCGAGGATTTTTACATACATTGCGACACCTCTCGTGTTGGATGATCATGATGTGTGATTCATTTGTGTTAGAGGTCCCGAATGAGCTCCCTATTACGAAAGAGGGCGTGCATGCATTGCCCGAAGCTATAGATGCACCGTTTGTTGTTGACATTTCCAATTCGCGGATTTTCTACTGCTCACCGCCGACACCTTTGTATTAGATGATCATGATGCGACAGATTCATTTGTGTTAGAGGTCCCGAATGAGCTCCCTATTCTGAAAGAGGGCGTGCATGCTGCATTGCCCGAAACTATAGATGTCTTGTTTATTATTTTACACAGGGGGCATTACATGATTAATCACAGCAAGTCTAGCCAAAGACTTAAAAGAAAGACGCTTGTTGGGAGGCAGCCCAACTTTATTTTTGTTTTTATTTTTTATTTCTTGCATTTATTTTAGTTTTAGTTCTTTTATGTTTAATAAAGCCCTAACTTGGTCTCTTGAATTTTTGCAGGTGTCATGCTTGATGAGCACTAGAGGCACTGGAACACCCCCCTGAGTTTTGCTAGGTTTGACTATGGATTACATTTTTTTGGCATGATTTGAGCATTTTTTTTGGGAATTAACATATTACAAGGAGTTTAGGTGTTTTGAGACTTGGTTGGGACATATCCAACTTAAGTCGCCGCATTAGTGGCGGGTCTATGAGTCGATCCAAAACCGTAGACTTCATTCCATCATCTTGTTGATTTCACCCATAGTTGAAAGACTTCGGACTCGCAAGATTTGGTAGGAATCATGTGAGTTAACTTCTATGCTTATTAGTTCTTGGTCTTGTTATGATTGTTTTTCCATAGTTTCCTTAGTCACCTAGACATGAGAAATTTTGTGCATTCACTAGTTTTTGGAGACTTTTATTATGCATGCATATGTATTATCTTCTTATTTATTTATCCATGTTCTTTTTCACCACTATTCTTTTTCTTTTGTTATGCATGGATTCCTTGACTTGTTTTGTTTTGATGACAAGGTTCAAAATAAGTTTTGGGGTAATTTAGGGTTTGTGGATTGATGGATTGGATTTCTTTGCGAAAGACCGCATGTGAGACCGTTTAAAATTATTTAATTATATGCGGTTACATGTGGTTGATGGATGGTAATGGTGGTGTTTGGTATCTCTTATTCATTCATTTCTTCTATTTATTTTCCCTCCATACTTCTCTTTCTAATTTCATTAGGAGTTCATACGCTTTCATGCATGTATTTAGTATAGTTTTCATTTTTTTATTGTTTAGAGTCACTCGAGATTTTGTTTCATGCCTTTGGTTGTGGATGAGTATATTTTGGTTGCCTTTTTGACTTGAAACTTAGGAAAAATTAGGAGAAACACTCATTCGAGTTCGTAGCCCAGCATTTTTAGGATTTCATGATTATGGACTTCGTATGATGGTTAAGCATTGTGCTATATACCAAAATGAGTAGACGGTCAAAATTGTGCAAGTGATAATACTTTAACCCACATTGAGAAATTTGCTTGATCATAGTGAAAGTGAGAAGAGCTAACATGACTTTTCTTAATATTGAGAGTCCGACAGGTTTCCACAGGAAATGGAGCAGGGAAACTTGTGGTGGGAAAAAGTGAGGAAAGAGATCCACAGGAAATGGAGCAGGGGAAATATTATTTGAAAAAAAACAATTTTGGAGAAAAAAAATAGAGAGTATACATATAAAATGAATAAAGGCGGAAGTGTATGGAAACTCCTCAAATAAAAAGATTTAGCTCGAGTGCTTATAACTAGATTAAGTGAGATTGTAAAATTGCGTGCTTGAATGTGTAGACCAAGAAAACCCGTGAGTAGTTGATGGCCTTTGTCTCGACCGAGTCTATGTCTTTAAAGTGTGATCTTAATTGTGTTTGGGTTGCGGTTTTTGACATATCTTAACTTCGAAATTTCTCGAGTGGCTTGTTAACTTGGCGACTATGTAAACCAAAGGAACTCCATGAATTTTTGAATCGGGTGTAGGATTAGTTGAGTCAGTGTATATACATATATATATATATATATTAGGAGTCTAGTTTATTTGTGTTTTATCATTTTCACCTTTGCTCGGGACGTGCAAAGTCTTAAGTTTTGGGGTATTTGTTGAGTCATTAATTATGTAATTGTATATAATTTATTTATAAATTTTTTATTGTTAAGTCTCCAAAATATTAGTCTAATTATATTTATTTGTTATTTTTAGGGGTTAACGGAGTGTGCGGTTGAATTCGGGGTAAAAAACTATGCAAAATTGAGTATCCATATGCTCGAATTCATTCTACATCGAAAATTGTGCTAACGCGCATCCTGAGGTGAATTTGGTGGGGTCCACAAGCGAGGCACAAGAGTGACGTTGTGGTGGACAGCTAGGCATACACGTGTCCATTGGTGCTTGCATGATTTAAGGAGATAAGTTAGGAATAATCTTTTGTTTTCGTTTTAATAGGAAATATTATATATAGGTATATAATATATAGAAAGTGGAGATAAAATAGCAAGGGATCTTAGAGAAAGGAACGCACAGAGACAAATTGGAAGAAATAGAAACAGAGGCACAAAGCAAGAACGCACGGAAAAAGTGGACTTCTATTTTCTTTGGTCTCTCGACTTAACTCTCGGCTATTAATGCAACTTCTATTCGGCCACATTGGAGCGGGAATTCGGCTATTCTTCCTTCTCTTGGCCGACTCTTCTCTCCCAAATTCTTTTCTATTTTTTGTCTTGTGTTCTTCTTCCATGCGAGGCTAAATCTCTAGCTTAGGCAAGACTGCGAAGGAGGTTCGACTGTGTTCATCAATGGATTTATGAGATTTATCTACTTTAATTGCATTGTTTTTCATATATTTTATTGCCTTTGGTATTGTTTGAATAATTAGAGTTAAGTTCATATTTAAACTCTGATTTACTCGCCAATGAGTCGTAAGCATCCGTCCTTATGCAACAAGACCACAATAGTGGCAATCGACCCTACCAATTGATTGACCTTTTTTGAGACCGATTGAATACCTTAGGAATCTAGGCTAAATTGGGCACACTAGTGATCCGGTTGTCTAGGTGTAGTGCCTTCACGAAACCCATTGCAGTCATCGTGTTAAACCTAATGCGCTTGAGTATAGGGTTAATACGTTTGACTAGGGAAATAGTCACCGTCGTACCTTGGCTATCGAGATTAGGAAGTGCGAGGAACCGCGTACGTTACCGGTTCTATAGCTACACTAGGATATTTCTAAATTGCATATTTTATAAATCGAAGACCAAATTCAATCTTTTATTCGAACCGCACTTGTATGTCTTGACCTAGGTGTTTTTTTTATTAATTGTTTTCAAATTTATTTCCATTGCTTTATTTATTTTGTTGATATTTAGATTAGCTATATTAATCACTCTCTCAAAACCCCCGATTTTCCCTTTTTTCTCTTTTTAAACCTTAGAAAGAATACCAATCTTCGTAGGATTGAACCTTTGTCACTATTCTACAAAATAGTTGGTTTAGATAATTTATTTTATTGACGCGTTCGGCGTGCGTCTGTCGTTAATAACTATAGACATAGATTCAGAATCAAAATACCACAATACACATTTGCAACTATGCATGCAATATTAATTTTCTTTATTTGTAATACGCAAAAACAACTTGTTAAATTCGTGAAGTTCATGATTCCTTAATTATAATTATCTAGCAATTCAAAGTATGTACATGTCCAAGGTTTGTTTAGATTGATAAGCTACTCACTCATGCTGAAAATAAACAATGCAAATATATAATTAAAAGACATAATGAATAAATAAATAAATACCTTAAAATAAATCAAAGTTCCAATGTAGCTTCAAACATCAACTAGAATATAGAATAGGCGATAGAAATAATGTAGAGAAAAAGGAGAGAGTTATTTCAAAACTCTCTGGCCTTTTTTATAGTCTCTCTACGTATACATATTCTAGATAAACTCAAATTCTTCATATTAATATAGAAAACCCGTAACCGAATTTAGCGATTTGTCAGCGATTTCTAAGTTGTACACAAATTGCTAAGTCAATCACTAAAAATAGCTCTCTGTGCTCCACTGATTTTATTGGCAATTTCTAGAGCATTCTCCAATTCGATGTGGATACCTTGGCATTTTCTTATACTAATTTAGGTGGCGATTCCCAGTGTAATTACAAATCGTTGACTAATCGCTGGACTTCTTCTCAAGTTGACTGTTTTGCTCTTCTTCTTATTTTTCTTCCATTTCTTCATTTTCCTATTTAAATCCTGAAATCTCAAAACAAGAGAATACCTAATGTAATATCATATAATATATAATCAACCTAAATTACACTATAAAACATGTATAATTATTGACTTATCAAATATCTCCAAACTCAACACTTTGTTGTCTCAAGCAAAGTAATACTCTCATCATATTCTCTTTTCGTTTCTTGTAAACTGATTTCAATCTAATTCATCTTAACTTTAAATAATATAAATTTTTAAACAGAAGCGATTTCCAAATGAAAACATATTACCCACAAGTAAATGAAAGTTATGATAGAATAGAATGATTTAGACAAAATAAAATATCACTTAATGATAACTCAACCACCCAATTTAACACTCTTCAGAACTTAAAGTTCATTATCGAGGCCAATACACAATATATGTTTTCTCAATCTCCACTGACAAACATCAACCTTACGATAACTAGTATAGAATCTCAAAACACAAAAACCACTAGACTAATTTTAATTTTTGAAAATACTTTATAATAGTACCACAATAAAAATAAATATGAATTTTGCCAAGATACCAATGAATATATCATTTAAAATATGTTAGATTAAGAAATACTTCATTCAACTCTACCTTCAAGTACTCAAGTTAAATCTTTTTCTTCGAAGAGTTTAAGAACATCAATCTTCTCGTGTCCCATTCTTTTCTACTCCATTCTAATTATTTATTTTTTATACATATTTCTTTTGTTTTTGCTTTTTGAGTCCCTATTCCATATTTCCTTTGGACTTTCTTACATTTTTCTCACTGTAGATTTCCTGCTTCATTTCCTTTGGAATCTATAGGACTCTCTATATATTTGTAAACTCTTGTCAACACTTCTTACTATTCACTAAAATTAAAGAAAATATTTTTTCTAACTTATATAATTTCATCGATTTCTAACTCATTTTTTCTTTCAATTATGGCATAATAATTTTATATATCTATATACTATAAAATACTTAATCAATAGTTTTTGTATCACAAGATTCTTAGAAATATGTCTTGTTCATCTTGCACTATTGTTTCGATCTTCTACCCCTTATCATGACTAACACAAGGTATTCAATTTAGTGTATACATCAACTAGTAAAGTTAATCAAAATTGATATAAAAATTGATTCATTCTATCATAAAATTCACTTGGGTAATAAAAATATCTTTTCCATTTAAAAATTTATTCATTATATACAGATGTTCATTTTATATTCCTAACTAAAAACAAAGTAAAATAAAATTCATACTTACTTGAATTTGGAAGAAATTTGGATTTCGTCAACTTATTTGAATATCAAATTAAAAGTTTGGACTTTTCGGATCAATTCTGAACTTGTCTTATACTTTTCTTATCTTTCCTTGCTTTTTTGCTATCTTTGACATACTTCATCTAAAATACCCCCAAACTCATTCCAAACTTTGTCCTCAAGGTTTAAAAATGAAGTTCAGTTTCCAACAAAACAAACATACCACGTGAAGTATAAAAGAATTGATATAATCATTAATTTGACAATCAATATAAAAATAAACTCAATTAAAATTGTGATAAGACAGAATGCATAAAAACTATATGAATAAACATCACCATTATATATCAAAAGTATCAAATCTCACACCAAAGCACTGAATAAAATATATCATATAGTATACTACCACCATAAACACAAAATATCACCATTAATCACAAAGTATATCACTAAGACCAAAGTTACATAGAAGACCTCACACAATATCACACGGAGACAGAGAAAATAAATAGAATAAGGAAATCAATATCGTCGTCTGAAAGTCGAGTCTCCATTGTTCTCCACTGGATCAATTTTTTGGGACTGGTAACTCATAGTCATAAAGGTGGTATTCTTAACCTGGTAATGTTGGAACATCAAGATTACTACTAAGTGGTAGTCTCATCTATGTATATGGTACATGAACCTCTACGCCTTCTCGACGTCTGTTTCTCTTGGACATTGTACGCCCCATCCTGTGGATGCTCCTTTCTAAGGCTCTCTGGTTCTCAAACACAAGTTCTTGATTACGCAGAGTGATCATTCGATTGAGCAGAATTGTACCCACGAAAGCCAACTCTGACTCTTCTATGTATAGTTTGTCATAATCCCTAGCAGCCAACTCCACGTTTGGATCATTTCTTGCTTCCAACATCTCCTCCAAATTTTTTCGCGTCATCTCTGATTTTCCTTATATGCTCAGTTTCTCTTCTGGCTATCTCAGCATTTTCTCTTTCATTCTCTATGTCTTCATAACCATTCATTTTTCCATATCTCTCTATAACCTCGTCCGTAATGGTCTTCTCTGGTAGAACATGCATCTCAAGCTCTGCCATATTCACCTGATCCACTCTATAAAAGGCTGTAATCATCAAAGGAAAATGTAGTCCATCGTTCTTCTTAGTGGTGATGGCACTTCTAATCGACTCATAAATAATCTTGCCAACATCCAAGTATCCTAATCCCATGACGATGTGGTAAAGTAGGGCGACCTTGCAGTTCACTATCTCGTAATACTACAGGCTCGGTTGTAAGCTGGAGTTGATGAAATAACACTAGTGTGACGACCCCAATTACCCACAAATTGGGCCCCGCCCGGCCTAAGCCTACGTGGACCCCCGAGTCAGTCTTCGCTAAGTCAATGCAAGCTTAGTTAGCCTTCTAATCTATCATTATCAGTTAATTTGAGATTTTAAGTTGATTTATTAATATTTTCCTGTTTTAGAAGTTAGCGAAAACAATTAATAATTAAAATAACTCAACAATAAAGTAAAGGAGTCAGAAAACCTATATGTGGAACCTTGTATATATATATATAGATACCAAACCTGTATATCAAGTGATATGTGTAAAGTGGATGCAAAAGTGATATACAAGTCATCTATGTCTCTCAAACCCCAAAAAAGTATCCCAAGTCTGATACACAACATATATATGTAATACAAACTGTCAAAAACCTACAAAAGTGAGTAAGGGAGGGCCACTCCGATGTCCTTACAGTAGATCGCCTAGTACCGGTGCCTTACCCTTGCTTGACTGCGGATCTGCACTCAGTCAAGCACAAAGATGAGTCCATAGAAGTAAAAGCTTGTAGGATTTAAACAGTACTTCAAAATATATAAAGCAGTCTAAAATTCATGCGGATAGAAAGAAAGCAAAAGGAATGCATGATAATAAGACTGAGTAATGAAAGTACAACAAGAAATGAGTGCCAAAAAGGCAATAGAGAGGTGTTCATGTAGTCCAAGACCACCGAGTGTGGATGCCACAGGGTCGGGATCATAGAGTCGCGACAACGCCAAGCAGACTCGGGTCCTAGGGACGCGGCAGCGCTCACTGTACTTAGACCGTTGCGAACGAGGGATATCAACAATGCTCCGGATAAAACACATCTCATCCCGACAAAACAATCCAATGAATTAAGGTCATGGCTCGGTAGCTAGCCGGCAACCACTCCATCAGAGACACCTTCTTGACTCACTTGGCCCTCGGACACTCATATTGGGTGGGAATTCCAAGAAAGGTAAGATAGTGCAATAACAATAAAATATGAAGCTCATTGAATTACTGTACATTTCTTAGCTAGTCTTATGTACCTTGGATCAACGCTAATACGCTCTCTCGCGGCTCCAACACGACCCCGAACTAGCCCCCGTTGTCCAACTCTAGCTCGTTAAGTTCCTGACATCATTTTAGTTGGTTTTGGTGTGTTAGAGTTCGTTTGTCTTACTAATCCTCTATTAAGTATAATTCTGCCAATAGTAAGATTTGCTTTACATTATTATTCTTATATTATATATAGGTGTATGCAAGGTTATACAAATACACAATGCCTTATACATATATATAGACATGTATGTATGTATGTATTTATGATATATAAATATACATAACCACTTAATCCATCAATAGATCTCTACAAACTTATTTTAGGAATCTTATCATTTATTATTATTATTATTATTATTATTATTATTATTATTATCATTTTAACACTAGATTAATCTTTAGTCACATAAAAATCCACTTTTTACTTAGGTACAATAGTAAATTCTTTAATTAGCTTACTTAGGCACATCAAACTAGCTTATATACCTATTTTTGTCTTAAAATCAACTTAAGCTTTTTATTTCAATTAAATTCGAGCCCTCTAATTTATTTAAATGATTCAAGTGTAATTATTGCATTAACTTATTAAAAGTCATTAATTTAATTCATTTGTCTTTAGGCATAATTGTCTTTATTTCACAACTTAGGCATATTAGATAAATAGAATTCGCTTACTTTATTTATTTAACTTAGGTACTTAAGTATTTCTAATTAATACCTAAGTTATTAGCTCACTCAATGATGTACTCAAATTTCTAATTCTCAAATAACTTTATCTTAGCTGATGAATATGCCTTCCTTCTATGCACAATTTCTTTTATTAATGCACATTATTATTATAATTATTATTTTTATTCTTCTTAGCCATGTTCATATCAAGGTTCCAACACATTTAGGCCAACCCAACAATGAGTTGTAGCCATTAATTTGGATCAACCTAAAACACTCAAAGAAACCATGCATGAATTTAGTTGATCAATATACATATGTGTGTGTTGTTGATTATTAAAGGGGATGCAAGCAAATTTAATAAAATGAGAGTATGAAGAAGTAGCTTGCATGATCGAATAAGATCATCATTAAAAAAGAAACAAATCAATAAAAATCAAAAGCATGGATAAGAATCCAAATAGGAGAAATTACTGTAGCGAAGGTGTAGAATATGCCTTGAGACCATATGAATTTTTAAATTCCTTATTGCCTTCAAGCTTTCTCCAATTCTAGTAATGGTGTGATTCCTTCCAATTTCCTTTCTAGAGCTCTTAGAAATGAATTTGAGTTAAGTCCCTAATGACTTTTACCCCTTTATATATTTATTTGAAAATTCATTAGTGAGGGATTAATTAAGCTAACCTAGCTTAATTAAATCTAAATCCAAGCTCTCCATCTCATTTCTACATATGTCAAGTGTCCTACAAAGTGTAAATTGACAATTTTGCCCTTAGTCCATCCATGTATTTTTCATGCAACCAAGACATTTACATAGATTAAGTGACCTTATTTTTCAACATATTTACCAAGCATACCATAGGCCTTTGAATTTAAATAGGTTCCTTAATATGAATGAAAGAGAATTTTACATTAATTTCAATCTTCCATAGTATGCCTCCCGAGGTACATCATATGCCTTATTTCATTTCTACACTATAATCATAAGTTACTTAGATATGCATTGTAATAGTATAGTAATGTGGTAATTTAAATAAAAATTTCAACTTAGGTTATTCTCTTAATTAAATAGCATTATAGTCCTAAAACTATTTTTGTCCTATCTTATTGTTTACTCGTACCGGGTACCCATAATATACACGCATACCAACCATCGAACCTCACTTGTATTTTGACGCAATCAGACCAATAATTAACTGAAACTTGACATTTTTGAGTATAAAATAAATATTACACACACACCAAACAAACATAATATACCTTGGCGTCGACTCTCAAGGGTTGACCAAGTACGTCACGTCAGATAAAGTCCCTGTCAGAGTCCTGGGGTGACACGTGGCACAAGTTCGAATATTCAGGTCGTTACAACCAGGCTCTAGTGATTTTCCTAAAAAATTTGGTGGTTGTGTGCTTGGGGTACCCTTCCATATCAAAAACAATTGTGTCTCCATGGATTGCCTCTAAATCTCCCTAATTATCTCGGTGTGGTAGTAGTAGTTAATGGCATATTCGGGCTTAGGGTACTCATCGTTTTGTTTTTTGTGAAAACCTAGTAAACCAAAATACCAATTTATTATTGTAACAGAATAATTCACTATCGTCATTCGAACTCGTGATTCAGTCTTACTCTCACTTCCATATGCATTGGCTCAAAACTCTCTCACCAAGATATCACAACCTCTATCACTAGGAACATCCTCCAAGTCTAGGTGGTTATAGTCCCTAGTCAATAATCCCCAATTCCTGGCCTCAATGATATCTAGTATCCTAGGCCTGTATTTCAATTCATTGTTCACATTAAATCCCTTCTCCGGTATCGGCTTCCTATCCTTACTAAATCATTCCTAAATTTCTCATAGGCCTTCTCATTGACAAAGTTCTATTTCCTAAGTATGTAACTTCTCTCCCCGTCGGTATTTCCTCCTCTAATTCTTCCACTTCCTCCCCCTCCTCTACATAGTCATCTTTGGTATTATAGCTAAATGATAAAGGTGGGTAGGTTTTTTGTGGTCTAATCCTAGGTGCGTGTTAAAAGAGATTGACGTTGGTTGGATTTGAGAAACTTTGGATTTAGTCTTTGATTTCTCTACTAACTTCCCTTCTCTTTCTCATCTCTTGAACCTCTACCCTTTCCACCTTCAGCCATTTAGATTAGTATAAGTAAAAGAATGAACCTATAAAATCGTTTAAAACCAAATTTGTCAGAAAAGTTTTTGGTGAAATTCAATTTATCTATCTAAAAGGAGAAATTCATCGAAAAAGTCATTTAGAAAATGAGAGTTTAAAATTTATATGAAAGTTATCGATAAAACATCATTAAGAAAAAACAATCATTTGTATGTAATTCAAATCAGTTGATAAATATACACAAAACCCCTAAACTCATTTGAATCAGTCTCAAATTAGTTTGCGTATACAATTTAATGCATTCGCCATATATAAAAAATAGTTCGAAAAATCGATATCAATAAATAAATCATCATACTATTCCCATACTAGTATTATAATAGAAAATCATTCGATATCAAAACCATTTTAGAGTAAGAGTTTCAAAATTGAGCTTCTCACCTAATTACAATCGAAAATCGATGAAAAACCAAAAATCTAATCCATAAGAGGTTAAGGTTTTTGTTGATTACCTTCTTGAAAGTGATTCTGTTAAATATGGAACTCAAAACTCTTCTCTAGAACACTCGTCAAAGCACAAATTCAAACTCCCTTTCTCAAGCTCTAGGTGCATGGCTCTACACTATCAAAACTCACCAAATTTAGGGTTGAATGTATGAAGATTAAGGTGAGAATTACTTAAATATACTTAAATCAAGCTTTGAAAGGTTCAATCTAGTCAAAATTTGGTTTCTTGATCGAAAAGTTGCAATAGTTTGTGAGTGTGAAGGGTTTAAATGTGGCGATTTGGGGTTTTTATTTTTAAAAACTCAAATTCATTCTCAGCGAATCAGGGTTTAAGTGGATTCGCTGAGAAATCGCTGAAAATGAGCCTCAGTGGCTCAACGATTTGTCCATCGAATTCTAGTTATAAGTTCGAATTGGTGATGAATCGCTGATTCAAAATTACACTAAAAACTCTTCACATTGCTGCCGATTTTCTCAGTGATTTTCAATACAAACTGGAATAGCCAAAAAATCGCTAGCTTATTTTTACAGTTTTTCTAATTAAATCAACTTTCCTATTTAATTATTAGATATATATCCAATAAAAAGGTAGAATTATTCAAAAATTTAAAAATTTAACTATGATATGTATTAAATGATAATTTCATTATTATAAATAGCTAATAAACATAAAACTAATGCATAATATAATACTAAAATAAATTGGCTCCATCAACCCCTCTTACATAAAACTATTCTGAAATTAAATTCTTAAAATATCTCCATTATAAGAGTCGAAAGTTGAGAGAATATAAAAACACCTAGCTAATCCTAATACTAAAATCAAATTTAATGATAGATTATAAGCTGCCTCCCATAAAGCGCTTTTGTTTACTGTCATTGGCTCGATTGAACCATGCAATTTTAAATTGGTTCTATAAACTTAAGTGTAGGATTATCCACTCTTGTGTCATTCTAGAAAGTGATTGCTCGACCATGCACTCGAAAAGTGAATTTTTTGTTCAGAGTATCAATGACATCTTGTAAAGTGGCGAAGAAGGATTGTCCTAAGATTAATGGAGGATCTTCGTTGATGAAGTGTGGCACAACCAAAAAGTTTGTAGGAATAATGTACTTGTCGATTTGAACTGGTACATTAGTAACCACAACTATTGGTTTTACTTAATAACCATTTGATAGAGTAACTTTTTTTGAAGCAAGTACATCCAATTCAAACTGATTGTGAAGAAAAAAATGAATTGACATATAGTTTGCTCTAGAACCCGTTTTACAAATAGCTTTAAAATACCAAGCCCATTTGATCTTTATGTTTATATATATATCCTGGATCATTGAGCTTGACAATTGCTGGATTCTTCTTTTTCTTATTCTTATTTTTCGTAGATTTAAATTCCTCCATATTATTATCGTTCTCAAAATTGTTCGGTTGCTTAACCCTCCATTCTCGGGTTATTATATTTTGATTTGAAGTGTCTTCAACTTGCTTATTCTTGGTCATTACATTTTCATCTTCCATCACTACAAGGAAAATGATATTTAGAAACGGAATTAGCAACTGAATTAAGTTCAGTTGCTAAAAAAAAGTAGTTAGAGACGGAATTGAGACGGACTAATTCAGAGACGGAAATAGAGACGGAAATAGAGACGTAATTAAATTCCGTCTTTAAAAAATGGCGCCAACATTCCCACCAAAACTTTCTTTTCTTATAACCGTTCATCAAATCTCGAGATTTGTGCGTGCTTCGATCAAGGCCCCACCCCCAAAATCCCCAAATCCCACAAGTCGATCGTCTCGTCAAGGTCTCTCGCTCTCAACTCTCTCTCTCTCTGGTCTCTCCGTCTCTTGCTCAACCGGTCACTGGTCTCTCCGTCTCTGCGGTCACCGCCCCCAAATCCCCAACCCCCAACAAGTCTCTCGTCTCGGTCTTTTGCTCTCAACTCTCTCTCTGGTCTCTTCGTCTCTTGCTCAACCGGTCACTCTGGTCTCTCTCGGTCTCTCCGTCTCTGCGGTCACCGCCCCCAAATCCCCAACCCCCAACAAGTCTCGGTCTCTTGCTCTCAACTCTCTCTCTGGTCTCTCCGTCTCTTGCTCATCGCTTTCTTGCTCACGGCTCTCGCTCTTCTCTCGGTCGGTCGGCGCTCATTGTTTACCGCTCTCTCTCTCACCGGTGACCGATCTCTCATCATTCATCTTCGCTCACCGCTCTCTCTCTTTCATTGCTCTTTGCCCTCTCGGTCGCTCGTGCTTACCGCTTCGCTCGCTCACCGCTTCGTCGGCTGCGATCGCGGGCTGCGACGAGGCCGTCGGATCTCTTTGTCGCCGGTGCCGGAGATTGGAGCCTCCGAAGCCCTAAGCCGTCGCCGACCTACGCCCCACCCTAAGCCGTCGCCGAACTCGTCAAGGTAACAATCAAAAATAAAAATTGTAACACCCTAAGTCGTCGCCCCACCCTGATTAGAGCTTCTAGTGCTGACATTTTTGTGGGGGTTTTTGGTTTTTAGTTTATGGGTTTTGATTTGTTGTATCTGCTCACATTTTCATCGTTGGTTTGGCTTTCATGTGCATTTGTTGGTGTTCTTCACTTGATCTATTAAGTTAATGTTGTGTATTTTGTTTGGTTTAGAAGTTTTTGTTCTGCTCTTCTCTTGCATGCTTAGTTGTTTTGTTGTTATGCTTGTTCTACCGAGTAACAATGAAATGTGAACCTGCATTTTCTGTTGTGATCTGGGTTTTGTAGTTATGTTCATTTTGCCATGTTTTAGTTGTTGCAATGCTACTTGTGAGTGACACAATTTTCCCTAATTGGATTTGTACAAGTTTTTACCTTTTTATATATATGGTTTAGGGTTTTGGGTTTTAGGGTTTGTGTTCTTATGGTGGTTATTGTTGGTGTTGTTTGTGTGCTTACTGCTACTTCCACTGTTAAATTCACCTTCCTTACCAATTTCTATCTATTACGGGACCTTGAGAGTACTTAAGATCTTGCTGTTGGGAGAGTCATAGCTGGCTTGCACATCATTGATTTAGTTTCCTTTACTTTAGAGCTTCCTCAGTCATTTACGGTAAGTAATCATAATTGTTCATGGCATCATAGACTTGGTCATCCTTTTTGTTATAACTAAAAAGTTAATTCCATTGATTCCAGGTCATGTTCCTATTAGTTCAGATTTTGATACTATGTAGGAATAGGATTGATTGAAGAAACAAAAAACCATTTTTGGTGCATTGGGTTTCTATGTGATTACCTTGTTTTCTTATTTTTTTGAAGATTGGTCTTACATTATTAAGTTGGTTTGATTTGATTTGAAATGTAGATCGTTTAGCCGAGTTTGTTTGCAATCTGTGCACAAATTTAGATGTCATCTTTGGAGATAGGTCTTGCAAATTGTTTAGGGAGCTTTGGTTGCCATTAAGCAACAAGCATTCATCGGTTTTCGAGTTTGCCAATCTGAAAATTGTGCTATATTTTATTTTTTAATTTACATTCTTTGTATTGTTTTGCCACATTTTTTCATGTTTTGCCCACTATATTTGATTTACTTGTGTGTATATGCATGTGTGTAGATAAAGCTACCAATAGAGTAGGTATAGATGAATAGTACCTATAATTATATAATTTCTACTACTAGGTAGGGTTCAAAAAACTAGGATTACTCTTTTAGTTAATGTTGCTATTTCACATAAAATTCCAAGAGAATTGAATAAACCTATATCCTTAAGGAGGTACGAGTGAACAAGTACTAGGAGCTTTGATACTATGTGGTATTTGTATGCCTCTTATAACTTATGATTTATTTATTTTTTTGAACTCCTTGTTGCTTTTATTTTTACGACAAATTATCATACTCTGTTTGGTATCGGTCATGTACCGAGCTAGGTATTAAGAAAGTTGTTTCCAACCCCTTTATTCAATGGCTAGAAGCAAAGCTTTTTGTTCATGTAGTTAGGTAGGTCCTCGATTCCCCCTTCTAATAAATTGCGTTAGTTGGACACACAAGTAGCCATGTTAAGTCAGAAATTATGAAACTAGTTGACTAATTTAATTGCACAATTACAATAGGAATGTCGTCTACAAGTCGAGATCTGGATATACAACCGTCTCGACAACGGCTTTGTTCGAATTGAATTCGCGCAGTGAAGGTTAAAGAATTCATATCATTTGCTAAGCAACATTGTCCTACATACCAAAGTGAAAGGAAGATTAGATGTCCGTGCAATTATAAGAAATGTCGACTTGTACCGTACGGACGTCGAAACGGTTGAGTACCACATATGTAGGTATGGATTTGCTTCGGGATATCATTGTTGGTACGAACATGGTGAGCACGGAGATGAAGGCCCGCAAAACTTCTACCAAATGGATAACCATATTGATGATGCTTGATGTGGGAGGAGACGATCCGACAACTTACCGCGAGATGCTACACAACGTGGCGGGTCCAAGTTTCAATTGGAATCACGTGGAAGAATCACCAAACCCCCAAGCACGCCAACTATAGGACATGATAGAGGCTAGTAGCGAACAATAGTGGCGGGTTGCGAAACCATGACAACGTTGTCCGCAATGGCAAGATTACTTGCGATCAAGTCGAACATATATATTAGAACGAGGGTATAATGAAATCATAAAATTCATGAAGGATTATTTGCCAAATGACAATTCATTGGTTGAAAATTTTTATGCCACTAAAAGACTAATGCGAGGTCTAGGTCTACTGTTGAGAAAATAGATTGTTGTGAGGACCAATGTATGATTTATTGGGGAGTGGACTCGAGTTGACATCATGTAAATTGTGTGGGAAATCACGCTACATTGCACAAACGACGAGGTCGTGGCGGAACACCAAAAAACGCCCTTGCAAAAAAATGTACTACATCCCTTTGGGCCCTCGGTTGCAACAATTGTATGCGTCTGAGTCAACGGCAAAACATATGCGATGGCATGGAGAACATTCCTCGCCAAAAGATGTTATGCAACACTGTTCTAATTCGATAGCTTGGAGACATTTTAATGATGTCAATAGAGACTTCGCCGCCGAGGTTCGGAATGTTCGTTACGGATTGTGCACTGATGGTTTTCAATTATTTGGGATTTCAGGAAAATCGTACTCTTCATGGCCCGTAATATTGACTCCGTACAACATTCCACCGTCGATGTGCATGAAATCTGAGTTTATGTTCTTAACGGTTATCGTTCCTGGACCGACCAACCCAAAACAGAAAATCGACGTGTTCCTTCAGCCGCTTATGAAAGAGTTGAAAGATTTATGGAACAATGGGGTGATTACATACGACGTGTCCACAAAGAAGAATTTTCTCATGCGAGTGGCCCTTTTATGGACTGTTAGTGATTTCCCTGCGTATAGCATGTTGTCCGGTTGGAGCACACACGGTAAGATGGCTTGTCCATATTGTATGGAGGATACAAATGCATTTCAATTGCGAAATGGTGGAAAGACATCGTGGTTCGACTGTCACCGTCGTTTCTTGGCGAAGGCATCACCATTCAGGAAAGACAAAAAAAATTTCCTTAGAGGCAAAATGGTCTTAAATGACGATCCGCCCGCTTTGCGTTCTGGTGATGAAATTTTGGCAGAAATTGAATCGTTAGGCTTGATGAAGGTGACAGAAATCGGAGCTGATTCTGTGAATGGGCGGATAGCTAAGAATTCGGGATGGAGAAAAAAAGCATTTTCTGGGACTTGCCGTATTGGAAGACAAACTTGATCCGCCACAACTTAGATGTCATGCACATCGAGAAAAATATTTTTGACAACATATTCAACACTATTATGTATGTACCGGGCAATAGTAAGGACAATGTGAAAGCGAGACAAGATATTCGTGAATATTGTCACCGACCTTCTCTACACATTGATTCGGCGACAAATACTTACATCATTGGATGCTATGCTCTTGATACATCAAAAAAAACAAAAATTGTGCGGGTGGGTTAAAAAGTTGTGTTTTCCTGATGGTTATGCTTCGAATCTTGGTCGATGTGTGGATCCAAAGAAATTGTGAATGTTCGGCATGAAGAGTCATGATTGTCATATTTTCATGCAACGGTTGATACCAATTGCATTTAGAGAACTCCTCCCAAACCCGGTTTGGGTTGCAATTAGCGAACTAAGCCTTTTGTTTTTCGATCCCTAGCGTGAAAAGTGTCGGTCTCAAAGATATGGAGGTCTTAGAGTCTCGAAATACCAAAAATCATTTGCAAGTTGGAGAAAATATTCCCTCCAAGCTTCTTCGACTCTATGGAACACCTACCAATCCACTTGGCCTACGAGGCCTGTCCGGTCGGTCCCGTTCAATTTCGATGGATGTATCCATTTGAGAGGTAATATCTTGAGCCCTTGAAGTTATTTTCCCATTCAATAAGTTTTAAATCAACATTTCCTATACTCCGACAGTACCTTAAACATTTGAAAAACAATGTTGAACAAAGCGAAGGTAGAGGGCTTCATGTGTAATGCTTATTTGGTCGAAGAAGTCACATCTTTTTGTTCTTACTACTTTAAAGATCACGTCTTTACGTTGCATGACAAAGTGCAACGAAACGACGATGGCGTGTCGGGCCCACACCGCATTTTGTGGGCAATTTCTCAATTTTCACTTATCCTGGTCGACCCATGGGCAAGTCGAAGGAGCGGTACTTAACAGAGCGGGGAGTATAATGCCGCTCATTCGTACATCGCTCAATTGTCCGAGAGATCGCTCCTTACATCCAAGTATGTCCGTCACTTTCATTCAATAATGCAAGTACATTCATTATTCATCTTTTAATAAGACATGCTATGTACATTTTCGTTTCTTCTAGGATCTTCGTCGATGAAATCACTCAAGCAATGGGGGAGTCGGAAATTGATAGTAGTCTAGAGCACAACTTTCCCATATGGTTTCAAACATATGTAAAGTTATTACTATTGTAGGTTATAGCTTCATACATTTCTTTCATAAGTAATGTGTCTTATTATTACATTTCTAATTTTTTGTGAATAGGCTCGGAATTCTATCATAGACGAGACGCTCGTTGATCTTTCGGTTGGTCCTAGTCGATCTTGTATCTTGTCTACCCTGGTTACCTAGTGAATGGGTATAAGTTCCACTCCGCAACATATGACGTTAATAGATCGACGCAGAAGCGGCGGTGTTTTGGTGAAGGGTTCTAACTACGCCGATGTTTCCTATAACTATTATGGAGTACTGCAAGAGGTTGTGGAGATTGAATATAAGGCCTTAAGCGTGTGGTCTTGTTTAAGTGTGAATGGTATGACCCTACACCGAATAATGGTGTGAGGACTCACCCAACACTTCAATTGGTAGAGGTTCATCGAAGTCGACGATATAACAACTACGAGCCATTTGTCCTTGCAATGCAAGCCACTCAAGTGTACTACCTTTCGTACCCTTCTATGAGGAACGACCGACAAGAATGGCTAGCGGTTTGTTCTTTGTCAACCAAAATTCGCCGACGAGGAAACGAGCAAAGATGATAATGACCAGGGCTCGACGAGATTGCATTCCAAGATGGGATGCCCACCACGTGCGTAGTCGACGATGCAATTCAGGATATCAACAAACTGGATGATCCAAATGGGACTCGAGTCATTGTTGTAGCGGGTCCAAGTAGAAGTCAATGACTTCATTGTTGATAGTGGAGATGATTCGAGAAGAAGAATCATCAACTTCTACTCATGAGAGTGAATTTGAAACGGATGATAGCGAGTAATGTATGTCTATGTTATGTCAACGGATTATAGCGGAATACAATAATTCCGTCTCGATCCGTTGCTAATCGAAGACGAAGAGACATAATGCATTAATTCCGTCTCTCGATCCGTTGCTAATCGAGACGAACGAGAGACGGAATGCAATTACAATTGTACCATTTAGAAAAATTTCCATTTCTCGTTCGTCGATATTCCGTTTCTAAATTCGTCTCTAATCCGTCTCTAATCGAAACGGAAACACATTTCCGTTCTTTGATTGAATCAGCGACGACGATTTTAGAGACTCGTTCCGTTGCGGAATTGAATTAGAGACGGAGTTTATGCAAATCAGATACGAAAATTTCCGTTTCTGATCTGCTGTTTTTTTATCTTGCATTATTACTTCATTAGTAGCATATACTTCAGCTTCATGATGATTTAATTTTAAATATTCATTATCATTAGTTTGCTCATTATTAAATTCATCAAAATTCCCAATAGATATCTTCATCATTAAAACGGAAAGTGACAATTTTGTTTTTCGAATTCCATAGACATTATTCCTTCAAAGATGAATGGTCTTCCTAAAAGTATAAGTGGGGACTTACATGATATTGAGTCTCCCATTTTCATGACATAGAAGTCAGCTTGAAATACTAAGTCATTTACTTTGACTACGACATCTTCTAGTAAACCATAAGGTTTAATAACACTATTGTCAGCTAAGGTAAGATTAATAGGTGTATTAGTCAATGAACCTATTTTCATTTACTCATATAATTTAAGTGATATAACATTTATTGATGCTCCAAGATCACAAATAGCAAAATCTATTAAAGAAGTTCATATTGTGATAGGAATTCCAAACATTTCTCAGGTATTTTCTTTTTAATTAAAACAGATACTTTTGGTCCTAAGTTTTCTTTAAATTCTTCTAAAGATTTACCCTTAGATTTAGAGAATTCTTTCAAAACTTCATCATAACTAGAAAATCGCATAACTGATTCCATCAATGATTTATTGATTTCTATTTTCCTAAATACTTCAAGAATGACTTCATTGTTTTCTTCCTCCCTAGCATCAGCTAATCGTTGTGGAACGGTAGAATACTAACACATATCTTCATTCAAATTATCAAAAATCTTATCATTTTTATCTTTATCAATTAATTCAGACTTTTGTAAAGATTTTTCATGGGAAAATATGTATATTTCAATTGTTCAGCCATCTGTTCTCTAGTACGAATGACATTAACCATCATTTCTTATAAGCCTTCTTTTTATTACTTTGTTTAAGTATCTTCCCAATTATAGTTGTGTCGTTCTTATCACTGAATAATGCATTAACTTGTGCTTGATTAGTAGGAGCAACATTAGCTTGAGTATGTGCTTTAGCTTGATTGCTCTGTTGATTATTTAACCTATTTATTTGTAAATTCATTTGACTTAACTGATTTTTCAATTTATTAATAATAGTATCAGTCTTAATCTGATTTTGAGAAATATGTGTAAAGTTTTGATGACTTTGACTCATAAAGTTATGCAGATTTGATCTAAATTTGGATTCATAGGTTGAGTATTTTGTTGAAGTTGCTGATTAGGTGCAGATTGTATCTAAGCCCTTGGCCTATAAATATTATAATTTTGATTTTGAGGACCATAACTAAGATTTGGATTTTGTCTTTCAGGATAATATGTATTGATTCATTGGGACCAAAAAATTGATTCATCATTGCATTAACATCTTCGATATTTTCTTCATGTATTGTAGGACACGCATCCGTAGGATGTGTAGCCTCATTACATAATCTACAAGCCTTAACTCGATTAGATCTATCACTAACTAACAACTTAACCATCTTAGATGGTTCATCAATTTTATCATCAGACGTATTATTTCTTTTATTATCCACTTCATAAAGTTTCTTTCTTAAGGATTCAACCTTTTCACCATATTGCTAGGATTGTTTTGCTATTTTATTCATTGTTTCTTTCGATAAAGTTGGTGTTGTCTTAAATAAAGATCCACCACATATTGCGTCTAATAACCTTTATTCAAAGTGATTGAGTCATACATAAAAATATTCTTATAAAGCTCTTTAAGTATATCCATGTTGTGGACAAGAAGAAATTAATCTTTGGAATCTATCCCAAAATTCATTAAAGTTTTCATCTTCATTCATCTTTGGAACTGTGATTTGCTTCTAACATTTGAGTCCATGTTGTTATTGAATCTTGTGGGAGATAGAACAACCAATCTTGTGCTTGATCTTTCAATGCAAAAGGGAAAGCCTTAATTAAGTTTGATTTGTTCTAAAGTACCTTCTTTCGGTTTCATTCCATCAACTTTATGTTGATACTCCCTTATGAATTTATGTGGGTCTTCATTATCTTTACCATAGAAGTTAGGTAAGGCGCTAATAAATCCAGATCTAATTTCAAATTTAGGAAATCCATCAAGGTATGCTATGCACATAAGCACATATGCTGTAACATTTTGATTTGCTTATCTAAAATTGAGTTCTCTATTATTGTTATTATTATTGATAACTTTTTATCATTATTATTATTAATTAGCATTATTGTAATCTTCCATTCTATTAGCTAAATTTCTCATAAGTTGTTATTGTTGTCTTAAACTCCAATTAAAAGTTCTATATATTTTTGGATCAAACGGATGTAAAGATCCGGTTGAGTTAACACGACGAAGTTTGTAGACCATACAATGTCTAAAATCCTTAGAAATTATTTAAAAATCTCTGGCAACGGCACCAAAAATTGACACGTGTCGAACGTGCACAATAGTTTTTCGTATTTTTCTAATATTTCTAGCGCAGTGGTAAATGGGATATCGTCTCTACAAGGATTTTTCAAAACTCAAAGAAAATATTTTTTCTTGTTTTTATTAATTTAGTTAATCTAATTAAACATGAATTAAAATACTAAATAACTAAAATCTATAAATCTAACTTAATTAACTAAATTAACTAACTTAATCCAAACAATTCAATGCAAACTAAATTAAACAATACTCAAATTCAATATAATTCAAATATCTTAAACAAATCCCCATTAAACAATGTAATATATTTGGATTGCTTTTAAACACTAGAACATAACTTCACCTCATACTATAGTTATAATTATAACACATGTAATCTTGAAATCATTAAATCCTATTTCATAATAGGTTGATAACCTTTAGTCAGCCATGAATTTTCCTAAATTCAATGAAAAAACCACATTCTTATTATTGTAAATCTACCCATTGGATAAAATGCAACACCATGAAATACGATACTATTATACTTAATGAAAATCATGTCTAATCTAAGCTAATATTAACCAAAGTCGCATAATAAACAACTCAGAACACAATCACCTAGAACATCCACTTGGTAAAAGCTCTATAGATTAATCCTAGTTACTATTTCTGTAATTTTTGTCAATAACTATAGACATAGATTCTGAATCAAAATACCACAATACACATTTGCAACTATGCATGCAATATTAATCTTCTTTAGTTATAATACACAAAAATAACATGTTGAATCCGTGATTGACGTGTATGAATAGATTTAAAGCATTAAGTTCACGATTCCTTAATTATAACTATCTAGCAATCCAAAGTATATACATGTCTAGGGTTTGTTTAAATTGATAGACTACTCACTCATGCTGGAAATAAACAATGCAAATATATAATTAAAAGACATAATGAATAAATAAATCAAAGCTCCAATGTAGCTTCAAATATTAACTAGAAATATAGAACATGCAATAGAAATAATGTAGAGAAAAATGAGAGAGAGTTATTTCGAAGCTCTCTGCCTTTTTTTATAGTCTCCCTACGTATACATATCCTAGATAAACTCAAATTATTCATATTAATCTTAAAAACTTGTAACCGACTTTAGCGATTTGTTAGCAATTCCTAAGTTGTACTCAAATCGCTGAGTCAATCACTAAAAATAGCTCTCCGTGCTCCACCGATTTAGCTGACGATTTCTAGTGCATTCTCCAATTCGTTGTAGATGCGTGACATTTTTCTGCTGCCGATTTAGGTAGCGATTCTTAGTGTAATTACAAATTTATGGCTAATCGCAGTTGACTGTTTTGCTTTTCTTCCTCTTTTTCTTCCTCTTTTTCTTCAATTTCTTCATTTTTCTATTTAAATCTTGAAATCTTATAAACAAGAGAGTACCTAGTGTAATATCATCATATATATAAAATCAACCTAAATTACACTGTAAAATATGTATAATTATTGACTTATCAATGCACCTAAGCTAGCTCGATCTATAGAGCAGTTGCATCATACATTATATCATGTATAGTTCCCATCAAATATATATTGGCGCTAATTAATTTTATACCTAACACCCTACATGTTCGATTTTTCTAACTTTTTGATGCACATTTAATTCTAGTAGCATACATGGAGTTTTTTTTTTTTTTTTTTTTTTTAAATTCTTTTTATAAGATGACTCCAACACACACACATATGTATGTGATGCCACATACATCAATCTTATCTAGAGATGCTTTGGCGTGCATGCAATGGAGGAACTATAAAATCTTTTTAGGTAGGTGGGAGGAGGAGGTGGGGAAAGACTTTAACCTTTATATAAGGAGCATGTGTCGATCATAGGGGAGTGGGAAGCCCCACAGATACGCCTCTGCGTGCATGTAGTGTTAGTAAATTGTAATTTTTTTTGGAGGACATTATCCCAAAAAAAAATCAATTAAAGGTCTAGCCTTTATTTTATTTATATATAATCTACAAGACTAATTTTATTCTTTCTTGTGCATGGATAGGTAGGTCTTATGGCAATCGTAACTATACATTTTATGTTATTCTAATATATATATATATATATATATATATATATATATATATATATATATATATATTAGCTAGTTAAAATCATTGTAGAATATATATATATATATATATATATATATATATATATATTATGAGAACCAAGATTCGAAGCTCATGATATACATCTATAATAAAAGTCAGATCTTTATATTAATATTAATTTAATCCACGTCCATTATATATGGATTAATTCTTGATAGAATAATCGAGGTTCATAATGGATCCTAGTATTTATATGCTTGTCCATCGACCCATTAAGCTCACCTAGCTAGGATTTATGGGTTCGTTGTAACCCACCTAAGTTTAATGGCAGGGTCTCTATGACTAACTTGTGACTTGCTTGTTTACTGAGAACGTTAGGAAAAGCTCCTTTTGTGATCGAGCTTGTATAATCGGGATAAAAATACCTTCTTAAGAGGGTGGGGTGCTCCTTGTGAGTGCTTGATCGATGACTAAATAACCTTTTTTGATAAAAATAATTATATTAACTTAATACATATATTTTCATTTAATTAAAAGCATCTCCAATAGGACCATGGATTGGGGTGGAAATGAATCCACCTAGGATACAATTCACATCCAAATCAAAAAATGTTCTCCAATGGGACCATAGATCAATAATGTGCATCTTATGTGGCATGAAATCAAAGTGGAGGGTGAGTAGACATTGTGGTAGACTGCCACGTCAGACAAATGAACTTTTTTTTTTTTTGTCACGCCTTTATTAATATTATGAAAATTGAAAATAAAAGTGTCAACTCATCAATCCATGGTCTAAATCCATTGTCAATTGGAGACCATTTCGGGAGGTGAATGTTTATCTAGTGCCACATATGATAGACATTATCTTCACATTCATTATGTGACACCAATCCATATTCTAAATCTCATTACCATTGGAGATGCTCTAAGGTGCTCAAAATCAAATTAATTATTTCTCATATTTTGACTAGTTTCTTGTTTGAAACGTCTCATGACTCTCATCTTATGACTAGTTAAAATTAACCGCAATTAAGACATTCATGTATATATGAAACCACCTAATTAATTAATGCCTAAAAAAAGGATAACAAAAAAACAAGAAGCCCTTTTAATTGGCGAAAAACAAGTAGAATCACTCAAAACACCATAAGTCCTCATCTCTCCAATCTCATCAACCCTTGATCTCTACTTTCTTCTTTAACAAAACAACTCACCACCACTCACCCCTCTTTCCTCTCATCTCCTCTTCTCCCCTCTCTTCTCTTCCCCTCCCTTAACCTGGAAGGGCAGAGGCCACCACCACCTCACCCAACACAACAAACATTAAACAAACAACACCACATTATTATATTGACCATCTTCATCAACAACACTTCTCCTCCTTTGCTTAATATATATACCTTTCTCTTCTCTTCCAAGGGACCCTTCACATGGCCCAACTCCTCCACCTCCTCACCCTCCTCCTCATCTCCGCCACGATCATCGTAGAGTCCTCGTTTGCGTCAACCTTGGTCGACGCAGGCTGGGGGCTCTCGCATATCACTGGCGGCACGCCGGGAGCTCGGACATGCAATGGCGTTGTCGGAGGGTGCATCGGCGAAGATGTTGAAGACGAGTTCGTTGTAGGTTTGGAAGGCGAGGACGTCCGACGTTCTCTTGCCGGTCGGCCAAGGTACATTAGCTACAATGCATTGAAGAGGAATCAGGTGCCATGCAACCGACGTGGGCATTCTTATTATGGTTGTGGAAAGGCTTCACAAGCTAATCCTTATAGGAGGGGTTGCTCTAAAATCACAAGGTGCCAAAGGAACACAGGATGAAGAGTAATACTAGCTACATATGTTACATACATATTTATTTATTGATGAGACCAAAAGAGGGAGAGATTGAGAGAGAGCAATATTAACTAATTAATTAAGTACTTATACGATTGATTGATTGATTGAAAACAAAGGGGAAGAACAAGATTATGAAGAAGCAGCTTTGGAGGATATATATTTGGTTATGTTAATGGAGCAGAATAAAAATTAACTTTTGTTTCTTTGTTAGTACTATCTAGATATCTATCTCCTAGCTCAAAGTATGGAATGTTAAATATTTATAATTTGCAGTATGATATAAGATGCATATGAATATTAATTATTGTTCCACGTACGTTATTAAACTATGGTATAATTAATTAAGGTCATTAGCAAGCATGTATATATATATATGCATGTCACGTATAGTCCTCCATTTTTTATTATTAATACCCTAGCTCTTTAATTAGTTTCATTTTTAATTATATGATTTTTTTTTCTTTTTATCACTTAAATTCAATATGGGCAAGGGCGTGAGTGGTTCATTATAAATATTGCTTTAATTAATTTAATTAATTAATATTTTTTGGGCATGAGTATTTATAAAAAAAAAATGTAGAGTTGTTTGATCGATGACCATTTGAAAAGAAGGAATGTTTTATAGATTGTAAATTATTTTATCTTTCCTGCACATCAATATTGAGTTGTTTAATTTGATTCAATTCATCCTTTGTAATGTCATATGAATCAATAAAACGAAATCTTTATTTACTGGGGGTGTATTCAATTGAAATTTTAATAGACTTTTGGTTACTTTTATAAGTGAATGACTTTTATGAAGTTTTATCAACATTTAAGATTTTTGGTAGACTTTTAAAGACTTTGATAAACTTTTATGTAGATTTCATTATGATGACTTTTATCAACATTTAAGATTTTTAGTGACTTTTGTGAACTTCTTAAACATGATTTTGATGATACTAATAGATTATTGTGATTTTTAAAATGAAACAAATATTTTGCACTTTATAATAAAAAAGTAAATAATTATTTTTTTTTAAGAACTATTACTAATTTTTTAAAAAGTTTTTGTATTTTAGTTAAAAAAACATATAGACATATTAATGAATTACTCTCAAGGTAGTAGCATAACAAATAAGTAAATAAATATCAACATAATAAATAGGTAAATAAATCATCCTTTAGTGGTAGAAAAGAATCAAGTAAGATCATTGGAAATATTTTTTTTTTGAGAAAAGATCATTGGAAATATTAGTGTAAAGATTTTGCACTTTATTTTTTTGTTTGACTTATAAGCAAAAAAGTATATTTTTTCTTTAATAATGATAGTTTAAATTCTAAAAAATGCACTTCTTGCATTTAAAAAAAATTATACAATTATTTTCTTCAAAAATAATAATACTACACTTTTTGAGATTATAATAATACATTAAATAAACGAAACTTCTTTGTCAAAAAAAACTATCAAAATGTATAGTGATGCGAGAATGAGATTATGTTAATAACGACATCAATCCATTTTTATCAACATAGATATTAGAGTACAATGGGTGAGCAATGAAATCCAAGAGTTGTGGAGTGATTGGAGAAATTGATAAAAACAATTGATAAGAAAAATATCTCTTGTGAACAATGAAGTCCTTATTGAAAAATGTAACCAACAAAAATTAGAAGTCTCTAAAAGTTTCGAGTTGAGGTGAGGAAAAGTTGAAGACTTCTTTATTTGTATTTTTATACAAAAAGTCTACAAAAGTCAAGATTTGTAACCAATCTACAAAAGTCACCAAAAAATTAAATACACCTTACTTTTATGAACTCTCTAAAAGTTTAAATTGAATACCCCAAAAATTTGTAGACTTTTTAAAAGTCTATAAAAGTTCACATTGAATACACCTTACTTTTATAAACTCTCTAAAAGTTTTAAATGAATACACCTAAACTTTTTTAGTCATTAAAAGTAACTAAAAGTTTATTAAAATCTCAATTGAATACACCCCAGATTAATGTTTTCTTCAGCATGTGTTAAATTGTCTTTTTTTTCTTTCTTTTTTTTTCCGTTGAATAATCGAATTGATTTGGCAATATGGTGTATACATAAGACAATATCGATAATAGCAAAGATTTATGATAATAATATGTATCCATATGATGGAATCCCCAGGGAGGACGGAGATTCTCGATCCGCAATGGGGACAGGGACAAAGAATTTAAATGGGGATGAAGGCGAGGATGGGGAAAATATTTCATATCCGTGGAGGTATGGGTACTACGGGGATGGGGAAAAAATATATATGTCGGGTTCCCCACGATGAATCCCCATTAGTAATCCCCGCATGGATCTTCCTTTTAAGGAAAATCCACGGGGATCCCCATATATATCAATTATATATATACACACCATATGATATATTATACATAGGTTTATATATTATATATATACATAATATTTCATGGTTTCCACTCCAAAACACTAGTGATATACATAACAAATAAACACTAATGAGATGTAACATTTTAACTTATTTAGTTAAATAAATAAAATATTTTTATTACCAAACTACATTAATTAACTACATGTTTTTGTTTTGAGTTGTTTACAATTATATTTATATTTTACAAATTTAGGATCAAATGAGAAAAATTGCAATAAAAACACTGAATGCAAAAGAGTGCATTAAAGTTTTGATTTTCCACTAAAACAAGTTAAATTCGAACAAAAAATATTCATATTAAAAAACAATGTTTAGTACCCCATCTTTTTTTAAGCTCTAAGTAGTAAGTACCCCATGTTTTTTTTTTTTTTTTTTTTTGATACCTTATATTTTATGATTCTTTTTTTGAGAAAAATTGTGTGTGGTGAAATATTTTCCCACGAAGATATGTTTGATCCGCGAGAATCCCCACAGAGATCTCCAGTGGGGAATTAAATGGAGAAATTTTTTTCCCCCCTGGATATTTCTCATTCCTTCAGGGATTAGATGGGGATAGGATGGGGATGAAAATTTATCCATGTATGGAGATGAGTATATGGATGAGGAGATGAATTCTTAAGCGGGTATGAGGATTGAGATGTGGTCCCAATGGCGAATCTAGAGGGTGGACAGGGTAGGCAGTCGCCCCTCTTCCCCTCGGAACCTTTATATATAGTACCCATATATTTTTATGTCATTCCCACCCCTCGCCTCCGCCTTCCCTGGTTACGATCGACACATCTTTTTGATAGACTATAAATATAGTATGTGAAGTTGCTAATATGATGTATTTGGAGTATCTTGACTATATATTTTATCATGCCAATTATGTATTGTATATTGCAATCTAAAAAAATAAGTTTTTTTTTTTTTTTTTTTTTTAATGTATATAGATAAGCAACAACTTGCAAAACAACAACAATAACAACACAGCCTCAGTCCGGAATAAAAAACTATATGAAAAACACAACTCTAGATGGGTCGTACAAATACTTGTTGGAAAGTTCTCGAAGTCTACTTTCACCAAAATTTTACAGATCTTGATTTCGAGTTGCGGTTAAAAAGTTATGGGCAAGAAACTCGACTAAAAGCAAAACTTACACTTAATTTCAAAAATACCATTGGGAAAACTCAAGGGCAAAAAGGGCTTTACAACCCTATTTCCTCATTGTTTGGAACTCTAAACAAATTGTAGAAAAGCTTAAAAGAAGGGGAAGCATCAAACATTCAGAAATGATCCAAATGTATGATTTCTAACTTTTTAATCTTCATTAATTAATAAACTTAAGAAATGAAAATTTGTTATTCTACTTTTACATCATAGTAAAACTTCAATATGATGAGTTAGGGTTTCTACACTTAATGAAAGTTTATATTGTGAAATTAAGGTTTCTAAATATATGGCGAAATCATTTATTAAGATAAAGATTGCGAAACAAGATAGGTGATGAATGGTTTAACAACTTAATGGTCTGTTATATTGAGCGAAATATATTTGCAGATATAGATGAAGAAAAGATATTATAGAGTTTTTAAAACATGCAAAATCACATAATTTAACTCCTTTTCACACAAAATTTAGCGGTATTCTTAATTTACATTACAAATTATGAAATTATTAAGATTATTAGTTTATTATACTAATTTTTTTACTAGTTTAATTATTTGTTTGACAAAGAAAACTCGGTGAAAGTTTGCCCCCTAACCAGATTTTCTAGATTCGCCCCTAGTGATCCCCATCCCCTACCCTCCCCATTTACATCCCTAGTCCAGAAGCTCCTTTTAAGAGTGAGCTGAGAGGGGACATTGACATGTAATTCTATTATGTAAAAACAAATGAATAAGTTCACAAAAAAAACAAAACAAAAACAAATGAATGAATAAATGAATGCGTCATACTAATTTACTGTCATTTTTTTTTGTCAAAGTAATTTACTGTCAATTTCACATGTACTTATTAGGTGTATCTTAACGACCCGGCTATGTGCACCCCACATTTTACTATGTGCAAACCATTGAAACTTTTTTGATTGTATTTGCCATATACCCTAAATGAAATGACTTCCTTACCCCTCACATTTCTCACAATACCTTTCCTGCCATTTTCCCGCCATCGTTGTGCACCCCACATTGATCGAACATTGACTTCGACGATCTCCTTCGACAACCGGCGAGGACGACCGGTGAAGCAAACGTTGAGATATCAGAGCATTGTAAGTCTTTCTCGTCATAGTTGATGTTGGTATATGGTGTTTTAGGTCGTTTGTGTAATGGAGTTGATAGTGTTTGAACAAATTTTTGTAATTTGATAGGGATTTGTTTGTTTGCGTTGGTGCTGGCGATTTACCATAAGTAATGGAGGGTGGATGTGAAGGAGAAATGGATTTCAAACATGGAAGAGAGGTAATTGTTGAGTGATTAACCAATTTTTTAAAATTTTGAAACCCAGTTTTCGCCTTTTGTTCGGCCACGCAGGGTTGAGCAAAGGCCGTCTGTTCGGTCAGGTACTTGCCGAACGATAATAGAAGAGTTTGGAAAGGTTGGTTCGATAAGTATCAACCGATCAAAAAGATAATAGTCGGTCTACACCAACCGAGCTAATTAGTTTTTTTTTTCATGTACAACCGAACAGAAGGACTTTATTCAGTCGGATGTGACCGATCGACGTAAATTGTGGAATTTTTGGAATTTTGTTGTTTTCCTTGTTTAAGTATATAATTTAATACAATGATTTACTATTTGAAAGGGAAGTTTGGATTATACTACCTATTTTGACTACACCGACGACTTCACAACAGACATGAAATTTGGAAGTATGGTTGAGTCAGTTAGATGGGTTCAAAGTCAGGGATATGATAAAGGATTCATTATTATCACGAAAGGGTCAGATTCAGGGGGTGATGGTCGTCGTCGTGGAAGGGTGAAGATTGGTGCGAGAGGTCGGGTAGTTATAGAGGTGATGTCCCAAGAATTGGAAAATTGAAAGCTAGTAGAGATGCAAACATTGTGAAGGAAAGAATTGTGTGTGATGAACGAGGGGAGGTTTTAAAGGGGACAACAAGGCCCAAATGTGGGACCAAAAAATGTGGTTGTACATTTTCAATAAATATCAAGGAACACGAAGATCGGTTATGGCGTGTGACAAAGGTGTGTGGGCATCATAACCACGACATATGCTCTCATATGGAGGGTCACTCATACGCAGGTCGATCACAACCGGAAGAACGTGAGGTGGTGGTACAAATGATGGATGGAAATGTTAAGTCTCAAGAGATTTTGGACACAATAAAGAAGAGGGCAGAGAACATGAAAGTACCAAATTCATCAACTATGTGTCTTGTTGGGTTTTGGGGTTCATACGCAATGGAGATTACAAAACAGTTTTGACAAAAACCCCAACAGATCCGAATCTAATTCCATTAAAAACGTTTAAACCATGAAAAACTTAATCATACCTCAATCGCAATATACCTTTCAGAAGGTTGATCGATCTCTAAGGCGCGCCAACGACGAACACCCTCTATCAAGATCACACACGAACGAACGGCGGCGAGATTTGAAGTGCTAGCTTCGAGAGAATACCAAACCTTTTTGTTTCTCTCCAAAACGATCCGAGCATACCAAAAATCCTAAGTCGTTTCTAAAACGAAAATAGAGTTTCGGCCTTTTTTTTTTTCGTACGTGTTCTAACTTAAAGCGTCTATTTATACAACCCTTGTATATAGACGGTTAAGTAAATTACACATATACCCTTACTTAAAGAAGTATAAGTGTAATACACCACAAGGACGTTTCTGTCATGAATTTTATCACATAAAATTCATTTTTCTGAATCATCTTAAAATCTCGCAAAACCATTCTTAGTGTGCGACCCAATAGGCTCATACAACGTTGGCAGTGTACCAAAACACATTTTGGTATACAAGTCATAAGCAGTCTCTAGCAAGACATTATGACTACCCAAGTTGTACGAATATCAAATCGATACAACCTAATCAATAGTGTATATAACATCCTTTTGTCACACGATATCCTTTTGATCAAACATAAGGCATGGAATTGTCATCCAACATGTTCAATCGTACTAGTCTCGATCTCTAGGTAGACTGAAAACATCCAAGTGACATTGATCAATATCAATTCACTTGGACTAGGCCTTTTAATGATCTAACACATCGAGGGATCCACTAGATATCTCTCTTTATATGAGAAGGACAAATTCTATCTCGATTACACAACTTCATCACATTGCTCACACAATAACCAATCACAACCTTTATAATCGTCCAGGTTAAAGACAACGTTTGATTGTGTCAAATTACTTGTGTTCCTAATGTTGAAGTCTCTGGCAATCTCAAGTCGAGACCTGAAAAATATACCTATCATGAGAAACAACTATGACTTAATCCATGTGATGTTCTCATAGCGGGTCGATCCAAGTACTTTGTTCCCTAACAACTACTCGTGATCTTTATTCGTATCCCTATACGTATAATCATCATATGATCATCAATCAAGACTCACACTAGTCTTAATTCATTATTGTTCCCAGTGTAATGATCGACTAGGGACATTTAGGATATTTATGTAAATACCCATGGATCTTATTATAATGTAAACATGCAAATTAATTATAATAAACAGCAAATGAAATCCTCTATTTTATTAACTAAAAGTATTCATAAAGACAGTTAATGGATTGACCTAGGGCACATGCCCCATCATGTACGATGTACAATGCAAGGCAAAAAATTAGGTTTGATGAGGGTGGCGGGATATCACATATGCAACAATTCATGCATTTGCTTGACACAAAAGATTATATCTCGTGGTCTAGGAAACTGGAGGGAACGGATGTGGTGACAGACTTGTTTTGGGCTCATCCGGACTCCATCAAGTTACTAAGATGTTTCCTGTGAGTGTTGCTATTTGATTGCACGTACAAGACCAATAGATATCAGATGCCTTTGCTAGAGATCGTTGGTGTTACATCAATTGGGTTAACATTTGCAGTTGGTTTTGCATTTATGTCGTTAGAGAATAAAGAAAACTACATTTGGGTGTTGAACAACGTGAATGACCTTATGGATGGATGGTCGAAACCACATGTGATACTTACTGATAGAGAGTTGGGATTGATGGCGACAATTGAGATGGTATTTCCCATGTCGAATCATCTTCTATGTACTTGATACATTAATAAGGGCGTGGCAGCGAAGGGAAAAAAATATTTTAAATGGAACGAAGACTTCAACCTTTTCCTGACTCGATGGAATGCTTTGATGAACGCCACTTTCGAAGATTTATTTAACATGAGGATGTCTAAATTGGCCGCCGAGTATGCTTGTCTACAAAGATTGCTTGATTACTTGATGGACACATGGGTTAGGGAATACAAAGAAAAGTTTGTTAAAGCATGGACAGACCGTACAATGCACCTTGGATATTTTACGACTACGAGAGTTGAAAGTGCACATAATGCCCTTAAAAACGTCTTGGAAACTCTCTAGGGATTTTTGAGGACTTGCGGAGAGCTACTAATAGTTTGGTTCAATGGCAACATAATGCTATCAAGGCAACTTTTGAGACAAGTCTGAATGTCGTGCAACACGGGTTTGGTCATCCATTGTACCGTATGTTGCGAGGCTTTGTTTCACAATATGCGTTAGACAAAATTCGCACTTAGGTCGAACGCACCGAAAATATTGGTACCGATCCGATAAGATGTGGTTGTGTTTTGCGCATGACCTACAATTTTCCATGTGCCCATGAAATTTGAAGTCATCAATTAGAGGGTTCACCAATACTACTTAAAGATGTTCACATATATTGGCAAAAGTCGAGCATGAATCCCGAGCAAGCCGTGAATAGAACAGAGTACAATTTTAAGGAGGAAATTCAAAGGGTCATCGAGAGGTTTGCAAGCGTGGATAATGAAGACTCGCAAATGAGGATTGTGCAACAACTCCGTGAGATTAGTTGACCCTCATATTCGTCATTGATTGTGCCAAAAGAGAAAATTAAGACACGGGGAAGAAAGACATCAAAACAAGCACGAAATGCATCACAACTATCCAAGAAGAAAAAGGTGATTAGGCTGACGAGAATGATGCATCCACTAAGAGAAATTAATCCCACCACGAGTATGTCCTCCAGCCTGATTTGATACCACTTAAGCCTACGCTGTAAGTGCCTGCAAAGGTACATAGTACTCGTAACTGTATGCAAAATGTTACTAAGGAAACTTATCGCGGTGTCACCCCTTAAGGATATCTTTATTATATTTAGAGGGTTGATGATGTTAGGGGAGATGACAATTGTGGTTACCGCATTGTCGCAGCGGGTTTGGGACGTAATGAAGACGGTGCATGGATACAAATCCGGAATGATCTATACTGGGAGCTTCATGACCACAAAGATCTTTTGCGCTCAATCTTCGGGAGCGATCACTTTGATAAAAATTCTCTTGTCCGTCCAATGGTATGACGAGACCAAAGATGCTCCTTTGGACAAGTGGATGTGTATGCCTGAAATGGGTCTCGTGATTGCTACAACACACAATGTCATAGTAGTGTCTCTATCACCATCAGGCAGTATGACATTTCTTCCACTTAGGGATGCACCACCACGGAATATGGCTGACCGGGTTGTCATTGGGATTACACATGTCAATGGAAATCATTTTATGAGGGTAAAGTGATTAACTTTATTCCCTTCCATACTAGTATCCGAGTTTATTTGTTGTTTACTGATTTTTTGTTAATTCGTACAGGTATTGTTCAAGCCACATGCTCGTTTTCCTCAATTGTACCGGGGTGGGCTAAAAATATACTACAAGCGGCATTACCATGGGTCGAGAATATGAATTGGGAAGACCAACCTTCACGTGTACATTCCCTAGACAGGCCACCTATTACCGTCGACTTGGGTACACCTTGAGATTACCTTTTTCCCAAATGGCGTTGGTTTTTTGTATATCATATTATAGGCTATATAATCATGTATGGAAGAGTCTTTATAATCATGTAAAGAAGATGTAATCCATCGTATCGGACACGCTCATTTTTTGCACTTCAGATGCATGACGTATATTTGTAAATGTCACTAGTTGGTATATCGCAATTCAAGTAATGAAATACATATTTGTTATTGTATTCCATTTATTTATTCCATTTACATTTTCTTTTGTTCAGTCAACCCAATTTGGGTAAACAAGCAAATCTCGGATACCAGAGGCCGAGCAAACTGTGTATATTAAAGCAACATTTTCAGTCGGTACCTACCAACCGTGTTCCGTTTATTGGCTCGGTACATGATAACCGATGGGAAAATTTTCACTCGGTCACTGCAGTCCGAACAAAATGAAAGATTAGTCATATACAGTGAAATTGTTTAAAAATGTTTAATCGGTCACATATCCTAGACTTCTTTCCCTTCTGTTCGGTCGACCCAATATAGGTAAACAACCAAAGCTCGGATACCAGAGGCCGAGCAAACCGTGTATTTAAGCAACATTTTCAGTCGGTACCTACCAACCGTGTTCAATTTATTGCCTCGATACACGATAACCGATGAGAAGATTTTTACTCGGTCACTGCAGGTCGAACAAAATCAAAGATTAGTCATATACAGTGAAATTGTTTAAAATTTTCTAATCGGTCACTGCTGTCTGAACAAAATCAAGAATAAGTCATATACAGTGAAATTGTTTAAAAATGTTTAATCGGTCACTGCAGTCCGAACAAAATCAAAAATTAGTCATGTACAGTGAAATTGTTTAAAAATGTTCAACAAATCTCATTTCCTAGCTTTCTTTCCCTTTTGTTGCGAAGGTGAGGGAGCCGATGCCGTTGGCTTCCATTTCGAAGAAGAAGCACCTTCGGCTGGTGTGCTATTGGGTTGGGAGGGAGTACGAGAACCAAACATCGTCAGGAGCTTCAAGCCTCATATGCCATCTTCACCGTAGCTGCCTTATCGGATTCACGAGGCTGAAGGCCTTCCAAGCCTTTATGACAACGACAGCCTGTCGAACGCGCTAAAAAAACAATGGAACAAGATTCATTTCAAGTAAAAATTATGCATTGTGAGATTTATAAGCTCAGTCATACTTAACTTCCAACAACAAATGAACGACTCTCATCATAGATGTCGACTTCTTCGTCGTCGACTGTGCTCCTCTCTGGATTTTCAATGAATGGGTGGGAGATGTCGACTTCTCGGGTTGGAACTGTATTTGATGACGTAACTTTGGGCCACTTTACCTCTCATGGCTCGAATTGGAGTGTAAGGTTTCTTAGGGATTCCTTGCACGTGACCCATTTCCCGCAAGAATCTATCCAAGTTGTATGACTCTATTATCCCAAAATACTTGATTGTTCCCTTGTACAAGGCTGACTCAGCGACATCCTTATCTGAACGTATAACCGAGTACGGGTCCCACGTAACCTACAAAACACATTAGCTATCAATATCGAAAGCACTAGAAAACTATACCTGCTCGGTCAGTGGCTGTCGAACTAAACCACTTCGCTCGGTCAGGGCTAACCGAGCTAGTGGTGTTCACTCGGTGCCCAACAACCAAACGGAACAAATCACCACGCAACCCAAAAAAAAGAGAAATTCGATATTATACGAAATTAAATCACACGTGAGGGAGACAACACAAACCATGTTCGAACGACATTTATCCAGGGCTCGGCATATCCTTTGGCCATGTTCAGCATTAAGGCCTTGCTCCACCTTCACATCCCACCTCGATACACGCGGTTGGGTGTCCGCATACCCATTGTTCCACCGTGCTTCATGAAGGTGCATATCGAAATGCTCGTACACCCAACCCATTCGCAACTCTCCTCCCCACTTGCTCACCCATCTTACCCGTGTTATCTTTCTCTTATTCACATTCTTTGGGTGCCTCTATCGTATTTGTACGTGCCATACCTATTAAAGTAAAACATACATTACCCAAGCATTAATACTCAATCATTGTATGACATTCCTCAGAAAAATACATTGTTCGGTCGATACCGACCGAGCTAAATACGACTATTCGGCTTGATATGACCGAGCTATAATTTACAGCTCGGTTCAAGGTAACCGAACAAACAACTTTCACTCGATAATATAAGACTGAGTGAAGAACCTAGGAAATCTATTTTACAAAATAACCAGTGTTGTTCTGTCAACTACAACCGAACAACCAATTTATATAATATATTATGTTGTTCGGTTATAATAGACCGAGTGCAAAAAACACAATTCGGTCATTCTAAACCGAGCAAAACAAATCCTATACCACATGTATAGTTTGGTAACCCAAAATCAACTAAACCAACATTGCTTGGTCACGGGAAACTGAACAGTGCAAATTAATTCGGTCCTGTGTTACCGAGCTACTTAAAATCATCAAATATCAACAAATCGTCCAACAAGTTCTATCTAAAACAGTTACACACACATACACGACAAGGAAAGTTGAAGATAAAAACAGAATTCCATAATAAACGCACAAAAAACAATCGCATTCGACCTAGTTTCGCAAATCAAATTAATATACTAATTGAAATTAGACCATACACCCCAACAAACACATAAGAATACAAATTTCAACGAAAATCAAACAAAACTATACCTTAAGCGAACCGTATTCGACCTAGCTTCACTGTGACGCAAACCAACAAGAACAAAATCACCTCCACCACCACTTGGAACGAAGACCGATGGGAAAAGGGGAGAGCAAAGAGCGAATATAGACCGAATGGATGTTTCACCGAGTCGATTCGATCAATGACTTAGGGTTCTCTTCTTCTTCTTCACAGGGCCCAACTCTTTTTCAGAGAATACGAATGTTGTGGGGTGCACACTGCAGGGGCATTTTGGGAAAGAAATTTTTTTTGGGGGTGCCCAAATTTAAACGTGGTTTGCACAAATCCTTTGGTTTGCACGAAGTAAAATGTGGGGTGCACATAGCCGGGCTGGTATCTTAAATGTACAAAGATTTTTTTTACGCACACATTGATGTAAAAAATCAGTAGTCACAAGAGTGCATGTGAAAAAGACATGCCCAGAAAAAACAATTTTTTGCCCGTAATTAGGGCATGTTGCATGCATTGCGGTTGCCACGTTGCCAATGGCAATTACATACGTATTAGCCATTTTTTAATTTATTTTAATTTTTTTATTTTCTTTTTTTGGTACATATTCTTTAATTTCTTTTCCAATATATACGATGTATAAGCTGGCCATGTTGGATGTATAGTTGTTTATTCATTCAAATTTCAAAAAACTTAGCGTAAGAGACAGAGGACAGCCAGGATTTCAAGTTACTTTAGGCTAAAATAAATCTAACCTAAGCATATGAGTTCCCTCTTCAAGTTCTCCTAGGAGTTCCTGGCGATGGTGATAGAGATGTCCTACTTTGAGGGTCTGGCCTGTCATCATTGAGTGTGATTAGGATCAACCTTACTAGTCCTTATCATCTTTTCCTCATTTTGTTTATAACTTACATCTTCCAGTTTTTCTTTCATTTGGTGTTTTCCCATTTGGTGCCTAGTTTTTTTTTTTTCTCTTTCAGGTTCTTATTAGTTTCTCAACATGGACTCATTTAATCTTGAGAAGTTGGTGGGCGCTCTTGGTGAAGCAAACACCACTGAGTTTACCATTGTTAGCATCAAACCATTGAGTGATAATGTGTACCTGAGTGTAACTGTAGTGAGGTGTATTGTATCAATACTATCCAGCGAATCATTGTAATTAGTTAGACAGTTAGAATGTGTTAGGATGTGTGATTAACAACTTTGTATGCATGTTTGTGATGTTACACAAAGTATATAAATGAGAGAGACTCAGTTATCTTATTAAGAAAGATAATATGAGATTGTTGAGATGATGGTCTTGTATTCTGTAGTGACTTGATCTGTGTGTTTACATGGTATTAAAGCTACACAACTAATCGCCATTAAAGATCTGTTGAAGCTTCAAAGATTATTGAAAAAATAAGATCTGGAGTAATACAATGATGGCAGAACAAGATGGAAAATCAACGTCTATCAACTCATCTGAATCTCCAATGATTACCAATCCGGTAATCTCTCCATTTGGTAATTCTTTAAACCAAATAGTTTCAATCAAATTAGGAGAGAACAATTTCACGTTATGAAAATCTCTGATAGTTCGTGCAATTCAAGGAATAGGTTATGATGGAATTATGTTTAGTATTGTCAAATGTCCTTCAAAGTTGAATGATAAAGGAGACATCAGTGTTAAGTATCAAAATTGGTATTCAATAGATCGAATCTTGTATAGTTGGTTGTTGTGCACACTTGAATCTAACATTGCAACTCAAGTTGCAAAAAACTCTTCTGCAAATCAGTTATGGAAGTCGATTGAGGAGTTATGTGGAGCTCATAATAGAGCACAAATTGAATTGTACAAAACAAGTCTGAGAACTGCTAAGAAAAGAAATAAAAAGATGATTGAATATCTTAGATCTTTGAAAGAATTGTTTGGTACTCTTGCAACTACTGCAGAACCAATTTTGTCTCTGAATTAGTTTCTAGTACTTTTTTTGGGCTTGATGGTGATTATCTCCCTATTACAACTTTATTGCAAGAAAAGAGAGATGTTTCTTGGCCAGAAATATAGAGTTCACTATTAAGTTTTGAGGCCGAATTGAATCAAATTCAAGCTATGAGTGGAATTGATTCTTTACATATAAATACTCCCAAACAAGTTAATTCTACTGAAGTGAAAAATGGAAGTACCAACAACTGGAACACCAACAATGTTAAGTATCAAAATGGGAATGGTAATAGAAATCTCAACACTAGTAATAGAGCAAGAGGCCGAGGACGACGACGTGGGGGTTTCAGGTTTCCTAACAATAACATACCTCAATGTCAAATTTGTAGTAGAGTTGATCATACAACCGCTATTTGTTACTATAGAGCTGATATGTCTTACATGGGTGCACAAGGATCAACTGGTGTTCAAGGAGTTCATGGCAATTTATCACAAAGAGGTGGTTTTAATGGTCCTCATAGTGCTCATTTTATCAGTTCACAGAATCAGTTTGGCAACTTTTTCCACAGTGGTTCCATTCTTCCTTCTAATGAGTCTGTAATGGATAGTTCCTAGTATGCTGACAGTGGTGCTACTTCCCATGTCACTCCTGATGCCTTTCAGGTGTCTCAATCTTCACCATATTCAAGTACTGAATCTTTGATTGTTGGTAATTGCAACTCTTTAGATATTCAATCTATTAGCTCAGCACATATTTCTTCAGCTCATTCAAAATTGAAATTTCCAAACACTTTGGTGGTTCCCTAAATTAAAAAGAATCTGATCAGTATCTCCTAGCGTACGAAGGATAATAATGTGGTTATTAAATTTACTAACTCACATTGTTTGTTGATGGAGTAAATAACTAAAGAGATTTTACTTCAAGGAGTGCTAAGAGATGGCTTGTACTAGTTTCACAACAACATGGCTCATTCAAAGAAGTTTCTTTATATGTACGTTGCTTTACAACAATCACCAATTTCAATGTGGCATAGGAGGATGGGACATCCATAACTTCAAACTCTTCAACAGATTGTCCGTATGAATTTAAAAATTCCTGTATCTCAATCTGAATTTTGTTCTATTTTTCCTCTTGGCAAGCATCATGCCTTACCATTTTCTTCTTCAAATAAGTGTAGCTCTACTATTTTAGAGTTGATACATACAGATGTATGAGGACCCTCTCCTGTCACTTCTATTGAGCGATTCAACTATTACATCTCTTTCATTGATGACTGCACAAGATTTACATGGATTTTTCCATTGAAGTATAAATCTGATACGTTTAAAGTATTTCAAACTTTTAAACTGCAAGTAGAAAATCAATTTGGAACTTCTATCTAGAAACTTCAATCAGACTGGGGAGGAGGGTTTCGAGTGTTTAAGTCTTTTTTGGAAGCCAATGGAATTATATTCCAATACCCCGACCCTTACACACATGAGCAGAATGGGATAGTGGAAAGGAAGCATAGACACATTGTGGAAACTAGTTTAACGTTGCTTGCTCATGCTAATTTACCAACATCTTTGTGGTGGACAGCCTGTGAAACTACTACGTTCCTCATTAATCACCTTTCTATCAGGGTACTACACAACATATCTCCTTATTAGAAGCTATATCAATTGCCTTCTAACTATTCTCTTTTAAAGGTGTATGGGTGCTCTTGTTTTCCTTATTTTAGATCTTATAACACCAACAAGTATCATTATAGATTTGAGGAATTCTTATTCTTGGGATATAGTTCACAACACAAAGGATACAAATGCATGTCAACTGCTGGTAGAGTATATATCTCATGCCATGTCCTGTTTAATGAAACTGAGTTTCTGTATTCTTATTTATTTCAGTCTCCACAGTCTCGTACTGATGTACTCCCTATAGGTCCGCTGATTACTCTTCTTATACCTTTTGATGGTCATGTGGATAACAATTCCAACTCAAATGTACAAAGTTCTCTTACTGAAACAACTATCCCACCTATTTCTCAGCCAGTTGTGTCTACTCCAGCTACTTCTCCAGTCACTTCACCAATCAATCCACCAATTTCCTCACCAGTTCCTCAACCGTACCTCCACTTTACACTCATCCTATGATCACAAGGGCGAAGGATGGTATTAGCATGAAGAAGGCTTTAGTCTCTACTGTCTCCTCATCACTAGATGACATTCTTAAGTCTACAGCTCAGGCTTTACTGATTCCTCATTGGAAAGTGCAATGGAGCAAGAGTATAAGGCATTCATTAAAAATGGTACTTGGTCTTTAGTTCCAGCTGTTTCTTCTCAAAACATTGTAGGAAACAAGTGGGTTTTTACCATCAAACGTAATTCAGATGGTTCGATTAATCGTTATAAAGCTTGGTTAGTTGCAAAGCGATTTAAATAGATACCGGGAGTTGATTTCTCTAAAACCTATAGTCTTGTTATCAAGGCTTCTACACTAAAAGTTATATTCTCCATTGCTATTACTTTTGGCTGGCAACTTCGACAAATTGATATTAACAATGCATTTCTAAATGGTACTTTAAAGGAGAAGGTCTATACTAATCAACCTAAAGGTTTTGTTACTGCTGATAATGCTGGATTAGTATGTCGCTTGCACAAAGCCTTGTATGGACTACGCCAGGCTCCACGAGCTTGGTTTGAGGCACTGAAACAACATCTCCTAAATTAGGGTTTCAAAAACTCTATTTCTGATCATTCTTTATTCATTCTTTACACTTCAACTGGTACCCTTTATGTCTTGGTGTATGTGGATGATATTATCATCACCGAGAGTAATTCCGCCATGATTCAGCAGTTCATTTCCTCTCTTAATCATAAATTTGCATTGAAGGATATTGGTGATTTGAGTCTTTTCCTTGGTTTTGAAGTTCACTGTGACTCAACTAGATTGTATCTTAATCAATCCAGCTACATCAACACTCTTCTTCTTAAAGCTAGTTTGGAGAATGTCAAACAATTGATACACCTACTGTAGTTCACAAAGAGTTGAGCGAACCTTTTGCCCGAGCTTTCTCTGATCCAACTCTCTATCGAAGCATCTTGGGAGGTCTTCACTATGTTGTGAACACAATACCGATATTGCTTACATTGTTAACAAGTTAAGCCAATATCGCGGTCCCCTTCCATTCTTCATTGGCAAGCATTAAAGAGAGTGTTACGATATTTGAAGGGTATTCTTCTTCATGGTTTATGTTTCAAGTCTGGATCTAAGCTGCTATTAAAGGGTATTCGGATACTGACTGGGCATCCTCTATCGAAGATATAAAGTCACGTTATTGGGTTTGGAGTGTTCTTTGGTTGCAACTTAGTGTCATGGCAGTCTAAGAAGCAAAGTATGGTTGCTCGATCCAACACTGAATCTGAGTATAGAGTTATGGATAATGTTGCTGCTTAACTTCAATGGATTAAGTCTCTTCTACATGAACTGCATTTTCCTCTTCCACATACTCCTGTGGTGTAGTGTGACAACATGAGTGCAACTGCTCTGGCTCATAATCCTGTTTTTCATTCAAGAACGAAGCACATTGAGATTGATGTCCATTTCATTCGTGATCAGGTCCTAAAACGAGCTTTTATAATTGCTCATGTACCTTCAGTTGATAAACTTACTGATGGTTTTTCTAAACCATTGTCTACTTCAAGATTTACTTATCTTTGAATCAAACTTGGTGTAGGTATACTACCCCTGCGTTTGAGGGGGAATGTTAGCATCAACCATTGAGTGATAATGTGTACCTGAGTGTAATTATAGTAAAGAGGCATATGTCTGGTCCTGCTATAGGGCACCCACACACAAAGTGTCCTTTTTACATGACAGTTAAATAATGCCCCTTAAATCTTCTTTGGACGGTCCCATAATAATGGAGAGTGATATTGCTTGTCCTTCTACCCCACGTAGAGAGGGCCTGCTAAATATGGTTGTAGGTAAGTCAATCGACTCCACGTTGTCTCTTTCCAAACAACCTGCAACCAAAAGAAAGGGGAAATAGGTAGCCCAAAATCTACAACTCTGACTTTCTAAATCTTGTAACCCAATTAAAGCTTGGAAAAAAGGTTCTCCAAAATATGCCAGTAGTGTTTCAAAAAGTATTAGTCTGGAGAAACCCCCAGACACGTGTCGAACATGCATAATAATTTCTCGTATTTTACTATTATTTTATATTAGTGGTAAATTGGATATAGTATCCACAAAGATTTTTCAAATATCTTAAGAATTAAGGCTACCCTAAAGTTTTATAGAATTTTAACTTGTTTTAATTTAATTAATTTAATTTAATGGGAATTAAAAACTAACAATATGCAAACAAAATAAACAATTAATTAAAATAACTGAATTATAAACAGTTTAAATCTTAATAAACTAACCTAATATAATTCAAACTAATATTCAAATAATCAATAAATCAATATAAAAAAATATTTAAACAAACATCTAAACAAACCCCCACTAAACATCATAATATACTTGGATTGTTTTCAAACACTAGAACATGACATTACTTCATACCATAGTTATAATCACATCACATGAAATCTTGGAATCATTAAATCATAATTCATGATAAGTTGATAGCCTTTAGCCCGACCATCAGTTTTCTTAAATTCAATGAAAATGCCACATTTTTATCATTATAAATCTACCCATTGGATAAAACACAACACCGTAGAAATACGAAAGTATTACACTCAATGAAGATCATGCCTAATCTAAGCCAATATTAATCGAAGCCGCATAATAAACAACTTAGAACACAATCACCTAGAACATCCACTCGGAAAAAGTCATATAGATTAATCCTAGTTACTACTATAATTGTTGTCAATAACTATAGACATAGATTTGAACACTCTATATTAAGGAACATATTGGCCACTATGCACTTAACATAAAGAATCACTAGTTGTAATAACAACTTCTTTAATTTGTGATTGACATGTATGAATCGATCTAAAGCATTAAGTACATGATTTCATAATTATAACTACAATAACAATTCAAAGTATATGACATGTTTAGGGTTTATTTAAATTAACTTACTATTCAGTCATGCTGAAAATAAACAATGCAAATATCACTACAAAAGGATACCGGATTAGGGACTGGAAAGTCGTCGCTATCCCGCGTTACCGACGGGAATAGCGACGGGAAACCCCGTCGCTAACCTGGTCGTCGCCATTTTAATTAGCGACAGCTTGTCAGGTTTAGCGACGGACCTCGTCGTATTAGCGACGGGACCTCGTCGCTAATGTTACAAGTGGATTGGTCGACTTTCGTTTAACTGTGCCACGTGGAAAATTAGTGACGGGCCCCCGTCGCTAAAGCCCTGTCGCCATTTGTCCACGTGGCTCATTGTTAGCCATGTGGACTGGGATTAGCGACGGGACCCTGTCGCTAAATACTGAAAAAATTATTTTTATAAAAATAGGTTTATATTATATATAATATATATTAAAATATATAATTTAATTTAATAAAATAAATTTCATATATATAATATTTTTTAATTTAATTTAAATTAATATTTATTAAATGAAATATATTTTTTGATTTAATTTAAAATATTAATTTAATTTAAAACTAATTTAATATAAAATATAATTTATTAAATTATTTAATAAAATTTATAAAATATTTTTTAATTTAATTTAAAATTAATATTTAAATGAAATGTTTTAAAATAATATTTAAATTTAAAAATTCTTTTTAAAACTTTAAGGACAGGTAAATAAAAGGAAATGCATGTAGAAATAACTGAAGTAACCTACCAAAATGAATTAAATACAACAAAAAAATGTTAATTACAAGTATGAAAATATACAAAACAAGATACGAACAACTTAAGGCTAAATATACAAGGAAAAGATGCTCAATCGTCAAGATCATCGTCGGTTTCTGAGTCATCAGCTGGAACATCGATCTCTCGGAGGCGCTGGCGCGAATGAAATCCCAAGTCTGTCCATAAGAGCCTGCTCCATGCGATGCAACTGGTCTTGGACCTCTCGCAACTGATCTTGGGTTAGAGTGTGATCCTGCATAATCCGAAGAATTTGTGTCTGCATCTCCTGGAAGTCCCTTCGCAATGGGCTCATTAGGAGAAGAAATAGGCCAAGAATATCCAGCTCCATCTCCACCTCCACCTCCAGTTTCTCCTGCAACTCCTCCAGCTGTAGCATGTCTGCGCCGCGACCCCGACGATGTCCACCCTATTCCATATGTCCATCCTTTGTTGTCGCACTCAACGACGGACAAATATAGATCGTTCTCATCTATCGGGGTGTCAGGCTAGGACTATGTCAGCTCAATCCGTCTGCGCTAGATCGCCGTCTAAATTAAGAATTAAAACATTTAAAAGTCATTGATACCTATCATTAACTAACTAAACAAAATTTTTAAATAAAACTATTTACTTACGACAATCTTCTCTACTCTCGAATCGAGAAAAGTTACGCCATCATAATGTTTCGTATGGAAGTATAGGCATAACTCCAAAGCAGTCGAAGGTCGACCTAACTTCTCTGCCTACAAAAAATATATTTAAAAAAGATTAAGTTTGAAACTAAATCCATATATATATATAAACTTATTATAACATAACTTACCAGCCTCTCTGCGTGCTGATAAAGGGATATTGAGGCACCAGTATGCATTGCAGTCCTTATATCGGGTCCCCCTTTCTCAGTTCTCCGATTCTTACTTGCTCGCTCTGACTTCTTCTTAAAATCAGGGGTGGATCGCATCTTCTTATAGTGGTCGAAGATCTCAGTAGATACATGTGCAGGCTTCTTATCTTTCGAGCACATCTTGCTAATAAAATCGACGTACCGAGTAGCAATCTGCCTATCGTACGACTCTCTAATAGCTGCGTCATCCGATGGCTCCCAATCGAATGACAACTATAGGCAAAAAATAATAAAATTTTAAGTTTAACTATAAATACTTTTCAATTATTGTTTGTAAATCTTAGGTAAATGAAACAATCTTAACTTAAACAACTTTACCTTCCATTGATTCCAGTAAATATCTCACATGTGCTACGGAACATGCTCCCAAGAATAACCGTCCTTGTGCAAGGAGTGTTTGTATGCCCTAGTCATCTCTAGGCAGCTCTGTCAGATGGGTGTAATTTACGTCCACTAAATTGAAAACGAGGCGTTAGAGAAAGTTTATAAAAAATAAGTAAACATAAGACTTCGTACGTATACTTACTATTTGTCATCTTTCACGACCAATAATATCCGCCCCGAGGGTTGGCTAGTAGTATTGCTTCGTCGTCGTCCACATGGGGCTGTACCTATGGACGAGTCACTCGAACACTGTGCTGAAGAACTCGACGACTGCTCTACTTGCTAACTCGGAGAGGGCGAGGCATGCAAATTAGGATGGAGTGGTGGTGGGGCTGTACGGTGGTCGTTCGTATGATCATGAAGATGTGAGGGAGATATTGATCCCCTGATGAAATAATAGGTCCAACACCTGGCCTAAACGTACCATGATCATCAACGAGTGGAGCGGGTATGGAGGAAAGTAAAGTGGAATAAATCTGCATAGAGGTGGGATCATCACTAAAAATAGATGGCAGACATGAAAGATGTAGAGGGATGTGAGGAATGTGCATAATGTGGGCGAGGCGTCTGATGGAGAAATGGGGTTTGCTGAGAAGGGTGGTATTGGTATAGATGAAATGGGGTATGCTGTGAAGGGTGGTATGGGTATGGATGCAGACTTTGATGATCTTGACTAGCCTGTGTAGGTAGAGTAGCATCATCATGAGAACGTCGGTGTGATCCACCCGATAGTTGATCTCTAGTAGCGATGGATCGTCCGCTAGATCGAACACCAGATCGTCCACTGAATCCCTCACCAGAAGATGGGTCGTAACTTCTGCATGACGACATAACTTTATAAAAAATTAAGATTAAGTTAGATACGCGTGAACCTCCAACATTTAAAATTTTACGTAACAAGTAAAAAAATATAATTGCATCATTTAGCAACTAAACAAGATAGTATCATGGTTTGTCGTCATCGTCCTCATCATTCGATGAAAACTCGGATTTATCATTTTCATCGTCTTCTTTGTCGACGTTTGACATGTGTGCGCCACTACGATCAGCTAGTGAAGTTGGAACATCGTTGCCAATATCAACCTAAGTATCATGCTCAGGTAGCTGCTCCTGAAAAGCATCTTGTTCTATAGGCGCACTGTCAACGTTTTCGACTAAGTTTTGTTCATCGATGATTTTCGATTGAAGTCTACTCGTAGCTTGCCAATTGTTTTGTGCATTTCTTACACTTGGGTATGAAAAAAAGTACACCTGACTAGCTTGCATGACTAGTATGAAAGGCTCGTACTTGTTCAATCACAGATTTCGATGTGCATCAATGATTTTTAAGGATCACTGAAATCTTATCCCGACATTGATCGTGGGATCGAACCATTGACACTTAAAAAACACAGTACGTAGGAATCCACCGTATTCAATTTCAATCACTTCTTCTAATTGCCCGTAAAAGTCATTGTCACATTGTGCATAATTCGTGCCCCTTACGCACACCCCGCTACTACGCATATATTTGATTGAGCGATGCGACACGGTCTGAAATTTGTAGCTATTAACAAGATACACGTGATATACGGTGCAAAGTCGACTAGGGCCGTATGATAACATTTGAAGTGTTGTATCTTGAATAGATGATGGAGCAACAACAACAACAACAACAACAACATAGCCTCAGTCCCAAATTAACTGGGGTCGGCTACATGTATCAAACTTTTCCATTGTGCTCGATTAAGTGCAATTGATGGTGAGCTTTCCAAACCATTCAAATCCCTCCTAATTAATGCATCCCATGTTAACTTTGGTCTGCCCCTACCTCGTCGAATTTCTACAGTTTCTATTGAGTCAAGTTTTCTAGTTGGAGCATTTGTAGGCCGTCTTTGTTTGGTCGCCCTTCCCTAATCGTTGTATCAATTGGTGCCACTCCTACTTGTCTTTGAATTTCTATATTTCTTATTCTATCTTTACGAGTTTTACCACACATCCACCTAAGCATCCTCATTTTTGCTACGTTCATTTTATGTAATTGTTGTTGCTTTACCGTCCAACATTCACTTCCATAGAGCATAGCTGGCCTAATTGCGGTCCTAAAAATTTTTCCTTTTAACTTAGTAGGAACATTTCGATCACAAATCACCCCTGTTGCACTCCGCCATTTCTTCCATCCAGCTTGAATTCTATGTGTGACATCATTCTCAATGTTACCATCATTTTGTATGATTGATCATAGGTACCTAAAGTGGTTTACCTTAGGAACTTCTACTTCTCCTAATTTTACCACTCCGTCATTTCGATGTCTAGTGTTTCTAAACTCACAGTGCATGTATTCGATTTTCGTCCTACTCAACTTAAAGCCTTTAGATTCTAATGTATTCCTCTAGAGTTCTAATTTCCTATTCACTCCATCTTTAGTTTCATCCACTAAGACAATATCATCTGTAAATAACATACACCATGGTATATCCTCTTAAATATGTCTAGTTATTTCATCTATAACTAAAGTAAATAGATATGGGCTTAAAGTCGATCCTTGATGTAATCCTATCGTAATGGGAAATTATTTTGTAGCTCCTCCAAATGTCTTTATACTCGTTACTACTTCATCATACATATCCTCAATAGTGTCCATGTATCTAGCATGCACTCTTTTTCTTTCTAGAACCCACCAAAGAACATCTCTAGGGACCCTATTGTATGTTTTTTCTAAATCTACGAATACCATATGAAGATATTTTTTCTTTTCTCTATATTTTTCTAACAATCGTCTTACAAGGAAAATCGCCTCCATAGTTGACCTCCCAGGCATGAAACGAAATTGGTTCTCTGATATTGTTGTTTCTCTCCTTAGCCTATTGTCAATTATCCTCTCCCAAAGTTTCATAATGTGACTCATAAGTTTAATTCCCCGATAGTTTGAGCAACTTTGAATGTCTCATTTTTTTTAAGATTGGCACAAGTTTGCTTCTTCTCCAATCCATTGGCATCCGTTTTGATTTTAAAATTTTATTGAAAAGTTTTGTTAACCAAGTCAATCCAATTTCTCCTAAGCATTTCCAAACCTCTATGGGTATTTCATCTGGGCCACACGCTTTCCCTATTTTCATTCTTTTCAATGCCTCTTTAACTTCTACAATTCTAATATTGCATGTATAGTTTACATTTCTTTCTCGGTGTGGGTTTTCATCTATTATAGTATCAACTTGACCATCATTAAATAAACTATCGAAGTAACTTCTCCATCTCTCCTTAATATCCTCCTCGCGTTAAAACATTTTGATTTTCGTCTTTAATACATCTTACATGACTTAGGTCTTGTTTCTTTTTATCTCTTAATTTGGCTAGCCTATATATATATATTTTTTCGCCATCTCTATTACCTAACCTTGTATATAGATCTTCCATGAAATTTGTTTTAGCTTGACTAACTACTTTTTTAGCTTGTTTTCTAGCTTCTCTATATTGATTGCACATATCTTCATCTTGACACTTAGGTATTTTCCTATACATCTCTCTTTTAGTCTTAATTGCTCATTATACATCCTCATTCCACCACCATGTTTCTTTCTTGGTGGTCCCAAGCCTTTAAATATACCTAATACGTTTGATCCCACTCTTCTTATGGAACTACTCTTTTCTAGCCTTATTGTATTAGCATCTAAGTCAAGATTCCAAATATTTTCCTTTAATAGTTTTTCTCTAAACTCTACTTGTTTACTATGTTTTAGGTTCTACCACTTAATTGTAGGGTTGCTAACTCTGTTATTTATATTATGTCGTCGTGTTAGCTTAATATCAAGTACTACTAACTTATGTTGGGTAGTAAGTGCTTCACCAGGTATTACTTTGCAGTCTCTACATATTTTTCTATCTATTTTTCTTGTTAAAAGAAAATCTATTTGACTCTTATTATGACCACTACTAAAAGTAATTATATGTGACTCCTCTTCCTAAAACTAGTATTTGCTAAGAAAAGATCGTATGCTGAAGCAAATTCTAAGATTGATTCTCCTTCTTCATTTCTATTACCATAACCAAAACCTCCATGAACTCTCTCAAACCTATCGTTACTTGCCCCGACATGCTCATTTAAAACTCCTCCAATAAAAACCTTTTCATCTAATGGTATACTTTGCATATATCCATCCATATCGTCGCAAAACTTGCGTTTGATGCTCTCGCTTAATCCTACTTGTGGTGCATAGGCGCTAAGTATGTTAATTTTTTCGTCTCCAATAATTAATTTAACTAGAATCAATCTATCCCCCATTCTTTTAACCTCTACGACCTTATCCTTATAATCATTATCCACTACAATTCCTACTCCATTGCATTTTCTATCTATACCGGTGTACCACAATTCCGGTGTACCACAATTTAAACCTTGTGCTTCCTATTTCTCTACTCTTTTCTCTTACCCATTTTGTCTCTTAGAGGCAAGCAATATTGACTCTCCTTCTAATCATGGTATCTACTAGTTCTATTGACTTCCCCGTAAGTGTCCATATGTTCCATGTTCCTAAACGAATTTTTTCTCCCCTTTGTATTTGTTTTCCTTTTCTATTTCTATTTTGTCTAAAAGATCTAGTGTCCGTATCTATGATTTTGTTTTTATTTTCGTGTTTGTTTTGAACTAGCTTCTTTACCCACACCCGTCCTTTGTGTGGGGACCCTTGCTCATTTTTCTTCACATCTGGGCGACGATGTGAAGGGACTAGCTTCTTCACCCACACACGTCCTATATGTGGGAACCTTTGCTCATTTTTCTTCACACCCTGGCGGCGATGTGAAACACACCCTTGCTCATTTCTCACTACACCCGGCTCCGATGCGGCGCGTCGCTAGGTGGGAACACCCTAACGTTTATATATGTTTGATCCATTTCATGAAATTACGCTGGTCGTCAACCTATCGCAACCCTCGTCCATTTTCCAAGAATGAAAAATGAGCTTGGGGCCTCCCTCCCCCACTTTTCGGGTATGAAAAGTGAGTTTCAAACCTCCCTTACCCATTTTTCAGTATGAAAAAATGGGCGTCAGAGTCCTCCTCCTTTATCCGGACTTGGGACCGGCTATGTAGCGCACATAGTGTACAACATAGGTGGAGTTTGAATAGATAATGGAGCCTACCGCCTAAAACGTTTCATTCATAAACTTCAATTTCATATAAAAAAAAGAAATAAAGAATTATTTTAATATGCATGTACAAATGAGTTACGAATTATTGAAACTAACTTGAGAAATGTTTCTTAAGATGTTCATCGATTGCACTTTGTGTAATATTCACGTGTTTGGAACGCAATTCTGATACGTAATCCTAACAGGAAAATGGAATAATGTAAGGATTGTGATTGAATAAATTAAAGATAATTATTAAGATTGAAGCATACCTAATGAATGGAGTGACCTCGAGACAATTTAACAACACATATGAGTGTGCGACGTTACACTCGTCATCCGTGAGATAATGCTTCTTTGATCTCCCGTAGGCCCGACCTGGGTGGGTGAATATTGAGAAGTTTCCATTAAAATCTTGAGTTGGTCCGACTCTACCATCATAATTGAGGGGCAGACGGTTGTGCGAGGTGGAGACGTGTTCCTCAAAATAATATGAACAAAATACGACTGCTTCTTCCACTAAGAAAGCATTGCACATTGAGCCCTCAACCTTTGCCTTATTCCTAACATTATTTTTTAAATGTTTCAAGTGCCTACATTTGTAGAAGTAAGTTAGTAAAAATGTATATCTTAATGTGTGATATAAATTGTGTACGATTCTAGTTGATTACCTCTCAAAAGGATACATCCATCGAAATTGTACTAAGCCAGCAAGGATAGCCTCGTACGCCAAATGGATAGGGAGATGCTCTATTGAAACGAAAAAACTTGGAGGAAATATCTTCCTCCCCATGCGCGGTCCAACAATAGTAATCGGGAACGAATCCACCCCTCACTAGATGAAGCTCTATTGTGTCTACATCGTAGTATTTATCGTTGTGACATTTTCGACAAGGACATCGAATTTTCACTTCGTTCAAGTAAGTGGTGCAGTGTTGCATGACAAGTTTTATAAAGTCCTTCACGCTAACCACAAACTCTAATTCAATGTAATCACCTTTAGTATAGTTGTACATCCAATCTTGGGACACAGACATCTCGAAATACCTAAACAACCCTAATTGAATACACGTACACATCAATCACTAAATAAATTTTAGTCGATTGTTAATCGTAATTAGTCGAATCAATTGCATTTGCACATACTTTGCGTAATATATTTTATACGTTTTAGTTGATTGTTTACCGTAATTAGTCGCACTAGTTGCAATATATGCACATACTTTGCGTAATATATACTATTGTACATACGTTATTATAAATTATTATAATCTAATGGTGTCTCATTTTTTATTTTTCCTTAGTAAGTTTAAATTTGATTCCGATATTTGAAGTTTATTTTTAAGTGCTTCAATTTGTTCTAAAAATTTTTGTTTACTTCATTTTTTTGATTGGCACATGAACATGTTATATATAAAGTTTGGAACAATCAGTAGGACTTCATGTACTTAGTAAAATAAAGCTTTAGAGACAAAATGAGGGTATGTATGGTACATGAACCTTCTAATGTTCTGTTTTGAAACATTGCTTTTTGTGGTTTAATGTTATTAATGGTTGTTGTAAATCGCGTTGTGTACATGAATGTGATTGTTTCTCCATTTATTCGTTTGAAATGAAAGGACACAGTTTCTATGAGAATTTTATTGATGACACTGTTAATTACACAGGAAATACAAGAGCCAAAGAGTGATAAATAAGATTAATTTAGTTCATAATCTAAACAGACTAATCAAATAAAGTTCAAATTTGTGTTAACCACCAAATTCACCAAATTTAGGTAACAAAATGGTTCATGGGAAGAAGGCTGTATCAAGAAATCGCTTTTTTAAGTTTATGATTCTTGGATTTTAAAAAAAATTGGTAATCTTTTGTCTCACTCTTTATGTATACAATATATTTTTGTGTTTGTGTTGTGAGATTTCCCATGTTTAGTGGCAAACAATACCAAAGGCTTTCAGAATTAAGAGACTCAACCAAGGGACTAACTATAAACATGTCATGTTTCACAAAGGAGGCAAAACTTGGCATGTTAAAGTAAGGAGTGATGACGGCGATATGTGGTTGGAGGAAGGATGGGCGAAATTCGTTTACGATAATGAGATAGGACTTGGAGATTTGGTAGTTTTTAAGCACAATGGCAACATGGCTTTCGTAAACATGCATTTCATTTCTATTTTTCGCAATAAGCAAATCTTAAAAAATTACAATCATACATACATAATTTTTTTTTCCTAAATATAAATAATTCAAAATCAAACAAAACAATTATTATAAAATTTCAATTCTAGCCTCATGCATTTTATTTTAAAATGTGCATATTTAAAAAATTCATATATATCATGCAAATTTGCATTTTTTGGCTCAAAAATTTTAAAAATTGATATCAAATTTTGACCAAATCACACAATATTCCAGATTTATAATTTAAAATTAAAAAAAAATTAATTTTACCTAGTTAGGGCACCGTGGAATGTGACACAAAAATAATCAAAAAATAATTAAATTGAAATCACAAGCATGCATTTTATTTGTCACAAAAATAAAGAAATATTAAATATCAACATACAAAATTTATTCCAACATTTTAATCAATTTAACAAATTTTATTCACCTAAAAATACATGAAATACAAATTTAATTTCCAAAAATTTTATTCCAACATAAAATACAAAATTACAAGTTTTTAATCAAACCATTACATTTTTTAATTTAACATGCATATATATACAAAATTCATTCCAAAACCTCATTTTTTTTTACAGAAAATGCAAATTTTCACATTAAATACAAATTTTCATAATAAAATATTATAAATCAACTTAAATAACAAAAAATAAAATATATAAGATAAATAAAGAATTATACCTAAATCCCAAATCAAGAAGGAGATGAGAGTGGCCGAGGCGGTGGCGGTGGCGAGGCAGAGGCGGAGGCGGGTTGGCCGAGGCGGAGCCGAGTCACGGTGACCAAGGTGAGGGAGAGGGTCCGGCAGAAAGGGAGAGGGTCGGGCAAAGAAGGAGAGGGTCACGATGAAGGAGATGAGGGGAAAATCGAGTGAGCGAGAGAGGGCGAGGAGAGGAGAGGGCGAAAGAGAGGGAGTGAAAACCAGAGAGGAGAGGAAGAGAGAGGGTTTTGATCCGGATCTAATTTCCTGGATTAGCCACGGGAATAGCGACGGGGTAATCCCGTCGGTATTCTCGCACGTGGCCCTCTTATTTCAAGCCACGTGGCGTTCTCTTTCGCCACGTGGCCGAGCAAAATTGGACCTGTGCGGGAGTTTTCCTGCCTAAAAAAATAGTGGCAGGGGTCGTCGCTAACCCCGTCGCTATTTTCGTCAACGGGTCAACATCGGTCCCCGTCGCTATTGGCATCCATTTTTGTAGTGTGTGTAATTAAGAGACATAATTAAATAAATAAGTACCTCTTAATTAAAGCTCCAATGTTGCTTCACATATAAAACTAAACTTAAAAGATGAGATTGAAAAGAAGAGTAATGGAAAGTTAAAAAAAGAATAAGAGAGAAAAGAGAGAGTAGATAGAGTTATTTCGAAGCTATTTGTTCCTATATATGTTTTCCCTAAGGGTGCATCTCCTAGATAAATAAAAATTCCTCATTCTCATCTAAAAAATCTGTTATCAACCTCAATGATTTGTTAGCGATTCCTTAGTTGTACACAAATCGCTGAGTTAATAACTAAGTTTTTGCTGCTGATTTAGGTGGTGATTTTCAATGTAAGTTTAAATCGATGGCTAATCGCTAGACATATTTTCTAGTTGACTGTTTTGTTCTTCTTCCTACTTTCTTCCATATCTTCGTTTTCCTATTTAAATCCTGAAATCACAAAAATAAGAGAATACCTAGTGTAATATCGTCTTTTATGTATAAAATCAACCTAAATTACACTATAAATATGTCAAATTATTGACTTGTCACCCCTTTCTAGTAATATAGAAGGTAAAGGAAAAAGAATGTTGGAAAGTGGTAGTATGTCACCAAACGCCCTAAAAAATCCAAATGCTCTATGGCTTTGCATACTAAATATGTTAGAATGGTTGACATACCAGTTGACACCAATGAGAATCATCTATTGGAATGTGCAGGGACTTGGGAACCCTTGCCGTATTACCTATCTACAAAAATTAATTCGTAGTACTTCCCCAAGTATAGTTTTCTTGTATGAGACTAGACTTGCAGGTGTAAAGGAAAACAACATCAAACGACGTTTAGGTTTTAGTAATGGCCTTAATGTGGATAGTGATGGTTATAATGGGGGCTTTCTAGTCCTTTGGGATAAAGATTGGGATGTGCAGTGAATGTCTTACTCAAAAGGTCTCATCGACTCCTTAATTACTATGGAATATGAAAGAAAATGAGGTTTACTGGGTTTTATGGAAATCCTAATAGATAGATCATGAAAGTTAATCATGATATTAAAGGGGATAATGTCTGGCCAATGGGTTTGCGGGGTTGATTTCATTGAAATCACTAGTATGAATGATAAGAAAGGATGAGAATGAGAAACCTTTCCAACTCATCCTGAACTTTCATCGTGCTCTTAGTTATTGTAATCTTAGTGACCTTAGATTCTCTGGTCCTAAGATGACGTGGAATAACAACAAGAAGGGGAGGCAAATATTCAAGAAAAGTTGGATCGATTTTTCTTAATTGAAAAATGGTGAAATGATTATTTTGACGCGAAAGTAAAAAATCTGGACTTTAGTAAGTGTGATAATAGGCCAATTCAACTTTCTTTGTTTCCCAATGCGGCCAAGGAGTTGAATACAAGAGCTGGGAGAAGTTTCATGTTTGAATTTTACTAGATTAAAAATGAGGAGCGTAGGAAACTTGTTAAGGATGAATGGGGTCCTATCTGTGCCTTGGGGGATCCTATGGAAAACTTACTAGCATCCTTGGCTTAGTGTAGTCAATCTTTTCAGTAGAGTTTAAGAACTTATGGCGATATCTTTTCTAGGATTGAAAACTGCAAACGAGAGCTCGAATAACTATATTTAATCAGTGAGGAGGTTGGTGTAATCCCCAAGATCAAAAAAGCTGAAAAAAATCTTTTTGACGGCCTCAGTCCTTACAAACTGGGTCACGTCGCCTTAAGTCTACATGAACCCCTGAGTCAACCCTCACGAGTTCAACATAAGCTTAGTCAACCTCTATTTCCATTATTATATGTCATTCATTGACATAGAGTTGAGTTATTCAGTATTTACAAATCTTACAAATTAAGCGGAAGGAATTAATAAAAATCACAACTCCTATTTAAACCAAATGAGTCAGACAACCTAAATGTAGAACCCTACAAGCATATCTAAACCTGTATATCTGATGAATAAGTGAAAAGCACAATCAATAGAGATATACAATCATAGAGAGCCACGCACAACCCAAAATATCCCTAGTGTTTTGAAACAACATAAGTATAATAAAAATCAAAAGCTGAAACCTATAAAAGTAGCAAGAGGAGGGCTTTAATGTCTTCAGAGAATAACCCCTAGTACTGGTGCCTTGCCCTTGCTCGACTGCGAATCCGCACTCAGTCATCAACATGAGAATGACGAGCCTAGTAAGTAAAAGCCAATTGGATCTAAACAATATTTCAAGAACATTAAATAAAACAATCTATAAATCATGTGTTAAGTAAGGAAAGATGTGAATGAAATTAAGTGTATGAAAATAAGACTGAAAAATGAGATTAATGCGAATGAGTGTCGAAAGAGACAAAGGAGAGGTGCTTCAAGTAATCCAGACAACTAAATGCGGGTGCCACAGGGTTGGGGTCAAGACTCGCTGCAATGCCATGCAGACTCAGTTCCTAGGAAGCGGCAACACCTGCTTAAACTATACCATCGCGAATGAGGGATATCAACAGTGCCCCAGATAAAACACCTCATTCCACCAAATCCAGTGAATCGGGATCGTGGCACTACTTGGAAGCCGACAACCACAATCTTAAGACACATTCTTCACTCACTTGGCCCTCAAACACTCAAATAGAAGTGGAAGTCCAAACGAAGGGGTATAATCAAAATAAAAATGCATTCATAGATAATGAATTACTTGTACATCCCCTATCTGGTATTACTTACCTTGGATGAAAGCTAACATGCACACTCTCGCTGCTCCAACATGTTCCCCGAACTAATCCCTGACACCCAAGCTAGTCCGCTAAGTCCCTGGTATCCATTTAGATTAGTTCTAAATGTGTTAATGTTCATTTGATTATGTAAGGCTTACTATTTTCCATTCCAAACACTTATGTTTTTCTAGTCTTATTGCTCAAACTATACTTGGCTATTTGAGCTCAAACATAGCTGGAATCGATCTTGCAAGGTCTCAAGTGCCAGTTCCGGTGTTTATAAGTGTAAACTAGTAACTAAACTCATTTAGAAGTCATTTGTATGGTTTAAAATTTCATCTACAAAAATCAGTCCAACATGGTTTTGTCTTCAAATTATAACTTAGACAATTAAAATGCATATAAAAAAATGTGTTAGAAATCTAGGATTTGTATAAAAATTGCTAGGCATCAAAAGCATGTACTAACAATTGATTCTGGAAAATTTAGTTGAGTTTCAAGGTCGTTAAATCCTCGGGAAAACCAAAAAGCAATTTCAGCTTCAAATTAACTCAATTGAAAAATAACCCAACACTTGATCAAAAAGCCCGATTAGACAAGTTGAAATGGCGTGAAAATCACTAGAAAACTTCATCATAGTAAAAAATATGAAATCAAGGAAATATGAGACAAATCTGATGTCAAGAAAACCAAGAAAAACTTGAAAAATTAGTTCTACAAAAATTGACCAGAGCATTGGGTAGCGCGCTAGGTGGCCTATGTAGCGCGATATGTGCAAGTAGCGCACTGCCCAGCCTAGATAGTGCACTATCCAGTCTAGGTTCTGCAATTTCCCAGCAGCTGCGGGATTTGGGTTTTTGTCCCAATTCCACATAGGCCGTCTCCATCTCCTGAATACCCCACAGGGGGCCTAATGACCTCCACCGAAGAGCATATCAACAACAATTTGTCTTAATTTAACAGCCATTTATCGTCAAAGCCAAGATTAAAACTTGCAGATCAAGAACACAAATTCAAACTCAAAACTAAAAACCATTTGTCAACCCAAATGAATCATTCAAAATCAGAGTGGAATAACTTTTTATAGAGAGGAAACACTAAATCAACTCATAATTTCATTAGTACAATAAAAGTCCCAATTTAAATTCAATAAACTAAGCAATAAGAAAAGGAAATGCTTACCTAAGGTTGTTCCTTGTTCTAGCTTGATTTTCTAGCCCCTAATGGCCGGTGAATGCCTCCAAATCATCTCCAATTTCCTCACTTTACAGTAAGCTTTGCTAGCTTTCTCATTTTCTCTTCTCTTTCAGAGTTGGAGTATTTTTCTTTTGCATGTTAAAAACATCCAAATGAGTATTTATACTCTAGTCATATTACATCCTCACTAGACTTTGGCTTATTAGTTCAAATTTTTTAGTTAACTTAGACCCACTTGATTTTGCCTAAGTTATCGCAATTTTAACTTTTTCTAACTAAAACTTATCATTTTGTAGAAATCATATACCCGTCGTATGTACACCTTCTTAGGCGCACCTCGCTTGAAAGTCGAACGCAATAGGGAAATAATTAAGTGGCATTGTTCATTGGGTATAAGTTAGTAATGTATAACATAAAACAAATATAACATGCCTTGGTGTCAACTCTTAAGGGTTGACCAAGTACGCCACATCATCATAAGTTCCCGTCAGAGTCCTGTGGTGACACATGACACGAGTTAGAGATTTAAGGTTGTTACAGCCTTCCAAACTAATTAGAATTCCATCCCCGAAACTAAAATAACTTAAACTAAGACTTACTAGAATATAGAATAGGTCTAGGAAGTGCTCGCACATATATGACTGCAATTACTACATCAACTCCTCGTCTTCTTGATGCTGCCACGTGACGATGACTGATGGAATGCCTTTGTTCCTCATTCTCTTCACCTTATGGTCCAATATCTGAATAGGTTGCTCCTCATAGGTGATGTTCTCTCTTAATTCAATCTAACTCAAATCCACCATCGGTTACTGCCTCCTCTCAACCTATCCAGTCAAAGCATCGAAATGTTAAACATTGGGTGAATCTCGCTAACTGAGCTAGTAACTCCAACTCATACACATCCTTTAATTTTGAATGGGCCAATGAACCTCGACGCAAGCTTTCTTTGCCAAATCTGCGATGTAAACTGCATCCCTTTGTTTAACACGATAGACAACGAAACACCGTGGAGTTGGACTATCTCTCGCTCATACAAACTGGCCAGCCTATCCTTTTGATTGTAGCAGAGATCGATAGGAAGTGCGTGGGCTTAGTAAATCTCTCCACAATCACCCAGATACTATCATGGCCATGCTGAGATCGACGTAACCCATTGATGAAATCCATATCAATACTCCCACTTCCATCGAGGAATAGGGAGTGGCTGTAATAATTCCCTGGGTCTTTGATGTAGAGCCTTAACTCGCTGGTATATCTCACATGCTCGAACGTAATCACTAACATCGGTCTTCATCCCTGGCCACCAAAAAAGATGATGCATATCCGCATACATTTTGGTCCGACCTGGATGAATTGTAAAATGTTATCGGTGAGCTACCTAAACCATTTCATCACATATCTTAGCCACTGATTGAGTGCAGAGTTTCCATTTAAATCTTAAGCATAAGTTTGTCAACTGACTCCACTCCGGATGATCGAGACTCTGATCCATCTCACTGAACCTTTGATAGAGCTCGTTGACTCGCTGCCCCTGATGTATACTCTAAAGTGACACTGTCCGAGTCCTCATCTAACTACAAATTACTGCCTCAAAACGTACTTGAATCTCAGCTGAACAAAGTTTGTCAGCTGCCACGAGTAATGCAAACTCATGTATCATATGACATCTCAAAATCTCTGCATTCGATCCCCTCATGCTCAAAATATATGCCACTACATTGGCCTTCCCTGGGGTGGTACTCCATGAGAAATCATAATCCTTTAGGAACTCCAACTATCTCCTATGTCTCATGTTCAGTTCCTTATGGGTGAAGAGGTATTTCAGACTCTTATGATCTGTATACAAAGTGAATTACTCACCGTATAAGTAATGACGCTAGATTTTTAGTGCAAATATTACAACTGCTAGCTCTAAGTCATGTGTCGGGTACTTCTTCTCATGAATCTTAAGGTGTCTAAATGCATAAGCTATACCACTCTGTTGTTCTGCATTAAAACTCAGCTCAAACCGACTTTGAAAGCATCGACGTTCACATCAAAGCCTTTCCCCATCTCTGGTAGCCCTAACACCGGTGTTGTAGTCAATCGTTCCTTCAAAGTCTTGAAAGCTTGCTCATAACTATTATTCCATTGGAAGTTGACTTCCTTTTTTTTCAATTGTGTCATCGACGTAGCAATCTTGGAGAAATCCTGCACAAAACACCGGTAATATCCTAGCCAGTCCCAAAAGTTGTGGATGTTTGTCACTGTGTAAGCCTACTAATCACTGCTCTAACCTTAAAGGGGTCCACTAACATTTCACTGGCTCTAACAATATGTCCTAAAAATTAGACCTCTATAAGCCAAAACTCGCATTTACTGAATTTGGCATCTAGTCCGTGCTACCTCGAAGTCTGCAGTATCTTCCTAAAGTGTCATTCGTGATCCTCACGAGTCGTGGAGTAGATGAGGGTTTTGTCGATGAATACTATGAAAAATCTATTCAAATAATCTCTCAACATACGGTGCATGAAGTCCATGAACATTATCGGGGCATTCGTCAGCCCAAAAAACATGATGATGAATTGGTAGTGCCCATATCTAGTGCAAAAAATCATCTTCTCCCTATCCTCCTCTCTAATCCTCAACTGGTAGTATCAAGATCTTAGATAGATATTCGAAAAGCGCTGAATAAGTCATCGATGCGTAGGAGTGGATACTTGTTCTTCACGATGATTCGGTTGAGCCATCAATAATCAATACAAAGTCTCAGACTATCGTCCTTTTTCTTGATGAATAGTACTAGCGTGTCTTAAGGTGACATGCTCAGGCGTATAAATCCCAACTTTAAAAACTCATCTAGCTGGGTCCTCAGCTTCTCTAACTCATTAGGAGCCATCCTGTACGGCGGAATCGATATGGGTTTGTTCCCTGTGACCAATTCTATGATGAAGTCGATCTCTCTAGGCGATGGTAATCCTGGTAGCTCTATGAGAAAAACATCTGAAAACTCGCATACAACTGATAACTCCTCAATCCTAGTCTGAACGCTCCATGTCATAGTCATGGCGTTGACAAAAGTCTCAACATCGATACTTATGGCAACTCTACCTCTGGTAATCGGTAATGTAGTCAAAGTCCCCTAAAAACTGAACTCTGCCTGATCTAGAAGCTAAAATCTAACGACCTTACTGAAACAATGCAGTTGTACGTGGTATGCGGCTAACCAATCCATACTTATTAAGGCATCAAACTTTAGGAATTCCAATACCATCAAGTCTGCGGGCATCTCCTGGTTCTCTATCTCAACTGAGAAGTAACCATATAATAAGTTTCGGTATATCTTGTCCCTAACAGTCGTGCTAAGGTTCAAGGGTTGCTCTATTCTAATGGGTCTCAATCCTAACTCATCAACCATCCAACAAGAAATAAATGACACCGTAGACCCTTAATCAATCATAGTATGCATGAGTCGATTGCAAATAGAAAACATACCCTCAATCAAGTTACGAGTGGTGGCTAGATCCGGTGTGGTGACTGCATGAACCTGTTCCCTTCCCTACTGCATCCATATTCTGCCTAGTCGCGAACTTGCGAGTGAAACACATATTGTATAGCCCAGGTCCTAGTGGAATCGTCCATCCTTGTGATTGAGTGGACCTTTTTCCCTATCCCTGACCCTGACCATATTTGTGTCCCTGGCATTATCCATACCTCTGTCCCTAACCACTGCCTCTACCTCTACCTTTACCTTCATTCTGTTGATACTGCTACTGCAGTACTGGCTGTGTTGGTTGCTGCGATAGGCTAGCATATGTATCTGCTAGGATAGGAAGTACCAGATTTGTGCGCATTGGGTGTAATGGCGGTTCCATTGACCCTACACTTTGTGCCCTAGCACCTCTCTACCTGAACGGTCGGTGTCTCTTCCTTTTCCTATCATCCCCTAATTTGTACTTTGATTGAGCCTGGGGCGGTGTTGTTATGACCTTAACGGGGTGTGTGCTTAGGTATGTCTCTCTAGCCAAATGTAACGACCTTTATTCTTATTAAGGAATCGTTCGACCTGAAACCTCAATTAAGTCGCGATATACCAGCCAGACTTAACTAGAGCCATCAGCCTCACCTTTAACACTTGATAAATACAATTGCATATCGAATATCGACGTAAAACAAATAATAAACGCAGCATAAATTAAAATTGTTTTGCAATATTAAACACGATATATAAAACCAGTTTAAACCTGAATAAACATCGGTTATATAAAACCTTCTAACACTTGTGATATTATAAAACTGTAATTCAATATAAATATATAAATAAGGGAAAAATCATTACATCAAAGAGAAGATCAAGATACCTAAACCTTATCTATCCAATAGTTGTACCGCTCGTCAATATTCCTGAATTGTTAATTGGGGTGAGGGCTCCAACTTGCTCAGTAAGTACGGATTCGTATAACTATCAACAATCCATATAATAATTAAGAATGAAATGCAATAAGAATAAAACCAATCATAGCTACCAGGGTATATGAAAATTATATAATCCAATATATAAATAGATGCAAGTCATACATTCGATTGCTATTACACTTGGATTTTTCCCCATTTTATAAAACTAGGGTTAATTACCCATCAGATACCGTGACCCCATAACCAGACCTGTATATTGCGAGTATGTGATGTCTGACCACTTGTCACTGTCTAGATGGTTCTATCATAAATCCTTTTAGTGAATGTGTAATCATCGCAACCTATTTAGTGGAGCACGATTTAACATTTAGGCCGGGAACCAACCCATATCCTATATTGTTCTCAACTCTAGGGTTTGTTCTCGTTGATCACATCATACACCGTTTTCCTTTTTCATGAAAAGCTATCACAGTGTACAAAACTCTCATTCAAGTCCATAAACTATATGAACTAAATATACTATATAGCCAAAAAAAGTTGATAATTAAACAAATCCATACTTACTTTGGTTAAGTTTAGTTTTCAATTTCCTAACTTTTTGGGTTACTCGACCTTCCCCGTTGTTTGAAAACCAATCACAAATCAATTGAGGTAATTACATGTCCAATGCCTCACATTTAAAACCCCTAAACTAGTCCCTGAGCCCTCAGAAACGTCTAAGTAAAACTCAATAAAATTGTTGTTTTCGAGGGTGGGAGCGCGCTCCCTTATTTGGTTGGGCGCGCTCCACCAATTGGGCTCCTCAGAGTTCTTGATGGGAGCATGCTTCCCTGCTATAGGGAGCGCGCTCCATCGACGAGTGTTTCAACAGAGAATAGGGCAGCATCCCTTATTCGATCCCCAACTCATTATAACAACGTCTAAAGCTTCCCCAACATATCATGGAGGAACTCTAGTGAGGTATAAACCTATTTCCAATAATCAACAACCCAATTCTAAGAGAAATCATATATTATTGACAAGTCAATAATTAGACATGTTTTATAGTGTAATTTAGGTTGATTTTAGATATAAATGATTATATTACACTAGGTATTCTCTTGTTTTTTGTATTTTAAGAATTTAATTAGGAAAATGAAGAAATGAAAGAAAAAGAGGAAGAAGAGCAAAATAGATAACTGACGATCAGTGCCAACGATTAGCAAGCGATATGAAAATACATCGGATTTGCTATCTAAATCAGCAGCGGAGAAGAGCCAACGAAGCATCAACGAATTGGAATTTACACTAGTAATCGCCAGCTGAATCGGTGGAGCACAAAGACCAAATTTCAGTGATTAACTCAGCAATTTGTGGACATAATGGAATCGCTGACAAATTGCTGAGTTCAGTTACGAGTTTTTTAGATTAGTACGAAGGATTTGAGTTTATCAAAGATTTGTACACTTATGAAACTATACATATAACCTTAGGGCTTCGAAATTACTCTCTTTTTGAACCTCTCTAAGTATTCTTTTAGCCTTAAATTAGTTTTTATTGAGTTTATGTGAAGCTACATTGGAGCTTTGATTTATTTCATTATGAGATATTTATTTAATTATATTATTGTGTTATTTATTTCCAGTATGAGTGAGTAGTTTATTAATATAAACAAACCCTAGACATGTATATACTTTGGATTGCTATATAGTTATAACTAAGGAATCATAAACTTATTTCTTTAAATCTAATTATACACAATAATCACAGTTTTAATAAGTTATTTTTTCATATTACAACTAATGATGATTGATATTGTATACATAGTTGCAAATATATATTATAATAATTTGATTATGAGTCTATGTCTATGATTATTGACAATAATCTATACGGCCATATTACCCGAGTGGATGTTCTAGATGATTGTGTTCTAAGTTATTTATTGATTAGCATATTCTGATTAATATTTGATTTAGTTAAGGTATGATTTTCATTGAATGTTAATGCTATCATTTTCTATTTTATTGCGTTTTATTTATTAGGTAGACTTACATGATAAAAATATGGCTTATTTTCCATTGAATATAGAAAAATAGATGGTTTACTAAAGGCTATCAATCTATTATGAATTAGGATTTAATAATTCCAAGATTCCATGTGATGTGATTATAATTAGGTTATGAAGTGTTGTTATGTTCTAGTTTTTGAATGCAATCCAAGTATATTACATCGTTTAGTGGGGGATTATTTAGATGTTTGTTTATATATTTACTTAGATGTTTATATTATATTGAACTCGAATATTATTTAATTAAGTTTGTGTTGAATTGTTTGAATTAGTTTGGTTAATTAAGTTAGTAGTTATAGTTTTTAGTTATTTAATATTTAATTCTCGTTTAATTAGATTAACTAAATTAAGAAAAACAAGAAAAAAGTGCTTTCCTTAGAAGTTTGCAAAACTTATGTGGAGACGATATCTCATTTATCACTACTACAAGTTATAAATATACGGGAAACTATAGTGCACCTTGACATGTGTTAATTTTTGGCACCATTGTCGGACATTTTCAAATAATTTCTTAGGATTTTAGATGTTTTATCGTCTACACACTTCGTTACTCAAATTCTACAGGATCTTTACATCCATTTGATCCTGAAATGGATATAACTTTTAATCAAAGTTAACACAACAACTTAGGGAAATTTTAGTTAATAGGATGGAAGAAAACAATAATAATAATAATGATAATGCCATTAATAATAAAAATAATAATAAAGTTATCAATTATAATAACAACAATAATAGAAAACTTACTTTTAGACAAGCAAATCAAAATGTTACAGTATATAAGCTATGTGTATAGCATACCTTGATGTGTTTCCTGAATTTGAACTTAGATCTGGATTTATTAGTGTCTTACCTAACTTCTATAGTAAAGATAATGAAGACCCACATAAATTTATAAGGGAGTATCAACATAAAGTTAACGGGATGAAACCGAAAGAAAGTATCTTAGAACAAGTCAAATTTAAAGTTTTTCCTTTTGCATTAAAAAGTCAAGCACAAGATTGGTTATTCTATCTCCCCAACATTCAATAACTATATGGACTGAAATGTTAGAAGCTTTCTTAGATGAATATATGCCTACTAGAAAAATTACTTCCTATAGAAAGCAAATCACAGTTGCAAAGATGAAAGATGTTGAAAAATTTTAATGAATTCTGGGATAGATTACAAAGATTAATTTCTTCTTGTCTACGGCATGGATATACTTAAAAGTTTTATTATAATATTTTTATGAATGACTCAATCACTTTGAACAAAGGTTATTTAGACATAGTATGTGGTGGATCCTTATTTTGAAACAACACCTACTTTAGCTATGGAAGCAATTAATAAAATGACTAAACAATGTAAACAATATGGTGAAAAGATTGAATCCTGAAGAAAGAAACTTTATTAAGTTGATAATAAAAGAAATAATATGTATGATGATAAAATTGATGAATTATCTAATATGATTAAGTTGTTGATTAATGATAGATGTAATTAAGTTAAAGCCTGTAGATTCTGTAATGAGGTTACACATCCTACGGATGCGTGTCCTACTTACATGAAGAGAATACTGAAGAGGTTAATGCAATGATGAACCAATTTTTTTGCCCTCAAGAAATTAATATAATAACAATACTTATTATCTTAGAAGACCACACCCAAATCTTAGTTATGGTCCTCAAAATCAAAATTATAAAACTTATATACTAAGTGCTCAGATGCAATATGTACATAATCAACAACCTCAACAAAATGATCAATCTATGAATCTAAATGTAGAGCAAATCTTGCATAATTTTATGAACTAAAATCATCAAAACTTTACACATATTTCTCAAAATTAAATTGAGACTGATATTATAATTAATGAACTGAAAAGTTAGTTAAGTCAAATGAATTTACAAATAAATAGGTTAAGTACTCAACAGAGTAATCAAGCTAAAACACCTACTTAAGCTGATGTTGCTCCTACTAATCAAGCAAAAGTCAATGCTTTATCCAGGGATGAGAAAGACACACCTATAACTGGAAAATATACTTAAACAAAGTAATACAAAGAAAACACATAAAACCAATGAAGAAGAATAAAGGATGGCTAATTTCATTTCTACTCGACAATGGATGGTTGAACAATTGAAATATACACCTTTTCCTGAAAGGTTATACCCATGTTATTTAGCCAGAGTTGAAGCATATGAAAAATCTTTACAAAAGTCTGAATTAATTGTTAAGGATGAAAATGATAAGATTCATTATAATCTGATGAAGATATGTATTCATATTCTACCGTTCCACAATGATTAGCTAATACTAGGGAGGAAGAAAACATGAAGACATCTTGGAGCATTTATGAAAATAGAAATCAATAAACCATTGTTGGAATCAATTATGCAATTTTATAATTATGATGAAGTTTTGAAAGAATTCTCTTAATCAAAGGATAAATTTTTAGAAGAATCTAAAAAAAACTTAGGACAAAAGGTGTCTACTTTAATTAAAAAGAAGATACTTGAGAAATATTATGATCCTGGAATGTTTGGAATTCCTATTACATTAAAAACTTTTTTTTATAGATTTTGCTATATGTGATCTTAGAGCATCAATTAATGTTATGTCACTTAAACTATATGAGTCATTAAAAATAGGTTCTTTGACAAATACACCTACTAATCTTAGCTTAACTGGCAACACAGTTATTAAACCCTATGGTTTACTAGAAGATGTCTTATTAAAAGTAAATGACATAGTATTTCAACCGACTTTTATGTCATGAAAATGGAAGACTCAATATTATCTAAATCTCTGCCTATACTTTTAGGAAGACCATTTCTTAAAACAGCTAAAACAAAGTTAGTTATTTTCGAAGGAACAATGTCCATGGAATTTGAAAACAAAATTGTCACTTTCCATTTTAATGATGAAGATGTCTATGATAATTCTGATGAATCTAATAATGAACAAACTAATGATAATGAATCCTTAGAATTAAATCATCATCAGTTAAAAGCTGAAGTATATGTCATTAATGCAGTAACAATAGAAGACGAAAATGTTATGACAAAGAATGAGTGAGTTGAAGATACTTCAAATAAAAAATAATAACCCAAGAAATGAGGTTTAAGCAATCGAATAATGTTGAGAATGATCTTAAAATGTAGAAGTTTAAAGATACAAAGAATAAGAAGAAGAAAAAGAAGAATCTAGCAATTGTAAAGCTTGATGATCCAGGAGATATATACATAAACATAAAGTCATATAGATTTGGTATTTTAGAGCAATTTGTGACACAAGTTTTAAAGCAAACTACATGCCAATTCATTTCTTTCTTCATACTCAAGTGAAGTTGGATGTACTTGAATCTAAAAAGTTACTTTGCCAAATGGTTATTCAATGAAACCAATAGGAGTGGTTACTAATGTACCAATTCAAATTGACAAATACATTATTCCTGCAGATTCTTTAGTTATGCCACACTTCATCAATGAAGATCCTTTATTAATCTTAGGACGAATTTTTTTAGCCACTTCAAGCTGTCATGGATACTATGAACAAGACAATCACTATTAGGGTGCACGGCCGAGCAATCACTTTTTGGAATGGCACTAGAGTCTACAATCCTAAATTGAAGTTTATAGAACCAATTTAGAATTGCGTGGTTTCGTCGAGCCAACGACAGTAAACAAAAGTGCTATATAGGACGTAGCCCATACTCTATCTTTACTTTTAGTTTTAGTATTAGGATTAGTTATTTGTTTTTATATTCTCTCAACTTTTGACTCTTATAATGGGGATAGTTTAGGAATTTAATTCCGAAATAATTTCATGTAAAGGAGGTTGATCGAGCCAATTTCTTTTCGTATTATATTTATGCATTAGTTTCTATGTTAGTCGATTGTTTATAGTAATGAAATTATTGTTTAATACAAATCATAGTCAAATTCTGATAATTTGAATAATTATACATTTTTATTGGACATATATGCGATTCCAGTTCGTAGTGGAATTCACCGATAAAATCGACATCAATTTGCAGAAATTTTAATGTAATTTCCGGTCGGCGATTTGTCGTCGATTTATATTTGTAACTATGATTCACTTGAACTAATCGCTGAGCCACCGATGCTCTTTTTTAGCGATTTAGGCAGCGATTTCTCATCGAATCCACTTAAACCATGAATCTCTGAGAAAGAATATGCATTTTTAAAAATAGAAACTAAAAAATGCCACATTTATTCACTTCACACTCATAAACCATTGCAACTTTTCAATTAAGAGACCAATTTTTTGGCTTGATTCAACCTTCCAAAATGAGATTTTAGTGTGGTTAAGTGATTCCCACCACAATTTTCACACATTCAACCCAAAATTTTGTAAGTTCTGAGAGTGTAGAGCCAACTATGGTTTGAGCAAGGGGAATTCGAGTTGGAGTTTGGAAGAGTGTTCTAGAAGAGTTTTGAATTCCAAACTTTAAAGATTCACTTTCAAGAAGGTAATCAATCAAAACCCTAACCTTTTATTGAGTATATATTTTTTATTTTTCATCGATTTTTGGATTTTTATTTAGGTTAAAGCTAAATTTGAGATTTTTACTCTAAATTAGTTTTGATGTCAAATATTTTTAATTATAATACTAGCATTGGAGTGGTGTGATAATTTGTTTATTGTTATCACAATTTTGAACTATTTTTAACTTATGGCGAATGAATTGAATTTTATATGCAAACTAAATTGAAACTAAGTTTCAAGTGAGTTTGGGGGTTTTGTGCTTGTCTATCGCATGACTTAAATTACTTACGAAATGTTTGTTTTTATCAATAATGTTTTATCGATAAATCTCATATGCATTTCAAATTTTCGATTTATAAACGACTTTTTCCGATGAGTTTTTCCTTATTAGATAGATAATTTATATTTTACCGAACAATTTTTCGACAATTTGGTTTTAAATGATGTTACTGGTTCATTCTTTTACTTGTACTTCTTTAAATGGCCGGATGTGAAAAAGGTAGAAATTCTAAGGAGGAGAAAGGAAGGGGAAGATAGTAAAGAAATCTAAGGATAAATCCAAAGTTACCTCAATTAGACCCACGTCAATTTCTTTTAACACATCTAGGATTAAACCACAAAAAATCCTACTCCACCTTTATCGTTTAGCTATAATTCTAATGAAGAATATGCAGATGAGGATGAGGAAGTAGAATAGGAGATATAGACGAAGGCGAAAAATATGTTCTTAGGAAGGAAAATTTTATCAATGACAAGGTACTTACCAAATTTAAGAATGATTTAGTGAGGGAAAGGAAGTTAATCCTAGATAGGGAATTCAATATGAAGAATGAATTGAAATATAAGCCTAGGATCTTAGATATCATTGAGGCGAGAAACTGAGAGTTATTGACTAGAGATTATAACCATTTAGACCTTGATGATGTTCCTAGTGAGAAGGGATCCAATATTTTGGTGTGAGAGTTTTATGTAAATGCTTTTGAAAGTGACAGTAAGACAGAGTCACGAGTTAGAGGAATAAGATTGGATTATTTTGTTGCAAGAATAAATCGGTATTTCGATTTATCAAAATTTCGGCAAAGAGGAAATGATGAAAGCCAAAAACCTGAATATGTGATTAAGTACCACTACCTCAAAAAGACAAATTAGGGGAGGTTTAGAGGCAATCCATAGTGATGGATTCAATTTAGACATGGAGGGGTACCAAAAGCACGTCACTACCAACTTTTTTTAGGAAAATGACGAAAGCATGCGGTTATTTCATCAACACCAACTTACAACTAAGTCTACAGTATTATGAGATCATGAACTATAAAGTCGTCTTGTTTTACCATATTGTCGTGAGATTGAGATATTTGGATGTTGGCAAGATTATCTATGAGTGGATAAGAAGTGTCATCATAATGAAGAAGAATGACGGATTACATTTTCCTTTGATGATCACATTTTTTTTGCAAAGCGAATCAAGTAAACATGGTAGGACTTGAGATAGATGTTTTACTAGAGAAGACCATTATAGATGAAGTAATAGAGATATATGGTAAAGTTGATGGTTATGAAGACTCTGAATATCAAAGGGAGAAGGCTGAGATAGCCATAAAGGAGACACAACAAAGAAGAAAAATTAGAGATGACACGAGGAGAGTTTTGGAAGAAATATCTAGAGCTAGAAACAATCCGAATGTGGAGCAACCTGCTATAGACTACGATCGACTTTACATAGAGGAGTCAGAGTTGGCCTAAATGGGTATGATTCTGCGCATTCAAATGAAAACTCTGAGGAATCAAGAACTGGTGTTTGAGAAGCAGAGGGCCTTAGCAAAGAGCATTGATAGGATGGAGAGGTCGATATCTAGAAGACATAGAAGACAAGGAGACACATAGGTTCTTGTACCATCTACACAAATACGACTACCGCCTAATCATGATTTTGATGTTCAATTACCATAATGTCAGGAATACATCCTCTATGATCCCGCTGCGAGTTACAAGTCCTAAAGGATTCATTTAGTAGAGGATGATGATGATGATGATGATGATGATGATGATGATGATGATGATGCGACTTCCATATGAAGACATTGACTTTTTTACTCCACTTTATCTTCTTTGTCTTTGAGTGATAATGTTTGAGGTTTTGCATGTAAATCTCCGATGATATACTACCTGTGGTCCGTAGTGGTGACATACTATATGAGAGATGTGCTTGATGGTTTGATACATTTGATATGATACTATGATATTACATTTGATGATTCGATACATTGGTGATGATTATTCATATTTTTAATGAACACTATTTAATGAAATTTATATATTGAGTTTATTTTTATATTGTTTATCCAATTTATGATTGTATCAATTCTTTTATACTTCATGAGGTATATTTGTTTTGTTGTAATCGCGACTTATTTTAAACCTTGAGGAAAAGGTTTGGAATGAGTTTGAGGGTATTTTAGGTGAAGTATGATCAAGTTAGCAAATAAAGAAAGGAAAGAAAAGAAAGGTAGAAGATAAGGCAAGAATTGATCCAAAAAGTTCAAACTTTTGATTCGATATTCAAGTGAGTTGCTAAAATTTTTCAAATTTCTTCAGAATTCAAATAAGTATGAATTTCATTTTACTTTATTTTTAGTTAGGAAAATAATGATAATGAAAGTGAATATATAATAGATTTTGAATGGAAGTGATATTTTTATTACCCAAGTGAATTCTTTGATAGAAGGAATCAATTTTTTTATCCTTTTTGATTCATTTACTAGTTGATGTATACATTAGATTAATTGCCTTCTGTTAGTCATGATAATGGGTAGAAGATCGAAACAATAGTGCAAGATGAACAAGACATATTTCTAAGAATCTTGTAATATAAAGGCTATTGATTAAGTAATTTTATAATATATATATATATATAGAAAATTATCATACCACTACTGAAAGAAGAAATGGGTTAGAAACCGTTGAATTTCATAAATTAGAAAGAATACTTTCTTCAACTTTAGTGGATAGTGAGAAATGTTAATAAGAGTTTACAAATATATAGAGACTCCAATAGATTCCATATGAAATGGAGTAGGGAATCTATAGTGGAAAAATGTGAGAATGTCCATAAGAAATGGAGCAGGGACTCAAAAATAAATGAAAATATATATAATAAAGAAAGAAGAAATAATTTGGATGAAGTAGAAAAAAATGAGAGGTGAAAAAATAGATGTTCTTAAATTGTTCAAAGAAAAGATTTAGCTCGAGTGCTTGAAGCTAGAGTTAAGTGAAGTGTTTCTTAATCTAACACGTTTTAAACAATATATTTATTGATATCTTAGTAAAATTTCTATTGATTTTGATTGTGGTGCTATTTATAAAGTATTTGCTAAAAATAAGATTAATCCAGTGGTTTTTGTGTTTTGAGATTCTATACTAGTCATCGTAAGCTTGATATTTGTCAGTGGAGATTGAGAAAACCTATATTATGTTCTAGCCTTGGTAATGAACTTTAAGTTCTAAAGGGGTATTGCATTAGGCGGTTGAGTTATCATTAATAAATGTTTCATTTTGTCTTAATCATTCTATTTTATCATAACTTTCATTTACTTGTGGGTAATATGTTTCTATTTGAAGATCACTTCTATTTTAAAAAACTTCTATTATTTAAAGTTAAGAATATTTAGATTGAAATCAATTTATAAAGAATGAAAAGAGAATATGATTGAGAGTATTCCTTTGCTCAGGACAGAAAAGTGCCGAGTTTGGGAGTATTTGACAAGTCAATAATTAGACATATTTTATAAAGTAATTTAGGTTGATTTTAGATATAAATGATTATATTACACTAGCTATTCTCTTGTTTTGTAATTTCACAATTTTATTAGGAAAATGAAGAAATGGAAGAAAAAGATGAAGAAGAGTAAATAGTCAACCGAATATCAATGCCAGTTATTAACCAGTAATATAAAAATAAACTAGGAATCGATGGCTAAATCAGCAGCAGAAAAGTGACAGCGAATCATTAGCGAATCGGAACTTACACTAGGAATCACCAACTGAATCGGTGGAGCACAGAGACCAAATTCTAGTGATTAACTCAGTGAATTGTAAACATAATGGAATCGCTGACAAATCGCTGTGGTCCGTTACGAGTTTTTAAGATTACTACGAAGGATTTGAATTTATCTAAGATTTGTACACTTATGAAACTATAAATAGAACCTTAGGGCTTCGAAATTACTCTCTCTCTCTGAACCTCTCTAAGCATTCTTTTAGCCTTAAGTTAGTTTTTATTAAGTTCATGTGAAGCTACATTGGAGCTTTGATTTATTTCATTAAGAGGTATTTATTTAATTATGTCTTTCAATTATATTATTGTTTTATTTCTTTCCAGCATGAGTGAGTAGTTTATTAATCTAAACAAACCCTAAACATGTATATACTTTGGATTGTTATATAGTTATAATTAAGGAATCATGAACTTAATGCTTTAAATCTAATCATACACAACAATCACGATTTTAATAAGTTATTTTTTGTGTATTATAACTAATGATTTTTAATGTTGTATGCATAGTTGCAAATATGCATTATGATATTTTGATTATGAATCATGTTTATGATTATTAGCAACAATTATAAAAGTAGTAACTAGGATTTATCTATAGGGCCATATTACCCGAGTGGATGTTCTAGGTGATTATGTTCTAAGCTATTTATTGATTAGCATATTCTGATTAATATTTGGTTTAGATTAGGTATGATTTTCATTGAGCGTTAATGCTATCTTAATTTCTATTTTATTGCGTTTTATCCAATAGGTTGATTTACAATGATAAAAATATGGCCTATTTTCCATTGAATATAAAAAAAAATCAATGGTTTGCTAAAGGTTGTTAATCTATTATGAATTAGGATTTAATGATTCTAAAATTCCATGTGACATGATTATAACTAGGTTATGAAGCAATGTTATGTTCTAGTGTTTGAATGTAATAAAAGTATATTACATTGTTTAGTGGGGTTTGTTTAGATATTTATTTAGATATTTATATTATATTATATTTGAATATTTTTTAATTAAGTTTGCGTTGAATTGTTTGAATTAGTTTAGTTGGTTTGGTTAATTAAGTTGGTAGTTATAGTTTTTAGTTATTTAGTATTTTAATTCCCATTTAATTAGATTACCTAAATTAAGAAAAAAAGAAAAAAAAATACTTTCCTTAGAAGTTTGTAAAATTCATGTGGAGACGATATCTCATTTACCACTACTACAAGTTATAAATATTCGGGAAGCTATTGTGCACACTCGACATGTGTCACCTACCATTGAACTCAACTTCAAAAACTCAAAACTAACTTGCCACAATGATGATCTCTGGTCCACAGTAGTTTAATCACTTCAAATCACACTGGAAACCCTCTCTTGATCAACCCTCTCATTTGAATCAAACCCTTAGCTGCTTCCTCACTCTTTATCGATGAAATAGTGAGGTGGTTCTATTTTGGTTGAGGATATATGTGAGATTTCCTCAAGCTTAGTATGCACGAATCTCGAGGCTGATCTAGATGCCAACAAATAGAAAATAAAAAGACACTTTCTTCGAGATTCTTACGCATGAATCTCGAGGAAAATCCAAAGATCATGATCAATCCTTAAAGTAACACTAAGTTTAACACATCATACACTTGCACCTAGATTTTTCTTGTAATGTGGTTGCATGCATCTCGATGCATGGACAAACTTTCTCCAAAATCACTAACATCCACACCATTCACCTCCTCAATGCCCACGCTACGCATATCTCAAGGCAATCTAATGGTTTAAACAATGTAAATCAAACTATAGTTTTTATCTATATATATCAATATATATAAATATATATACGCCTATGTATTTTACGACTTCTTCATTTGCCACGTACACCAACATATACACTCAAGGGTACATATTGCTTCCACGTCTCCCTGTGTGACCCCCAAGATTCACATGTGTCACTTTAGGTGCAAAGTCGATTTACTTATAATTTATTTTCTAACTATAGGTTTTATATTAATTTACATTGATCCCCTATAGTTACATTAATTATTTTTCACACCAATCAAACATAATACATCACCATAATCGCACTCGCACGCTAATTGAGACAAGTTGGGCTTAACCGCGAGCCTTACTTGGGTTGATTAAATTTTGGATTAATTTTAATCACCAGGTTACGGACACAAGCCGTTACACCAAGCTCCTCTCATATGCAATTTGTAAGCTACCTAGCTCAGTAGTTACCACGGTGCCCTCAATGACTCTCAACAGCCCCTCCATGAAAGAGCGTGCATTGTCGGCGTATGTGTCGGCTATACCTTCGACATACTTCAATAACTAAAAATATATACCAATATATTGCATCACCGACTTCGCAGTGTACTGTCGCATGCTCAGAAACTCGACCCTATTCAGCTTTAAGACCAAAAGCGAAAAGTATTTCTGATTAAATCGCCTCTTGAACTCTGCCCAATCCTTGGTCTTACCTTGGGTAGCCACCATACTGCGCCACCATGCATCAAGCTCTCCAAACATCAACCCCGAGGATATACTCGATCTTAGATGCTTCGATATGGCCAGGATGTCGTGTATCTTCTCGTGGCTCTTCATTAATCTATTTTCACCTTGAGATTCGTGACCCCGTATAACTCAACTAGTTTATGCCTCTAGAACTCTCGCGACTGTCTCGCCTCAGTTGTCACCCTTGTACTCATCTCTGTAGGCATAGTTGGTGTAGTCTATACTGGAGTAGGGGGTGTAGGTAATACTGTCTCAGTTCGTACTAGTACAATCTCTGCGATAACTAGCACTGCTGGTATGATGGGAGCTGCAGGAGTAGCTTGTATAGTAGGTGGACTCCCCTTAGGAGTAAGGGACACTGCTGTAGTAACTGGCAATGGTGATGCTGCAGCCTGTGCAGATCGCGATGGTCGGTGTGCCAAGACTTAGCGATACTGGTTTGCAATTGTATAGGGTAGTCTAAATGAGATGTCCCAGTTGGTCACATCTCATTTAGACTCCCTTATACAATTGAGATACCAGTACCGCTAAGTCTTGGCTTATTGACCATCGCGATCTGTAAAGAAAGCGAAACTGCGATCGGTTTATAGCTATAGGTAATAATATAATACATTACGATAAATAATATATATTAATTCAAGTTTTAATTTCCCTAACTTTCCTCACTTCCCAGATAAGATTCTAAGTCAGGATCACAGGGCTCCACTCTAAGTTCCATTCGTGTCATAACTCTATTATTGATATGTGCATATGCTGGTTGTGGGTTAGTTAAGAGCTAGGTGTGACACCTTAGGCTCTAATACAAACTGTGACAGCCCCAATCCCCACAAACTAGATTCCACTCGGCCTACGTGGACCCCTTAGTTAACTCATGTGAAGTCAATGCAAGCTTAGTCAACCTCTATTTTCATTATTATTTGTTATTCATTAACATTGAGTTGAGTTATTCTGTATTTACAAATCTTACAAGTTAAGCGGAAGCAATTAATAAAAGCATATCTTCTATTTAAACCAAAAGAGTCGGACAACCGAAATGCGGAACCCTACAAGCATATATAAACCCGTATATCTATTGAACAAGTGAAAAGTGCAGTAAAAAGAGATATATAATCATAGAGTCTCACTCACAACCCAAAATATCCTAGTGTTTCGAAACAATATAAGTATAATACAAATCAAAAGTTAAAACCTACAAAAGTAGTAAAAGGAGGGCCGCTCCAACGTCCTCAGAGAATTTTTCCTAGTACCAGTGCATTGCCTTTCCTCGACTGCAAATTTGCACTGAAATATCAACACTAGAATGACGAGACTAGTATGTGAAAGTCAGGAGGATCTAAATAGTATTTCAAGAACATTAAATAAAGTAGTCTATAAATCATGCAGTAAGTAAGGAAAAATGTGAAGGAAAGTAAGTGCATGAAACTAAGACTTGAAAATGAAATAAATGAGAATGAGTGTCAAAAGAGACAAAGGAGAGGCGATCCAAGTAGTATGGACCACACAATGCGGGTGCTATAGGGTCGGGGTCAAAAGTCGCGACAACGCCAGGGAGACTCGGGTCCTAAGAAGCGACAACTCCTGCTTAACCTATGAGGGATATCAACGGTGCCCCGGATAAAACACATCCTATTTCAACAAATCCAGTTAATTGGGATCGTGGCCCTACTTGCAAGATGGAAACCACTACCTGGAGACACTTTATTGACTTATTTGGCCCTCAGAAACTCAAATAGAAGTGGAAGTCCAAACGAAGGGGTATAATCGAAATAAGAATCCATTAATAGATAATGAATTACTATACATTCCCTTTCTGGTTTTAGTTACCTCAGATCAATGCTAACGTGCGCACTCTCGTGACTCCAACACGTTCCCCGAACTAATCCCCGACACCCAAGCTAGTCCGATATGTCCCTGGTATCCATTTAGATTAGTCTTAAGTGTGTTGGTGTTCATTTGATTGTCTAAGGCTTAATATTTTCCATTCTAAACACTTATGCATTTCTAGTCTTATTACTCAACTATAGCTGGACTCAATCACGCAAGGTCTCAAGTGCCAGTTTCGGTAATTATGTGTAAACTAGTTACTAAAATCATTTAGAAGTCATTTGTGTGGTTTAAAACTTCGTTTACAAAAATCAGTCAAACATGGTCTTGTCTTAAAATTATAACTTACTCAATTCAAAATGCATATGAATTGATAGGCATCAAAAACATTTACTAACAATTGATTCTGGAAATTTAGTTGAGTTTCAAGGTCATTAAGTCCTCGAGAAAACCGAAAAGCAACTTCAGCTTTAAATTAATTCAATTGAAAACATAACCCAACACTTGATCAAAAAACCCGGTTAGACAAGTCAGAATGGCTTGAAAATCACTGGACAACTTCATCATAGTAAAAATATGAAATCTGGAAAATATGAGCCCAATCAGATGTTGGGAAGACCACGAAAAACTCGAAAAAAACCAGTTCAGAAAAAACTAACCAGAGCACTGGGTAGTGCGCTAGGTGGCCTAGGTAGCACGCTATCCAGTCTGGGTTCTGCAATTTTCCTCCAGCTGTGGGAATTGGTTTTTTGGTCCTAATTCCCGCATAGGCCGTATCCATCGCCTAAATACCCCATAGGGGGACTAACCACCTCCTCCTAAGAGCATATCAACAACAATTTGTCATAATTTAACACACATTCATCATCAAAGCCAAGATTAAAGCTTGCATGATCAAGAACACAAATTCAAATTCAAAACTGAAAAACCATTTGGTAACCCAAATGAATCCTTGAAAATCAGATTGGAATAACCTTGTATAGAAAGGAAACTCAAAACCAACTCAGAATTTCATTACATACAATAAAAACCCCAACTTAAATTCAATAACCTATGCAACAAGAGAAGAAAATGCTTACCTAGGGCTATTCCTTGTTCTAGCTTGATTTCCTAGCCCCAATAGCCCTTAAATGCCTCCAATTTCCTCACATTACAACACGCTTTGCTAGCTTTCTCATTTTCTTTTCTCTTTTAGAGGTGGAGTTTTTTTCTTTTGCATGTTAAAAACATCCAAGTGAGTATTTATACTCTAGTCATATCACATCCTCACTAGACTTTGGCTTAGTAATTCTATTTTTTAACTTAGGCCCACTTTATCTTGCATAACTTACCCCAATTTAACTTATTCCACCCAAAACTTATCGTTAGGTACAAATCATATACCCTACGTGTGTACGCCTTCCTGGGTGCACCTCGCTCGAAAGTCGAACATAATAGGAAAATAACTAAGTGGCATTTTTCATAGGGTATAGGTAAGCAATACATAGCATCAAGAAAATATAACATACCTCGGTGTCAACTCTCGAGGGTTGACAAAGTACGCCACATCATCATAAGTCTCCGTTTGAGTACTACAATGACACGTGGCACGAATTAGAAATTTAGGATCGTTACAATCTTGAACAACTATTGACTTAGGAGGAGTCACATTGGCGACAAAGATCTAGAGCATAATAGTTGATTGAAGGTGACCAAAATAAAAATTACTTTCGTCTCAAAGCTAAGCAAAGGAAAAAGAAAAATAGAATTTAGAAGCTGAGAGATACTAATGGAAGATGGGTTTGTAAACCAGAGGATATGGCAGTAGTGGTGGAGGAGTACTTCAAGAAGTTTTTTTACCACAAACTCACCTACGTTGGAAGATTTGAGGAAAGGGGTAAAAGGTATTAAATCAAAACTTTCATCATCAGCAATCCAAACTCTTACCAGACCATTCTTAGAGGAGGATATATTTCAAGCAATCAAAGGTATGGGTCCAACTAAGGTGTCTTCTACCAAAAAAACTAGGAATAAATAGGTAAGAATGTCTCCTCTTATGCTTGAAGGTCTTAAATGATGGAACTTCTATTATGGAGGTGAATGCTATTAATGTTGTTTTGATTCCAACAAAAAAGGTCCCTGAAACTGTGGGAGATTTCAGGCAAATAAGCCTATATAATGTGCTATATAAGATTATCCTAAAAGTATTAGCAAATAGACTAAAAATATTCTTACCCACTTTGATCTAAGAGAACTAGAGTACTTTTGTCCCTGGTAGACAAATATCTAATAATGTGATGATAGCCTTTGATATGTTACATAATCTACATAAGCAGAAGAAAGGGTAGGGATGTTTTATAGCCCTGAAACTCGATATGAGTAAAGTTTATGATAGGGTGGAATGGGCTTTATTGAGGAAATCATGCAAAAGAAGGAGTTCCCTAGGAAGTAGATCCAAGTAGTGGTAGATTGCATTTCTACCCTTACCTTTAGTTTTCTTGTCAATGACTCTACTTATGGTCAGGTCACTCCTTCCCGAGGGCTAAGACATGGATGTTCCCTCTCCCCGTATCTATTCATCCTATTTGAATAGGCTTTTTCGAGACTTTTGCGACAAGCTAAACAAAAGCCAAACCAATGAGAACGTCATGCTCTAGGACATCTTCAAAGATTAATCATTTACTTTGGGGGCCGCTATGGGCACCCCACCAATTCATGAAGGCACCCATATTTTTTCTCATTCTCCCATCTAAAATGTAAATGACTATTTTGCCCATTCATATATACTCACTCAAACCCCACAAACCATTTTCAAAGCAAAACTGGGGCACCCCACCACCTTGGATCACAAGTGAAACCTAAAGCCACAATTGTGTTTGCCGAGCGTGTATCGATTCTTGCGTTTTGACATCATCCGACAACGAGGTAACAATGTTTGACAACCATATGAAGCTTTGAAGGAAGCTGTTTTTGGATCAAAAGCGTGAAATTGATGATTTGGTTTGTCAACGTAGGGTTTGGTAAATTCGACCAATCCGAACTTGTTTGCACTATAAAATGGAAGATTGTACTGCAATGGTGCAAGAGGAGGTAGAACAAGAGGTAATTGTTGAAATTTAATGTGTTTTATTTGCTATTTCTCAAATTTTCAGACGATTTTTCACGGGCGCGATTGATTCGGCCTCGCAGGACCGAGAGTTATACAAACGTCTCGGTCAACATCCACCGAAACTTGTGCGTAGTTCACGTCATGATGTGAACGAAACGAAGTCATAGTCTCGGTATGGAACGACCGAGACTATTTCGTAGGTCTCGGTTGGACATAAACGAAACTGTACTTATAGTCTCGGACTGTACAACCGAAGACTTGGGTTTTCGGGTTTTTGGTGAATTTATTGTGCATTTTGGTTGATCATAATGTTACAATGTTTGTATTGTAGGTAATGTCGGTTTCTACTTTATTTCTAGACTACAAGGATGGGTTTACACCTTGTAGGCCATCCCCATCTAGAGAATCGGCAATTTCATGGCTTGGAATGATAGGTCAGGAGAACAAGTTTGTGTTAGTAACGAAGCACTCTGATGCCGGAGGGATTAAGCGAAGGGGAAGGGTGAAAATTGCGTGTGAGAGGTCCGGTACATATAGGGGAATGTCACAAAGAGTTGGGAAAGGTAAAGCGGCAAAAATTGCTTTGAAACCAAGAAATGAAGAAGAAGAGGAAACGGGGAGGACTCAAATCGGTACAAAGAAATGTGGATGCCCTTTCCTTATTAACATCAAGGAAAATTTTGACTCTTTGTGGTGTATCACTATCATATATGGGAGGCACAATCACGACCTCGCGAAAAACTTGGACGACCACTCATTTGTCGGAAGATTGGATAAGGGGAGCAGGAGGTTGTGGTGCGAGATGACAAAGAGTAATGTGAAGCAAAGAGACATCATCAATACGTTGAAGCAAAGAGATGTTACAAACGTATCGACAATGCGGACAATATATAATGCACGACAAAAATTCCGAATTGAGGATACGGGTGGGAGGACTCAAATGCAACAACTATTGCACATATTGGAGAAGAATAAGTGGATGTCGTGGCATAGAAAGCATCCCGATACGAATGTCGTCACCGATTTATTTTGGTAACATCCCTGATTCAATCAAGTTGCTAAGGTGTTTCTCATCGGTAATTTTGATGGATTGCACTTACAAAACAAATAGGTATCGAATGCCGTTATTGGAGATTGTTGGCATCACTTCTACGCATTTGACGTTCTCCGTTGGGTTTGCTATTATATCATCGGAGACTCATGCAAATTATGTTTGGGCACTTTGGAGAACTTGAGATCCATATTGGATGGGTGGCCTAAACCTAACGTGTTTGTTACGGATCGGGAGTTAGGCCTTATTAGTGCCATCGAAAAAGTATTTCCATCATCGTCTCACCTTCTTTGCTCTTGGCACATCAACAAAGTAGTATTGGCCAAGACTAAGAAGATGTTTGGGGATAACGAAGGCTTCGCTCGTTTCATGGATAGGTGGACGAGTGTGATGTATGCTAAGTCGGAGGCCTTATTCGAACTTAGGATGAATGACTTGCGTTGTGAGTTCGGGAATGTGAAGGGTCTTACGATTACTTGGATAACACATGGGTAAAGACCTACAAGGAGAAATTTGTACCGGCATGGACAAATCGAATTATGCACTTTGGGGAAACAACAACACAGAGGGTTGAGTCTGTGCATTCCACTCTGAAGCTACATCTTGGCAACCGTCAGGCAAATTTTGAGACTTTGTGGAGTGTGGTTGATGGTATCCTTAGGATCCAACATAACAACATCAAGTCATCATTTGAGCTCAGTTTTAATGTGGTCTAACATGAATATTTTGATGAGTTATATCGCCGATTGCGTGGTTATGTCTCTCAACGAGCGCTTAAGTTAATTAGAGATGAATTGGAACGTGGAGAGGATGTTGGACACGACTCAACTCGTTGTGGTTGCGAGATACGTACCATACATGGCCTTCCTTGTGCACACGAGCTAAACCTTCATAAATTTGCTGGGTGACCCATCTCTCTCGAGGACATTCATGTGTACTGGCGAAAGTTGAGTATGATACCGAGAATCCTATGGATCGGTTCTGGGTACAATGTGCACGATGAGATTGAAAAAGTGTTGCAAAAGTTTCATGCTTGCACTGATGAGGACGATCGCATCAGGATTATACAGCAGCTCAGGGAGATTAGTCGACCTTCGTCTACACCGGAAGTTGTGCCACCTACGAAAATAAAGACAAAGGGAAGGACACCAGGGTCTTCAATCGGAAGTATGTTGAAAAGAGGAAGTAAGACAGGATCAAAGAGGAAACATGATGAAGACGATACTTCGACGACAAGATTGCCTAGCGGGTTTGAGTACGTACTATCGACATCAGAGGCTTCTAGTTCGAGGAAAAAGAAAAGTAAAGTCGGGCCTAAAATACGTCGTACAAGTCGACGCACCCAAAGTGCATCTAACATGGCTTATGCTCATTGCATAGAACCAGATTGGTTGCCATATGTTGAGAGCACTATCGATGTGCTAGCCGATGGAAATTGTGGATATCGGTGTGTTGCCTCCGGGCTAGGACTTCCCGATGTAGACGGTTGGAGGATAGTACGTAGAAGGATGTTTGATGAGATAATCGGGTATGAAAACCTTTGGCGGGAAGTGCTTGGAACGAGTTACGAGAATGTCAAGCTCGCTTGTGCATTATCCAGATAATCATGTTGGTGCATTTTTCGAAGAATGGTTGACACTTCCAGACATGGGATTGTTAATATCAACGGCCTTAAATGTCATTCTAGTAAACCTCTCGCATGGTAGTGCCTCATCATTTCTACCTCTACGTAGTGCTCCATCGTCGTCGTTACATAGCAGACTTATCATTGTTATGATTAATGAAAGGAATATCCATTGGGTTAGGGTAAGTTCGTAGATTTTTTGTGAATTGTTTTTTTTTCACCCTTAATCGGGTATGTGACAATAGCTTCTATGTTCTACTTTTGACTTTGACAGGTGAAGTTGATTATGAATGCACCACTGCCATCCTTATATTCATCGTGGGAACGGTATGTTAAGGAGTGCGCTAAAGGATGGCGTGATGGATTTGTCATTCGTGAAATCGTGTCAGTCGTACCTTCTGAAGAAGGGGCTCTATCCGTTGTAAATTTAGATTCTCCGTAGTTTGAGGAACATGTTTGACGAAATACCAACAAGCGTGTAAATATTTTTTACTCTGACAATGTAAAGTGATGTAAAGTGATGTTGTTAATATGTTATGGTATGTCGACTCTTTGTTGTTAATATGTTATGGTATGTAAAGTGATGTTGGTAATATGTTATGGTTTGTAAAGTGATGTTAATATGTTATGGTTGTCAAGAGTGATGTTGTTAATGTGTATTGGTTTGTAAAGTGATGTTGGTAATGTGTTTTGGTTTGTAATTGATCATTAATAACCCATCTCGGCAATGCCAGTCCGTCACCCACGCATAACTATCGGCACTAACCAACCGAAAACCATCGAAACTTCTCGGTATGGCAAGGCCGAGAGAGGTTTCTGTTACGGAACAGATACGACTCGTTCACCCGTGAACGCCCTGACTGGAAAATCCTCGGTCTGGACCAACCGAAAGTAGACGAGGTTTCGGGGTCTACATCACTCTCGGTTATAAGTCAACGAGGATCAGCAGAAGATGTCGGAGGGACAAGTCCGAGACCTATTTGAACATGTCGGCTGTGCAGTGCGGCAAGTTTCTCTTGGTTTCGGCTCGAACGACCGAGACTACTTTCCTGATGCAAAAATGACGATCAACCGAAATGAGAATTAATGGAACATAACTCAACACCAACAACAACACAACTTTCGAAACCGCCAAATATTAAGCGACAAATCAATTTATAAACAGAAGTAATACCATAAGAAGAAACATGGGGCACTTTGCATAAGCTGAACATATTCACCAATTATTTTCCCAATAAAACTCACTCACACAAAATGGTTTCAATACACAAACATAACAAATACAGTTTAATTAGTCCAATGAACTGAGAAACAGTACCACAAGTTCCATATTCCACATGCCACATTTTCCATAATCCACCATTCAACAAAATCTCAAGTAATTATTCCTCAATCCAACAAAAACTCAAGTAACTACTGATGAACCAAGGTTGTTGTGTTCCCTCATTCCTTTGGCTTCTTTAAATTCTTTCTTTGGTATTCCTTGCCATGCATTCTCTTTGGGGGCGAGCATCGACCGTTGCGGGTGGTTCATTACCTGGGGTGGAATGTGTAGAAGTGCTATCGTGTTGGGACTATCTAGGGGCTGCTTCTGTAGGGGCTGATGTGTCGGTTGTGCCGGTTGCGGTGGTGGGGGCGGTAGTGGTGATGGTGGGACGAAACTCCTCCTCGAAAGGAAATTGACGACGTCACTCGCCATTTGCCTTGCGAGACTCCAACGTACACAACTCCGGCGGCAATAATTTCCACCTTAATGTCGCGTCCAACGCGCGCCTATTACGCTGATGAAAAGAAAATTAAATACGTTAATGTAATACATATCGGGTTTTCAAGAGTTGGCTAACAATTCTACATAATAGTTATACCACATTCAATACCTCAAGTAGCTCATTGTCAGCGATGGTCGTGGCAACCATGTCGTCATCAAAGTACCTCGGCTTAGTAATCAATGGGTGAGAGACTTTGAGGAACCAAGGTAGATAGTCCGGTGTAGCCAAAAACTCGAACTTTGCCTTCTCACCGCGAACTTCGGGGGCCAACAAATGGTTGCGCCAACGTTCCCAATTGTTACGCTTGAAACCCATACTTGACCTAGTATTTGAGTGTAGAAGGGCCTCGATGTGCTTCCAATGGCCGGTACGGAGGATCGGTATAGATTACACGTGGCCAAAGCGCTCGAGAATCCTCTCGGATGGTAGGGCTCCACCACATCCATGTACTTCAGTGTGCCACTGTAGAAGGCCATCGCGTGCACAACTCCATTCCCCCGGTGATTAACATATGGGTCCCAAGTAACCTAATGAAATGTAGACAACAATAATTAGTAACCAGAAACTAAATGCAACATTTACCGACAAGAAGGGTGCAGTATCTCACCTCACTTGGGCGCAACCCGTCCAATGTTTGCCTAATGGACCCAACCTTGTCAATATTCATCACGGTCTCGTGCTTTTGAACCCATCTGCAGACACGAGGTTGCACGTAGTCCATGTATTTTGCAATGGGTGTGGCGAGTCCAAGTTTGAAATGCTCGTACACCCATCCCGCAAATAGTTACAACGCTAGTTAGAGGAAAAATGCAAAAATAAATACTAATTACTCGAGAAAAGAATTCTAGTCGAATTAATAAAAAACCTCAAGTAATGTGAGGTAGCCGCAATACGAGAAACTTGTACTACGGTGGCGGACCCCAGTGTCGGTACAAGTAGGCTAATGATCGGGTTTGCACCCCATGCATAGTTTCCCACGTCGGCCAAATCTTCTAGAAGCTTCAACAACGTAATGGATACCCAAGATCTACTCTTATCCCCAAAAAGGGTGCAAGAAAGTAGGTAAAACAAGTACGCCCGAGTTGTGCATTCTACGGGAGGATAAGTTGTGCATTCAATGATCCATCTTCATTATGGGCACCTCCACCACTAGTACTCCCACCCACATTACGATCACTACTTGTGGTGTCCGGCGGTGCTGATGAGTCACTACTACTAGACTCTGATGCATGAGCCTCATCTTCGCCTCGGGCACTTACAAGATCTGAGTGTCGCTGCATGTCAATTTTTGAACCCTCATCGTGCAATTCTAATTTCTTTGCATGTCCTCCACCAATCTTACCTTTTCCCTTCACATCCACTTTCTTTTTCTCTTTCTCTTTCCGATAAGATGCGATCGGGGTCTCGGCGGCCTCGCCCACGGTTACCCCTCGACACCTCAATACTAACCTCATCCCTACTCATTGGGGCTTTCGAACGAGCCATACCTGAGAAGACTACAACATGTAAGCGTCCCGCAAAAACAGAAGAGGAATATAAAAAAAGAGCAAAACCTTCCATTTCTATAATCTCGGTCAAGCAGGTTTGAGAAAACAATAACAATCTCGGTGACACGTGAACGAGATATCAATATAAGTCTCGGTAATGCAAAACCGAGACAACTGCTACTTTCTCGGTTGTACATCACCGACATGACATCAACTATACACTTCGAATTACTCTCGTGAGATGGTACCCGAGAGCAGTCACAACGTTACGCTACCTAAAATAATAACACAATTACAATTTCGGTGACGCGTGACCGATATACCAAAATTAGTCTCGGCCACTCATTGCCGAGACTATATTCTCTCATCTCTGGCCAAGAACCACGAGTTCCCAAAAACTTCCCTTACGTCTTGGCCATGCTTGGCCGAGTCTGTACGAATTTTTTCGGCTCTGTGTGGCCGACAACCACAAATTCGCAATGCACGTACCATTGAATGCACCGCTACAAAAACATAACAAATAATCGACCAAATGCAACTTAATTAGACTATCAATGTACCTTCAATCGATCGATTTCACGGCTTGAGCGCGAGAACAACAACGAACCCGAGCCCTAATGTCGAGACCAAATCTATCAATTCGGTGAGCCTCCAAACTCGAACGGCACAGCCAAAAATCGCCTACCACAGAGGAGTGAGGAGAGGAACGAAGACAAATCCGGGGTTCATAGGTTGCTTGCAATGGATTGAGCTCAAATTCGAGGGTTCAATAGCACGGTGGTGGGCTGGTGGGGGTGGTGGGGTGCCTCTACTTTGGTGGCAGGGGTATTTTCCGGATTTCGAGCCTCAATTTTGGGTGCCCTTGGTAATATGCTTTGTGCCCTCAACAAGAGGGTGCCTTCATGAATTCGTGGGGTGCCCATAGCGAGCCCCTTTACTTTTTGTTGATGACATCATTATTTTTTGTGGTCCCAAAGAGGGAGCAGGGAAAACACTGAAAGAAATTTTGAAGACATATGAAAATGCCTCTGGACAACAAATAAACCTAGAGAAATCATCACTCACGTACAATAAGAATGTGCGATCTGAAGCCAAGAGGAGAATCGAAAAAGACTTGGATGTAAGGGTTGCTATCTCCCATGATAAATATCTCAGTTTACCTTCCCTATAGGAAGGAATAGAAGGAATACTTATGCAGAAATCGAATAAAAACTCTAGAAGAAGATTCAAGGCTGGAAGAGGAGTCTGTTCACATCGGGGGGTAGAGAAGTTCTGATTAAAGCGGTTCTCCAAGTAATCTCGAGATATGTGATAAGTGTTTTCCAACTTCCTGTGGCTCTTACTAAAGAACTAAGTCTTCTTCTTAGCAGATTCTGGTGCGGAGAGATGAATGACAAAAGGGAAATCTCATGGGTTAAATGGAAGACTATGTGTTTACCAAAGAAAAATGGGGGTCTAGGGTTCAATGACACTCAGATCTATAATCAAGCGATGGTTGCAAAACATGCTTAGAAGATCTACAAAAATCTACATTCCCTAGTCAGTAGAATAATACTGAATGGGAAGTATTTCCTAACTAATGAATTCCTAAAGAAAGAGCCCCATAACCAATGCTCCTACTTATAGAGAAGCATTATGTGGGGAAGAGAAGGTCAGGAAAAGGGACTTGTATGAAGAAATGAGAGTGGGGAACAGGTTGATTTCTTCAAAGGGCTCGTGATTTTAAGGTGTTTGTAATGACTCTAATAAATTTAATCCTAATCATTAGCCTAATAGGACCGTGACGTGACGGCAAATCCTACGTGGCGACTCGGTATGAACTCGGGCATCGACACTAAGGTAAATATAATATTTTTATGATTGTGTGATGCTTGTATATATGCTATATGCACTTGTATATGCGAATTCATATAATTTAATCGGCAATTTCGCGAACGAAAACTACCTTAAGATGTGTGCGTACACGGGTATTTGGGTCGGTCGACGATATCGATTTAAGTTAGGTTTAATGGAATTTTTTTTAATTGAAATACCTAAATTTAGTCATGAGGGATATTTTAGTTATTTCATAAATGAGAATTTAAAAAATATTAAATTAAAATTATGAGGTGTCACATTTTGGCGGTGTATGGAGAGATAATAACAAATTAAATTAAACAAAAAAATATGTGGTGGTGGTCCACCCTCCTAATGAGAATATAAAAAGAGAGGTGGAGTGCAAGAGTTCCATTTATTTTATTTAGATGGTGTAGAGGTGGAGATTTGGAGTTGGAGCTTGAAGAATCTGCAATCAAGGTGAGATTTTCTCAAATTTGATATCTTTTATATGAGTTTTACTTCATCAAGTGAGTTTTGTGGAATTAATTTGTATTTATTTTGATTCTTGAAAATGTTTTGTAGTTGTGCTATTGATTTTAATGGAGAAAAGGAGAAAGAAAGAAAGAAGACAGAAAAAAAAAAAAAAAAAAAATTGGAAAGAAAGAAAGAAAGATAAAAGAAAAAAAAGGTGGGGAGAGCTTTGTCGCCTTTCTCTCTTTCATTTTCATAAAAGAGAGAAGGGGATCGCATGCCACACGCGTGGGTTCCTTGGCCTCTTGGGCTGGGCAGAGCTTGGCCCCGCCAAACAAGGGTTGGGTCTGGTTCAGGGGGCCCAAACCCCATTTTTAAATAAAAATATATAAAAAATATATATTTTATATTTAATTGACAAGAATTATAAAGAAATAACAGAATATTCAAGAACAACAGGGAAAATTAAAAAAATAAGAAAAGTGAAAAATTTGTAGGAAAGTGATTTTGGAGGTTTTTCAGGGATTTTTACCTTGAGAATTTTTTCAAAAAATGTGCCACCATAATAATTTCTCTATTTTGAACTATTTAGGGATATAAAAATCTAAACTTTATCAAATAAGTTTAAACGCACTTACTCATTGTAAATTGATATTAGGGGCCTAAAAGACTAGTGTCGGGTATTGGGTACGTAGTTTGAGGCGTGTGGGAGCTATGATTTACATGATATTTCTATATTTTGAGGTACGTAAACCAATAAGAAATTTAATATTAATTATTTTCATTTCCTTACTTTATTTATTGAAATGATTGTCATTATTGGACTCTACTTTCCTACCGAGTGACCTAGTGTCTAAGTGGTCCGGTCTAGTCGTTGTCCACTCCCTGGTTGAACAACCGACTAGCTCTAGCTCGTAGCTTTCGAATGGGTCTAAATTCTTTGAGTGAGCATCTACCATATGTCGTGGCTCAGGTGTTCGAGTTCCATTGCAGCTGAGCATCCGATTAAGTTTGTGGCTCCTTTTGAATTTTCTTAGACTACGGCTCAAGCAAGCCGACGGTGCCGAACAGGTTACGTGCGGTCGAAACGGCTTTAACTCACCGCACCTATTTTAGACACTTACAAGTTTTAAGTGGCTTTGAGCCCACGTGTAGAGTGTTAGAACCACTTACTACTTATCTTTTGCTTCTAGAACACTTGGTCCCTACCGTTGATCATTGTAGTATGTATATCATACGTTTTATCATTTATTTATCAGCTTTATTGTGACGGCTTGTTTTCCCAAACGAGGTACCGCCCTACCTAATCCCGTCATTCAACCCTAATCTCAGCCACGTAGGACTTAACAAGGTATTAGTCAGCCTTTTGTCTCATTCACCTCGTTATACATGTTTAGGATAAGTATTATTTATTACTCATTATTTGTGATTTTTAGAGTTAATTCAACCTTTTTAGTCATTTTAATATTATCAGCGGAAGACTTAATAAAATTCGCGGAAGCATTATAAAAACATCTACTGTGGATATCAGGTAAATAGATAATCACATGAAACCAAACAGAAAAATACATGCATCAGTCGGGAAGTCTAGTCTCTCAACCCAATATACAACCCAAAAAAGGAGGTAAAGACATAAATAATAAATACACAAAATGATCACCTACAAAAGTAGTAAGAACCACTCGCCGAGGGCTCAGAAGTAGTCATCGGTCTGCTCCTTTCTTGGTCTACTACTCAATAGATCTGCACCTACAGTCATAAAAAAGGACAGTGAGTACAGTAAAATAGAAAGTAAAACCTAAAGGCTATTCATCCACATTTCCAAGAAAGATAAAGAACGGTAATTGGAAACATATAATAGCTATGAATAATGAAAAGCTGAACAAAAAATATGCAAACAGTTGTCAAGCTTCTACAAGGAATGATGGAAAGAATGATTATGCAAATCTGAGTTTGGTCAGCCGACTTCCTCAGGGACTCTAAACCCATGTGTCACGCTAATAACATCAGATATGTGGAGTGCTGACATCCCCAGAGACTTTAACCCCAGGTATCGTGCAACTCATAAAGTAAGGGTACCTACAAAGATGGGCTCCTCAAGTCATGCCTATCGAAGCATTCATGTTGTAGATTGAACAAACAAGTGTCGCACAAAAAAAATATTGACATAGGTGTGTACATACACCAATAAGAGAGTAAAAAAATCATTGCATGCTATTTAGAAAACAATTTAATAGCTTGGAGATCAACAACATTAAAGGAATCTAATCATAGAACGAAGTCAAGACAAGGAATGTCATGCGACAATTTATTACACAATGATTTTAGCCAAAGAAATCATAGACACGAAAGTATACACAAGGCATGACATTAAGAATATAAGATCACCAGCAAAACAGTCCAAACGACAGAATATAAACTCCAAAATGGAAATGAAATGAAGAGAATTGCCTCAACATGTTTACTTACCTCAAATGCATGTATTTTCTAGCCTACGCAGCTCTCGACCACTTCAAACTCGCGTTCCACACCCTGTAAGTCCTCTCTAATCTCCTCAGGTGTCCTAAAAAATTTAATTTAACTTGTTTTAGGTTGTTTAAGTGGTTTTCCATTCTAATGTTTCACAATCAAACCCCCGTAATACTTTATTTATGTTGAAATCTACTTTGAAAAAATAAATATAGTTTTTGTGCAACAGCTTATGAGTTGATTTCAATTAACAAAATGTTAAAATTATGTATTTTTTAGAGCTATGTCTTAGCTTTTCAAGACTATTAGGTTTGCGCAATTTTAATAAGAAATGAAGGAGATATGAAAGTTTTACCACAATGACTCAAAATAATTTTAGATTTCGACCATCAACTTTGTAAATTTCATTTTTCCTAAACCATAGCTTCAAAACTCATGATTTTTTTACTGAAGCCTAAAAACATATCCTAGAATATCATACTAAAAGATGACCTCAATAGAATAAGAAATGAGGGAGTTATGCTTAAAACAACATGACATTAACAAAGCTGTGAACCCAAAAATTGCAGATTCATCACCAAAGTTGTATAAGGTTTTTATACATGAAAACATTCGAATTTCAAGATTTTTTTAGTAGGCAAATTTGTTCCTCTTTGAGTTACCTTTCAAATGCCACTAAAATGGGTCCATTTCGATTTAAAATGAGAAAGTTATGACCAAATTACAGAGACGGGTTCAAAGTAACGACATGCAGAATTTCCAATTTTATTTTACAACTTCATGAACTTCAAGAATTCATAACTTAATGAAAAAATCCAAATTCAGAACTACTTTATAGTGGAAATTAGTGTAATTTGACAAAGAATCCAAATATGGAATTAGATTTTCAAAACAAAGTCATTTGCCAACTGAAATTGCTGAAAAACCTGAACTGAATCAAAATCTACTATTCTTTGTTGAATTTAACAAAATGGTGATGAAGATTGGTTAACCTAGTTATAAAGCTTCTTTAATTTGATCGAACCCCCTTCAATTCACCATAATTTCCCACAAATTTGCTGAACTTTCACTTCAGATCTCTCTTTTCTCTCCTCTTGCATGAAATGCAAATGGATTTTGCATGAAAATCCTACTAACTTGTTTATATAGTGGTGCAATTAAGTTATGACCATTGATCTTGTTCATACATCCAGCCTTAGGATAATCTAATAGCTCATAACTTGGTCATATAACCCACTAACTTATCCATGCTAACACACACTTTAACTTAATTTACTTTGTGATGGTAACAACACGCATCCCGATGCAATCAATGCTTATAGTTTAATTTTCCTAACTTAAGCCATATTTGCATAAATTCAACTATAGGCACATTAATATAGCTACCTTAAATCTGATTAACTAAATTAGGACTAACCACATCAACGTCTACTTCTTCCCCATGTTGGCACACATCTCGAGGTGTATCTTGCTCGCACGCTAAACTTAAAAAAATAACACTAAATAAATATTTTCAGGTATAGTGTACACCCATACATCACACTAGGCATCCATCACTCAAAAGTAATATATTTCTCGATCCTCACGTCGAGTATTGGGACCGTGTACCCGCTCTCGAGTCACATCACGGGTCAGTAATCCTGATTAGAAATTAATTTACTATTAATAAATTTTTTGTCGTTACAATTATTTCCTTCCAACATGATTTATAGACTTGTTTATTGTTTAACTTGAGAAAAAATGTTGAACTTTTGTTGGATTTACTCACTGGAATTGTCTCCGCTTTTAGTGACAATTGCAGGTCCCTTTAGTAGCAAGGGCAAGGAGCTTGTGATCGGTGACTTCCTCTTAGCTTCTTTCAGATTCAGTTTATGTCTGTTACTACAGTAGGTTTATTCTTGATATTTTGTACTAAACATATGATATATAATTTTGTTTTTGGTTACCTTGTGGTTCATTTTGGTTTGTGAGACGTTAGATATATGTATATGATACTTTTTCACACTGTTTGTCACTATATATATATATATATATATATATACTAGGAATTTCCTAACTATTATTTCCTAACTATTATTTACTTATTTAAGTTGCTTCAAATGTTTTAAATTATGCTACGTAAACATTAAGACTTGTTAATCTAAATAATAAACTCAATAAGCAATTAATGATTGAATAACTTAGCTAAAAGGCTGACGAGACTTGCGTTGACTCTGCAAAAATTGACCGAGGGTCTACATAGGTTTTGGTCGGGCAGGGCCCAATTTATGGAGTCTGAGGCCGTCATAGTTGGTATCACAGAGTAGGTTTATACCTTAATTCTATGTAATCCACAACTCGACTAAAACGCAAATCTAGAGTTAGATCACATCTTAACTTAGAGTAGAAATCATATGATCCTGACGTAGAATATTAGTTGGGAAGTGATGAGAGTTGGGAAAGTAAGTTTAAATTACACATGTTAATTTTCTAATATGTATTATATACTATTATCGATAGTTATAGAAACTAATCGAAACTCGCTATTTGCCTTTGTAGACCGTGATGGTCGGTAAGCGGGACACTGGTGATTTAAGTGGAGCTACATGTCCAGGCCCTATTTGTAGCACCTTAAAAATTATAAATATCAAGATACGTATGTATATGCCTCGAGATACGTATTACACTTAACGAATCACACATTATTTTGCTTTATTATATTACATTAATGCATTTTGATGAATATTGAGTGATGCATTTTGTTGATACATCATTTGCATCATTTGTTTGTTTGCATCTCATGATTAATCACAAAGAATAATTAGAATATCATGATAGAGATAAAATAGTTCTTTCAATATATATAGTGATAAGTAAAAAGTAGTTAGCATAAGGGACGAAATAGTCATTTTAGTAAAAGGTTAAAAATAATAAAATATAAGGGGTAACAAGGTAATTATCATAAAGTAAATAAATTAGTAAATTAAATCTGCCGAATATAAGTCGGTCTTGTCATCAAGTAAAGAATAAGAAGCTTCTGTAAATTCTATCTTTACATTATGATTGAAAATGACATTTAACATCGTTAGAAAGAAAGAATGAGAAGTTTCCTTTATCTTTATCTTAACATTATGATTGACAATGACACTTCAACTTAATCTTTAAGAAAAGAATGACGCGTGTCGAATGCGTCAAAATATATAATCCCGATGAAATTACCAATGACCACAAGAACTGCAGTAGTGGCAAGCACGGGGTCGAACCGCGAAGACCAAGTTTCTGACCTATGTTACGAAACTAAAAATAACTCAGGGTGTCCACATGAATAATTTCTAAATTAACTAAAACTAGACTAAAAATAGCAAGTGAATATATCAATCAAGGGGGAAACAATCCAAACCATTGGCACAAATCTCCTCAATTTGGCATAATTTTACATACGGTCCTCAATCTAATCAAAGCATGCAATTCATAGTAAATTAGTGTAGCTATAGGCCCGGTAACGTACGCGGGTCCTCGCACTTCCCTATCTCGATAGTCAAGGTACGACAATGACCACTTCCCTAGTCAAACACATAACCTTATATTCAAGCGAATTAGGTTTAATGCGCTGACCGCAATGGGCTTTGTGAAGGCACTACACCTAGACAACTGGATCACTAGTGTGTCCAGTTTAGCCTAGATCCCTATGGTATTCAACCGGTCCCAAAAAGGTCTAATCAATTGGTATGGTCGGATACCACTAATGTAGTCTTATTGCACAAGTGCGGGTGCGTACAACTACTGGCATGTAAATCAAGATTTAAATAAGTGTTTAATCTCAATAATTCAACCAATATCAAAGGGAATTAAATACTATGAAAAACAAATTAAATAAATAAATAGATCTCACATATGTTTTTATGCCAAAAAGGGTGATTTGATCCACCTCTGGTTCAGATTGATGAGTTTAGTCGGCCATCGTCGTCATAAACTCCATTAAAATTCAAGAACAAAGTATAAAACAATGGTTTTAGGGAGAGAAAATGAGGGGGAGAGCACACAAGCCGCCAAGAAGAAGAGAAAACAATGTATGTCGATCCCCCGCCAAAAACCCCTAATTAAAACTGCCAAAATTGGGTGTCCAATGCCTATTTTCGAGTTTAGTTTGTGACACGTACGCCGAGGATGATCAGATGGTTGTTAGGAGTTTGTTTCCAGTGTCTCTGCCATTTGTCAGCGCTCGATTGGGCGAAGGAGCTGGACCGGATGACATAGCACAGTGTGATTGGACGAGGACTGTTGTTATGATGACGCTAGTGTGACAGAAGACCGCCACGTGTCGCGTGCGCATTGGTGGGACAGCTGCCATTGTGCAGCTTTGCAGAGACACACAACAGCTGCTGACGCAAGGAATTGAAGCGGGCGAATGGGTATGTGACACGTGGCGTGGAGCTGGCAGGTGAGGTAGCTTTTCTTTGGTGTATCTCGACGTCACGGTGACCAATAGGGGCAGGACACGTGGACTGCAGTAGGGAACCAACCAATGATGGAGTGACACGTGTCACGATAGTGGGAAAACAACCCTAAAGTGCACATATCTCGAGGCGTATCTTCCGGTGTCTGATCACTATGTATAAGTAGTCCATTTCCCACAGTTTTTCGCCACAAACTCAACCACGCACTCCAAAAATCCTAAAAACGACCAATAAAGAAAATTAGGCCAAAATTTTAGGGATTGAACGATAAAAATAACTAAATAAACTATATATAATATGTATAATTAACGACTTATCAAAGAATAAGAAGTTTCCAAGAAGTTTCATTTATCTTTATCTTGACATTATGATTGACAACGACCTTATCGACAATGACCTTGTCTTTATCAAGTCATAATGACTTTTGCTTTATGAAGCTGCTCTCCCTCTATAAATATAAAGGAGAATGGGATTCATTATCACATTTTCTTTTAGTTTCTATCACTCTCTATTAATGCGTTCTCTTATAGAAAGTCTAAGAAATATGTCGTAACCCTCGTGGGGATGGTGATTCTTATTGAGGTTATCCTTGTTGTTATGCATTATTAATTCGATGCATGTGCCTTTACATCTTTGCATCTTTATTACTATTATTATGCTAATTACTTATATATGTTTATCCATATGTGTGAGTCTTGTTGACGGACATTTTAAATTCCACCTATATGGTATTATCGGTCCACCAATATGGTCAGGTGCTGACGAGCACCATTGATGCTGATATTTGACCTTGGTGTGGCTTGAGTCGACGCGCACAGCTCCATAGGTCCGCCGGTGTGGTTTATGCTTAGGGCATATTGAGGTCCGCCCTCGGGAGTGGTTTAATTTGATGCTTTTGTGATGTTTTGTTATATGTGTTGCATTAATAGTGCGTAATTTGAGTATAACTGAGCGAATGGCTCATTAAATTAACAATTTCATGTATTTAGCTAAATAGGTACAATCATGGGCATGAGAGATTCAAAAAGATAAGTTTATACATAGTAAAAATGTATTTATTTTTATCGTGTATCTGATAATATTGATTGCCAAACAACTATAGGTTTTCCTATTTATAAGTTATACTTGATTCATTAGCGCCTATAACCCGTCCATCTCGAAATCGAGTGTGCGTATCCCGAAATTAGGGTGTGACACTATTGATTCTACAGACTTTCAAGCCTTGACATAGAGGGTTGCTTCATAGGATAGACGTCTGGATGAGATTTTTACTATTCTTAGTGACCATTTGCCATCACCCTCGACACCTACAACGACTTCTACACAGGATACGAGTGCGCCCACTTCTCAGGGAACTTCGTCGTGATTTACGGTACGTGCAGCACCAGTTACCATTGTAGTTCTCGTACTACCCGATATAGCAACATCAGCAATTTTGGCACTAGTTAATAGAGATATTTTCTTTGATTTGACCCATGAGGTCAGATTGACAAGGGAATACGAGAGGTACATAATGAAGAAATTCAGTGGGGATTTTGATGTGTTGGAGGCAGATAAATTCATTAGGAGTCATGAGAAGATCCATAGACTTTTGAGGTTAGATGATAGAAAAAGGCTTAGGTTAGCAGATTTTTCCTTCTCAGGAGACGCAAACACCTGGTGGACTAACTTGTTAGCCACCTAGGGAGAGTCGTAGATGATAAGTCAATATACAATGAAATGGAGTAAATAGGGAATATTATGTAGGAATTGATCAAGTGGAAAGAGTATGCAAAGAATCATCAACAAGTGAAAAAAATAATGGGATTTAGTACCAACGATTCCTGACCAATTCCTCTATGCACAAGAATTACCACTTAGATTGGTGGAGCACTGAGACCAATTTTCCAAGGATTCCTCTAGTCATTCCACTTCAACACGAATCGCTGAGGAATCGCTTGGTCTAGTTTCGTGAATCTTAAATAAGCACGAGACATTTAAGTTAGTTGGGGATAGGTACTACCTAGAATGTTATAAATACAACCTTAAGGCTACTAAATCAGTTGCCCTTGAGTACTTAAATCAATATTTCATTGCTTTATGAGCCATTATTTATCGTTTTAGTTTATTGCTTTATTGTCTATTGCTTTTGGAGAAGATTTGATGATTTAAAGGTATTTATCTATGTCTTTTATTAACTTTATTGCGATGTTATTTATGAATATAAGTGAGTAGTTTATCAATTTAAACAAAGTCTGAACATGAACTAGATCTGTTTTGCAATGTAGTTATGATGAGATGATTTTGTACTTAATACTTTAAACCAATCGTATTCTTTGATTCACCGATTTAATAGATTATTATCTACTAATTTTAATCATGAATTTTGTATTGCATGCATAGTATAGAATGTGTATCGTGATATTTGGATTTATTATCTAGTTTAAATTAGTAACTATGATTGTTTGAAATGTGTTATCGTTTAGATGTCTTAGGTGAATTTGAGATCTAAATCTATTGTTTATGTGGCTTTCAAAAGATGTTAGATTTAGTAGTTCAAAGTTTTCACAAAGTGCAATGTGATTTTATTGCATGAAGTTAATGTCTTTATGTATTTAGCTCAATAAATTAGAACGCGAATTTTCCACCGATATAAGGAGAACTATGGCTGGCTAAAGGTTGTTTACTTACTTATGATTAGAGTTTAATGATCTATGACATTTTATAAAGTATATTCATGACTATATGATTGAAGTAACATGTTTGGATGCAAAACAGATTGATGTTTCATTATTCTGGATGTTGTTTAGATTTTTATTTATTATTGAATTGATTTGATTTGAATGCTGTGAATTTTAATTGTGTTAGTTAAGTTAGTTTATAGTTTAGTGAATTATTACATTATATAATAGATTGGATTAGTGATTTTTAATTTTCGTTTTAATTAAATTAATTAAATCAAAGTAAAAATAATAAAAACAATTAAAAGACCTTTTTTCTAGATAAGTTTGACAAATTCCTATGGAGACGATCTCACTTATCATTACTACAAATAATAAGGATATACAGGAAACTTATTGTACACGGGCGCTATTGTCGAGGATTTTAATATAATTTCCTAGGCGTTTTAGACGTATAATTTATCCACTTCGTCGTTCTAATTCCATGAGATCCTTACATCTGTTTGATCATGAGGTAGATAGGACTTTTAACCTTAATTTAAGATAACAACAACGTAGAGAACACCAAACTACCACAATGGAAGCCAATAATAACCTTGATAATAATAATAATAATAATAATAATAATAATAATAATAATAATAATAATAATAATAATAATAATAATAATAATAATAATAATAATAATAATAATAATAATAATAATATAGAATGTATTTTTAAGCAAGCTAATAAAAAATATCAGTACTTATGAACCAATGCGTATTGCATGTCCTGAAGGATTTCTCGAATTTGAACTTAAATATGGATTCATTAGTGCTCTACCTAACTTTTATAGTAAAGACAATGAAGACCCATAAAGATTTATAAGGAAATACCACAACAAAGTCAATGGGATGAAACCTAAAGACTGTACGTTAGAATAAGTCGAACTAAAAGTTTTTCCTTTTGTATTAAAAGATCAAGCACAAGATTGGTTGTTTTATCTTCCTCAAGATTCGATAACTACATAGGCTCACATGTTAGAAGCTTTCCTAGATCAATATATGCCTGCAAGAAAAATCAGTACTTATAGAAGATAAATCACAATCGTGAAAATGAAAGATGATGAAAATTGTAATGAATTTTGTGATAGATTTCAAAAATTAATTTCATCTTGTCCACAACATGGATACACCCAAAGAACTTTTATTAGAATATTTCTATGAATGATTAAATCATTTTGAACAAAGACGATTAGATACCGTATGTGGTGGATCATTATTCGATGTTACACCAACTAGCAAAAGAAGATATTAATAAGATGGCCAAATAATTTAAACAATATGGTGAAAAGATCGTTACATCGAGAAAGAAACTTTATGGGGTTAACAATAAGAAAAGTAATGAATTTGATGAAAAAGTTGATGAATTATTGTCAGACCCCACCTAATTAGGACCTAGATTACCTTAATCCCCTGATAATCTAGTAGCCTTAATCTCACAATTAATAAATAATTTAATTATATCGTCTTAATTATCAAATATAATTTTTTATCACCACAAAGGATTCTAAAATAATTTTCAAATCTCAAAAGGTTCCGTTAAGATTGATTATATTATCATTAAAATTATGTATAAATTTTTCGCCAGCACCTCCTCTATTTCTAAGCCTATATCGAAAAATTCGGCCTTCAAAAATCTTTAACCAAAACCGTCTAAGCTCGGTGGAAATGCCGAAGGACTCACGATCCACCCTTAACAATATATATTGCATCAACAAAAAATATTTATTCATTCTAACCTATTTCAGGTTTTCAAAATCCTTAAACCATTATTATTTTAGCTCCACAACATTCCAATCCGTCTCAAAACCATTACAATAATTCCAAAAGATATCCTAACCGCACAGGAACCCAAAAACCTATTTATATAATATATTATATTCAAAAATAATACATACGTAGAGAGAAAGGAACTGAGCAAGTCACAAACAATCGAAAAGCTTTCTCTTTCCCTTGTCGCCGCTAAAACCTGTCATTACCCAATTATAAAAATTCGATAGTATCAGATAAGTAAATCCCACACTATCCAGTACACTTGTAATAATCAAATGCATAATAATCCAAGAGATTAAACGAAGAATATAATCCGAGGTGATAAGTTGTTAATTATGTAATTATATATAAGTTATTTATATATTTTTTATTGTTGAGTCTCCAAAATATTAACTTAATTGTCCTCATTTATTATTTTCTGGGTTATTAGAGCGCGCGGTTGAATCCGAGATGAAAAACTACGCAAAATCGAATATTCATATGTCCGGATTCATTCTACATTGAAAATCGTGCTAGCGCCCATCTCGGTGCAGATTTGGTGGGCCCCACATGTGAGGAACAAGGGTGATGATGTAGCGGACAGCGGTACATACTTAAAACATGCTTGTGTTAATGAGTTGAGGAGTTGATTCGGTGTGGCGAGGCATATGGATATTGATGTGCATGCATGTGAAATGTCCATGAGATTGGCCTCGAGAAGCATGCTATGGTGAGATGATAGAGATCCAACAGCTAGGCATACATGTGGTGTGCGTTGGTGCTTGCATGATTTAAGGAGAAAGTTTGGAAGAATCTGTTTTTGGTTTCTTTTAGGAAATATCTTATTATATAAACATAAAGTATATACAAATAGAGAGAGAGAAAGTGCACCCGAATTGACTCTCTTAAAAAGAAAAACTCTAGACTTCTATAAGGAAGTCTCTCTCTATCGGCTATGATTCAATTCTTCTCTCCCTCTCCACTTCTATTTTTTTACTTTTGTTTTGTGTTCTTTTTTCATGAGAGACTAAACTTATGGCCTAGGCAAGACTGCGAGGGAGGTTCAACTGTGTTCATCTATGGATTTGTGAGATTTATTTATTTTAATTCCATTGCTTTTCATTGTTATTTTATTTCTTTTGGTATTGATTGAATAATTAGAGTTAAATTCATATTTAAACTTTGATTTAATTGCCAGTGAGTCGTAAGCATCTGTCCTTATGCAATAAGACCATACTAGTGGCAATCGACCATACCAATTGGTTTGCCATTTTTGGGACCGGTCAAATACCTTGGGAATCTAGCTATATCGGACACACTAGTGATCTGACTGGCTAGGTGTAGTAACTTCACAAAACCTATTACGGTCATTGTGTTAAATCCAATGCGCTTGAGTATAAGGTTATACGATTGGCTGGGGAAGTAGTCATTGTCGTACCTTTGCTATCGAGATTAAGAATAGCGAGGAACCGCGTACATTACCGAATCTATAGCTACACTATGATACTTTTGATTTGCATATTTTACATCGATTGATGACCAAATCCAATCTTTTAATCGAACCGATCTTGTATGTCTTGACCTAGGTATTTTTTATTAATTGATTTTAAGATAATTTCCATTGCTTTATTTATTTTATTGTTATTTAGATTAGTAAATTTGTTTATTCTCTCGAAAACCTCGATTTCCCTTTTACCTTAGAAAGATTACCAATCTTTGTGGGATCGACCCTTTGCCACTATTCTACAAATAGTTGGTTCAGGTATTATATTTTATTGATGCGCACCACCGTTGTCGGGGATTGGTTTTTTTTTTCTTTCTTTGGCGTTTTTCATTTATTTATTTATTTATTTATTTTGTGTATCTAGTTTCTTGCCCTTAACAATTTTGTAATTTCATAATAATTTCATAATATTAAAATGGGGTAGGTATGTACTGGACATCAATTTTCGGGGTTTATGAAAATTGTAGGGAGTAATTTCATCCCACGTATGCTTATCCTCATTATCCGAAGTATAGGAATCATCATGATTCCATCTATGCATCGCCACAACCCAATTTCTATATGTCTAGCGAAGTCCACAGATTCCTCAACAGGAACCGTAGAACCATTGCAGACATTGAGAGAGATATGATCTCTGACTGGTTTTCTCAAATCACTACTCAACAACCCTTGCAGGAGGATATGCAGCTTATAAACCCAAAGTTGCAAAATTCAAAAACTCAAGTTACTATTATACTTGAGCATTTGATGGATGAGAAAGAGTTGTCTCCGCAACCAATTTTTTACTCAAATGAGACCGTGAATACTGCAACATTAAAAAGTGTTGAGTTTGATGAGTTCTCAATTGTAGACGAGTATTTGAGCGAACCAAATGTAACATTAGCAGTTTCTTCACATGAGCCAGACATTACCATTACACATAAAAAAGATGATGAAGCTGAGAAAGAAATTGGAGTAATTTCAGAAAGGCCAGAGGAGTCGCAGATAGAGAGTGAGGAAGACCAACCTATGGTGTTGGTGAAACCACCCACCCTCCCATGCATACTTGTTAAACCTTATAAGGGGTGGAAATAAAGGAACGTTCGCAGATCTTCTACACTACCGACACCTTTGTGTTGGATGACCATGATGCGACATATTCTTTTGTGTTAAAGGTCCCGAATGAGCTCCCAATTTTGAAAGAGGGCGTGCATTTTGTATTGCCCAAAGCTATAGATGCACCATTCGTTGTTGATATCTCGAAAGGAGAGGGCATCATGTGATAAATCACGCCAAGTCTAGACAAATACTTTAAAGAAAGGCGCTCGTTAGAAGGCAGCCCGGCTTTTTTGTTTCACTTTTATTTCTTGCATTTATTTTAGTTTTAGTTTAGTTTTAGTTTTTTTTAATGTTTAATAAAACCCTAACTTGGTTTTTTGGATTTTTGCAGTTGATATGATTGTTTGATGAGCACCGAAGGCATTGGCGCACCCCCTGAGTTTTGCTAGGTTTGGCTATGGATTACATTTTTGGTGTAATTTGAGCATTTTTTGAGAATTAACATAATAATAGGATTTTAGGCGTTTTGAGACTTGGTTGGGACATATCCAACTTAAGTCGCCGCATTAGTGGCGGGTTTTTAAGTAGACCCAAAACCATAGATTTCATTCCATCATCTTGCTGATTTCACCCTTAGTTGAAAGGCTTCGAGCTCGCAAGATTTGATATGAATTATTTAAGTTAGCTCTTATGCTTATTAGTTCTTGCTCTTATTATCATGATTATTTTTTCATAGTTTCCTTAGTCACCTAGACATGATAGCTTTTGTGCATTCACTAGTTTTTGGAGACTTTTATTATGCATGCATTTGTATCATTTTCTTATTTCTTTATCCATGTTCTTTTTCACCACTATTCTTTTTCTTTTTGTTGCATGGATTCCTTGACTTGTTTTGAACCTTGAGGACAAGGTTCGGAATAAGTTTGGGGTACTTTAGGATTTGTGGATTGAGTTGGATGAACTTCTTTGCACAAGACCGCAGGTGAGATCGTTTAAATTTTTTAAATTATATGTGGTTATATGTGATTGACGGATGGTAATGGTGGTGTTTTTAGTTTCTTATTCTCTTATTTCTTCTATTTCTTTTTCCTCGATACTTTTCTTTCTCATTTCGTTAGAAGTTGATACACTTTCATACATGTGTTTAGTATAGTTTTCATTTTTATTATTGTTTAGAGTTACCCAAAATTTTGTTCATGCCTTTGGTTGTGGATGAGTACACTATAGTTGCCTTTTTGACTTGAAACTTATGAGAAATTAGGAGAAACACTCACTCGAGTCCGTAAACCAGAATTTTTATGATTTCATGATTAGGGACTTAGTATGATGGTTAAGCCTTGTGCTAGATACCAAAGGGAGCAGACGGTCAAAATTGTGCAAGTGATAATATTTTAACTCATATTGAAGAATTTGCTTAATCATAGTGAAAGTGAGAAAGGCTAACTAGAGTTTTCTTAAAACAAAATATAGAGAGTCCCACAGGTTCCACACGAAATGGAGCAGGAAATCCTGCAGTGGGAAAAAGTGAGAAAAGCGGTTTTCACGGGAAATGGAGCAGGGGCCGTATTACTTGAAAAAAATATATGGAGAAAAAATCTAGAATATATATAAAATGAATAAAGGGGAAAGTCTATGAAAACTCCTCAAATAAAAAGATTTAGCTCGAGTGCTTATAACTAGATTAAGTGAGATTGTGAACTTGCGTGCTTGAATGTATAGATCAAAAAAGCTCGTGAGTAATTGATGGAATTTGTCTTGACCGAGTCTATATCTTTAAAGTATGATCTTAATTATGTTTGGGTTGCGATTTTTGACATATCATAACTCTGAAATTTTTTGAGTGGCTTGTTTACTTGGCGACTATGTAAACCAAAGGAACTCCATGAATTTTGAATCGGGTATAAGATTAGTTGAGTTAATGCATACCTATATTAGGAGTCTAGTTTCTTTGTGTTTTATCATTTACACCTTTGCTCGGGTCGTGCAAAGTCCTAAGTTTGAGGGTATTTGATAAGTCGTTAATTATGTAATTATATATAAGTTATTTATATATTTTTTATTGTTAAGTCTCCAAAATATTAGCTCAATTGTCATCATTTATTATTTTCAGGGTTATTGGAGTGCGCGGTTAAATCCGGGACGAAAAACTATGCAAAATTGAGTATTCATATGCCCAGGTCTTTTCTACACCGAAAATCGCGCTAGCGCGCATTTCAAGGAAGATTTGGTGGGGCCCACACGTGAGGAACAAGGGTGATGATGTGGCAGACATCGATACATACTTAAAACGTGCTTGTGTTAATGAGTTGAGGAGTTGATCCACTGTGGCGAGGCGTATTGAGATTGATGTACATGCATGTGAAATGTTCACGAGATCAGCCTCGAGAAGCGTGCCATGGTGAGATGATAGAGATCCTACAGCTAGGCATACATGTGGTGTCCGTTGGTGCTTGCATGGTTTAAGGAGGAAGTTTGGAAGAATCTGTTTTTGGTTTCTTTTAGGAAATACCTTATTATATAAACATAAATTATATACATGTGGGAGATATAGCAACAGAGAGACCGAATTGACTCTCTTAAAAAGAAAAACTATCGACTTCTATAAGGAACTCTCTCTCTCGTCTATGATTCAATTCTTCTCTCCCTCTCTACTTCTATTTTTTTCCATGAGAGACTAAACTCATGGCCTCAGCAAGACGGTGAAAGAGGTTTTGTGATCGTCTATGAATTTGTGAAATTTACTTATTTTAATTGCATAGCTTTTCATTGTTATTTTATTTCTTTTGATATTGATTGAATAATTAGAGTTAACTTCATATTTAAACTCTGATTTAATTGTCATTGAGTCGTAAGCATCTGTCCTTATGCAATAAGACCACACTAGTGGCAACTGATCCTACCAATTAGTTCGCCCCTTTTGGGACCAGTCAAGTACCTTACGAATCTAGGCTAAATCAGACACACTAGTGATCCAGTTGTCTAAGTGTAGTGTCTTCATAAAACCCATTGCGGTCATCGTGTTAAATCCAATGCGCTCGAGTATAGAGTTATACGATTGGCTAGGGAAGTAGTCATTTTCGTGCCTTGGCTATCGAGATCGGGAAGTGTGAGGAACCACATACGTTACCGGGTCTATAGCTATACTAGGATATTTTTGATTTGCATATTTTACATAAACTGATGACCAAATCCAATCTTTTAATCGAACCGATCTTGTATGTTTTGACCTAGGTGTTTTTTATTGATTGAATTTAAAATAATTTCCATTACTTTATTTATTTTATTGTTATTTAGATTATTTATTTTGTTTATTCTATCAAAACCCCCCAATTTTTCTTTTTATTGTTTTTTACCTTAAAAAGATTACCAATCTCTGTAAGATCGACCCTTTGCTACTATTATGCAAATAGTTGGTTTAGGTATTACCAGGAATTTAAATAGAACTGTGAATCAATCCCCTTTTTGTTATCCTACCACAATCTGATAACCAAAAGTGGGAAGTAAACAATAGTAAGGACTCATTCCCAAAGAAGATAACCAAATGAGCCTCGTTCCTCTAGATTATAGGAGTATGATCTAGGTCAACGTGATCTCATGACAATCACGTGATGCAAAGTATCAGTGACTCTAGCTCCTCAAACATAATATAATGTTCTCCCCTATAACCACGGTACAGGAAAAAATATAAGGAGACTCGAATCGCCTTATCCTCCCTAGCCGTGTATGCATGTACAACAAATAATGTGATATCAATGATCAATGCAATTTATACAAAATTATATCATACAATGTAAAGGTTACTATGAGATTTACTTAACCTTACAAAATGCAATATCATCACTTTTTGCACTCCGTTTCAGTAAAATAGTCCACACGGGGTTCCAATTGCGGTCCTACAATTCATTTACAAGTCCGGTAAGATTCCATAATCGTTCAACAATTTTTTTATTTTAATTAATCTCGTTTCGACTCAAAACCCCCCAATATCAATCCAAATCAAATCCTCGGATATCCGAATCTCGATTTTAATTGCAAATTGTGGTCCAGAATCGAAAATTAATCTAGACTAGACTTTAAAAAAATTTCCAAATTTTGAACATTTGCGGTGTCGTAACCCGCATTACGATGCAAGATCCCCGTTACAAATCCTCGAGAAAATTCGAAAATCTTCGATTTTCTTAAAAATCCCCAATTTCTATTAATTTGTCCGAAAATCCCCTTTTTCTGGTTTTTTCCTAATTTCTAGGGTCTTTATTTCATTTTTTTCCAAATTTAAACCATTATATATATAGAAAGGGGTTTGATCCTTGAACCGGGCTCGGTTCGGCTTTAGCTGAGCCGAACCCGCTTCAGTCCGGTTCGGGGGCACGTTGGAACGACAGAGAATATTTCTCTGCTTCGTTCCTTCATCTTTTTTTTTTTTCATTGCCCAACCGGGCAGTGAGCTCAAGGCTCTCCTTTTCGTCTTCCCCAACCTCCTTCCTCCTCTCCATCTCAAACAATCAACAACTGACTTCCCTCTCTTCAATTGAAAAACCATAAAAAACACCAGTCCCCTACTTAATTTACAGTCCTTAAAATCAAAAATTCGATTTTCCATTATACTCACCTCCAAAAGTCCATCTACAGCAACACCAACCAAGAGTCACAGCTCTTCTATTCGATCAACACAAAGGCTGGAGAGAGAGAAAGAGAAAGCGAGAGAAAAAGAAACCAGTGAGGAAGGAACGATGAAGATGAGGAAACAATGAAGGATAACAACGAAGAAGAAGCCCCTGCATCGATTTCGATTTTGATAAAAAAAAGGGTAGGTCAAAAGACCGAATTGCCCCTCAATTGCTATCTCTCCTATATAATACCAATGCCCTCAATGGTAATTTGCCATTTTCTTATTTATTTTCATGATTATCTCTTCAATTTTTGTCCAAATAAAACCTCAAAAAATACTCCAATTCAACCAAAAACTGGAGAATTTACCAAAGCGCTCTGAAACTCTCAAACAACTCATCTTGCACGCAATTCAAGGTGTGGGAGCCACGTCGACTCGTTTAGTCCATTTTAAGTCCAAAATTTGAATTTTTAAACTTAATTGCAAATATTTTTTGCGAAACTCGAAACAATAGCTCGGGTCAACATTTTAACTCTTACGGAACTCAATCGACATGTATCTCGAGATAAAACCCCGCGAATTTCGAATTTACTCTATCAACTTGAATTTCGCAATATAAAATAATAAATAATACAAAACACTAAGCAACCATCACATAAAAGTAAATTTTATGTAAATCTCATTTCACATGTCCTCTGCTCCCGCCTAGCAGCCTAAACCATAATTAGGATTCATTAATCTCAGATTAGCCTTAATTATTGAATTAAAAATTTTGGAATTTGACAATCATCCCAACTAATAAAAATTCTTCATCAAAATCGAAATTGAAATTGAATTACCTAGACTAAAAGATATCTGAAAAACATTCTCTCATATACGCCTGTTATTCCCAAGTCAGCTCCGAATCACCACGAAATTAACACTTAACCAAAACAAGTGGAATTTATTTATTTCGAAGCTTCTAGATCTTCCTATCCATAATTAATATAGGTTGCTTTTCGTATGACACACCACCCTGCAAATCAAAATGATTCCATTCTACTATGTGATGCGAATCATGTTCTTTTCGCCTAAGTATAGACAGGAGAAATACATCATGCACTCCGACTAATGCAATTCTATACTCAACATTCCCAATCCGTTTCATAATCTCAAAAGGTCTTATAAATATGGGAGAGTGCTTTCCTTTCGGTCCAAACCTATAATTGCCTTTGCGAGGGGAAACTTTTGAAAACACCTAATTTTCTTCGTTATATTCCACAACCCGGTGATAGAGATCATAATAACTTTCATGTCTTTCCTGAGCTACTTTCAATCTTAGACAAATTTTTTGCACAACCTCAGTGTGATCTCGAACCATCTGTGGCTCCAACTCCACCAAATCCTCCGGTTCAACCCAACCGGTAGGAGAACAAGAAGGTATTATTTGGGTATGTGCATTAGGCCAATTCTATAAATGTTGTTTAACTATTATAAGTATATGAATGTTTCTTTTATAATAGTATCCATGAATAATTATCGTATTATTATAAACGTCCCTAGTCAGTTATTATTGTGGAAAAATCGTAAATTAAGACTAGTAGAGTTTTGATTGGTAGTCATGTGGTGATTATGCGTATACAAATACGGATCAAGATCATGTGTATCTGTTGGGAACATATGTTGGACCGACCCGCTATGAGAACACTGCATGGTCAATGTCATAAGTGATTCTCATTAGAGTTAAATCATTTAGTCATTTGACTTGAGATCACCAAAGACTCCAACATTAGGAGCACAATGGTTTGACACAATCAAATGTCATCTTTAACCGGATGATCATAATGATTGTAATTGCTCATTGTTCGACTAATATGTGGAAGTTGTGTGATCAAGATATGATTTGTCCCTCTCTTTTAGAGAGATATATCTATTGAGCCCATCGATATGTTAGACTGACAAATGGTCATGTCTAGTAAATTAATTGGATCAATGTCCCTTGACAATTTCACTTTACTCGGAGATCGAGACTAGTAGATTGAACTATAAGGATTACATTCCATGTCTTATGTTCAATAAAAAGATATCGTGCGACAAAGAGATATATGATATACATTTTCTATTAGGTTGTATTGATTTATTGATCTTCTTGCAACCTGTGTAGTCATAATGTCTTGCTAGAGGCCATTTATGATTTGTGTGCCTGCCAATGTTGTATGAACCTATTGGGTCGCACACAAAGAACGGATTTGCGCGATTTAATATTATTTAGGTTGATGAATCTTATTTTGAAAAATCTCATTTTGAAGATTCTCATTAAGTGTCCTAGTTTAACTCGGATTCAAAACTCTCCTATATTTCTAGTGTGACTAGAAATTTTGTCTCCTGGTAAATCCTATTATGAATAAAACTCTAATTGGAATTATAGTATGGCTTTAATTTTAATTTGAGTTTTAGATAAATTATAACTCTTGTTGGATTAGTAATTGTAGATTATCTATGACTTTATCCTTTTTAGAGTTAGACTTTATCTAAGACTTTATTTAGAGTGTGACTATGAGATAGAGTTCTTTTACAATTCGACCTATTGTATTATAAATAAGACATTAAGGTCACAATTGTTGTAAAGATTTTTCTAGAGATTATTTGTCCTAGAATTTTTGGGGCTAGCACTCCAGATCGTGATAGTCCATTTATGTGTTGATTTTTGATAGAGAACGTTCGTTTCTGACAGCGTCTTGAAGGAATCGATCAACACTAAACGAACCAGACTTGGAGTTATTCTTGTTAAGGTATACGTTTTCTCTATTAGTACATCAGTTTAATGGAATCTATATAGGATCTTTGGTTCGGGGATGTTCAAAAAGGTTTCGAAAACTTCCGCTACGCTTGATCCCCGAAACCCAACAAGTATCCCATACAAAGCCTCAACTGGATATATTTGATTGACAACTATTATTATAAAAGAACTCACACAAAGGTATTTATTCTTCCCATGAACTTCCAAATCACAGTACACAAACTTTTAGCATGTCCTCTAACACATAGATCAACCTTTCAGTCTGATCATCAACATGTGGATAAAATGCAGTAAAACAATATAACAAAATGTCGAGCTATTCCTCTATGCTTTGCCACAACCCCAGTGTGTACCAAGCATCTCGATCAAAAACTATCGTCAACGACACTCCAAACAAGTGAGCCACCTTTCACTTATACAACAAGCTCGGATGTGTAAAAGTATATGAAATGGACATAAGAAGAAAATGAGTAGAATTCATCAGTCTATCAATAATAACCCAGACCGCATTATGTTTCTTCTGAGAAGTAAGTAGATGAGTAACGAAATGCATCGCAATATGTTCCCATTTCTATTGTTGTATGGGAAATGGCTACAACGTATCTCTAGGTTTATGTCGTTCGGCCTTAACCTGTTAGAAAATTTCACATCTCCACACATAATAGCCCACATCAGCTTTCATTCCTGACCACTAATACAATCGCTTCAAATCATGATACATTTTAGTTCTGGCAGGATGAATGCTATGTTTGGATCTATGAGATTTTTTCAATATCTCATCCCGAATCTTAGGCACAAATGAGATCTACAATCTGCCTCAAAGCCTCAAACTCTGATCCGTAGACTCAACCCAATCTGGATTATTACTATCATCAGCAAATCCCTTGAACTTTCCATAATCCTCATCAATTTGCTGACACTCTATCACTTTCTGAATAAATACCATTTGTACCCTAAGCTAAGCACAAATCGGTTCATCATCAGCATCAGGAATCTCCAACAAATTCATAGCAATGACTTTTTTCGAGCAAATCATACTCGTAAGTCAATCGACTAGCTGCCCGCAATATTTCAGCACTCCTCCTGCTTAGTGCATTAGCCACAACATTTGTTTTTTCTTGATGGTATTCAAGACTAAAATCAAAGTCTTTCAAATATTCAAACCATCATCATTATCTCATATTCAACTCTTTCTGAAAGAACAAGTACTTCAGATTTTTATAATCTGAAAATAGCGTGAAGCTTTCCCTATAGAAATAGTGTCTCCACAGCTTCAAAACACACACAATTGCCGCTAATTCCAAATCATGAACAAGATAATTTTTCTTATAAATCTTTAATTATCGAGAAGCATAAGTAATCACCTTGCCATTCTCCATTAACACACAACCCAAACCAGCTTTTAATGCATCTATATAAATTGTAAGACATTTCTTTTGTTCAAGCAATACAAGAACTGGTGCTGAATTCAAACGTTTCTTCAATTCCCAAAATACAATGTCGCATTTTTCACTAAACAAATAGAAAATCTTTCAGAGTTAATTTAGTGATTGGTGCAGCTTTCTTAGAAAAATATTTCACAAATCTACGATAATTGCCAGTCAAACCCAAAAATCTATGTATCTCCGTCACTGTGGTAGGTTACAGCCAACCAATTATAGCCTCAATCTTAGTTGGATCCACTGAAATTCCTTCAGTACTAACCACATGACCCCAAAACTTCATCTTAGACAACCAAAACTCGTATTTACTAAACTCGGCGTAAGCTTATGATTTCTCAAAGTATGGAGAATAACTCTGAGATGTTGTTCATAATCCTCGCGAGTCTTAGAATATATCAAAATATCATCAATGAAGACTATTATAAAGTGATCCAGATACAGTCTTAACACTCTTTGCATAAAATCCATAAACCTCACCAGAGCATTAGTCAACTTAAATGGCATAACAACAAACTCAAAATAACCAAATCTGGTACTGAACACAATTTTTTGCGCATCATCTTCTTGAACTCTCAACTGATGGTAACCAGAACAAAGATCAATCTTAGAAAACAATCTGACACCATTCAGTTGATCAAACAAATCATCAATTCGAGGCAATGGATATTTATTTCGAGCAGTAACCCTGTTCAACTATCTATAATCAATGCAAAGCCTTAAAATACCATTTTTTCACAAAAAGGACTAGTGCACCTCATGGCGACATACTTCGGTGAATAAACCTTTTATCCAACAATTCCTTCAATTGATTCTGCAATTCCTTTGGAGCCATGCTTTAGGGAGGAATAGATATTGGTTTAGTTTCATAGCCAAAATAATCACAAAATCAATCTCTCTCGAATATGGGATTCCATGTAAATCATCAAGAAACACGTCCGAGAATTCACAAACCAAAAGAATCTCCTCTAATTTAATTTCAGTTCTTACCTCTACACTAATGTTCCAGCAAGAGTTTCTATTTTTTTCTCGGTAATTAGCCTACCTCTGGTCAAAGGCAACTTAGACGATGTTACGGTGTATGTAAATACTGAACAACCAGGAATATAAAAAATACAATCTTATAGAAACAATCCAAATGTGCATAATAAGCTGCTAGTCAATTCATTCCAAACAGCACGTGAAACTCTAGAAACTCTAACACACACATATCAATGGCCATATCGTGTCCGAATATCTCAACAACACGTTTTCACACATAAAGTGAATATCCATCTTATCCCTAATTATTGTGTTGAGTAAGATGAATAGGGACTCACACTAGAGTTAACCCTGATTTAATCACCACACGACCACAACAAGAAAATCGTATCTTCGATAAGATTACGATTTACATCTAAATGTCGTTCAGTCACCACCTGAACACGTTCCTTGATATGTTATTGAATCTGTGACACACAAGAGGATGCTCTTAAGAGTCGTGAACACGCAATCTTGTAATATCTTTTTTTCCATACCCTTTAAACATGTAACTGCACTCAAATTCTGAGGACAATCTCGATTAATGTGACCTTGTTTCTCACACCTAAAACATGTAACTATAGGTTTACTACCAATAGAATATACCTACCTAGTTGTCGATCACTGACTCGAGGCCAGTACCTAGGATCATTAACCCTTACCTCCAACACGCTACGACTAAGGTGTACCTCTTTGAGCTGAAGGTTGAAAGGATTGTGATCATATCTATCTTGACCTTGTCTGTGTCGTCTCAGCTAATCCTCCACTATTTCCTTTATTATGAAACTTCAGATCAAATCGGGATGAAAACCTTTTCTTGCCTTCAGATCCTGAGCCCTGTCCTGTCTCCACGACGGCCTGATATCATCATTATTTATGATAAAAAGTCCATGTAGTCACATAAGCTCTGGCCTTATCTCAAACCTCCCGCAATGTGTTCGGTTTAGTCGGCGATATGTAGTGTCAAGTTCCCTTTGTAACCCATACATGTACTTGCCCATCTTCTCCTTCTTTTTCATTCTCGACTCCCAATTAAACCGTGAAAGATAACTAAACTGAGCATTGTACTGGGCCAATGACATGTCTCCCTGAACTAGATTATCAAGCTCTAGTTTATTATACAGAAACATGCTCTCATCAAAATACTACTCAATGAACTCCTCAAGAAAATCATCCCCAAGTCTCAAATACGGGATGCCTATCATGCAGACATCTCCACCAAATCTCAGCATCGGCTTGCAGATAGTACGAAGATATCAATGCTTTCAAATGTTCATCAATACCCAACATATTATGAAGCTTCTCGTAATTGAGAACCCAAGTCTCCACAGTCCTCAAGTCTAACTCCCCATAGAAGTACATAGGATCGTACTTTTTAAACTCTCTCCTCTACCTTTCCTCCCATGGCAATCCACTAACAATAGCTTGATCAACTCGAACCGAAACTGCAATAACCCGTTCACCTTCGAAACGAACTGGAAAGTAGCCTACTCTTCCTAAGTGGCTAGAGTAGCAGTAGGAACTTCCTGAGCAACATGAACCACAGATGTTAAGGTTCTGAAACATATTTGGATGTACACGTTGTGGATCCCTATTGCCCTCGCTAAATCCTTGTGTCGGCTCTTGTTGTACTGAGTAGATAACATAACTATATCCATCGATATCTCGATAATATAAAATACACATAATACAATCATAAAGTTTTTCTAACTTTTTAATCCACATTCCATCGCGTTAATTCACAACTAATCACTCACTTAACCTCAATCAACAAGTTTCTTTTACAATCTTAAGCTCTTATACCAACATTGTTAGACCCCACCTAATTAGGGCATTTGACCAATCTACATTACATTAATCCCCTGATAATCTAGTAGCCTTAATCTCACCATCAATAAAAAATTTAAATCTATCATTTTAATTATCAAGTATAATTTTTATCACCATAAAGGATTCTAAAGTAAATTTCAAATCTCAAAAGGTTCCATTAAGATTGATTGTATAATCTTCAAAATTACGTAAAAGATTTTCGATAGCACCTCTTCTATTTCTAAGCCTATACCGAAAAATCTGGCCTTCAAAAATCTTCAACCAAAACCTTCTCAGCTAGGTGGAAATGCTGAAGGATTCACCCATAACAATATATATTGCATCAACAAAAATTATTTATTCATTCTAACCTATTTCAAGTTTTCAAAATCCTTAAACCATTATTACCTTAGCTCCCGGCATTCCAATCCGTCCCAAAACCATTACAGCAATTCCAAAAGAGATCCTAACCGAACATGAACTAAAAAACTCATTTATATAGTATATTATATTAAAAAATAATACATACATAGAGAGAAAGGAACTGAGCAAGTCACAAACAATCGAAAAGCTTTCTCTTTCCTTTGTCGTCGCTTGAATTAGTCATTACCCAATTATAAAAATGTGATAATGTCAAATAAGTAAATCCCACACTATCCAGTACACTTGTAATAAGCAAATGCATAATAATCCAAGAGATAAACGAATAATATAATCCAAGGAATTTAAATATAACCGTGAATCCATCCCTTTTTTGTTATCCGACCACAATCTGATAACATTCGCTAAAAGTAGTAAGTAAACAATAGTAAGGACTCATGCCTAGAGAGGATAACCAAACGTGTATTTTTCTTTTAGACTATGGGAGTATGATCTGGTTCAACGCGATCTCATAATAACCACGCGATGCAAAGTATCAGTAACTCCAGCCCCTCAAGTATAATATAGTGTTCTCCCCTATAACCACGGTATACTAAACACTATAAGGAGACTCGAATCGCCCTTATCCTCCCTACCCGTGTATGAATGTACAACAAATAATGCAATATCAAGGATCAATGCAATTTATACAAAATTATAATCATACAATGTAAAGGTTACTATGTGATTTACTTAACCTTACAAAATGCAATACCGTTACTCATTGCACTCCGTGTCAGTAAAATAGTCCACACAAGGTTCCAATTATGGTCCTACAATTCATTTACAAAATTGGTAAGATTCCACAATTGTTCCATAATTTTTTTATTTTAATTAATCGTCTCTACTCAAAAACCTCAAAATCAATTCAAATCAAATCCTCGGACATCCGGATCTCGATTTTGACAACAAATTGTGGTCCGGAATCGAAAATTAACATAAACTAGGCTTTATAACAAATTTCCAAATTTTTAACATTTTCGTTGTCACAACACGCATTACGATGCAAGATCCTCGATATAAATCCTTGAGAAAATCCCAAAATCCTTAATTTTCACAAAAATCCCAAATTTCTACTAATTTGTCTAAAAATTGCCTTTTCTAATTTTTTTTCCTAATTCCCGGGGTCTTTATTTAATTTTTTACAATTAAGACCATTTTTTTACATTTATAGGAAGGGTTTGATCCATGAATCGGACCCGGTTTGGCTCCGCTAAGTCGAACCCAGTTCAGCTCGGTTCGGGGTCATCCCCTTCCTCATGTTGGAACAAAATAAAGAAGATTTTTTTTTCTGATGCTAGTCTTAGCCCCATCTTTTTTTTTTCTTTTTTCATTGGCTAACTGGGCAAAGAGCTCAAGGCTCCCCCTTCGTCTTCCCCAACCACATTCCTCCTATCCATCTCAAACAATCAACAACTAAATTCCTTCTCTTTAATTTGAAACAGTAAACAACACCAGTCCCCTACTTAATTTATAGTCTTTAAAATTGAAAATTCGATTATCCATTATACTCACCTCCAATAGTCCTTCAACAACACCATCAACAACCAAGTGTCACGGCTCTTCTATTCGATCAACATAAAGGCTGGAGAGAGAGATAGAGAGAGAGTGAAAGGGAGAGATAGAGAAACCAATGAGGAGGAACGATGAAGAAGAGGAAACAATGAAGGGTATCAATGAAGAATAAGCCCCTGCATTGATTCCGATTTTGATAAAAAAAAGGTAGGTCAAATGACCGAATTGCCCATCAATTGTTATATTCGCCTATATAATACAAATGCCCTCAATGGTAATTTGCCATTTTCTTATTTATTTTTATGATTATCTCTTCAATTTCTATCCAAATAAAACCTGAAAATACCCTAGTTCGACCAAGAATTGGAGAATTTATCAAAGCACTCTAAAAATCCCAACCAACCCATAGTGCATGCAATTCGAGGTGTAGGACCCACATCGACTCGTTAAGTCCATTTAAAGTCTAAAATTTGAATTTTCAAACTTAATTGCAAATATTTTTAGTGAAACTCGAAATAATAGCATAGGTCAACATTTTAACTCTCACGGAACTTATTTAGACACATATTTCGAGACAAAACCTCACGAATTTTGAGTTTTCTTAATCAACTTGAATTTCACAAAATAAAATAATATATAATATACAACATTAAGCAACCATTACACAAAAGTAAAATTACATGTAAATCTTATTTCACCGGTCCTCAGCTCCCGACTCGCGGCCTAAACCATAATTAGGATTGGTTAATCCCGGATTAGCCATAGTTATTGAATTAAAATTCTGGGATTTGACAATTATCTAACATGGTTAAGCTACTATTAAAAGATAGATTAAACCAAGTGAAACCATGTAAATTTCGTAATGAAGTTACACATCCTACAGATGCGTGTCTTATTTTAGAGAAGATAACACCGAAAAAGTCAACACGGTTATGAACCAATATTCTAGTCCTCCTAGAAATCAATATAGTAATAACAATTCTTACACTAAAAAACCAAATTCAAATCTTAGCTACGATCCATTACATCAAAACTATACTAGTTACAGACCGAGAACACCCACACAATCTACACCAATGCAACAACCTCAACAAACTATTCAACCTACGCAATCAATTTTAGAACAAATATTACATAACTTTTATTACCCAAAGTCATCAAAAATTTACGCAAATTTCTCAAAATTAAATTAAAACCGATACATCAATTAACAAACTGAAAAACCAATTAAATCCAATGACTCTACAAATTAACAAGTTAAGTAATCAAACTAAAGCATCTACTCAAACTACAAACACTACTAATCAAGCAGAAGTTAACACTTTATTTTGTGAAAATGAAAAAAAAAACGCATACGCAAGAAAAAACACCAAAGAGATGATGAAAAATGTCATTCCCACTAGGGAATAGATGGCCGAATAATTGAAATACACACATTTTTCTAAAAGGCAATACTCATGGTACTTAGCCAAAGTCGAAGCTTAAGAAAAATCCTTAAAAATTTTTGAATTAATCAATCAAGACAAATTAAACGATATTTATGAATCAAATGAATATGTACATTCTAATTCTACCATTCCACCACAATTAGAAATTAATGAAAATTTAGGATAAAAGATGTCATCCTTAAAGAAGAGAATGTCGGAGAAATGTTTCGACCCAGGAATATTTATCATACTCATCACAATAGGAAATTCTTCTATTGCATTTGCTATGTGTGATCTCGAAGCATCAATTAATGTAATGTCACTTAAACTATATGAATCATTGAAAATAGGATCGTTAACTAATACACCTATTAATTTTACTTTAGCTGACACAGTGATTATTAAACCGTATGGATTATTAGAAGACATCTTAGTACAAGTACTTGACTTAGTATTTCCATCTGACTTCTATGTCATGGAATGAGATATTCAATATAACCTAGTCATTTGTCTATACTACTATGTAGACCTCTTTTTAAGATGACTAGAACTAAGTTACATATTTCTGAAGCAACAATGCCCACGGAATTTGAAGATAAAATTGTTACATTTAAAATTAATAACAAACAAAACTATGATACCTATGAAGAATATGATGAATTATTCGATAATGAAATTGATGATAATGACTTTCTAGACTTAAGCTATTATGATAACTTTAATGCTGAAATTTATGCAATTAATGCAGTAACAATGGAAACTACCAAAGTGATTCCAAAGAAAGAACAATTTGAAGATACTTCAAAAGAAAAGAAAGTAGATCAAGAATGAAAAGTTAAGCAACTTGAGAATGGAAAAAGCATTAATAAAATGTGAGCTTCTAAATCTAAGTACAATAAGAAAAAGAAAAAGCTGGGTTTAAGCCCTGTGAAGCTTAATGATCCTAGAGGTATACACTTGCACATTAAAATCAAATTGGCTTGGTACATCAGATCTCAGTGTGATACAAACTCTAATGCAAATCTCATGCCCATAGATTTCTTTCTACGTACTCAATTGGAGTTGAATTCACTTGCTTCTAAACGATTCTTTTAACCAGATGGAACTTCAATTCAACCAATAAGAGTGGTCACGGATATGCCAATTCAAGTGAACAACTACATCATACCCACATACTTTTTGGTCATGCCACACTTTATAAATGAAGATCATACTTTAATTTTAGGATGACCTTTCCTAGCCACTACTCAAGTTGTTATGGATATTCTAAATAAAAAAATCACTCTAACGATTAATGGACGAGCACTCGCTTTCTGAAAAGGAACTAAATTCTAAGTTTAGAGATCCAAACTAATTCTAGAAGGGTTCAATCGAGCCAATGGCAGTAAACAAAATCGATATATTAGAGGCAGCTCATATTCTATGTTTATTATATGTTTATTTAATCTTATTAGTTTAGTTTAGTTTAGTTTGGTTTAGTATAGTATGTTTTTATCCTCTTATTTCTTGACTTTTGTTTCGGAAATATTTTGAAATTTTAACTCCAAGGTAATTTCAATTAAGGGGGAGTGATCGAGTTGTTTTTGCTTATATGACATTTATGCAAGTTGCATTATTCACTTGCTTATTTGTATGTTGATGTATTTTTTAATAAAAATATTTAGTTAGTTATATATATTAATCAAAATTTTGAAATCTCAGTCAATTCTACCTTAACATAAGTTTTTAATGAATGATATATAAGTTAATTATGGATCAAATTGCAAAAATATTGAGTTAGGCTTGGCGATTCCCCAGTGATTTGGAATAACACTAGGAACCGCTAGCAAAATCGGTAGCAGTATACAAGAGATTTAGTGAAAATTAGAGTCTGGCGAATCCCTAGTGATTCGCCTTACAAGGGAATCACTACTCAGATCGATGAGTCACTGCACCTTACAACCCATCGATTCACCTAGCAATTTCTCAGTGATTCTAGTTACTCGAGAATTAATGGGCATGATTTTTGGTTTTTAAAACCAAAACCCAAATCGCCACACAACATCAACTCATTCACGCACCAAATTGTTGCATCGCTTTACCAAAATCACAATTTCTTGCCTAGATACAACCATCCTAAGCTCAATCCCATAGCATTTAAGTGATTGTCACCTCAACCAAGTCTCATTCAACCCAAAATTTTCGATTTTGGAAGTGTTGAAACCAAACTAGGATTTTAGGGAATTCGGCCTAAAGCTTGGAAGGACGATCTAAAGGAGTTTAAGAGCTTAAATATTGAGAAATTCACTCTCAAGAAGGTAATTACATCTACCCTAACTCTTTACTTTAACAAATTCTTTGATTTGAAGGATTTTCACAAATTTTTCAATGTTCTTCGAAATTGTTTTGTTGGAACTTATTCAGTTATCTTGACCAAATGGTTACATTGATTCCAATAGACTAGGCATTGCGATTACATCGATAATTGATTTACAAATTCAACAATTTCAAGATTTTGGTATATTTACATGCATTTGCAAATAGTTTGAAAATCAAGTTTAAATTGAGTTTGGTGGTTTGGTTTTGTTCTTGTTTTAATTTAATTTTCTTTGTTTTTGAAAAGACCTAAGATTTATCACGCGATTGCCTTACAATATTTAAAAAACCAATTTTAAGGTTTATATTTGAGTTAACACTTCGATGCCAATTTTACTTTAATGTTTCTGATGAATTTCAAGCTAGCTTTCTAAATGGATTTTTCCTTTTAAAATAAAGTCTTGAGTTTTACCGAATTATTTTCGGCAACGTTGTTTTTATGATTTACAGGTTTATTTACTTTTCGGAATTGTGAGTTTTTGAAATCAAGACAATGGCCGGAGGAGGTAGAGGTAGAAGCTCTCAAGAGGAGAAAGGCAAGAGCACCATTAGTTGAGAAACCCAAGCAAACATCTAAAGTTCTGCTCACACCCATTAAGCCAATAGGGACTTCCATGAATAACCCCCGAACTAGAGTACCAAAAGAACCTTCTCCATCTTTAAGTTTTACCGATGAGTCGGAGGGAGAGGAAGAGATTGAGGAAACGCCAAGAATTTATTTATCACTGCACAACCTCACAAATTCCAAAGCTCTTGATAGGATACATAACGACATAAATAAGAATAGGAAAATTATACCTGAGATGACTTTCAACGTTAAAAATGAAGTTAAGTATGGTCCTACAATCTTGAACATAATAAGAGAACAGAACTAGGGGTTTTTAACTAGGGACTATTACGCTGATAATGACGTAGGGTCCTCGAATTAGATAGGTTGTGAAATTATAGTGAGAGAGTTTTATGCAAATGGGCACTGATATGACAATAAAACACTAGCCATAGTCCGAACAGTGGACTACTCACCTGCAAGAATAAACTGGTATTATAGTTACCAGAATTTGATAGGAGAAAAGCCAATGAGTACCTAAAACGTGAGTATGGGTTTAGACATGGATTTCCCCGCGAGACTATTTGTAATGGTTTAGAAGCAATTCGAGGGGATGGATTTTTTTTTACAAGGGTGGGTACCTAAAACATATACAAACCAAAAATTTTAGCAAAACCACTAACGCTTGGAGCTTTTTCTTAAACGTAAGCCTACAACCTAGTTTGAAACACTACGAGATAATGAACTATAAGGTGGCTCTTTTATACCACATAGTTCAAAGGATCGATAACATTGATGTTGGCAAGATATTTATGATTCAATTAGGAATGCCATGACCACCAAGAAAAATGAAATATTGCCTTTTCCCTTAATGATTACAGAGTCTTGCAAGCAAGACCAAGTTCCAATGAGAGGTGTAAGGCTAGATGTTTACCCGAATAGGACCATCACTAGAGAAGTCATTGAAAACACCAAGAAGGTGTCGAGATATGTGGATTCGAATGAAGGATGAGAGAGAAATGATACACACATGAGAGAGAGAGACTACAGAAAGAAGGAGAATATGGCCAGAGAACCGAAGAAATTTGGAATAAATGAAGACTATCACACATAAGGAAAGAACGAACCGGAGCCCAGAGTCACCTGTAGAGGACTTCATAAGCATGTACGTAGATGAGACGGAGATAGCCATGATGTGGTCGATCTTGCAAAACCAGATGAGAACTCTCAAACATCAAGAGTTCATGTTCTAAAGCCAATGCGAGATTGATAGAAGCATTTATGGATTCGAGCGATGAATGACCAGGAGGGTGCGAGGCAGGGGAGCAAACATTCAATGTGAAGACCCCAATTCCTACAACCAGGGCCGTCGGCCTAAACCATGAACAAACCCCTCGAGATGACCCAACGAGTCGAGCGAAGATCTAGTTAGCCTTAACCTGCGAAAATACTACGAGATAATCTACAAATAGACTAGTAAGACATATAATAAGTGTGGAATAAAAGTCTTCTGAGTCTAATATGTCAGGAATTAAAATAAAAAGTCTTAAAAAGTTAAACCACTAGTCTATGGGTTTCACAAAGTCTACCCATGGTAAAATCCCATTTTTATTACATTAAATGTTCCAAAACTAAATATATATAAATAAACAACTTTGAAAACAAAAAAAAAAAGCTTCTATGCTATGAATTTGCGATTTCCTATATTCTGAGCAGCAGCTGAGGTACCTGAAGGGGGAAAAGTAGTAGGGTGAGCAATATTTCAATGGGCTCAGTAAAGCAAAAGCCTGTTTAAAACTCAATCATCCAAGTAATACCTAATATGTAATAACTAGCATGAACAAGGCTATTGACCAATCCTACTATCATTTGGGCATGAAAGGATAATATAACATACATACTATATAATGCGAGATACAATAAAAAAACCCAAACAAGATAGTCAACAAGATAACAATGATAACATGAGTGTCATAGAGTCAACGAAGTGGTAAACTAACATAAAGTGTGTGATATAACAACCAACTAGCTTTAAAAGGTATCAAAATATGATTTTGGCTCAATAGATTGGTGTCTTAGCATCATTAGGATCCTGCCTGCCATAGATTGGCCCTCAAATATATCATATAATAGCTGAGGGAGATGACCAGTGGCTGTCGGCTCTCCAGTTCGAGGTGTTATTTACAATTATTCATTTAATGCATATCAATTCCACATGCATTCATAAATAAAGAGCTCAAATAGATAAGATAAAGCGAAACAACAAGATATATTCAATTTGATTCCAAATAAGAGAGTAACCATTCACTACCGTGAGTTCTAGCATAACTAATAGCATGGCATGATTAAAGATAACGCAAACCTTGCTTACCTCGAAGCGCTGCTATCCTATCCAATCCTAACTTGGAAGTTCCTATCCGTTTCTCCTTGTGTCTACATTAGTATAGGTTCATGTATGTATTATTAACTTATTTCGTTTGAGGTAAGTTTACTCAATTCATATTAATGATTAAATAACTTAGTTAAGAGGCCGACTAGGCTTATGTTGACTCTGTGGGAGTTGACCAGGGGTCCACGTAGGTTTTGGTCAAGCGGGGCCTAGTTTGTGGAGTCCGAGGCTGTCATAGTTGGTATCAAAAATTAGGTTTATACCTTAGCTCTATGTAACCCACAACTCGACTAAAACACAAATCTAGAGTTAGGCCATAATTGAACTTAGAGTGGAAATTATATGATCCTGACGTAGAATATTAGTTAGGAAGTGATGAGAGTTAATGAAAGTAAATTTGAATTACACATGTTAATTGTCTAATATGTATTATATACTATTACCGATAATTATAAAAACTGAACGAAAGTCTATATTTGCCTATACAGACCATGATGGCTGATCGGTAGGACACTTTGAACTAAGTGGACCTACAGGTCTAGACCCTATTGATCCAGCACCCTTTTAGGCCTTGACACAGAAGATTGCTTCATAGGATAGATGTCTAGATAAGATTTTAACTATTCTTTAGGGAGAGTTGCCATCACCCTCGACACCTACAGTGGCTTCCACATAGGATGCGAGTGTGTCCACACCTTAAGCGACTCTATCACGATCTGCAGTGCATCTGGCACCAGTTACCGTCATAGGTCCTGTACTACCCGAGATAGCAACACCATCAGTTTTGGCACTAACTGAGAGAGATACTTGCTTTAATTTGACTTCTGAGGCCAAAATGACTAGGCAGTACGAGAGGTACAGACTGAAGAAATTCAGTGGGGATTATGGCGTGTTAGATGTAGAGAAGTTCATCAGGAGCACAAGAAGATCTATAGACTTTTGATGTTAGATGATAGCAAAAGGCCTAGGTTGCCAACTTTTTCCCTTCTTAAGAGACGCATGCACGTAGTGGACTAACCTGGTAGCCACCCAGGGAGAGCCGCAGATGAAAATTCAATAATTAGACATGTTTTATAGTAAATCTTATGATTGTTCTAGATGTAAAAGATTATATTACACGGGGTTTTCTCTTGTTTTTGTTATTTTAGGTGATAAATGGAATATATAAGGAAATGGAGTAAACAGGGAAGATTATGAAGGAATTAATCAAATGGAAAGAGTATGCAAAGAATCATTAACAAATGAATAAAAATTTTGGAATTTAATACCAGTAATTCCTTATCGATTCCTACATACATAGGAATTGCCACTCAGATCGATGGAGCACTAAGACCAATTTCTTGAGGATTCTTCTAGCGGTTCCACTTTAACTCGAATCGCTAAGGAATCGCTAGGTCCGACTTCAAAATTTTAGATAATCATGAGACATTTGAGTTAGTTTGAGATATGTACTACCTAGAATACTATAAATACGACCTGAGGCTACAAAATCAATTTTGAGTATTTAGATCAATATTTCATTACTCTAAGAGCCATTGTTTATTATTTTAGTTTAATGTTTTATTGTTCATTGCTTGGGAGAAGATTTGAAGATTTAAAGTATTTATTCTAGAAGTATTTTATGTCTTTTATTTGCTTTATTGCGATGTTATTTATGAATATGATTGAGTAGTTTATCAATCTAAACAAAGTCTGAACATGAATTAGATCTATTTTGCAATGTAGTTATGATGAGAGTTTATTATGTGCTTAATGCTTTAAACCAATCGTATTCTTTGATTTAGTGATTAAATATATTATTATCTACTGATTTCAATCATGAACTTTGTATTGCATGCATAGTCTATAATGTGTATTGTGATATTTGGATTCATTATCTAGTTTAAAATAGTAATTAAGATTGTTTGAAAGGTGACGTTCAGATATCCTATGTGAGTTTGAGATATAAATCTAATGTTGAAGTGGCTTTCTAAAGGTTTTAGATTAAGTAGTTCAAAGTTTTCACAAAATGTAATTCAGTTTTATTACGTGAAGTTAATATCTTTATGTATTCAAATGGGTTAGCTCAATAAAATTAGAACGTGAATTTTTCACCGGTATAAGGAGAACTAATTGCTGGCTAAAGATTGTTTACTTATTTATGATTAGAGTTTAATGATCTATGATACTTTATAAAATATGTTCATGACTATATGATTGAAATAACAGGTTTTGATGCAAAACGGATTGATGTTTCATTGTTTTGGATGTTTGTATAGATATTTATTTATTATTTAATTGATTTGATTTGAATATTGTGAATTTGAATTATGTTAGTTAAGTTAGTTTAATTAGTTTAGTTAATTATTATATTATATTATAGATTGGATTAGTGATTTTTAATTCTTGCTTTAATTAAATTAACTAAATTAAAGTAAAAATAATAAAAACCATTAAAAGACATTTTTCCTAGAGAAGTTTGGCAAATCTCTGTGGAGGTGATTTGTGTGTGTACCGTAAGTATAACGGCTCACTTGTAGTAATAGTGTAATCAACTTACGTTGATCATTGATATCATCCTTAGGAAAAGGTTTTTGCACTAGTTGTTAATTACCTATTTAACTTGAACTATTGCTAAGGAATACACTTTTTAATTTATTTTATACTAAATTAAACTATTCTAACAAATCAATTTAAACTTTACTTAAACTCTTATATTAAGGATATCTTAGTTGACAGCGTCACCTGGATAATTTAATACTATGTTTTGTATTCATGTTTACATCTTAATGTTGTGTATAATGCCTAATTAGAATATGCATATTTCCTTCAAATTCATTTCAAGAAGATTCTAATTTGCAAACTAGAACTCCACCTATCGATGTGAATAACGTAAGCTCCACATTACTTTAAGTCCCAAATCATTATATTTATAATTAACTAAGTTTACTATCCGTGCCTCTCTAATCAACAAATATCGCTCGATATAGTGTATTTTATGGTTGTATCGTTTATGTATGGATTACGAGCTTCAATGGCCATGATAACTTCTAAAGACTAAGTTCATTAAACACGTGATCAAGATATCTAAAGCATTACGCTCAGAACCAATACCAATTCCAACCATTCCACTTTTTATTATCACTTTTTAAATCATATTCAAAGCATAACATTCATACCATAGGATCCATTGATCTCTAAGATAAATAGACTACTTACACTTCATTGAAACACACATATCATAATTCATAATGGACATCATTGCAAGTAAGAGACGAATATAAATATTACCTTGAATTTAATCAACGAAACCAAAGTTGAATTGCAAATGTGAAGTCTTCAATATTTTCTTCACACAAACTCATTAATATTCAAACTCAATGTAAACCCTATGCTAAATTTCTCTAATGGTGGCTAATAGTTGGTATGTTGTGTGGTTACCATGTCCTAATACCTATTTATACTCCTTAATAACAATTAAAAAACATATTTTACAATTTAACTCGAATTAAAATTCTAACTTTTTATTTCCTGCGTGTCTAGCGTTGTCACTTATTGCTCGGCGCAGTGCCTTATAGCCCACTGTGCCACCACTGCATGTGTATTTCCTTTCTCCCTAGTGTCTCGGCGCTGTCACCTACTCCTTCGTGCCGTCCTTTATGCTCCATAGCACCACCAGTGTGTCAGACCTCGAAAGTTGGTTTTCTTCATTTTTATCATCTCTCCCATGTCGTGCCTTTCCTTCCCACGCTGTCTTGTATCCCCACATCATCAACACATGTAGCCATGATGCCAAATGTATTTTTATGGGTTTTTACTCCTTTTCTTCTCGTTTTCCTCGATTCCTTCCCTTACACCTTAATTCCCTGAAAATACAATAATACCATGATTTAGAATTCATTTTATGATATTTATATAAAATATATGACTAAACTAACCCTATAAATACGTATAAATAATCACTTATCAAATACCCCCAAATTTAAGATTTTGCGCATCCCGAGCAAAGGTGTATTCTACTAAGTCTCATAATACTAGTTTTCATTCAATTTACATTGTTTATGGAGTATCCCTCAATTCACTAAGTTTCAATTTAACAATCCACTCAAGAGTTTTTCTTTGCAAAAACTTATATTTTTAAGGGATGTAGCTTCAACAACACATATAATTTCACTTTCAAAACACAAAAGTAGATCACAACCATAAATCATCACTACTCACAAGTTTGTTTCATCTCAATACTCAAGTAGCAAGTATACAATCTCATTATTTTTCATTAAGCTTCAAAATTCACAAATATGCATAGATCATACTCATCTTTGGTAGACTTTAGTACTTCAAGAGTCTATAAGACTTAACATAGTTGGAATAGAAACTTAACTCAATTAGCTACTCATACTCGAGCTAAATCTTTTATTTGAGGAGTTTTAGTTTACTTCCTCCTTCTTTTCTCTATTTTTCTTTTCTCATTTCTTATTCTTCTTTTCATTTTTGTTTTACAGTCCCTACTCCTTTTCTATGGACTTTATTCTTCCTCACTTTTTTCAACCATCAAGTTCACTGCCCCATTTCATGTCGAACTTGTGGGATTCTCTAATTTTTTTTAAAAAACTCTTATTAGCACTTCTCACTTTCACTAAATCAAGTAAGTTAAATCCAACTTTTAATATATAATGTTTATTTCTTCCCCTCTTTGCACTTCCACAAGTGTTATAATTTCTTACTTTTGTTTTAAGTTCAAGGTCTTCCCTAACTCTAAATTTCTTGTCATGAAATCACATTGTTGTTTACTATATTTCATTATTTTTTCTCTTCAAAATTTAAAAATATTCTCTTGAGTTTCATATAACAAGATACTTGTAATCTACTCATCCACAATTAAAGGCATGAACATTGAAATGAGCTACTTAGTCATTACATAATACTATATATAACCTAATCTATACTACATAAACATTCAAATAATAAGAAAAACGAGAAATTTATATAATACCATTCTTTTCCCCTTAATTGCTTCAAATTAAAATTTTAAATGATCATACCTGCAGTGTTTATCCTTATTTCTCAGCCTATCTTATCACTTCCCATGGTGTAATGTAGTTTCGATGCCCCCAAACTTTATCCTCAAGGTTTAAAAGTAAGCCTAAAACATGAAAATACTAAAACACACAAACATATATAATAACACAAGTTATAATAAAATTGAAGCAACTAAATAGTTAACAAAATATGCCAAATGTTAAAAACAATTGGTATTAAAGTCACTATCAACTCCCCAGGTCTAAAGGATTCCTATTACACTGACTTCAGGACTGTGCATCATCATCGTCATCTGCATCATTAGCTCCAGCATAGGATGGCGTCAATGGATGCTCTACCCTCCTTCTCTACTCTAAATCCTGATCAAACACGTATGTTGGTGCTGCTGGAAAGCCTAATGAACTATCAATAGGTCTCAACCATTTGCTCCTCTCTTATCTAGTTATGTCTCGATGATGATCAACAAACAACATGAAATTGCGCCGCCCATCCCGTCGGTATTGCTCTCTCATTTCCATATCCTGATCATATCTCAGCATGGCTGCCTGGTATTGCACCTTATCCTCCTAATAATGTCTCCTCATCTATGCAATCCACGGCCTCTAGTGTTGGTATAGGTACCTCTAGTGGAGGAGGTGGTGGAAAGACTTCAGGACCGTCCAAGTCTTGATCTCCTATCTTTGGTTCTACAAATTCGTAGCCCTCGGCAAATCCTTGTTGTTGTTGTTGTCCTCCTCTTCTTCATTTTCCTCATCGTTTAGCTTTTGGGCTAATTCTATGGTTGTTGTTTCTACTGCTGCTTGATCTTCTTATCTCTTAGCTTACACTTTAGCCTTAAGTCTAACTCCATTGGCTCTCTCTCTCTCTCTCTCTCTCTCTCTCTCTCTCTCTCTCTCTCTCTCTCTCTCTCTCTCCTCACACTTTTGGTAACCAGGTGGTGATTTCAACGTGAGCATGAACGCTTCATCCTTGGTTGGTTAAGCCTCTATATCGAATCCTTCGTCATCTCTTAGCCTCACTCCGGCCTTGAAGCACAGATGAGTAATCAAGATAGGAAACAACAACTTGTAGTCCCTTTACTGACATGATGGACTCCTTCAAACTGGTGTCTATAATCTCCCCGATGTTGATCTCCCCGTTCTTTGTAATCTCATACAGACAAGCTGCTTTCGGTTTGTTAATCTCACCTTACTGAGAAGTGGGGTATAGTGATGCAAGAACTAAATGTTTCTACATTCTATAAACTTTTCTAACACTCCTCTTCTTAATGTGCTTCGGCACATTCTCAGCTCCCGTGACCTATCCGTGTTGTTCTGGGACAACCAATGCATTTTCAATGGCTTTAAAAGTGTATAGATTATAGGGTATATCATATAATATGGCAGGGAAACTCAGTGCTGATTCATACAAGCTTAATTCCTCCAACCTATAGAAAGTATTGGTCTCACGTCTATTAAAAGGAGCTAAAATCCCTCTTACCTTCACTGGCACATCCTTAGCCGTGAACTTCGCATTAGCATAGAATTCAAAAATAATCACATTCACTCCTTTAACTTTATTCTCCCTATAATCTTGAGTGAGTTGCTCCCAGTTTTGATGCCTAATGAAATTGTTCACTCATTTATCATACTTAGCTGACAAATTAATCCCCCTTTAACAAATGAACTCCCTACGAAGGATTTCTCATATCGGTCCTTAGCCTCTCTACAAATGAGAATTTTGGATTTAAAAGGTTTAGGCTCTTCTTCATTAGGATTCCTAGAGATAGATGCCTCAAAATTATTTTCTCTAGTTTGGCTAACTTATTTCCTTGTTCTTGTCATTTCTTCTATTTTCAAGCAACTAACATAAATGCAATGCAACTCGGACTTCAAATCACCTAAAAATCAAAATTCATATAACATGGATCATGTATACACCAAATAATGCAATGACATCAACTAAGTCTCCATGGGTAATATTAATGCTCACATTCACACAATCTTGCAAGACCTATCCTTAAACTTCAAATCCATACTTTCATGCAATTTCATCAAAAATTTTAAAACTTAAAGCATAACTAGATGAAATTGTAAATGTACCTCAATACCGGATTACTTTCCGATGTAGAACACTCCTCCAAGTCTTTTTCAATAAAAGCCCTCTCACTTTTCTCACCAACTAGAACCCTAACTCTCTTTGGAATCAAAATCCAAAAATTCAAGCCCAAGCTCTTTTAATTGTGCGAATCCGCAATGCACTTGTTTCTTCACTCTTAATCACTAGGAACTCACTAATCTCACTTAGAAATAATCAAATTTTTACTCTAGAGGGATGTATGCTTAGTAGTTATGGTGGGATTTTAGTGCAAGTGTGAAAAATAGTGTAAATAAAACCCTTAAAATCGACCACGGCATCGGCACTGCGTCAGTGGTGCAATAGGTAGTAGACACTGCATCAACCTCGCAGCCAACGTTCTATAGTGTTTTTCTTCACTAATTCTCCTCCTGCGCTCCTCCGACTTTGTGTGTAACTCACATAAGGTGTCGTGACTGCATAAAATCTATGAAAATATAAAAATTAATAAATTTTACCTTCGATTCGCCCATGCACCTTACCTTTATCACTTTAAACTCCTTCGCTCTTTAAATGAGTTCGTGAGACATTTCCATTCAGATGAATCATCACCTAATGAATGGTCTTTCCGACATATTCGACATAAATTTTTGAAAGTTAGAACTAAAACTTGTAAGTTGTAATTATTAAATTAAATAACTAACTACTAACTGAAATTCAAAAACTTGAAATTTAAAAACTTCAAACTTAAAACCCTGAGTTGCCTCCCAGTAACGCTTAATTTATCGTCATTAGTCTGATGCCTTTTCACTCGTTTAGTTAGAGTCTAAATCTAGAAGCTTTATCTGCAAATCAGAGATTATAATGTCATTCTCGTTCGGATGTACTTCTTTACCATCGACAAAGACAACCTTTTCAGCATCATCGCCCTCATTAATACTTATCGTGATCTACCTCTTCAAGATTGGCCACCCAAGTATGATAGATACATCATCTTCCATGTTGTGGTTCGTGACCTCGAAATCCACGATAAATGTGAATCTACTTACTTTTACATGTACATTCAAAACTCTTCCTATAGTAGGTATCAAATTACCATCTGCTACTTACAAATTCGTCGTATCGGGACAATTGATCTTCAAGTCAACATGTATCATGTCCATCAGTGGCATGATATTGATCGAGGCTCCCGAATCACATAAGAAATTTATAAACTGATGTCCATTATTGTTTTTCGATATGCTTATTTGTAGCATCCCCTATCCTGATTACGCTGATACGCAGCCTAATGTTGGGGCATGTGCCCTAGGTCAATCCATTAACTGTCTTTATGAATACTTTTAGTTAATAAAATAGAGGATTTCATTTGATGTTTATTATAATTAATTTGCATGTTTACATTATAATAAGATCCATGGGTATTTACAGAAATATCATAAATATCCCTAGTCGATCATTATACTGGGAACTATAATGAATTAAGACTAGTGTGAGTCTTGATTGATGATCATATGATGATTATACGTATAGGGATACGAATCAAGATCACGAGTACTTGTTAGGGAATAAAGTCTTGGACCGACCCGCTATGAGAACATCACATGGATTAAGTCATAGTTGTTTCTCATGATAGGTATATTTTTCAGTCCTCGACTTGAGATTACGAGAGACTTCAACATTAGGAACACAAGTGATTTGACACAATCAAGCGTTGTCTTTAACCTAGGACGATTATAAAGATTGTGATTGGTTCTTGTGTGAGCAATGTGATGAAGTGGTGTAATTGAGATAGAATTTGTCCCTCTCATATAAGAGAGATATTCGATGGAGATGTGTTATAAAAGGCCTAGTCTAAGTGAATTGATATTGATCAATGTCACTTGGATATTTTCAGTCTACCTAGAGATCGAGACTAGTACGATTGAACATGTTGGATGACAATTCCATGCCTTATGTTTGATCAAAAGGATATCGTGTGACAAAAGGTTGTTATATACACTATTGATTAGGTTGTATCGATTTGATATTCGTACAACTTGGGTAGTCATAATGTCTTGCTAAAGGCCGCTTATGACTTGTATACCAAAATGTGTTTTGGTACACTGCCAACGTTGTATGAGCTTATTGGGTCGCACACTAAGGATGGTTTTGCGAGATTTTAAGATGGTTCAGAAAAATGGATTTTATATGATAAAATTCATGACATAAACGTCCTTGTGGTGTATTACACTTATACTTCTTTAAGTAGGGGTATATGTGTAATTTACTTAACCGTCTATATATAAGGGTTGTATAAATAGACGCTTTAAGTTAGAACACCCATATGAAAGATTAAGGGCCGAAACTCTATTTTGGTTTTAGAAACGAATTAGGGTTTTCTGGTACGCTCTGGATCGTTTTGGAGAGAAACAAAAATGTTTGGTATTCTCTCGAAGCTAGCACTTCGAATCTCGGCGCGTTCGTTGTGTGAATCGCTTGGTAGAGGCGTTCGTCGTTGGCAGCGCCTTAAAGATCGATCAACCTTCAGAAAGGTATATTGTGACCGAGGTATGATTAAGTTTTCATGGTTTAAATGTTTTTAATGGAATTAGATTTCGATCCTGTTAGGGTTTTTGTCAAAATTGTTTTGTAATTTTCGCTGCGTATGAACCCCAAAACCCAACACCTAAAACCCTAATTAAGCCCCGGTAACCCAGCTAGACTTAACTTAAGCCAGCATCCTCTCCGTCTGTACTTGATAAACTCAACCTGTATATCGATATCGAATAAACAATACATAACATATGCAGCTAAAAACTTAGAATTTTTTCTATAACTAAGAATATACAGAAATACAAAGTTTATCAAAATCCAAAACCTCGTTTATAAACCTCCCAACCTTATTTATATACAACAAAATATATCAAACAGTGTATATATATACACAATAAGGTTCATTACATCATAGATAAGATACAAAACTCCTAAATCTTCTTTTTTTCCCTTTCGCTGAAACGCTAGGTTGCAAACCTGAAATATTATATTTGGGGGAGCGCTCCAAATTGCTCAGTAAGGATTCACAAAGCCATTAACATTCCATATAATAATCAAGAACATTATGCAATAACAATATGCACCAATGTTAACTATAAGATTATGAAAAGTATATAATTCAATAAATAACGGATGCAAGTCATCCTGTCAATGACTATTACACTGTAATTCCCATTTTATTTATAAAACTAAGGTTGATTACCCACTGACCTCATTAATGTGATTGCTAGACCAACACATTGGCTGATGTGCTGTCAAGTCAATCCATTAATGCCCAATAGTTCTATCTAAAACCCTCTAGTGAATATGTAACACACGTAACCTATTTAGCTGAGTAGGAGTTACGTATAGACCGGGAGATCATCCGCGCATCCTATACAACTTGGTCTCAGTTCCAGGATTTACTCTCATGGATCACATTAGACATCATTTTCCATTTAATTAAAAACACCGCAGCGTACATGTAACGACCTCAGACCCCACAAACTGGGCCCCATCTGGCCTAAACCTATGTAGACCTCCAGTCAACTCCCTCAAAGTCAACGCAGGTATAATCAGCCTCTTATCCAAGTTGTTTTATCATTAGTTTCTTATTAAGTTTGTTATTTAGTTTAACAAATATTAGTGTTTACGCAGCGGAATCTAAGAATAATTTAAATTAACTTAAATAAGTAAACACTAGTCGGGACATGCCTAGATGTGGAAATCTTGTAAGAGTAGATCTCATGTTCATGTATCAAACGTCTTACAACCCAAAATGGACCCCAAAGTAACCAATAACATAAATATATATAATATGTATAGTCCAAAATATCAAAATAAACTTATTGTAGTGATAGAGATGAGCTATGTGACGGCCCCGGTTACCCACAAATTGGGCCCCGCTTAAGCCTACGTGGACCCCTCGAGCCAGCCGTCAACGTAGGCCTAGTCAGCCTTTAGATCAATCCATATAAGTAAATTTATAATTTTAAATCGAGTTAAGTATTTTTCAAGTTTTACAAGTTAGCGGAAGCAATTAATACATTAAATAACTTAACAATAATGTAAAAGAGTCGAACAATCTAAATGTGGAACCCTTGTATCAAACATGTATATCAAGTATAAAGTGTATACAAAAGTGATATACAAGTCATAATCATCTCTCAAAAACCATAAAGTACCCCAAGAGTGATAAAACAGCATATATATGTAATACAAACAGTCAAAAACCTACAAAAGTGAGTAAGGGAGGGCCGCTCTGATGTCGTCAGAGTAAATCGCCTAATATCGGTGCCTTTCCTTTGCTCAACTATGGATCTGCACTCATTGAAACACAAGAATAAAGAGTTCAGTAAGTAAAAGCCAGTAGGATCTAGACAACACTTCAAGATAAATAAAGCAGTCTAAAACTTATGCGGATGGAAAGAAAGATATAAGGAATGCATGACAATAAGACTGAATAATGAAAGTACAACGAAAAATGAGTGTCAAAAGAAGCAACTAGAAAGGCGCCCAAATAGTCCAAGACCACCAAGTGCGGGTGCCACAAGGTCGGGGTCATAGAGTCACGACAACGCCAAGCAGACTCGGGTCTTGGGACGCGCCTGTTGTACCTAGACCATCGTGAATGAGAGATATCAACGGTGCCCTGGGTAAAATACATTTCATCCTGACCAAACAATCAAGTGAATCGAGGTCATGGCTCTGGTAGCTAGTCGGCAACCACTCCAATCAGAGACGCCTTCTTGACTCACTTGGCCCTCGGACACTCATATTGGAGTGGGAATTCCAAGAAAGGTAAGATAATGCAATAGCAATAAAAAATAAAGCTTATTGAATTACTGTACATTTCCAAGGTGGTTTTACGTACCTCATATCCATGCTAATATCCTCTCTCGCGGCTCCAACACGACCCCGAACTAACCCCGATTTCCAACTATAGCTCGCTAATTCCCTGACATAATTTTAGTTGATTTTGGTGTGTTAGAGTTTATTTCTATTACTAATCCTTTATTAATCCTTTATTAAGTATAATTCAGTCCATAGTATGATTTGTTTTTTATTATTGTCCTTATATTATATAAAGGTGTAGAGGTTATACAAATACACTTAATGTCTTATACATATATATATATATATATTTATATGTGTGTATGACATATAAATATATATAACCACTTAATGCATCAATAGATCTCTACAAACTTATTTTAGGAATCTTATCATTTATTACTATTATTATTTGAACACTAGATTAATCTTTGGTCACATAAAATCTCATTTTTACCTATATACAATAGTAAATTATTTGATTAGCTTACTTAGGCACATCAAACTAGCTTATATACCCATTTTTGTCTTACAACTTTTTCTTTCAATTAAATTCAAGCCCTCTAATTTATTTAAATGATTCAAGTGTAATTATTCCATTAACTTATTAAAAGTCATTAATTTATACAAGTGAATTAATTCATTTGTCTTTAGGCCTAATCGCCTTTATTTCAAAACTTAGGCATATTAGATAAATAGAATTAGCTTACTTTAGGCCTAATTGTCCTTATTTCACAACTTAGATATATTAGATAAATAGAATTAGCTTACTTTATTTATTTGCCTTAGGTATTTAAGTATTTCTAATTAATACCTAAGTTATTAGCTAAATCAATGGTGTACTCAAATTTCCAATTCTCAAATAATTTAGTCTTAGCTATTGAATATGTCATCCATCTATGCATTAATTTCTTTTATTAATGCACATTAATTTGGATCAACCTTAAACACTCAAGAAAGCCATGCATGAATTTAGTTGATCAATATACATATGTGTCTGTTGTTGATTAATTAAATGGGATGCAAGCAAGATTAGGAAGATGAGAGTATGAAGAAGTAGCTTGCATGAATAAGATCGTCATTAAAAAAGAAACAAATCAATAAGAATGAAAAGCATTGATAAGAATTCAAATAAGAGAAATTATTATGGAGAAGGTGTAGAACATGCCTTGAGACCATATGAATTTTTAAATTCCTTATTGTCTTCAAGCTTTCTCCAACTCCATTAATGGTGGGATTCCTTCCAATTTTCTTTCTAGAGCTCTTATAAATGAATTTGAGTTAAGTCCCTAATGACTACCCCTTTATATATTTATTTAAAAATTCATTAGTGATTGATTAATTAAGCTAACCTAGCCTAATTAAGTCTAAATCCAAGCTCTCCATGTCATTTCTACATATGTCAAGTGTCCTAGAAAGTGTAAAATGATAATTTTGCCCTTAGTTCATCCATGTATTTTCCATTTAACCAATATATTTACATAGATTAAGTGACCTTATTTTTCAACATATTTACCAAGCATACCATAGGCCTTTGGATTTAAATTGGTTCCTTAATATGAATGAAGGAGAATTTTAAATTAATTTTAATCTTTTATAGTACGCCTCTCGAGGTACATAATACGTCTTATTTCATTTCTACACTATATTCATAATTTACTTAAATGTGCATTGTAATAATATAGTAATGTGGTAATTTAAATAAAAATTCCAACTTAGGCTATTCTCTTAATTAAATAGCATTGTAGTCCTACAACTATTTTTTTCCTATCTTATCGCCTACTTGTACCAGGTACCCATAATATACACGCATACCAACCATCGAACCTTACTCGTATTTTGACGCAATCGGACCAATAATTAAATGAAATTTGACATTTTTGAGTATAAAATAAATACTACACACACCAAACAACCATAATATACCTTGGTGTTGACTCCCAAGGGTTGACTAAGTACGCCACGTCAGATAAAGTTCTCGTTAGTGTCCTGTGGTAACATGTGGCACAAGTTAAAATATTCAGGTTGTTACAAGATAACTCTGAGGGAAGCTCAGAGGAAGTTGTCGATCACAGGCTCCTTGCCCCTGCTACTAGAGGGACCTGCAATTGTAACCAAAAGTATAGACAATTCCAGTGAGCAAATCCAGAAGAAGTTCAACAGTAATTCAGATTAAACAATAAATAAGTCCATAAATCATGCTGGAAAGAAATGAAGTGATGAGTAAGAATCATTAAAATGCATGATAGACAGACTGTAGTGGTCAACAGTAGGGACCAAGTGACTCGGAAGCAAAGGATAGGGAGTAAGTGGTACTGAAACTCTATAGATGGGCTCAAAGGCACTTAAAATGTGTAAGTGTCTAACACTGGTGCGGCAATTTAAAGTCGCATCGACCGCACCTAATCCGTTTGGCATTGTCGGCTCACTTGAGCCGCAGCACGAGAAAACATTCCAAAGGGTGCCACAGATTTAACTGGATGCTCAACCACAATGGAACACAAATACCTGAGAGGAGCCACGACACATGCGGATGCTCACTCAAAGGATTCAGACCGATCGAGAAGCCACGAGAACTACTCGGCTGCTCATCCTGCAAGTGGACACAACTAGACCAGATCACTTAGACCCTAGGTCACTCGGTAGGGAAGTAGAGTCCAATAATAGCATTAATTCCATCAAATATAGCAAGGAAATGATAAGAATTAATATTGAATTTCTTACTGGTTTACTTAACTCAATACACAATAGACCGGGCAATCACGACTCTCACACGCCTCAAAATACGTATCCGATACCCGACACTACTCCCCTAGGCTCCTGGTATCAATTTACAATGAATTAGGTGTGTTTGAGGCAATTTGATATAATTTAGATTTTTAAAACTCAATATATTTCAAAATACGGAATTTATAATGGTTGCACTTTTTTGAGAAAAATCTTGGTGAAAAATTCCTCGAAGAGTTTTCGAACTCACTTTCCTAAATTTTTTTCTCACTTTTCTTATTTTTCCTAATTCTTCCCTATTTTTCTTGAATCTTTTTATTTTTTTATAGTTTTTTGTTATTTTTTATAAATTAAAATGTATAAAAAACATTTTTTATTAAAAACGAGGGTTTGGGCCCCCTGAATCGAGTCTAGGCTTAACCAAACCCGATTCAGCCCTGTTGGGCGGTCTGAGCTTGACCCATCCCGTTGAGCCCGAGCTCGCGCGTGCGATCCCTCCGCCAATCCCCTCTCTCGTTTGCACGAAAGAGAAAGAAGGGCGGTCCAGGGGCAGAGCCCCCTCCCCCTCCTTCCCTTTCCATTTTTTTAATCCTCTTTTCTTTTTCTTTTCTTTCTTCTTTCTTCAACAAAATCAACAACATTACTTCTTTTCTTTTTTCTTCTTTTTTTTCTTCAACCAAACTAGAATCAATTCCAATAATATCAAGCTATAAACAATAAATTCATCAAAAATATCATGCATTTAACCCATAAAACACCAAAATTAAACAAAATTTTAGTGTTAACTTACTTGGCTTAATCAAGATCCTTAAATAGAATTGGACTAATCAAGATCCTTAAATAGAATTGGACTTTCTCCTCCACCCAAACCACCTCTACACCATATCCACGAATAAGAAGGCTCTCTTTTTATACTCTCATTTTAGGAGTGAACTACCAGCACACAATTTTTTTTATTTAATTTTTATTAACTTTGTCTTTATCTCTCCATAAATTACAACAAGTTAAAACCTGATAATTCAAATTTATTTTAAAAAAAATTATAATTTGTGAAATGACTAAAATGCCCCTCATGACTAAACTTAGGCATTTCAATTAAATAAGTTCCATTAGACCAACTTAAATCAATATCGCCGACCTAGCCAAATACCCGTGTACGCACGCATCTCGAGAGTTACCTCACTCACAAATCAATGATCAAAATAATTAAATCGTGTATGTTTTTATTTATATGGGTAATACACAAATCATCCAAAAATAAAATACCTCGATTTCGACTCCCAAGGGTTGACCGAGTATGTCACGTCACAGGTCCAGGTCACAGTCCTAAAATATCACGTGGCATGAGTTAGAATTTTTAGGGTCGTTATAGTTTTTCAACTAATAAGAGTTTCTTCCTCGAAATCGAAATATCTGAAAAAAAATTACTTACCAAAATCAAAAAAGAAATGGGAAACTCTCGCGCATATAGGACTCCCGCTCCCATGTCAATTCATCATCTCTGTGGTGCTGCCACTTGACAAGAACTAATGGGATGTCCTTGTTCCTCAAACGTTGTACCTTGCAGTCCAAAATCTGCATAGGCTACTCTTCGTAAGTAATATCCTCGGCTAGGTCAATCTAAGTCAAGTCCATTATCGGTTTGTCTCCCTTTCTCAACCTGTTCAATTTCAAAGCATCGATATATGGAACACTAGATGAACGCCTGCCAACTGCGGTAGTAATTCAATTTTATAAGCAACATTGCCAACCGTCTCTGTGATTATGAAAGAACCTACAAACCTCAGCGTGAGCTTTCCCTTGATTTCGAACCATTTGTGGCCCTTTAGTGGAGATACTTTTTGATAGACATAGTTTCCCACTTTGTACTCTAACCCATCTTGATACTTGTCAGCATATTTCTTATGTCTTTCTTGAGCTCCTCGAAGATGCTAATGTATCAATCATATCTTCTCTGTGTGATCTACCACAATGTCTGGTCCAAGTGTCGATATATCCTCAGGCTCGCCTAACATGCTAGTGATCTACATGGCCTGCCGTAGAGTGCATCAAACTGTGCCATCCCGTACCTAGCCTGGTAACTATTATTATAGGCATATTCACAAAAATGTAGATATTCCTCCCACGACGCACCGTACTCCAACACACAAGCTCTTAGCATGTCCTCTAACACCTGAATCAGTCTCTCTGACTGTCCATTAATCTGTCGGTGGAACGTCGTACTATGTTGTAACCTCATGCCAAAATGTGCTTAAATGTTCCTTCATAACATGGATGTGAACTGCGATCCTCTGTCTAACATAATAGATGATGACACCCCGTGAAGTCTGACAATCTTTTTATCATAAAGGACACTCAGCTACTTGAACTTGTGTTTGGTAGAAACCGGCAATAAGTGTGCAAATTTGGACAGTTTGTCCACAATCACCCAGATACTATCATGCTTGCGCGGAGATCGAGGTAGATCACTGACTAAATCTATGGCAATATGCTCCCACTCCCACTCAAAAATAGGAAGTGGTTGTAACATTCCTCTGGGCCTCCGATGCTCAGCATTAACCAACTGGCAAATATCGCAACTCCCGACGTAATCCCTTACGTCTGCTTTCATCCCTAGCGACCAAAATAGACGTTTCATATCCTGATACATCTTGGTCTTGCCTAGATGAATGGTATAACCTAAACGGTGAGCCTCCTGAAGTATATCTGTACATAACTCAGCCACTGATGGAATTCATAGTCGTCCCCTATATCTCAAGCACGAGTCTATTGACTGACTCCACTCTAGATATTATGAATTGTCTGCGAACTCATGGAATCTCTGGAGCTGTTTATCAGCCTGCTGACCCTCTAAAACCTTCTAAATAGAGATAAGTTGAGTCCTCATATGTCCACAAATGTATGCCTCTGTAGTAGTCAGGATATTAACTGAACCCATCATATATGCTGCCTTGAGGAGTGTAAACTCATGTGTTATTTGACAAACAACAACCTATGCGTCTGATCTTTTACGGCTCAATGCGTCTACCACTACATTCACCTTCCCCGAATGGTTCTCTAAGGAGAAGTCGTAATCCTTAAGGAACTCTAGCCACCTGCGCTGTCTCATATTCAGGTCATTCTATGTAAAGAGATACTTTAAACTCTTTTGATTAGTGAATAAAGTAAATCTTTCGTTCTACAAGTAGTGCCGCTAAATCTTCAGAGAAAATACCACTGCCGCCAACTCTAAGTCATGCACCGGGTAGTTCTTCTCATGAATCTTCAGCTGTTGAGATGCATAAGCAATCACACCATCCCCCTACATCAGAACATACCCTAATCAAACCTGTGACGCATCGGTATTCACAACCATGCGCTTTCCTGCCACTGGCAATACTAACACTGGAGTTGTCGGCAATCTCTCCTTCAATGTCATGAAAGCCTGATCATATTTCTCATCCCACTTAAACTTGACATCCATCAGAGTCAACCACGTCATTGGTGCCACGATCTTTGAGAAATCATGCACGAATCTTTGGTAATACCCTGCTAGACCCAAAAGTTGTGAATATTTGTCACTAACTGTGGGGTATGCCAGTCCATCACTGTTTGGACCTTCGAAGGATCTATTGATACTCCACTAACTTTAACTACGTGCCCAAAAATCTGACCTCTGACAACCAGAACTCCCATTTGCTAAACTTAGCATAAAGTCGATGCTCTCTCAGTGTTTGTAAAATTGTCTTGAGATGACCCTCGTGGTCCTCACGAGTCTTAGAGTAGATCAAAATATCATCTCTAAAGACAAACACAAAACGGTCCAAGTGTTGTCTCAACATGCGGTGCATCAAGTCCATAAACATCACCGATGCATTCGTCAGCCCAGACGGCATGACGACAAACTCGTAATGACCATAACGTGGACTGAAAGTAGTCTTCTCTCTATCCTCATCCTTGATCATGTGCTAGTGGTACCCTTACCTTAAGTCAATCTTGAAAAACCACATTGCGTCTCTCAACTGATCAAACAAGTCATCTATTCGAGGAAGTGGATAATTGTTCTTGATCTAACACAATTCAATTGCCTGTAATCGATGCAAAGTCTCAAAATTTCATCTTTCTTTTTCAAAAATAGTATTGGAGCACCCTATATAGACATGCTAGGATGAATAAATCATAAATTCGTCAACTCCTAAAGTTGGGTCCTCAGCTCCTCTAACTCTTTCGGTGTCATTATGTATAGAGGTATCGAAATCGGCTTCATCCTAGGGACTAGGTCGATAATAAAGTCGATCTCTTATGGGGGTGGTAATCCGGGTAAGTACACGGGGAACACATCTGGGAATGCACACCACGGGCAGCTCCTCAATAGTCACCACCGATTTCTTTACTATACTCAGAATACAGGCGAATGTCTCCATTTCCTAGCACGTAGCCACTCTACCTCAAGTACTCTAAAGCTATATCGAATCGTTGCAAAAACCAAACTCTGAGTGCTCAGGGATCTGGAATGTGACTGTCTTACTAAGGCAATCCAACTATGCGTGATATGCTGTCAGCTAGTCCATCCCCAATAACACGTCAAACTCTAAAAACTCTAGTACTCTAAGGTCTATAGGCATCTCGTTTCCCTTTATCTAAATGCTACAACTCCTACATACCATATTAGGGTAAGTCTTATCCTCGACAGTCGTACTGAGGTTCAAGTAGGTGTTAAGTCTAATGGGTCCCGACCCTAACTCATCTACCATCTATCTGAAAATAAAAGACACGATCGAACCAGAATCAATCTAAGTATACATCATGCGATGACAAATAAAAATCATACACTTTATAAGCTGCCACGTCACGCACCACCACGTGTGCTCTTACTCTAGTGCACTACTGATGTGAGCTCTGATGCACGCCAATAAGTTGCGGATAATTAATCTTAATATGCCCCTCTTGTTTGCACTTAAAACATAGTCTCGGTCCTTGCTGCCCAAACTATTCGCTATGCCTTTGGTCTGGCCTCTAGTTTTGTTGTCCTAACCTTTGCCCCTGTTGGCCAATACCTCTACCCCCAGTCCTACCATCGGTTGCCCTGAACTGCGAACCTAATAGAGAAGCCTGCGATGCCTATGGAGGTTTGCCTATGTAACTTTGCATCGGAGGAGGTGCGGCTGCATAAACAGGATGTAGTGTAACAGAATCTACACTTGCTCTCTCTCAAACCTCTGATGGTTCCTTTTCCTCTTCCTATCTCTAACATGACCCTACTTAGATCTCCTCTCTGAACTATAATTAATCGATGTCTCTACAGGTCGCTGGGCGCCATCCTCGGGGTGCATGCTAAGATAAGCCTCTCTAGTTAAGCTGCGCTCATAAGCCCTATCTAGGTTACTCGGCTCGGTCGTAACAATTGTGCCCCCAATGGTAGGAAACAACCCCCCACAGAAGAAATGGACTTGGTATATATTACTGTTGGAAACTCCATCAGCAAACAGCAACAGCTGTTGGAATCTCCCCATATACTGATCACGGACTCTCCCAACCTCTGTCGAATATGGATGAATTTTGACATTTTGGCGATCCTCACTGAGGGTGGAAAGAACTTATGGTTGAACAATCTCTTGAAGTCCATCCATGTCTGCGGCTCTCCCTGAGTGACTATCAGGTTGGTTCACCAAGTGTCTGCGTCCCCTGATAAGGAAAAAGTTGTCAATCTAGGAAAAAGTCTTTGGATCTTCTCATGACTCCTGATGAATTTCTCTACCTCTAACACATCAGAATCTCCAATAAACTTATGTGGTTTGTACTTCTCGTACTCCATAGTCACTCTGGTCTCAGGCATCAAATTAAAGCTAGTATTTCCCTTGGTCAGTGTCGCAACAGCTGGCGCTATTGTCTCATGTAGTATGGGAACTACAGCAGTAACTGGTGCTGCATGCACCGTAGATCATGACGGAGTCGCCTAACGTGTAGGCACACTCGCATCCGGTGTGGAAGCTACCGTAGGTGTCAATAGTAGATCGCATGTATATATCTAGTGATAAACAGTGCGAAAAAATGTCATATACATGTATCAAGCGTTTCACAACCCAAAATGGACCCCAAAGTAACCAACAATATAAATATATATCGTATGTACAGTCCAAAATATCAAAATAAACCTACTATAGTAACAGGGAGAAGCTAACTCTAAGGGAACCTCAGAGGAAGTCACCGATCACAGGCTCATTGTTCCTGTTACTAGAAGGACCTGCAATTATAACCAAAAGCGGAGACAATTCCAGTGAGTAAATCTAGAAGAAGTTAAACAGTAATTTATATTAAACAATAAACAAGTCCATAAATCATGCTGGAAAGAAATAAAGTGCTGAGGAAAAATCATTAAAATGCATGATAGATTGAAAGCAGTGGTCAACAGTAAAAACCAAGTGACTTAAAACCAAAAGATAGGGACTAAGTGGTCCTGAAACTCTACACGTAGGCTCAAAGCAACATAAAACCTGAAATTGTGTGACATTTATGCGGCGCGTTAAAGCTGCATCGGCCGCACGTAATCCGTTCAGCATTGTTGGCTCGCTTGAGTCGCGGCCCGAGAAAACATTCCAAATGGAGCCACATACTTAATTGGATGCTCAACCACAATGGAACTCGAATACCTAAGAGGAGCCATAACAAAAGACCGATGCTCACTTAGAGGATTCAGACCCGTTGGGAAGCCACGAGAGCTACTCGGCTGCTCAACCCGCGAGTAGACACAACTAGACCAGACCACATAGACCCTAGCTCACTCGGTAGGGAAGTAGAGTCCAATAATGGCATTAATTCCATCAAATAGCAAGGAAATGAAAAAAATAATATTAAATTTCTTACTAGTTTACTTACCTCAATACGCAAAATACCGAGCAATTGCGGCTCCCACACGCCTTAAAATACGTACCCGATACTCGACAAGCTCCTGGTATCAATTTACAATGAATTAGGTGTGTTTGGGGCTATTTGATTTAATTTAGATTTTTAAATCTCAATATAATTCAAAATACGGAATTTATAGTAGTTACACGTTTTTCAAAGAAAATCTCAGTGTAAGATTTCTCGAAAAATTCTCGAACTCACTTTCCTAAATTTTTTCACTTTTTCTTATTTTTTCTAATTTTCCATTATTTTTCTTAGATTTTTCTGGTTTTTTATGATTTTCTGTTATTTTTTATAAATTAGAATGTATAAAAATTCATTTTCTTATTAAAAATGGGGGTTTGGGCCCCCTGAACTGAACTTGGTTCAACCCTGTTTGGCGGTCCGAGCTCGGCCCATCCCATTGGGGCAGAGCCCCTTCCCCCTTTCCATTTTATTTTAATCCTCCTCTTTCTTTTTCTTTTCTTTTTCTTTTCTTTTTTTTCTTCTTTCTTCCATAAAATCAACAACATTACTTCTTTTCTTTTTTTCTTCTTTTTTTTTCTTCAACCAAACTAGAATTGATTCCAATAATATCAAGTTTTGAACAATAAATTCATCAAAACTATCATGCATTTAACCCATAAAACACCAAAATTAAATAAAATTTAAGTGTTAACTTACTTAGCTTAATACAAGGCTCTCTTTTTATACTCTCATTTTAGGAGTGAACTACCACCACACAATTTTCTTTCTTTAATTTTTATTAACTTTTCATTATCACTCTATAAACCCCAACAAGTTGACACCTCATAATTTTAATTTATTTTAAAAAAAGTTCTAATTTGTGAAATGACTAAAATGCCCATCATGAATAAACTTAGGCATTTCAATTAATTAAGTTCCATTAAACCAACTTAAATCAATATCGTCGACCTACCCAAATACCCGTGTACATACGCATCTTGGGAGTTACCTCACTCGCAAATCGGCGGTCAAGATAAAATAAATAAATTACGTACATTTTTATTTTAGATGGGTAATACACAAATCATCCAAAAATAAAATACCTTGGTGTCGACTCCCGAGGATTGACCGAGTGTGCCACGTCACAGGTCTAGGTCACAGTCCTAAAATGTCACGTGGCATGAGTTAGAATTTTTAGGGTCGTTATAGTACATAGTCCCCCATTTCAATTCATAAACTACATTAACTACATATACTAACATATCCAGGCAACATTGATAAATAAGCAAATCTATACTTACCTCAGCTTAGGTTTTGTATCCAGATTCCCTAACTTTTTGGGTCACTCATGCTTTCCCGGGGATCCAACACTTATCACAAATCATTTGTGATCAATATAAGTCTAATACCCTATATTTAGAACCTCTAGTTCACTCGCTAAGTCCTTAAGAAATTCTAATAAAAACTCAGTAAAACTGTTGTTTTCTGAGGTGGGAGCGCGCTCCCTCAGTAGGTAGAGTGCGCAGCTGAGTTCATATTCACTTATGAAGGGAACGCGCTCCTCTGCTCGATGGAGCGCGCTCCACCCTGCATTGCCTCGACAGCGAACATGGCAGTAGCCACTATTCCATCAACAAATCCACAAATCAACATCCAACACTCTCAAAATACATCAGGGAGGACCTCTATTGAAGTCACAAATCATTTTCAGCCATCAAACAACACAATTCACAGAGATATCATCAACTACCATAGAATTGAACTTCAAAAACATGAAAACTAAACTTACCAAAGTGATGATCTCTGGATTCTTAATCATTTAAGCTCCTCAATCTACACTGAATCGGCTCCCTAAGTAATCACCTATGATCAGAATCAAAACTCTCACTTTCTCGATCAATTATGGAGATAAGTATGAGGTTTTTAGTTTAAATATATGGATTTTTCTTCAGATACGCATGTAACAGCCCAAATCAATTAAAATAGGATTTAGCGTTAATCTCAGGGATTAACAGTCATAATTCGAGCGTTACGTGGACAACTCGGTTGGCTCGGACACAAGAACTGAGTAAATATATTTTTTATGGATGATGGTTGTATATATGTGGTGTTTAAAATTATTATTATATATCTCACCACATGTGTGTACGTTGCTATCGGGCGAGTTAGTGTGACGCGTGTTCGCCTCAAAGGGCGTGTCAACGCGGGTATTAAATAGGTGAAATACGAGTACACTAGGAAAACTCAACAAACTTACATAAATATGGCTAAGTTATTAAATTGAAATGGGTAATGTAACCATAGGCTAATTATATTAAAATTTAAATAATAGACTATGGCGCACCTCGAAATGTGTGTTGAGACACGGGGCACCGGGTATTGGGTAGTTGAAGGTTAGTGGGACCATGAGCTGGTTAAGTTGATAAATAAAACACTAACCATATGGTTATATAAGGCATAATGTAATGTGAAATTTATTTAATAAATGGAAGCCTATAGTTGCATTGAATAAAAAGGGACCTTGAGATGGACATCTATATCATAATATTGAGTTACTCTAGGAAGAGAGTATGCTATTGGAGTCATCAGGAGGTGTAGGACAGCATGCTTATGGACCACAAGATAATTCTTGAGATACGTACACACACTTGATCTAGGCAATATATATAGGAGATAGTGGGATGTTTGATCAAATTACTCATATAACTCATACAATCTGAGAAATCCAGTGAAGAGAAAAGGCTTTGAAGCTGGAGATTCATCACTTTAGAGGACAAATCAGGAGAGCAAACCATGGTAATCACCTTCCTCATCTTCAACATTTTCCAATAAACCCATTTTTGACATGTTTAGTAAAATTTGAGTTTTGGTGATTAGGTCTCTAATTGGTAGTGAAAAATTGATGAATTACATGTTGTGAGACCATATATATAGAGAATTGATCACCGGTTTAACTAAATTTGATGATTTTAATGAAATCGGAGAGTTGACATGAATGCATGAATTTTGAGGAATTTGGGTTAAATTGAGGTTCTGGGGTGTTTTAAGGGTTGTTTGAAGTTAATTATATATGGAAAACATATTAGAAACAATAGGGAAGCTAATTGAGAGGGTTATGACGAAGTTCTCGACTTGAGAATTCGGTCACAAAGGACCAATAGCGCGCTACCTAAAATGATTAGCGCGCTAATCGTTCTGGGTTGCTAACTGTTCTTCGTCCCGAAGAACAGGAGCGCGCTACCCATGTCTCTTAGTGCGCTAACAGCATATCAAAAGGGGAAATTAAGGGTTGTTTTAGTAATTTTCCACGTAATATATGTCTAAGCACTAGGAAATAACGTAAACTAATAAAATTGGACTTCAGGGACTAGGAGACCGTACATCGGTGTTGGGGAGCTTGATTGGTCGGGTACAGGAGTCCGAGGAGGTCGAGAGCGTTTTGAGGTTTGTAAAACCCACAAGAACGTCACTTGAGTATTTATTTAGTTTCATTATTGTTTTACTCTATTTCCTGGTTTTATTCCTTATTCACTCAGTTATCTATATTTGCGTCATTGTTGGGACGGTTGGTTGAGTTTACTCCCACCGGATATTTCGTTGTGTGTATATGCATTCTAGACCATAGCATGTGTATCAGGAGTCCTCGGTGGATAACGACCCGAGCTATTTTGTCGATACATGTGTCGGTGCGTCGTGGGTGTACGCCAGCCACCGAGAGGGACCAGGTGATGGGCTAGTTCGGTGCGCCCACTAATGGGATCCTGGGGAGGGTATCCAAAGTATGGTCTAGTATGACTGGAACAGGCACACACATTTGCGCTTTATTATTATTTACGCATGCGATGATCCATTTACAGTTGCATGTTTACATTCCGCATGTTTATTTAACAGTATATCTTGGGATTCTTTTACTTTATCGTATCAATGCTCAGTGAATTTCTTTGGGATTTTACTTACTGGACCGTCATCTGTTTTGTTGTGATGGCTAAGTGCATATCCTTCTACGAGTAAGGGCAAGAGGATCACTGGCGATTATCTTTGAGCTCGCCCTCTGTTCGGCACACTACTCATAGGTGTTTATTTTGTCATTTTGTTATATATATGTTTTTGGGTTTATGGGAGACTGGTAAGACATGTGTACTTATATATATTCACTTTTGTTGCCTTATATATACAGTGTACTATTCCGGGTTTTCCACAATAGAAGTTATGCTTTATAAAACTTCAGAGTTAATGAAAATACATGTTAATGTTACTTTAAGACTTCCGCTGTAAAATACTAAATTCTAATCGCAACTCTGTAATGCACAAACCACTAGCATAGTTAGGACTTACATAAGCTACTAATAGTTGAACATATGAACCAAGTTAGTGATACATATGTAGACATGATTATCGAGACATAAGATGGACGGGCAGGTGTCGGACACGTGTAGCTGGGCTCAGCTAGCAAGGAGTACACGGAGACACGTCAACTCGGAGCGGCGAGGCCGCCACACGCTTCGCGCTATCTCAAAACTGATCAAATGATTGATGTGTTAACATGACACCCTTAAAGTGACACACATGTTGACACTATGAATACTTACGCTCCTCTCGAGGTGATTCGACAATCCATATAATTCAAACTAACATATAATTTTTAATATATATTTATATATCAAATATATATATCTCGTGTATTTTCTCGCCAATAAATTCATCGGACATGCCTACGAGTATTCTCGGGTGTGCATATTCATTTCACGACCCCCTCGTCGCACTTGGTGTACCGGCTATTTATTATTTATTATGTATTTTCCAATTATAGGCTTGTATATAGATTCTCTATTATACTACAACCTATAAAATTCATTAAACACTCCAAACAAACACAAACCATCATGCAAACACACGCACATGCTAATCGAGGTACATCGGACTTAACCACAAGCCTAACTCGGGTTAATTAAGATTTTGATTAACACTAATCACCAGCTTAAGGTAACAAGTCGTTACATTATCACTTCAGGATCTCTCCTTTTGATAGGTTAAAGTCGCAAGATGAACTTGAGCTTTGGTTTTGATTTCCTTAGAACCAACTTGATGTCATTACATTGCGGGTCTTTGTCGGAAGGTCCTTCATCTTTTTTCTTGGCCTTCCATTGTTGTTTCTCTTTCTTTTTCTTCAACACATTGGTTCTTTGTTTCTTGAAACCATCAAGCTCATCTTGCCACACTTATGTATTGTGCTCATGCATCTATTCATGCTTGTACATTACTTGGTCTTATTTTGGCTCCTTCATTGTCATAGTGCTCGATCATTATGCGAATGGCACTAATGTTTTCCTTGGGACTGGTGACGGTGTTGCTAAGAAATTATATTTCCTAACGCTATCGCAAGTTGACCAATTTTTCTTTACAAGTTCTTAATGGATTGTGATTACTCATTATCCATCCTCTTCATAGCTTGTTTCACTCCTTCCAACTCTTTCTCGTGTTTCTCATGGAGCTCCCTATTACTCACTTCCATTGCTTGCAAATATTTCTCAATTGACTTCAATGAAGTCATATATTCACTCTGCACTAGCTTCCCATATTGGACTTATTGTATAATTGCAACTTGCGAGTCAATATCGTAGACGCCTGCTAGTTTTTTCACTGTGGAATGAGTACCGAAAATTGAAATTTGAGACATAAGATCAAGAAGATCCAATGTTCTATCTACATCTTTGGTAAGTAGAGATCCACCAGATGTAACATCTACTAGCGTTCTCGTGTTGTAATTCATCCCAAAGTAAAAAATCTGGAGTTGAACCCATTTCAAGTATACGTGTCTCGGACATCTCCTCAGCATCTCTTTGAATCTTTCCCTAGCCTTACAAACAGACTCGCTGTCTTCTTGCTTGAACTGATTAATCTCAAGTTTCCTTTTGCTGACCTTCACTGAGGGAAAGAATTTGTCTATAAATTTTTCATTGATTTCTGCCCATGAAGTCATATTCCCTCCATTCAGCCCTTGGAACAAGGATTTGACTTTTTCACCCAAAGTGAATGGAAAAATTTGCATATGATCACCTCTTGCGTAACTACAAGGATGTGCATGATGTTGCACTTCTCCAAGAAATTCTCAACATGTGCAATTGGATCTTCATTGGGTAGTCCATTGAACAGACTATTTTTGCACCATGTTTATCAGAGATTGTCTCAGTTCGAACTCGCTGGTGTTGGCTAGAAGCCTCATCACTCTGTTGCGATTCTCCTGAACTTCTAGCTTAAAGTAGTCACGAAGGCATCTCTGTCATTGCACTCTCTCCTGCACTACCAAATCACCTGCGGATTGGTTATTCTTACGGCCCTGTTGTTGGTTTCTAGCTTGCTTCTCAGGCATCTTGACTCCTTTCTTTTACTTTCCTTTGTTGGTTTTTTCAATCTTTAGGTCGTAAGGCACTAGGTCCTTCTCTTCCTTGCTACACATACACTAAATATACCTAAAAAGAAAACACTAAAAGATAAAGTGTAGAAAGTCAAACTCAAACTTAAGCCTATTTTTTTGTTTTTATGAAGTGACAAGTAAAGTACTGAAAATAAAACTTAGCAACAATTCAAACTAAGTAAATCTAATGGCTAACTATCCCCGACAACGGCGCTAAAAACTCGGTGTGCGTGCCGCAAGTATAATGGCTCACTTGTAGTAATAGTGTAATCAACTTATGTTGATCACGGATATCGTCCTCAAGGAAAGGTTTTTGCACTAGTTGTTAATTACCTATTTAACTTGAACTAAGGAATTCACTTTTTAATTTGTTTAATACTAAATTAAACTATTCTAACAAATCAATTTAAACTTTACGTGAACTCTTATATTAAGGATATCTTAGTTCACAACTTCACCTAGGTAATTTAATATTGTGCTTTGTATTCATGTTCACATCTCAATACATTGTGTGCAATGCCTAATTAGAATAGACAGATTTTCTTCAAATCCATATCAACCGACTATCATGACGGAAAATATTCAAATGTGCATATTAGAACTCCACCTATCGCTGTGAATAACGTAAGCTTCATATTGCTTTAAGTCTCAAATCATTCGATTCATAACCAACTAAATTTACTATCCGTGCCTCCCTAATCAACAACTATTGTTCGATGTTGTGTATTTTACGATTTTACCATTCATGTCCGGATTAAAAGTTTCAATGGCCATGATAGCTTCTAAAGCTAAATTCATTAAACACGTGATCAAGATGTCTAAAGTATTACGCTCAGAATCAATACAAATTGTAACTATTGCACTTTTTATTATCACTTTTTAAATCATATTCAAAGCATAGCATTCATACCATAGGATTCATTGATCCCTAAGATAAATAGACTACTCACACTTCATTGAAACACACATCACAATTCATAATGGACATCACTTCAAATCAGAGATGAATATAAATACTACCTTGAATTTAATCAACGAAACCAAATTTGAATTACAAACGTGAAGTCTTCAATGTTTTCTTCACACAAACTTCTTAATACTCAAACTCAATGTAAACCCTAGGCTAAATTACTCTAATGGTGGCTAATAGATGGTATGTTGTGTGTTTACCAGGTCCTAACACCTATTTATACTCCTTAATAATAATTAGATACATTACAATTTAACTCCAATTAAAACTCTAACTTTCTATTTCATGCGTGTCTGGAGCTGTCACTTATTACCCAGCGTCATGCCTTATAGCCCACTGCATCGCCACTGTGTCGCCACTGCAAGTGTATTTCCTTTCTCCCTAGTGTCTCGGCACTGTAACCTGCTCCTCCGGCGCAGTCCCTTATGCTCCACAGCACCGCCACTGCACCAGACCTTCAAAGTTGGTTTTCTTTACTTTTTCATCTCTCCCAAGTCGTGTCTTTCCTTCCCACGCCATGCCTTTATCCCCACATCGTCAACACATGTGGCCACGGTACCAAATGTGTTTTTGTAGGTTTTTACTCCATTTCTTCTCGTTTTTCCTCAATTCCTTCCTTTACACCTTAATTCCCTGAAAATGCAATAATATCTTGATTTAGAGCTCATTTATGGATATTTTTACTAAATATACAACTAAACTAACCTTATATAAGTATAAATTATCAGACCCAATCTAATTAGAGCATCTGACCAGCTTAGATTACCTTAATTCCGTGATAACCTAGCAGCCTTAATCTCCTCATCAATAAATAAATAAAATTATGTTCATTATCAGCATTAGTAAATCATACTTTTAAGTCAATTGACTAGTTGTACACACTGTTTCAGTACTCCTCAGGCCCAGTGTGTCAGCAACAATGTTAGCTTTATCCGAATAGTATTCTAGACTAAAATCAAAGTCTTTCAAATGTTCAAACCATCGTCTTTGTCTCATAATCAATTCATTTTGAAAGAATAAATATTTCATACTTTTATGATCTAAAAATAGCGTAAAGTTTTCCCTAAACAAATAGTGTTTCCACAGCTTCAAAGCAAAGACAATCACCATTAATTCCAAATCATGAACGGGATAATTCTTCATGTGAATCTTAATTGACCAAAACCTTAAGCAATTACCCTGCCATTTTGCATTAATACACAACTCAAACCTACTTTTGATGCATCAGTGTAAATTGTAAGACCTTCCCCAGTTCAGGTAATACTAGAAGTGATGTTGAAGTCAAACACTTCTTCAATTCCCAAAATGCAGCATCGCATTCTATTGACCAGATAAATGGAACATTTTGATTGAGTTAATTTAGTGATTGGCGCAGCTACCTTAGAGAAATCTTTCATAAATATACAATTATAGTCAGCCAAACTCAGAAAACTTCGTATCTCCGTCATTGTGGTAGATTCCAGCCAACCAATGATAGCCTCAATCTTGGTTGGATCCACTAAAATTCCTTTTGTACTTATCACACGACCCAAAAAAAATTCACCTCAGACAACCAAGACTCATATTTGCTAAATTTGGCGTACGACATAAGATTTCTCAAAGTTTAAAGAATAACTATGAGATTTTGTTCATGATCCTCACGAGTTTTGAAATATATCAAAATATCATCAATGAAGATTATCTCAAAGCAATCCAGATAAGACCTCAATACTCTCTGCATCAAATCCATAAACATTGTCGGAGCATTTGTTAATCCTAATGGTATAACAACAAACTCAAAATGGCCATATATAATATTGAACGCAATCTTCTGCAAGTCATCTTCTCGAACTCTCAACTAATGGTAACCAGAAAGAAGATCAATCTTAGAAAAGAATTTGGCATCGTTCAGTTGATCAAACAAATAATCAATATGAGGTAATGTATATTTATTCTGAATAGTGATCTCGTTCAACTATCTATAATCAATGTAAAACCTCAAACTACCATCTTTCTTTTTCATGAAAAGGACTGGTGTGCTCCACGGCGACATAATTCGGTTAATAAACCATTTATCCAAGTAACTCCTCTAATTGTTTCTACAACCCCTGCAATTCATTTGGAGCAATTTTTTAAGGAGGAATAGATATTGGTTTAGTTCCAAGAACTAATCAATCATAAATTCAATCTCTCTTAGAGGTGGAACTCTAGGTAAATCATCAGGAAACTTGCAAACAACACAAATCTCTTCTTGTTTAATTTCTAGTCATGCCTTTGTACTAATAGTTTCGGTAATAGTTTCCATTTCTTCCTAGTGGCTAGCCAATTCATTCTCAACAATATATCAAACTCCAGAAACTCCAACACATGGAGATTAATGGTCATCTCGTGCCGAAGATCTCAACAACACATTTCTCACACATAAAGTGAGGATCCACCTTATCCCCAATTACTATGTTAAGTACAAGATGATGATGGACTCGCAATAGAGTTGACTCAAACTCAATCACCACACGACCACAAACTAAAATTGTACCTTCGATAAGATTATGATTTGCATTTGAATATCATTTAGCAACCATCTGAACATTTTCCTTGATATGTTGTTGAGGCTGTAACACATAAGTGCACGCTCCTGAGAGTCGTGAACATGCAATCTTGTGATGTCCTTACTTTCACATCAAAAACAAGTAACTTCACTCGAATTCTGAGGACAATCTCGGCTAATATGGCCCTTCTTACCACACCCAAGACATTTAACTCTAAGTTTACCACCTATAAAAGATTCCTGACTAGGTGCCGACCTCTGACTCATAGCCTGTCCCTGAGATCCTCGACTCTTACCTCCAATCTTCTCTATCTTTTTGAATTTTGGACAAAATCGAAATGTGAACCTTTTCTTACCATTATCATCTGAGCCATGTCCTAACTCCACGACGCTGTGATATCATCGTGATTCACACTGAAAAGTATGTGTAGTCACAAAAGCCTCGGCCATACCTCGAACCTCTCTCACAGAGTGTTCGATTTAGTCGTCATAATGATACCAAACTCTTCATGCATTTCCTCCCGTGACATTCCACTATCCACGGATGAATCAGCCTGAACCAAAATTGCAACAACTGGTTCAACTCTGGGATAAACCGCAGAAGTAACATGTTCCTCATAAGCGGCTAGAGTGATAGTAGGAACTTCCTAAGCACATGAACCACAGGTGCATGATCTATCACCTGTGCTCATAAGATATTCATCGACTCTACCATCTGCCTCATCATGTTCTGAAACATATTTAGATCCAAACATTGTAGATCCCTATTATCCTCGCTGGGTCCCTAACTCATCTCTTGTTGTCCACTTATAATTTTTTGCAACAAAAATTGCAACAAAAGTGGTTCAGCAAGCCCATATCAATCTATATCACCAATAACATAAATCATAAAGTTTTTAAACTTTTTAACCCAATTCCATAGCGTTACTTCCATTTAATCACTCACGTATCTTCAATCAACGAGATTATTTTAGAATCCTAGGCTCTGATACCAACGTTTTCGGACCCCATCTAATTAGGGCATCTAACCGACCTAGATTGCCTTAATTTCATGATAATCTAGCAGCCTTAATCTCATCATCAATAATTAAATAAAAGTATGTTCGAAGTAATCATCAACTATAAGATTTTATCAACCACAAAGGATTCTAAAAGTAAATCTCAACCTCAAACTCATTTAGATTGACTAACTAATCCATCAAATCCCGTAAAAGTTTTTGACAACACATCTTCTGTTTCTTAGCCTACCTCGAAAAACCCGACCTTCAAAAATCTTCAACAAAACCTGCTCAGCTTGGTCGAAATGCAGGACTCACAATCCACCTATAACAAAATATATTGCATTAACAAAAAGTATTTATTCATTCTAACCTATTTCAGGTTTTCAAAATCCTTAAACCGTTATTACCTTAACTCCACAGAATTCCAATATGTCTTAAAACCATTATTACAATTCCAAAAGTGATCATAATCGCACAACAACAACAACATAGCCTCAGTCCCAAACTAACTAGGGTCGGCTACATGGATCAAATTTTTCCATTGTGCTCGATTAAGTGTAATCGATCATAATCGCACACGAACCCAAAAATCCATTTATACAATATTTTATATTCAAAAATAATACATACATAGATAAAAGAACTGAGCAAGTCGCAAATAGTCAGAAAGCTTTCTCTTTCCCTTGTCGCCGCTAAAACTTGTCATTATCCAATTATAAAAATTCGATAATGTTAGATAAGTAAATCTCACACTATCCAGTGCACTTGTAATAATCAAATGCATAATAATTCAAGAAAATAAATGAAGAATATAATTCGAGGAGTTTTAATACAACCGTGAATCCATCTCATTTATGTTATCCGACCACAATCAGATGACATCCTCCGAAAGTGGTGAGTAAGCAGTAATAAGGACTCATGCCCAGAGTGGATAACCAAACGAGTCTCGTTCCTCGAGTCTATCAAAGTATGATGTGGTTCAACATGATCTCATGATAACCACATGGCGTAAAGTATCAGTGACTCTATCCCCTCAAGCATAATATAGTTCTACTCTGTACACACAGCAAGGTAGACAATATATAGTTCTACCCTGTATGCACAGTCGGGTAGCTTAATATACCCTGTACACACAGTCGGCTAGACACTATATAGTTCTACCTTTTACACACAGTCGGGTAAATACTATAAGGAGACTCGAATTGACCTTATCCTCCCTATCCATATATGCATGTATAAAAACAATGTAATATCAAGGATTAAAGTAATATATACAATATTATAATCATATAATGTAAAGGTTACTATGGGATTTACTTAACCTTACTAACGCGATATCGCAACTCCCTTGCGCTCTGAGTCGGTAAATTAGTCCACGTGAGGTTCCAATTGCGGTCCTACAATTCATTTACAAGTCCGGTAAGATTCCATAACCATTCCACAAGTTTTCTAATTAATTATTGTTTAATTGACATAATCGCGTCCCGAAACCCCTAAAATATTTCCAAAATAAATTCTATGTTGCTCGGATTTCATTTTTTACTCAAGATTATTGTTCGGCAACGAAAATTATGGTGTATAGGCTTAAATATAATTTTTCCAATTTATTATATTTTATTAAAGTCCGCCTCGACTCGAAAACCTCGAAATCACTCTAAATCAAGTCATCGGTTGTCCGGATCCCAATTTTGACTCCAAATTATGGTTCAAAATCAAAAATTAACCAAGACTAGGCCTTAAAACAATTTTTCAAATTTTGGACATTTTCGATGTTATAACACGCATTACGAGGGGTTCAAAATCTAAAATCCTTAATTTCCATAATGATCTCTGATTTTCATTATTTTATCCAAAATCTAATTTTTCATAATTTCTCTAATTTATAGGGAATTTTATTTTATTTTTTTCAAATTTATAACCATTTTTTTAAGGAGGGGTTTAACCCCTGAACCGGACCAGTCTAGCTACTTGAATCGGACTCGGTTCGGTCCAGTCTGGGGGATTAAACCCATCTTTTTCTTCCTCTTATTCAATAGAACCTTCTCTGTTCTTTTTTTCTAATTTTGTTGTGGTTGGGCTCCCAACCCCAGGTTAGGTTCAGGCCGGGGAGATCATTCCCCTACCATCACCTCTCTCGAAAGTTAGTATGAGCCTCCCTTCCATTAACCTCCATACACAACAGCAATAACAAAACAACAACCAACCTCATCGACAACATTAACAGTACAACAAACACCTACACTGTGCATCTCACCTTCATCATCTCAATCGCCTCTGCCTTAATTTAATTTTTTATCCCTCAATCAACAGTTTTGATTCCTTCATCTCTTATTTCCAACTTTTTCTCTCTTCTCTATTTCAAATGAACAAAAACATTGTGTGTGAGGTTTTGAAAATAAATATGAGTTTCCTCGATATTCGTATCGCACGAATCTCGATACATATTTGATGACTCCTTTATTATTTTGATCTTTCTCAAAATATGTGTTGCGTATCTCGAGGTCAATCTTTAAGCTGTCATAAAGATAATCACCACTGACCACCTTAACAAAACTAATTGTTTTAGTCTCCTCGAGGTATATATCGCGTATCTTGAGATAGATCAAATAGTTTTATAAAAAATTAATCAATCATAGACTTGCACCACTTGATTCTCACTGAGATGAGACTGCACGAATCTCGAGGCATGGACGCACCTCTCCAACAACCAATCATTCAACCATTCTTCTTCTTTATGCTCATGCAACACGTATCTCGAGGCGAATCCAATGATTTAAACAATGTAAATAAAACTATAGGTTATATTTATATATATATATATATATATATATATATATATATATATATATATATATATATGCATGTCTTTTCTCACCTGTAAACTCAACACGCACGCCAATGACCACCCTCAAGCATGCACATTATTGTACATCCCACGCGTGTCATCCTCGACTCCGTGTGTCACTAGGCACCTACCAATTTATTAATTATTTTATTTAATTTCATGATTATCTCTGATTTTATGTCCAAATTAAGCCTCGAAAAATACCCCAATTTCGCCAAAAATTGGAGAATTTACTAATGCGTTCTGAAACTCTCGGACAACCCGTCTCGCACGTAAATCAAGGCTTTTGACCCATGTCGACTCGTTAAATCTAATTAACGTACAAATTTTGAATTATAAAACTTAATTACAATTATTTTTTGTGAAATTCAAAACAAATGTTTGGGTCGCACCTTTAACTTTCGTGGAACTCATTTCGACACGTTTCTCATGATAAAACTCCGAGAAATTATCAAATTTACCCGATCAACTTGAATTTTGCAAAATAAAATAATATATATAGTAAACAACACTAGACACACATCAAATAATAATAAAATTAATTAACAATCTCAATTTACTGGTCTTTAACTCTCGACTCGTGGCTAAAGCCATAATTAGTCTTTGTTAATCCCTTATTAGCAGTAATTATCGGTTTAAGAATTTTGGGATTAGACATAAATAATCACTTATCAAAGATCCCATTTATCACTAGCATAAATAATAAAGATATACAAGAAACTTATTGTATACGCTCGACATGTGTCAGCAGACATTGAAGGACTTTAAGAGATTGTTCAACCTAGAAGTTCTTCATGCCCTCAATGATCGTCGCTAAGAGGTCAAAATTCATGCATATCCGATAAAGGCTAGTAGAGTTCGTGATTTAGTATATAGGGAGATTCCAGTAGGATTTTTTGATGCATTGACAAGGACTAGGTCCATTTTTTCTGTGAGGGGTTGTTTCCAGCCATCGGGGGCACAGTTGTTACAACTAAGTCGAGTAACCTGGATAAGGCTCATGGCTGCGACCAGAAGAGTCACTAATTGGTCAAATCTCATAGCGTAGGTCTGAGTAGGGTCGTGGTAGAGACAAGAAGAGGAAGAGGAACTAATTGAGGTTTGGTAGGGAGCAGAGTGTGTTGTACAACATCTAGTCTATCCAATCGCGCTTACTCTAACATACAGTTACACAAGCAGACCTCAACAAGCATCGCAGGCTTCTCAATCAAGGTAACAGTCCAGGGGTACTGACACTAGGACTGGGGTGGAGGTGGTGGCCAGCACTGTCAATGGTTTGGACGGCAGGACCAGAGGTCAGGCCAGTGACAAAACAGATAATCTGGGTAGCGAGGACTGAGGCTATGTTTAAAGCGCAGAAATGAGGAGCATATTAAAACTAATTGTCCGCAGCTCGTTAAAGTGTAGTAGAGCTCGCAGTAGTAGCAACCTGAGAAAGAGCACATGTAGCAGCTCAGGTGGACCCACAAGCAACGTGAGAGCTTAAAGAGGGTATGATTTATAATTATCATCGCATGATGCATACTTTGATAGATTCTAGTTTGACCGTGTGTTTTATTTATGGACGGAAGGAAGATGAGTTAAGGTTGAGACCTATTAGGCTTACCACCCACTTAATCCTCAGCATAGCTGCAGGTGATAAGATTAACCTTTAATATGATCTATGAAGGTTGTACCATCGAAATAGAGGGACATGAAATGCCCATAGACCTCATAATACTAGAGTTTTTAGAGTTTGACATATTATTGGGGATGGACTCGCTGACAGCATATCACGCTTAGTTAGATTGCTTCAGTAAGACTGTCACATTCCATATTCTTGAGTATTTTAAGTTCGATTTTCGCGACAATTCGTGACAGCTTCTGAGTACTAGAGGTAGAGTAGCTACAAGCCATGAGATGGATACATTCGGTAGTATATTAAGTACCACAAAGAAATCGGTGGCGATTATTGAGGAGATACATGTGGTGTGCGAGTTCCCATATGTGTTTCCTTAAGATATACATGGATTACCACCACCACAAGAGATCGACTTTATTATTGACCTAGTCCTTGGGACGAAGCCGATTTCGATACCTCCATATAGAATGGCACCGAAAGAGTTGGAGGAACTGGGAACCCAACTTGAAGAGTAGACAAATTTAGGATTTATTCATCTTATCATGTCTCTATGGGGTGCTCTAGTACTATTTGTGAAGAAGAAATATGGAAGTTTGAGACTTTGCATCGATTACAAGCAGTTGAACTGAGTTACGATCAAGAACAAATACCTACTTCCCCGTATAGATGACTTGTTTGATCAGTTGAGGGGAGCAGTGTGGTTTTCCAAGATTGAATTGAGGTCAAAGTACCACCAGCTCAGGATCATGGACGAGACTAGAGAGAAAACTACCTTCAGTACCCGTTATGGTCATTACGAGTTTATCGCCATATTGTTTGGGTTAATAAACGCACCGACATTGTTTATGGACTTGATGAACCACGTACCGAGATATTACTTGGGATGTTTCGCGATTTTATTCATAGATGATATTTTGATCTACTCCATGACTCATTAGGATCACGAAAGTCATCTCAGGATAGTTTTACATATACTGAAAGAGCATCGAATTTATGCTAAGTTTAGCAAGTGTGAGTTTTGGTTGTCAAAGGTCAGATTTTTGGGACATGTAGCTAGAGTTAGTGGAGTATCAGTGGATCCTTCTAAGGTCAAGGCAATGATGGATTAGCGTACCCATAGTCAGTGACACATATTTGCAGCTTTCCAGGTCAAGTAAGGTATTACCAGAGATTCGTGCGCGACTTCTTTAATATCACGACACTGATGACGAGGTTGACTCAAAAGGATGCCAGGTTTGAGCGGGACAAAAATTGTGATCAGGCTTTCATGACACTAAAGCAGAGATTGACGACAACTCCAGTGTTAGTACTGCTAAAGGCAGGAAAGCGCATGGTTATGAATATGATGCGTCACAAGTCGGATTAGGGTGTGTTCTAATGTAGGGAGATAGTGCGATTGCTTATGCGTCTCGATAGCTGAAGATTCATGAGAATAACTACTCGGTGCATGACTTAGAGCTAGATTTGCTCTGAAGATTTGACAGCACTTCTTGTATAGCAAAAGATTTACTTTATTCACTGACCACAAGAGTTTAAAGTATCTCTTTACGCAGAAAGACCTGAATATGAGACAGCGTAGATGGCTAGAGTTTCTCAAGGATTATGACTTCTCCTTGGAGTACCACCTAGGGAAGGCAAATGTTGTGGTGGGTGCATTAATCCGTAAGAGATCAGATGCAGAGGTTGTTATTTGTCAGATGACACATGAGTTTTCACTCATCGAGGCGGCATATACAATGGTTTCAGTTGATATTCTAATTATAAAGGCACATATTTGTGGACAGATGAGAACTCGGCTTATCTCTATACAAGGGTTTTAGAGGGTCAGCATGCCGACAAGTAGTTCTAGAGATTCTATGAGTTGGCAAAGAGTTCAGATCATCCTGAATGAAGTCATTCGATGAACTCGTGTTTGAGATGTAGAGGACGACAATGGGTTATATTAGTGGTTGAGTTATGTATAAAGACATTTCAATAGTCTCACCACTCGCGTTATGTCGTTCATCTAGGATGGACAAAGATGCATCAGGATATGAAACTTTTATTTTGTGGTTGGGGATGAAGGCGGACGTAGGAGATCGCGTCAGGAGTTACGGGATTTGCCAAGAGGTTAAGGCTGAGCATCGGAGGCCTAGAAGACTATTATAGCCACTTCCTATTTTTGAATGAAAGTGGGAGCATATTTCCATGGATATACTCAGTGGTTTACCTCGATCTCCACATAAGCATTATAGTATTTGGGTGATTATGGATAGATTGACCAAATTTGTATACTTTTTGCCAATTTCTACCAAACACAAGTTTGAGCAGCTGAGCGTTATTTATGATAGAGAGATAATCAGACTTCACAAGGTACCATTATCTATTATATAAGATAGAGGATCACAATTCACGTCTATGTAATGGAGGATCATGCAAACACAGTTTAGTATGAGTTTACAACATAGTACGACGTTCCACCTGCAGACTGATGGACAATCAAATAGACCAATTTAAATGCTAGATGACATGCTTAGAGTTTGTGTGTTGGAGAACGGTGGGTCGTGGGAGGAGTATCTACCTTTGTGTAAATTTGCCTACAATAAAAGTTATCAAGCTAACATCGAGATGGCGCCATTTGAGGCACTTACAGCATGCCGTGTAGATCACCAGCATGTTGGGCATAGCCTGAGGATATAGCGGCAGTTGGACCAGAAATGGTGTTAGATCAATCAGAGAAGATACGACTGATACGTCAGCCACTTTGAAGAGCTCATAAAATACAAAAAATATGCTGACAAGTACTGAGATGGGTTAAAGTACAAAGTGGGAAACTATTTCTATCTAAAAAGTTTCACCATTGAAGGGTCACAAACAGTTCGGATCAAAAGAAAGCTCACGCTCAGGTTATAGGTTCTTTCAAAATCACATAGAGAATTGGAAAGGTTGCATATAAGATCGAGTTAGCACCACAGTTGGCGAGCATTCATCCAGTGTTCCATATATCTATGCTAAGATTGGACTGGTCGAGAGTGGGAGACAGAGTGATAGTGGACCTGACTCAAATTGACCTAACAGAGGATATTTGTAGCATCCCCTATCTCGATTAGGGCGATACTAGGCTTGAAGCCCTAATTAAGCTCCGGTAATCCAGCCAGACTTAACTAGAGCCAACAACCTCTCCAGTTGTACCTAATATTCTCAACATGTATATCGATAGCAAATAAATAATACAAAATATATGCGAGAGAATTAAACTTTTCGATGATTAACAATCTACAGAAATACATATTTTATCAAAACCCATAAACCTCGTTTATAAACCTCCCAGCCTTGTTTATATACAACAAAATAACTCAAATAGTGTATATATACAGGAAGGCTCATTACATCAAGAGAAAATAACAAAACTCCATAATCTTATCTTTTTCCTTCATTGAAGCGCTAGGTTGCAAACCCGAAATATTAAATTTGGGGTGAGCGCTCCAACTTGCACATTAAATAAGGATTCACAAAGCCATCAACATTCCATATAATAATCAAGAACATTATGTAATAATTATATACATAAATGTTAACTAACGGGACTATGAAAAGCACATAATTCAATAAGTAAAGAATGCATGTCAAACTGTCAATGACTATTACACTGTGATTCTCATTTTATTTATAAAACTAGAGTCGATTACCTACTGACACCGTCAATGCGATTGCTAGACCAACACATTGGCCTATGTGTTGTCTAGCCAATCCATTAATGTCCAATGGTTATATCTGAAACCCTCTAATAAGTATGTAATCCATGCAACCAATCAAATTGAGCAGGAGTTACATATAGGCCGGGAAGGTAACCTATCTCCTATTCAAAAAAATATTCTCAAGATTATGAGTTACTATAGTAGGTCACATTAAACACCATTTTTCATTTATTAAAACCATCACAGTGTACATACCCCCCCCCCCCCCAATTCAATCCATAAACTACATGAACTACATATACTAAGATAGTCAGACAACATTGATAAATAAGCGAATCCATACTTACCTCGGTTTAGGTTTCCGTTAAGAAATTCTCTAGCTTTCCGGCCACTCACGTTTTCTCGGGGGTTCAACACCTATCACAAACCATTTGTGATCAATATAGGTATAACACCCTTTATTTAGAACCCCTAATCCATTCCCTAAGACCTCATGAAATTCGAATTAAGACTCAGCATAATTGCTATTTTTTGGGATGGGATCGAGCTCCCTCAATTGGTGGAGTGCGCTCCATCAGCTGAGTTCATCTCAACAAATGAAGGGAGCGCACTCCTCTGCTAGGTGAGGCGCACTCCACCCTGTACTGTCTCAACAGTACATAAGGCAGCAACCACTATTCCATCCACAAATCAACACAACAATAATAAACACTCCCAAAATACTTCAGGGATGACCTCTAGTGAGGTAATGGTCCATTTCCGATAATCAAACACAACAATTTACAGAGATATCATCACCTACTATTAAATTGAACTTCAAAAATCACAAAACCAAACTTACCAACAGTGATGATCTCGATTTGTAGTTGTTTAAGCTCCTTAATTCACACTAAAACAGCTCCCTGATTGATTCCCTCAAGATTAAACACCAAAACCCTCAACTACTCTAGAGAGAGAGATAGAGAGATACGCATCGTGCTACGCATCATGCTATCTCGAAGCTGATCGAATGATTGATGTAATAACATGACACCCCTAAAGTGACACATATATTGACACCATCAACACTCACACTCATCTTGAGGCGATCCGACGATCCATAAAATTCAAACTTAGCTTATAGTTTTTAATATATATATATATATTTATATTAAATATATATATAAATATATATACCTTGTGGATTTTCTTGCCAATAATTTCTCCGGACATGCTTACGAGTATTCTCGGGTGTGCATATTTATTTCACGACCCCCTCGTCACACTTGATGTACCGACTATTTATTGTTTAATTATATATTTTCTGATTATAGGCTTGTATATAAACTCTATTTTTATACTACAACCTATAAAATTCAAATATTTCAAACAAACACAAACCATCATACAAACTCATGCACACGCTAATCAAAGTATGTGGGACTTAACCACGAGCCTAACTCGAGATAATTAGGATTTAGATTAATACTAATCACCAGCTTAAGGTAATAGGTCATTACAATATTACTAACGAAGAGCAGCCTATGCAGATTTTGGACCACAAGGTACAGAGTTTGACGAACAATGACATCCCGTTAGTCCTCGTCAAGTGGCAGCATCACGGAGACAAGGAATTGACGTGGGAGTAGGAGTCCTATATGCGTGAGAGTTTCATGTTTCTCTTTCGATTTCCGTAAGTAATTTCATTTAAGATATTTCAATTTCGAGGATGAAATTCTTATTAGTTGGGAAGACTATAACAATCCTAATAAATCTAATCCTAATCATTCGCCTAATAGGACTGTAACGTGGCAGTAAATCCTACATGGCGACTCGGTCGGAACTCAGGCATCGACACCGAGGTAAATATAAAATTTTTATTATTGTGTGATGCTTGTATATATGTTATATACACTTGCTTATGCAAATTCATATAACTTAACCGTTGATTTTGCAAACGAGAACTACCATGAGATGTGCTCATACACGAGTATTTGGGTAGGTCGACAATATCAATTAATGTCAGGTCTAATGAGACTTATTTAATTGAAATACCTAAATTAAGTCATGAGGGGTATTTTAATTATTTCATAAATAAGAATTTAAGAAATATTAAATTAGAATTATGAGGTATCACATTTTGGTGATGCATGGAGAGATAATAACAAATTAAATTAAACAAAAAAATATGTTATGGTAGTTCACCCTCTTAATGAGAGTATAAAAGATATATATATATATATATAGAGTGTAAGAGTTCCATTTTGTTTATTTAGATGGTGTAGAGGTCGTGTTGAGGTGGAGAATTGGAGTTGGAGTTTGAAGAATCATGTAACAGCCAAGAATTTACTAATAATAAATTAGTTCCAAATTACGTGGCCCGAGAGCGAGTACACGGTTCAACATTTAGCACGAAAAGCGAGAAATATGCGTGTATTGTACCCAAACGTTTAATTAGTTTGTTTATTCATTAATTCGGTGCGCAAGCAGAGACAAACCTTAGGATGCGTACGAGCGTGGGACCGGGGTAGAGAACTATATGGTGAGTTTAAGTTTGGTTATTAAATTAATGAATCAAATGTACAACATATTAGCCTATGATTTAATATAAATCAATTACTAGGCTTAAAGTTTAAATAAAAATATTACACACATGCATATGCCTCGAGATGCGTGCAGAGGTTGAGGCACTGGATGTTGAATAGTCGAGAGTTAGTCGGACTACAATGTATCGATTATGTGACTAGTTTTATTAACCATATGTATAAAAGTACCTAAGTTAAATTAATTGAATCAATTGATTACAAATGCCTATAGTTGGATGAAAAATTGATGAACCACATGATTTTCTCGAGATCCGCACTAGAATGGAATCTCATGAGATTTAAGTAGGAATGTGTGTCAGTAGATAAGAGTTAGTGGAGTTGGTAGGAGCAAATGGAAGCCATTGATGGAGATTAAGATGTGTGTGCGCTCTTGATGAAAATTAAAAACTATATAAACAAAACTTAGTGCTTGATCTTAACATGCAAGAAACGTAACTTTGAGATAAAATTTAGAGTTTAAGTGTTGTCGGAAATTGTGGTTGAAGATAGCAAATTCATCAAGTTGGAGGAGAATTCATCAACTAAAGAAGGATATTCAAATCCTAGTAACAACTACACACACTAGGTAACAAATCTCATCTTATTTAATTTGAATTTGAAGAAATTGAATGGATAATCAAATGGCTTTTCTTTAAAACTAATTTGAGAAGGTTTTCAAGCTTAGTTTAATAAAAATTGAAGTATAAATGGAGTCTTAAGTATTGAATTTCAAAATTTCAAAATTTGCTCAAAAAATTGAGTTTTCAATCAATGAAACTAATTTTCTAAAATTAAGTTATATAGATGGTTTTTATTTCAAAAATCAATAGCATTTTCAAAATCTTCATTTCATGCTGATAATCCAGCTATTAAGAACTTTGCAATTTGGTTTTAACCTGGTTAAGCGCACCCCAATCTTTACTTAGTGCATCCCAATTATGAGTGCACACCCAATTTGAATTTCAATTTATGAGGGCATCCCAACATTTTTAATAAAATACCTTCTCATCCAAATCGAAGCACTCAACTCTAAAACCTTGGTCGAGACATCCATTTTAGGTTCGACGATATGTGGCCGAGACTTATCTTTTAAGTTTGATGTCGTCAAACCAAACCTCTTTCATGGAATTCGATTGATAATTGCCGACCTAGAGGTTCAGTGGGTTCTGACCGACTCTCTAACTGGAAATTCGGTGGGCTCTAGTGGAGCGGAGCAGGGCAGTGATCGTAATTACCGTCCTCGTCTCCATGGGGCGCGGGGCAGATATTTATTCTTGCAAATTCCCCGAGGAGCAAACTTTGCTGCCCCACGCCTCACCCCACGGGGATCCTCGCGGTGCGGGAAATCCCTACGGTGCCCCATCAATTTTGTAAAAAATATACATTTTGATCTTCATTCCTTGGTCATTTTGGCACTTAAGTACTACTTTCTCAATTTTTTTAAGAAACTATTTTCTCAAATTGAAGGATTAATATGGATTTGTTTTGGTCATTGAGTTACAAGTTATCATACTTAATTAAATATATGAGATTACCAAAACTAGCATGGCAAATGTGTTTCAATAATGTTCTAAATATAATTTATATATATTAATCGTAAAAATAAATTTTATTATTGGAGATCTTGAGTTCCATTCCATATATTACATATGTTTTAAGTAAAAAAGTTATATAATTTTTTTTTGTAAAAACATAAAAAATAGAAAATCTTATACAAGGGATACGGAGCGAGAATAACTCTCGTCCTGCCTTGCCCCGTGCCCCGCCCCACGGGGAGCAAGAAGCGGGGAACCTTTGCCCCACCAGGGCGGGGCACCGTAGGGAATAGGGATTCCCCGCCCTACTTGCAACCCTAGTAGGCTCTGACCGACTCTCCAACTAGAAGTTCGGTGAGCTTTAACTAACTCTCCAACTGGAGATTCGGACCTGTGAGACCGAACTACTTGATGATGCGCTACAAATCACAAGAAAAGAGTATGTGTGTGTGTGTGTGTGTGTGTGTGTGTGTGTGTGTGTGTGTGTGTGTGTGTGTGTGTGTGTGTGTGTGTGTGTGTGTGTGTGTGTGTGTGTGTGTGTGTGTGTGTGTGTGTGTGTGTGTGTGTGTGAAGAGGGATGATGGTGGAGGTGCACAAAATGATTGGAGAAGGGCGGTGGGGTGCACTAATCACGGTAAGGGGCATAAAGGTCATTTTGTAGTAGAATTGAACTTTTTTCAAGTTTGACTTTTTCACTGGGGTGCGCTTAGTTGGGCTATTTGGTTTTGAAACCACAAAGTCATGAATTTTTGAAATTCATGAAGTTGTAAAATAAAACTTGAAATTCTGCATGTTGTTATTATGAACTAGTCTCTGTAATTTGGTCATAACTTCCTCATTTTAAATCAAAATAAACTCATTCTGGTAGCATTTGGAAGCTAACTCAAAGGGGAACAATTTTTTCCTACTAATAGATTTTAAAATTCTAATGTTTTCATGTCTAAAGATCCTCTGCAACTTTGGTGATGAATCTGCAATTTTTGGGTTCACAGTTTTGCTAATGTTTTGTTATTTTGAGCATAACTCCTTCATTTCTTATTGGATTAAGCTAGTATTTTAGTATGACGTTCTAGGATATGTTTTGTAGGCTTAAGTAAAAAAATAAAATCATGATTTTAGAAGCTATGGTTTAAGAGAAATAAATTTTACAAAGTTGATGGTCGGAATATAAAATTATTTTGAGTCATTGTGGTAAAATTTCTATATCTCCTTCATTTCTTATCAAAATTGCGCAAACCTTATAGTTCAGGAAAGCTAAAACATAGCTCTAAAAACTTCTTTTTGTACTACAATACATTATTTTAATATTTTGGTAATTGAAATCAACTCTCAAGTTGTTGCACCAAAATTGTCTTTATTTAATAAAGTAGATTTCAACATAAATAAAGTATTAAGAGGGTTGATTGTGAAAAATTAGAATTTAATCATTTAACCGACATAAAACAAGTTAAATTAAATTTTTCAGGACACCTCAAGAGCTTAGAGAGGACTTACGGGGTGTGGAACGCGATTTTGGAGTGGTTAAAAGCCAGTTTAAGCTAGGAATTGTGTGCTTTGATGTAAGTAAATATGTTAAGGCAATTATCTACAATTCAATTCAATTATTTGAGTTGATATACAGTACATAGACTATTTTGTTGTCTTTTCTCATTCCAAATGTCATGATTTGTGTTTGTGTTTCCTAATTAAGTTTATTAGATTCATTTAATCATGTTATGATTTGATATATGGCATTCCTTGTCTTGATCTTGTTCTATGTTGGATTCCTTAATTGTTATTGATTCTTAACTGCTGAATTTACTTACCAAAAAGCATGCTATGATATGTTCATTCCTTATTGGCGTTTGAACGCCTCTATGTCAATATGTTGTTGTGAAGTACTTGTGTTTATATAATTTATAAATCTTACTCAGAGCCAAATAGGTCTAGGATATTGCACCAGTCTAGGCCCCTTATTATATGAGATGTGCGGGTCACGAGATTAGATTCTCTGGGGATGTCAGCACTCCATACAGCTGATGTTTCTAGCATGACATACGGGATATGGGACCCGGGGATGTCAGCTAACCTAGATTTGTGTGACTTCTCAATTTGTTATCTTTTGTAATAGCTTGGTAACTGCTTGCATACCTTTCTTTCAAATTTTCTTTCTTCAAAGCTATTGTATGCTTTAAGTTATCATTCTTTGTATATATTGGAATTGTAGATGAATAGCCTTTAGGATTTACTTTTACTTACTGTACTCACCATCTAGTTCGTGACGGTGGGTTCAGATACTTCGACTAGCAGACTAGGGAAGGAGAAGATCAACGACTACCTTTGAGCCCTCAGCGAGTGGTTTATGCTATTTTGTAGGTTATCATTTTGTGTATTTATTACTTGCATCCTTCTGTATAATTTTGGGTCGTATATTGGGTTGAGAGACTTCCCCGACTGATACATGTATTTCTCTGTTTGGTTTCATGTGATCGTCTATTTACCTGATTTTCATAGTATGTGTTTATATAATGCTTCCACAGATTTTATTAAGTCTTCCGTTCATAATATTAAAATGATTAAGAGATTTTAATTAAATATGAAAATCACAACTAACAAAAAATGAATAATACTTATCATGAACACGTATAACGAGGTGAATAAGACAAAAAGACCGACTAATACGTTGTTAAGTCCTACGTGGTTGAGATTAGGGTTTAATGACGGGATTAAGCCAGGCGATGCCCTAGATTAGGAAACGAACCATCATAAATCCCCAATTAAGGTGAAATCCCCTCAAATTTGATATATTTTAGATGAGTTTTGGTTCATCAAGTGAGTTTTGTGGAATTAATTTATATTTTGTTTGATTCTTGAAAATTTTTGTAGTTTTGGTTTTGATTTTAATGGAGAAAGGGAGAAAGAAAGAAAGAAGAAGTAGAAACAAAAAACAAAAGAAAAAAAAAAAAAAAAAAAAGGGGGATGGGGTTTTGTCCGCCTTTCTCTCTTTCGTTTTCACGAAAGAAAGAAAAAGGGGTCGCGCATATCAAGCGTGCGATCCCCTGGCCTGTTGGGCCAAGCCGAGCTCAAACCCAATGGGCTGGGCCGAGCTCGAACCCGTTCAACTAAAACTGAACCGGGCCCGATTCAGCCTAGGCTCAGTTCAAAGGGCCTAAACCCCATTTTAAAATAAGAAAAATTATATATATTTAATTTATAAAAAAAATTATAAAACAATGACATAAAATTCAGGAAAAATATGAAAGAATTAAGAAAAATAAGAAAAGTGAGAGAAATTGTAAGAAAATGAGTTTGGAGTTTTTTCGGGGATTTTCACACCGAGAATTCTTCTCAGAAATTGTGCCACCATAATAATTTCTCAATTTTGAACTATTTTGAGATTTAAAAATCTAACATTTATCAAATAGGCTCAAACACACCTAATTCATTGTAAATTGATACCAGGGGCTTAGGAGACTAGTGTCGGGTATTGGATACATAGTTTGAGGCGTGTGGGAGCCACGATTTACATGATATTGGTAGATTTTGAGGTAAGTAAACCAGTAAGAAATTTAATATTAGTTTTTTTCATTTCCTTGCTTTATTTGATGAAATGATTGTCATTATTGGACTATACTTCCCTACCGAGTAACCTAGGGTCTAAGTGGTCAGGTCTAGTCGTTATCCACTCTCGAGTTGAATAGCCGACTAACTCTCATGGCTTCTCAGTTGGTTTGAATCCTTTGAGTGAGCATACGACATACGTTGTGGCTCCTATCAAGTATTCGAGTTCCATTGCGCTGAGCATCCAATAAAGTCTGTGGCACCTTTTAAAATTTTCTCGGACTGCGGCTCAACCTAGTCGATAGTGTCAAACGGGTTAGGTGCGGTCGAAGCAGCTTTGACCCGCTGCACCAATTTTAGACACTTACACGTTTTAAGTGGCTTTGATCCCACGTGAAGAGTGTCAGGACGACTTACTCCTTATCCTTTGCTTTCGGGTCACTTGGTCCCTACCATTGATTAGTGTAGTTTATCTATCATGTGTTTTACCATTTAGTTATCAGTTTTATTTCCTTCCAGCATGATTTATGGACTTGTTTATTATTTACCTTCAGAAATAATGTTGAAGTTTTGCTTGATTTACTCACTGGAATTTTCTCCGCTATTAGTGACAATTGCAAGTCCCTTTAGTAGCATGGGCAAAGAGCCTATGATAGGTGACTTCCTCTTAGCTTCTATCATAATCAGCTCCTCTCTGTTACTATAGTAGGTTTACTTTTGATATTTTGGACTATACATATGATATATACTTATGTTTGGTTAATTTGGGGTTCATTTTGGGTTGTGAGATGTTGGATACATGTATATGATACTTCTTCACATTGTTTGTCACTATATATATATATATATGTGTGAAATCTATGTTTGTAGGATTTCCATATCTAGGTGTAACGACTGTTACCTTAAGCTGGTGATTAGTGCTAACTCAAGTTAGGCTCGTGGTTAAGTCCAACGTACCTCCATTAGCATGTGCGTAGGTTTGTGTGATGATTTATGTTTGTATGGTATGTTTGGGTGACTTTATAGGTTATGGGATTAGTAGAAAATTAATACAAGCCTATAATTAGAAAATAAACTATTAAATAATAAATTGTCGATACACCAAGTGCTACGAGGGGATCGTGAAATGAATGTCCACATCCAAAAATACTCGTAGGCATGTCCAGGTGATATAAGTTTGATTTGAATTGTATTAGCGAGATGAAAATATGGTGTTAAGATGTGTATTACTTTAAGATGTGACACTTTAACACATCATTCACTTGATCGGCCTCGAGATAGCGCGATACGTATCTTGAGGAAAATCCATATATATAAATCAAAAGTTTCAAACTTATCTTCACTTATCAATCGAGGGGGAGAGAGAGAGAGAGATTGAGAGAAAGATATATATATATCAACCAGTTAAGGGTTTTGGTTCTAAGGGTTGATCAGGAATGATTTCCAGTGTGATTTGAGGAGATCGAACCACTGTAGATCAGAGATCATCACTTTGGTAAGTTTAGTTTTGAGTTTTAAGTTGAGTTCATAATGTAGGTGATGATTTCTCAGTGAATTATTGTTGTTGATCACTGGAAATGGGTTTATACCTCACTAGTCCTCCATGATGTGTTGGGGAGTGTTTGACATTGTTATTATGATTTGTAATGGAATAGTAGCTAATGCCCTGTTCATTATCGAGACAGTGCAGGGTGGAGAGTGCTCTCTTCGTAAGTTGTGATCAACCCAGTTGGTGGAACGCACCCCACAAGATGAGGAAGCACGCTCCCACCTCAGAAAACAACAACTGTGTTGTGTTTTGATAAGAATTTCCTGAGGTCTTAAAGACTGACTTAGGGGTTTTAAATATAATGTGTTAGACTTATGTTAACCACAAATGGTTTGTGATAGGTTTTGGAACACCAGGAAAGCTTAAGTGACCCAAAAAGTTAGGGAATTTGGAAACGAAACCTAAACCGAGGTAAGTATGGATTCACTTATTTATCAACGTTGCTTGGATATATTAGTATATGTAGTTCATATAGTTTATGGACTGAATGGGGAACTATGTACACTGTGATGTGTTTGTTAAAAAGTAAAATGGTGTTTAATGTGATCGGCGAGAGTAAATCCTAGAATCGAGAATAGGTTATATAGGATACAAGTTTGATTATAGGCCTATATAGTAAATCCTACTTAGCTAGACAAGTTGCGTGGAATACATATTCATTAGAGGGTTTGGGATGGAACCATTGAATATTAATGGATTGGCTAGATAGCACATCGACCAATGTATTGGTTTAGCAATCGCATTAATGGTGTTAGTAGGTAATCGACCCTAGATTTACAAATGAAATGAGAATCACAGTGTAATAGTCATTAACAGGCTGACTTGCATCTATTATTTATTGGATTATATGTTTTCTATAATCATATTAGTTATCTTTGATGCATATTGTTATTGCATATTACTCTTGATTATTATATGGAATATTGATGGCTTTGTGAATCCTTACTCACTGAGCAAGTTGGAGCGCTCATCCCAAATTTGACATTTCAGGTTCTCAGCATAGTGCTTCAGTGAAGTGAAAAGAGAATATTTAGGAGTCTTACTATATTCTCTACTATGTAATGAGCCTTCCTGTATATATATATATTTTTTGAGTTACTTTATTGTAAATGGACAAAGTTGGGAGGTTTTATAATCAAGTTTTTGGTTTTGATAAACTCTGTATTTATGTATATTGTTTTAATTATCAAAAAAGTTTTAATTTTCTATTGTGTATATTTTGAATTCTTAATTCGATATCGATATACATATTGAGTTTATTTGGTATGGAATGAGAAATTGTTGGCTCTATTAAAGTTTGGATGGGTTAACGGAACTTAATTAGGGTTTCAGGTCGAGTATTGCCCTAATCGGGATAGGGGATGCTACAGCTTAGTATTAGAGCATGAGTTTAAAGGCTTTGTTACATTTAATAACTCTAATACATCTTGGTATCAGGGAATGGTCAAAGCCTCGTTTTCACTTTCGAATTGCTTTGATACAGTTTGGTATTAGAGCTTCGTTCAGAGGATAACTTTATAACTTGGATATAATTTGGTATCGAAGCTTAACGGTATTGGCTCTGATATATCTTAGTATTGGAACCTAAGTTTACAAACTTTAAGAGTTGTCTCGAGTTATGAATAAGTTTAGGGTATGATAAATAGTTTTATCATGTTTTTTGGGGAGGGAAACATGAAAAATAAAAACATTACGATACGTTATTTGTTGCACTTATTGTTATGTATTCTATAAATATGATTTCCTTGTCTTCTCTGAATGTTACCCTAATGGTCTTATGTGTCCTTTTACTTCAGAACTTAATGGCAGATCAGGGAGAGGATTCGCAGAGGCTTGGACCTTAAGGTAATCAGGAAAATGAGGCTCAATGGACATCTATAATGGAGCAGAAAATGAGAGAGCTTCTAGAGTCTCAAGCGAAGCTTATGGCAATGTTGATAGCTCAAATAGGACCACCAGTACGGCGACTTGAGGCACAACCTGCAATCGGTCTCGAGGTTAGCAGAGCTGAGGGAGGAGTTGAGATAGTACAAACTTCTACTTAACCAGTTCTAGCACATGTTCAAGTGCCGAAGACTGCTATCATGGTGCCAATTGATTCTGAGAAGGTTGCATTTATCAGAATCCGCAAGGACTTATAAAATATGACATTATGATATTCAACAACACTATGGAGGAAGGGGTAACTGAAACTTGGATATTGGAAATGGAGGAGTAATTTGTTACTATAGATGTTGAGGATCGGTTTAAGGTTATATTGATCACCTTCTTATTGATAGAATATGCTCGGAAGTGGTAGAATTCCCTAAAGAGAGGGGAAGACTGTCACCACTTGGCCACAGTACTTCCTGGAATAAAAACCTTCTAAGAATCTCAAAAATCCTATTCGCTTAAGTATGCACCATCCGTGGCGCCGTGGTTATATGGGAACGACACCAGGTGGCGATGTGGCAATATATAGAAAGTATTGGGCAACAAGTGGGTCTGAAACTTCTATTTCTGAACTTGGTGTCGTAGGTGACACCGTCCTTTGTAAAGTTGACGTCTTCCGTTCAATTTTGACGATGTCTAGTCTTCTGGCCTGACGCCTTGTATGGTGTCATGGGTCTTCACTGGCATTGTCCCTTATGACTGCATGGCGCAAGTTCTGCTGAACTTTGACTGATGTTTGACTTCTTTCCCGATTTTACCTGAATCATGCATAAATGCTCAAATACCCTGTAAATCTCCAAAGTAAACATATAGAGCCATTAAACATTACTTTGGACTTGATTTACTTAGCAAAACACCTATAAAAAGTGCATAAATAAATGACTCATCAAATACCCTCAAACCTAGAACTTTGCACATCCCGATCAAAAGGTTATTTGACTACAACGACTAAATACATTGTGACGAAATTGGGTGATACTTTCCTACAGACTTTATACCTACTTTGCAAAACAATAGAGTCCTTACAATCGAAAATTGGTCAGTCTGTTTAACAAGAGACTTGGGATTTTTGAAGACTGGTCGAATAAGATCACTTTTCAAGACAACAATTTTTCGAAACTCAAAGCATTTAAAAACCATAACCTTCGAATTACCTATAGGTTTTCTAGGTCTTTTCATCAAAGCAGTAGATCCAAATTGATCCCTTTATTAAATGGATTTTCTTAAACGGGTTTTATCACAACCATTCACTTATTTGCATATCTTCACACTTTTAAGAGTCCATATGGCTTATTTAAAGGTAGACTATTATTTAGTTCATGGGATTGGAAAAACTTACTTAACCTAGCTACAAACACTTAATCTAAACCGTTATTTCTTAACAGGAGTTTCTTTCTATAAACTTTTGTCTTTTATTCATCTAGAGATCCTCACAATCTCCCTATATATGGTTTTTTACTGTACGGTCCCTTCTCTATTTCCCATGGATATCGATTTTCCATTATTTTTCCAACCATCAAGTTTCTTGCTCCGTTTCCTATAGAACTTGTGGGACTCTCTGTATATTTAGAAATCTCTTGTTAGCACTTATCACTTTTGCTAAAGTTAAGTTAGTTCTCCAATGTAGAATCATCAAACCCATATTATTATTGTAAATAAGCATATTTCTTCCTCTTACAAGTGCTAGATCTTTAACAATTATAATCCAAGTAGATTAGTCCTAGTTTTGAAATCCTAGAGATTTCTGATTTGCTCGCAAAGTTCATTCGACCACCTACCTACTTTGATCTTAGGTTATGACTCGTCCCTACTCCAAATTTCTATTAATGTAGTCAAGTGGGTGTAAAAGCTCTTCTACTTCTTTTAAGTGTAAAGGTAAATAATTTGACCAAGTTTTTACTCCAAAAATTGAAAGCAAGGTTTCACTCGAATGTAAGACTCTATAAAATAATAAATATACTAGACTACCTAATACATGCATGCATTATTATATTAGTTTCTAAGTGATGAAAGAAGTGTAAGATAAGAAATGGTATGGAAATGAGATAATATTCTGTGAACTCCGTAAAGCCGCAAGAAAAATTTAGAAATTAAGCTCATACTTGTAAGACTTTATTTATTACTCTGTCCACGTACCTAATACCCCCAAACTTGTCCTGAACCTTGTCCTCAAGGTTCATAATTAAGCAGAGAATATAAATAGCAATAATGGTGGAAATATATGGATATATATATAATTCAGTATAATATTTCATGCATTGTTAGGAAAATAATAAAAAATAAGAATTCAAACCGATTACTAATTACGAAATTGTTCATGGGTTGTTTCCCAATAGCGCTTTTGTTTAACGTCGTTGGCTCGACGAATTTACCTCCCCCTATTCGGGGTTCAAATCAATGACCTTAATCGTCGGTACGGAGAATCGTGTGAGAACTCGCTCTTTGTCATGTAAGAACTCACTTTTGTCTTAAAAAAGCTTCGCCTTCTTTCCTACCCGAATGTTAATATATCACAACTGCGTATGAATCAATGCTCCAGTTATCGCTAAAAATGGTAATCCCAATAGAAGTGTTTCGCACTGGCTATTACTTCCATTATCCATATAAAAGTCTGCGACGAACACGAAGTTTCCTATACGAATAGATATATTCTTGGCCATCCATCTGGGTTTCTTCATCGCCCCGCTTGGATACCTCACACTGGTCTCAACATCATCGGTGATATATAATCCACACTGTTTGAAAATTTTGAATGACATTACATTGATTGTAGCACCTGTCACATAGCACCCTAGGGAACCTCGTGTATCTAGTCTTACATGGGAGCACGATCTTCCTAAGGTTTTTATCGGATTGGAACTAGTAGTGCAGTATGTCAGGGTTATAGTCATTTCATCCTTGCTTTCATCCATTCTTATGAGTTTTATCCCCCGTTCGGCGAGTCGCAAGTTTTGTGGAGGCCTGGTACTCATCCGTGCACCTCTTTGCAAAGGCTCTTCTTCTTGGGCTATCTCCGGTTTGATTTCCTCCGGAGCTTCCTCGATCAATGAATACGTATCTATAAACATCTTGTCCAAAACAGTTGTAGAACAAGCAAACATAGTGTCAGTCGAAGAATTCAAAAGATGCGGGATTTTAAAACTGGCTACTTTTCCTTTATGCTCAACGAACACAAAAACTTTGACTAAGTCAATGCTGGCTCTGCTTGTTCGCATAAAGGACCTACCAAAAAGAACTGAGAACGGCCCGGACTTGTGTGACTCTGTCATGTCAATGATGTGAAAGTCTGCAAGGAATTTCAAATGCCCTATATATACCATTAAGTCTTGGATTACTCCTTTTGAATAGATCTCCTTGCCATCAATGGCATGAATTTCAATCTTCATCTCAATTAACTTACCAATCCCAATAGAGTTATGAAAAGTTGAGGACATCACGTTAATCGGTGCTCCCAAATCAAGTATTACATTTTCCAAATATATTCTTCCTATTATGCAAGGGATACCTACTACCACTAATTTTGCACATTTAAGCGGGATGTCGTTGGGACTTCCTTGGGGTTTGGGTTGTTCATCTAATTTGGTCTCTCATAGGGTGATGGTTTTACAGACCTCATTCTCCGATGTGGCGTTGTTATGAACAATAGCGTTCACTTGCACGCCTATAGGATTAGTACCCATATTTAGATTTGGGTTGGGTTACGAAGGCAACTTCCCCCTCTCTTCTAACCGACCTAGGTATTGTGCAATTTGGACCACCTGGAATTCTAGGTTTTGGACTGTGGTGTTTGTGTCACTGAGGATTTTCTCAATGTTCACCTGAAACTGGGTGACATCTCTAGCGAACTAAATATGTTGAACCGCTAGAGATTTAACCATGTCCTCTAGTGAGGAATGATTGATCACTGGTTCAGGCAACGGTTGTCCTCTGGGGATAAAGGATGAATAGTTCTAGTTTTGAGGCCCATAACTGAAGTTAGAGTGATTCCTTGTTGTTGCTTGGTTACAGTTGTTTTCGAAGGGCGCTCGGGTTTGCCCTAGAATTGGTTACCTATAACATTAACATGCTGATGATCCGTAAACAGAGTGGGACATTTATCAATCACATGGCTTAAGGCTGAGTATAATCCACAAGCTTTAACATGCACTTGGTCATTACTCAGGAGACGTTCCACCAGGGAAGTCAATTGATCAATTTTTTTGTCATTGGAGCTAGTAGTAGCTCCAATTGATAGACTTCGGCACTGGTCAACACCAATATCCCCATATAATCGGGACTGTTGTGTTATGTCCTCGTAGAGTTGCTTCATCTACGCAGGGATTTGGTCACGAATGTGACCACAACAAGCAATATCAAATCATACGCCTTTCTAGAGGGGACATGCCGAGTAGAAGAACTAGATGATGGCCCTATCAGATTGGCCATGCTGCGGGCAATTGGCAATTAGACGCTTATAGCGGTCCCAATAATCACCAAAATATTCACCACTCTTCATCTTAATATTGCATATCTCTGAGATGAATTGGGCTACCTTATCCGAGGAACTAATATATCATGTCATGTCATGAGTTAATATAGCCAGGGCGGAGATAAAAGAGTCATTGTTTAGCCTTATCCTTTAAGCAAAATGGGAAAACCCTAAGCTTTATCGCATTCTCTTCCGCTCAAAGAGGTTTCATAGACTGGCAACTTGTATGAAACTCCTTTAAGAATGTCATCGGGTCTTCACTCTTCGTGCCATGGAATGTGGGTAGGATGGGAATAAAGCCGGACTTATGCTCGAAAGCTTTCTCGTTCAGTGGAAAGTTCATGCATAGGGGATGCTAAGTAAGAAGATTTTGTAGATCTTCATTAATGCGCCCCATGGTAATCTAGTGATCACCACCAGCGTGGCGAGCGTTGTCAGCCATAGTAGGTTAGAAAAAATCAGACTCTTTATTTAGAGCTTCCCTAGCCAACCTCCGATGGGTTCTATCGATTTCAGAATTGAAAAGTAATAGTGAACCAGTCGATTTAGATCGAGCTATCCTACCGTGCATAAACTAGTAGACTCAAATAACAAAACAAAAAAACAAAAAGAAAATTAAAGTTAAACTCAATTTAGAACCAAGTTCCCGACAACGACGTCAAAATTTGATCACGTGTCGTGCGTGTCAAATATAACTCGTAAAAGGTTACCAATTCCACTTGGGTGTAATAGTGGTAAATACGGGGTCGAATCCACGGGATTCAGTCAAACTAAGTTTAACAAACATAAAAGTAAATCTGAGGGGTTTTTGAAATAGTTTTATTCTAAAGATCTACTAAACAAGAAAGTAAATAATTAAAATTCAAAAATAGTAAAACATACCTAAGTTTAAGAATCCACAATCTAGCTCTATATTGTTTCCATGTCTTGTGTCATCGATTTTGAGAAATGGGTTTTAAAACAGTTTTTTAGATAGGCTATAGGTGTTAGGTCACCAACACCCTAGTTCCCCTATTCTCGATAGATGGGGCAACCGCTCTCTAAATACTTCTCTTAATCCATCGTACAACATTAGGCAACCGCTATCACGATTTAGCACGTGAGCATCATTAATAGCTATGTGGGAACATCTACCCTTAGATAACCTTGGGCAAGCCCCTCTCAATATTTAACCTAATTCTCGATGTTACTCACCTAAAACAATAAGTGTGTCAGGTTTCTTACTCTAAGTGATCACCACTTTTCAACTCGGTTGGTATCAAAGACTCAACCTGATTGATAGCAGGCCAATAGAGCTTATGCCTAGATATTTGTAATGAATATACAAACTCTAAACTACCATTGAGACATCGTTAAAAATAGCAACATAAAGATAAAAACTGAATCAAAATACTATTATATTAGAAAATCTCAACAAGACCAGAAAATAACCTACTACTGGCTAGAGAGCTTCATCCCCGACCTAGGTATTGAAGAACCTAGTCGGACATGGCTACTCTACCTTGCTCTACTCCTAAATCACTCTGAATACAATGTGTTTCGTCCATAGAGGTGCCTCCTTTTTATATAAGTGTGCTTGGGTACAATAATAGCAACTCCTGAGAATTAAAACCTTCTAAAAAATCTCAAAACTTATATTCAGTGAAATTGGCGTCGTCCATGGCACCGTGGTTATATGGGAACGGCGTCGGGTGGCGGCGTGGTAACATGTAGAAAGTTTTGGGCAACAATTCGGTCTGAAACTTCTATTTTTGAACCTAGCACCGTGGGTGATGTCGTCCCTTATAGAGTTGATGTCGTCCGTTCAATTCTGGCGTCATCTAGTCTTTTGGCTTGACGGCTTGTGTGGCGCCGTGGATCTTCGTTGGCGCCTTCCCTTATGACTGCATGGCGCTAGTTTTGTTGAACTTTGATTGATGTTTGACTTCTTTCCCGATTTTACACGAATCACTCACTCATAAATGCTCAAATACCATGTAAATCTCCAAAGTAAACATATAGAGCCAAAACGCGATTTTGGACTTGATTTACATAGCAAAACACATATGAAAAAGTGCATAAATAATGACTCATCAGCAAACCACATTCACCATTACCCACGCACTGCCGAGGCCATCAACAACCCCTAAACAACTCACAAAATCCCAAAATCTCTCATCTCCATCATTGCTCGATTTTACCTTTTTTCACCCTCACTGCACCATTTACCTTTGTCTCTTTGAAAAGCCTTAGATCTAAGACGAGACATCTAAATCTGATAAACAAAGAGAAGGAAAGAAGAATATCAGGTCAACACGAACACATGAAGAAAAATAAGAAAAACAAAAGCCACCGAGGCATTGTTGTTGAGAAGGTCGATTGCGCATAAACACCGTTATTGTTGAGAAGGTCGGCCCCAAAAAAGAGGTAGGCAACATAGTCCAACATTAATTCAACCTAAATGTGGCACAAAGCTGATCACACTACTCTAATAACCAAGCTAAAAAAGCTACTTTTAAATATTGAAGGGCAAACATTGAAAAAAAAAATATTGGAGGGCAAAGTATCTATCCTACTTATTTATAATATTTATAGCAAAAAAATTTGGTACTGTTGTAAACTAAGTTGGAACTTGCTAAGAACTAGAGAAGGAAATTAGAAGACTAAGAACTTATACTACTACAAAAGATAAGAGAAGAAATAAGATAGTTGGAATGAGAAGTTTTCATTCAACTTGGTGTGCTCTTACAATGAAGTTAGTATCATTTATATAGGTCATTTGGTATGATTACAAATGTGCCTTAGCAATGTGGGACTAAAACATACACCCCATGTACATTGAAATGGTTACAAAGAACATGACAATACAAAGACCAGTGGAAGTACATAACTACACAATATGTTGGTGTACATGCATGGTCATCCACACTTCACAACACTCCCCTTGGATGACACTTGCTTAGAGATTGTGCCTCGGTAATACTTCTACTAAGAAAAACCCTGTGGGAAAAAATATAGTAAAAGAAAAAGAGTACACTATTCTCATAAATATTAAGACGGGTATAATATTGTTAAGATTGCCTCATTAAAAACCTTGCTAGGAAAACCCAATGGGATAAAACCATAGCTAAGGGAAAAAGAGTGCAATACACTAATCAATAACTCCCCTCATGTGAACATGGATGAAACTTGTTCGGTTTCTTTGCTTGCAATGTCTTTAAGTTTACGCAAGCCAATACCATATGTAAGCCTTTTAAATGTCGTAGTTGGTAAGGCTTTTGTGAATAGGTCAGCAAGATTATCACTCGATCGGATTTGCTTGACATCAATTTCACCATTCTTCTCGAAGCTCATGCGCATAAAAGAATTTTGGTGAAATATGTTTTGTTCTGTCCCTTTTATGAATCCTTCACTTAATTGTGCAATACATGCTGCGTTATCTTCATATAATATGGTTGGAGAATCTTTTATTGAAGGCAATCCACATGATTCTTGAATATGTTCAATCATATTTCTCAACCATACACATTCACGACTTGCTTCATGAATTGCAAGTACTTCAAAATGGATGGAAGAAGTAGCAACCATAGTTTGCTTTACCGACTTCCATGATACAGCAGTATTACCACATGTGAATACATATCCCGTTTGAGAACGGGCCTTGTGGGATCAGATAAAAATCCAAAGATCAAAGCATAACCTTGGAGATTCAATTTTACCCTCTCTAGTAGAATAAACTCATGTCACTTGTTCCTCGAAGATATCGGAAAATATGTTTAACACCATTCCAATGTCTTTGAGTTGGTGATTAGTTGTATCTTGCAAGTAGATTGACAAAAAAAGCAATGTCGGGTCTTGTACAATTTGCAAGATACATAAGTGCACCAATTGCACTTAAATATGGTACCTCCGGACCAAGTAGCTCTTCATCACTTTCATGAGGTCGAAATGGATCCTTATCCACTTCAAGTGATCTGACAACCATTGGAGAGCTCAATGGATGCGCCTTGTCCATATAAAATCTTTTTAATATTTTTTCAATATAATTTGATTGATGGACAAGTACTCCACTTGAAAAATGTTCAATTTGCAAACCAAGACAAAGTCTTGTTTTTCCAAGTTCTTTCATCTCGAATTCCTTTTTCAAGTATTCGATGTTCTAACGATGTCGTCGTGGTTTCCCACTATATTTAAATCATCAACATATACAAAGCAATAATCACAAATCCTGTTGATGATCTTTTAATGAAGACACATGGGCAAAGCGGATTATTTACATATCCTTCTTTCAAGTAAATAATCACTAAGGCGTTTGTACCACATTCGTCGGATTGTTTCAATCCGTACAAAGGCCTTTGTAATTTTATAGAATGCATGTTATGAGGTTTTGATTTTATTTCTTCGGATATTATAAATCCTTCAGGGATTTTCATATATATCTCATCTGTCTAGGGATCCGTACTGAGATATATGTTGTAACGACATCCATTAAATGCATATCAAGCCCTTCGAAAGCTGCAAGGCTTATCAAGAATCAAAATGTGATTGCATCTATAACAGAGAATATGTTTCCTCATAATCGATGTCGGGTCTTTGAGAGAAACCTTGAGCTACAAGTCTTGCTTTGTACCTTGTAACTTCATTTTTTTCGTTTCTCTTTCGTACAAATACCCATTTATATCCAATGTGTTTTACGCCATCCGGCGTTTGGACAATTGGTCCAAAACCTCTCGTTTCCTTAACGAGTTTAGTTTTGCTTGGATAGCATCTTGCCATTTTTGCCAATCAGTCTTTTTTCGACATTCGTCCACTGATCGTGGTTCGGATCATCATCATTTTCACATATTTCAAAAGACACATTGAAAGCAAATATATCATCGGGAACAATTTTATTTCGATCCCAAATCTTACCGAGTTTAAATAATTTATTGAGATCTCATTATTTTCATCTTTTTCCTCCTTTTCTAGAGGCGAGTTGTTCCTCATCGAATCAATTCGTTCGACAAATTCATATCAAATGATTCTTGTGCTTTCTCATGAGTATTTTGGTTTGCATTTATTTTTACTCCCGTTTTCCTCTTTCGAGGAATTGTATCCTTTGAACCAACTGGTCTTCCACGCTTTAAGCGTTTAGTTGGTTCTTGTGCATTTTGTTGCACAGAGACATCAATTCTTGCAGGAGCATTAACATTTGGAATATATGATTTTGTCACTTGTTTTGCATCATTAAATGCATCAGGTAATTGATTTGTGATTTGTTGCAAATGAATGATCTTTTGAACTTCAAGTTCACACTGATTTGTGCGTGGATCATAATGTGATAAAGTTGATGCATTCCAAGCAATTTCACGCCATTCCTTTTGAATTGGCTTCTTATCTCCCCTAATGGTGGGAAAATTGTTTCATCAAAGTGACAATCAAGCAAAATGTGCGCAGTAAATAAATCCCCTGTTAAGGGCTCAAGGTATCTTATAATGGACGATGAGTTAAATCCAACATAAATCCCAAGTTTTCGTTGTGGACCCATCTTAGTTCTATTTGGAGGTGGTATAGGAACATACATTGCACAACCAAAAATTCTCAAGTGTGAAATATTTGGTTGTTGACCTAAAATGAGTTGCATGGGGGAATGTTCATGGTATGCGTAGGCCTATAACGAATGATAGATCTTTGCATGAAGGATCGCATGTCCCCAAATGAAGTTGATAACTTAGTTCTCATGATTAAAGGTCTGGCAATTAGTTGAATGCGTTTGATCAGAGATTCTGCCAAGCCATTCTGGGTATGCACGTGTGGAACAGAATGTTCAATGGTAATTCCTATAGACATGCAATAATTTTTAAATGCTTGAGATTGAAATTCCCAAGCATTATCAAGACGGATGGTCTTGATTGGGTTGTCAGGGAATTGTGCTCTTAACTTAATGATTTGTGCTAAAAGTCTAGCAAATGCAACATTGCGGGTCGAAAGCAAACAAACATGTGACCACCTAGTTGATGCATCTATCAAAACCATGAAATATCTAAATGGTCCACAAGTGAGGATGAATAGGTCCACATATGTCTCCCGAATACGTTCTAAGAAAGCTGGGATTCCACAACAATTTTACTTGGGGATGGTTTAACTATCAATTTACCTTGAGAACAACTAGCACAATTATAATCACCAAATTGAAAATATTTTGTGACTCCTTAAAGGATGTCCATGCGAATTATTAATTATTCTTCGCATCATTGATGATCCTGGATGACCAAGTCGGCCATGCCATAAAATGAATGTCTTTGGATCATTAATTTTCTTATTCAAGACGACATTCGTTTCGACATGCCTTATATGAGTAAAATATAATCCAGATGATAAAGTCGAGAATTTTTCTAACACTTCTTTTTTTCCCATTTGAAACCAATGTGACATAGAGAAATTCTCTATTATTTTCGTTCACGGTTTCAATGTGATATCCATTTTGTCGAATATCTTTAAAGCTCAAGTAAATTTCTTCGGATTTTTCGTGAGAGTATAAGGCATTGTCAACATGAATTGTTGTTCCCCCAGTGCAACATAATATTTGCTCTTCAAGAGCCATTAATCAAATTGGAGATGCCAGATATTGTTTGAACATTAGCCTCAAACTAAGTTCAAATTGGAGAAATATTCTCTGTTTTTAAGGATTGTATGCGTTGTAGCACAATCAAGCAAGGCATATATCGCTCTTATTTGATTCATGACTTGAACACATGATTTGTTGATCCATCGGACAAATAATGTTTGGCAAATCGAGAAAAAAAAAAATCATATTTCAATGATAAAATTCATAATATTTTGCCTTTGATTTTGAAGGCATGGTAAAGGTCACAAAAATATTCGGGCATATATATGACAATATTTAGGCAAAATAGCCTTTCATATATGACTAAAAAAAAAATGTCACAATTATGAGCGCTCATTGTCAATAATTATTTGCCCTTTGTAGTGGTGCACCACTTTTATTCCAATTTTTGGTGGAATTGTCAATACGACCTTTACCTGATATTTTCACATTTTCCACGTCCAGTAAATTTATTATTACGATCATGATCATTATATGCAACATATGCTTCTTAATTTGAAGCTGAACTAATTGGACGGGAGCGATATTATATTTATAATATCTCATTATTTTACTCAGCTACCATGAGACAAGAAATCAATCCTTAATATTTATTGGATTGACGTGCGCACTCGATATTTGTTGCAAAGAATAAATCGAGGCGGGCCACGTGACCCTTTTATTGTCTCATAGTCATATTTCCACATAGCCTCAACATAGAGGTAATTAAAATTGTGGAATTATAATTAATATTTGACTGATTAAATTTTGTAGCATGAGACCCATCCGCTCATTTTGAGCTTTTTGGAGCATTACCCTTTTGGTATGTATATATATAACTCCATAAGGTGAAAATATATATAAAGTGAAATATTCACTTTTCAAATCTCTAAAGAGAAATTTGTGAATGATTGTGTATAACATACAACCTCGCATGGATACAAGCTTTATTCATAATTTGTAATATCTAATTATCATGACAAGAATTATAATAAGATAACAAATTCAACTATGGTTGATTAATATTTTGAAAGTAAATATAATATAAAATAATTTTCTCTTTTCTTTTATGTAAAAAAAAAAAAAAACATAACATATGATTAAGTATATGTTCACAACTTGATTTATTAATAATCAAATGTACTATTCGTATGAGTTGGTGGGACAACCTCCAGGTTGGGTGGCGAGACAAAGTCTGCTTAATGTCATGCCTCCTCGAACGGGATAACCCGTCTCCCTTTCAATGTTTAGCTTTACCAGGGACAAGGCTTACCCACTATCAACTCAAACTTATAGCATGATTTGTATTATAAAATCAAGAATAGAACAATAACTAATCATTTGTAGTTTTAAGAGAAAACTAGTTATGTCACATATTGACTTTTGATTTCGATGTAGAAGATCGTACAAGACGCAACTACAGAGCATACTTTCGCAATCTCGGTGACGCTATAATGCATAATATATGAATAAAGTATGCATAGATAAAAGGAAGCAACCATGATAATATAGAAGTAAATTGAACTTATTTAAATAACAAAAATTATACCTTCCTAGCTTTCTCTCCTTAACAAGCCTTCTTGAACTTCAAGATCTCCTTAATGCTAGAGCAAGCTCGTGCTGATAACATGTTGTAAACTAAGTTGGAATTTGCTAAGAACTAGAGAAGGAAATTAGAAGACTAAGAACTTATACTACTACAAAAGAGAAGAGAAGAAATAAGATAGTTGGAATGAGAAGTTTTCATTCAACTTGGTGTGCTCTTACAATGAAGTTAGTATCATTTATATAGGCCATTTGGTATGATTACAAATGTGCCTTAGCAATGCGGGACTAAAACATACACCCCATGTACATTGAAATGGTTACAAAGAACATGACAATACAAAGACCAGTGGAAGTACATAACTACACAATATGTTGGTGTACATGCATGGTCATCCCCACTTCACAACAGGTACCTTTTTTATGGTGAACCTTTTTTGGCTGTATCTATCCTACTTAATTATCTATACTATTCATTTCCTACTTGCAATAAACTAACTGAGCGGATTATAAAAATATAGTCATCAATCACATCATGTAGAGCATGATGTTCCTCTCGACAAAGACCCAAAATTATTTAAATTGATAACCTACTCTGTTTTAGTGATAAAATTAACTACACAATTCCTAAGACACAACAGACAATACACACCTTTCATTTAGGTTTTGAGTGATGCGTTAGTGGAATCCTCATGTCAACCACACTTTTTTTTTAAAGTAAAATATAAATTTCATTAACCAGCAATAGTTCTATACAGATATATAATTAATTATCATAATAAAAACATATTAATTTACTAATTATTAGTTTAGAAGAAACATTTTTTAACTACACGAGAAGTAATTTCAGACGTATAAAAGTGCAGGTAACTTAAATAGTCATAGTAAAAACATAAATCAACCTAGGTAAGCCTACTAATTAAGCTACAAAAGGTCCATGTTATAACTATCATAATATATATTGCAGCAAGATTATTTCATCAAGATTCATAATCAATTTAGACTATATCATAATAAATATAGATTATTCTTCTAGTAGACATCTAGATTTTGAGGACCGTAGTGATTATTATTATTATTTCAAAGCCGTTATTATCTTTTTTCTTTTTTATAAGTAAAAAACTTAATTATAACCTTTTGACTCTAACACGAGTCAAACCACAACTTTATTTTTTTTACCACAATGACAAGTGATGTCCTTCTTTTTTTTTTTTTTTTGGAAAGTGATGTCCATCTAAGGTTGCAAGTGAAGCGGAAAATCCCCGTTCTCCACGGTGTCCCGCCCCGATAGAGCAAAGATTCTTCGCTTTTTGCTCCCCGCGGGGCGGAGCCAGGGGCAAAATTTTGGGACAAGGCAGGGACGGGAATTGTTCTCGCCCTTAAGGGATTTTCTGCCCTGCATCCCTTGCATAAAATTCTCTATTTTTTATGTTTTTATAAAAAAAAATTACATAACTTTTTTACTTAAAACATATGTAATATTTGGAATGAAACTCAAGATCTCCAACAATAAAATTTATTTTTACCATTAAATTAATTATATAATATATATATATATATAAATATATGTTATATCATAAAGATATATAAAATTATATTTAGAACATCATTGAAATATATTTGTCATACTAGTTTTGGAAATCTTATATATTTAATTAAGTACGATAGTTTGTAACTCAATCAACATAACAAATCCACATTAATCATTCGATTTGAGAAAAATAGTTTCTTAAAAAAATGGAGAAAATAGTACTTAAGTGCCAAAATGACTAAAGAATGAAGATCAAAATAGATATTTTTTACGAAATTGATGGGGCACTGGAGGGATTCTCTGCCCCACGAAGATCCCCGCGGGGTGGGCCTAGGGCGGCAAAGTTCGCCCCGCAGGAAATTTGTGAGAATTAATTCCGATCTCACGCCCTGCGGGGACGAGGACGACAATTATGATCCCTGCTCCGCCCCTGCTCCACTTGCAACCCTTCGTCCTTCTTACTAAAGATGTTTTGACCCATTATTATTTCTTTTTAGTCGTACATAAAATTAAAAAGAAAAATTAGATGAATCACAAATCCCCCACTAAAAATTATAATTGATCAAATAAATACATTTAGGCAAAGTATCTCACTTGCCGAAGACAAGATTTGTATTCGACTCATGTTAATGTAAAGACATGGTGTAATTAAAGTTGGTTTCTTATAAAAAAGAAAAATGCTAATGTAACTCACTAAACACACACACGAAGTACACGAACTAGTTGATGTCTTTTCGATTTGCATCGGGATGTGTGTTCTCACACATGTGGGCGAAAATCGAGGGACACTGCAGGTTCCTTTCATAATCTAATATCTTCATCATTAAAAAAAAAAAAAAACAGAGTTATTAATTGCTAAACACATTTAATCATTATTGATATTCTCAAAAGAGCATCTGAGTCTCTGCTTCTCTCTGCTTAATTTCTAAGCTTCACGGCTACAATTCTCTCCATCAAAAACCCAAATCAAACCCAAAAACCCAAATCAAATCCAACCCAAAAATGGAAAATCAATCAAACGGATCAAAATCACAAGCGTACATAGAGGGCAGCGCCGTCAAGGAAACAAGGGCTTTGGTGGCAGAGCTGTGCCGCCATTTCTACACGCTCGGATGGGTGTCCGGGACTGGTGGGAGCATCACAATCAAAGCCCACGACGAGTCGATCCCCAAGTCAAATCAGCTCATCGTCATGTCCCCTTCTGGTGATTTTGATTTTCTTTAATTGGTACCTCTGTTTTGCTCTGTTTTTGATGTTTTTTGGTATTGTTTGTTCTGTGTTTGGTGTTGTTTTTAGGAGTTCAGAAGGAACGGATGGTGGCGGAGGACATGTATGTGTTGGGCTCTGATGGGTCTGTGCTGTCTTCGCCGTCGCACAAGGGTTACCCCCATAAGCCCCCCAAGTGTACAGAGTGTGCTCCCCTGTTCATGAAGGTTTTGGTTTTGATTTCTTATGAATACCCAGTTTGATTTATTTGGGTGTTTGAATTTAGAGTAGTTAATGCGGATTGATGGTTGGATGGAGACCTTATTACACGAATGAATTCATGTAAAAACCAATGGTTTTTTATTTATCACGTGTTTCCACGCTTGGGCACTGTCGGGCCCTATATAGGGGTGGCCTTTCCAACCCCATTTTTTCAATTCATGAGACTCGAACCTAAGACCTCACTTAATGGAACCAAGTCTCTTACCACTCGGACCAACTGGTTGTTGGTACCTCAATTGCTATTAAGTATGCATATGTTTAATTCTATAATATTTTGTGCTTTTTCTGTTTAGAAAATTGTGCTATTCTTATGATTTGATTTCTTGTTTGTGGGTTTTGTGGTTTTGGTGACTGAATATTGGAGTGCGAGTTGTGTTTTGGATGTGATGAGTGTGGATTGATTGAAAAGCCATTTAAGAAGCATGATTTCTTGCAGTAATATATGAATGTAACTTGTAATTTAATTAGCTGGGTCGGAGGTTTTCTGCACTTTTTTTGTTGAAGTGGATTATGTTGTGATCTTGCATAAACTCAGCAGTCTGGATGAGTTATACATATATTTTTTTAAGCCGTCTGAACGAGTTATATTATTATCCAAAAATTCATGAAAAGTAATGCAGTCGAAGAATAGTTACCCCCTTCTCTTCCTATCTAAATCTTCGTAACTGCAGTGGCCCTCTTTCTCATTGTTCATTTCTAAGTTATATTTAATTGATCTATCAATCTTTTGCCTTTCAGGCTTATCTGATGCGTAATGCTGGAGCAGTTATTCATAGCCATGGAATGGAGTCTTGTATTGCAACGATGATCCGTCCTTTTGCAAAAGAGTTTCGAGTAAATAGCCTTTTTCTTTAGTTTCTAGTTTTCCCTTTTCATATCTTTATCTTTTGTTCAAAAACTGGATTGAATTATTTAGTGGACATGCTCTTATTTGAACACACCATTATTTTTTATGAGAAAACACATTCTTATCGCTGTTCATGCTTTGGTTGAAGTGAAAGAAAAGTGTCAACCATCTGTGCCTATAATTGCTATGTCTATCATATTGTTTAGCATCTTTATAATAATAATAATTACTATCTCTAAAATGCTCTTTTTGACCCTCGATTCGTTATTTGAATTTTATTCTCTTTCTCTAAGAGTCGATTATACTCAACCCGCTGCTCATTGCTTTTTATTCTTTCTTTGGGTTTTCAATTATCATTTTGCAGATCACTCATATGGAGATGATCAAAGGAATTCAAGGGCATGGTTATCATGATGAGCTTGTTATTCCTATAGTAGAGAATACCGCTCGTGAGGGGGAGCTAACAGACGCACTCAGTGAAGCGGTAATGCTAATTTTGTGTGTGATCTCTTTGATTTTGTTGTTGGTTGTCTGTGCATGCAGTCTTGAGCGCAAAAATGTATTTTGATGTTGTTAGCCAATTCTGGTACGATGTAACCATAAGAACAAGGGAAACTGCTGCACGTGCATTTGATTATTTGATTTATCTCTTCTTATTTTATCTAAGTGTAGCATTTGCACACATTTTGGAGGTTCATTTGTTAGACATTTAGCTTTCAAAGTTTGCTGCATGGAACTTCATGAGCCATTTGTGCTGATTCTTATTTTGTATTCTGTGACTGTATGTTAAAAACTAATTATGTCGTTCAACATGTTAGATAAATATTGAACCCAAAAGCTATAACTGATAATTGGTGCATTAGTAGTCATTGGCACTTTTTGTGCAGCCTTTGTTTATTCTTCAGGAAGAGGATGAGATAATGAATCAAAGGATCTATAGCTCTTTTGTTTATCTTGTCCCAAAGGATCCAACTCTAACGCTTGCCTATCCAAAGGGATGCAACTGAAAGAGAATATGCTAATGCCAACAAAGAGAATTGAAACTAAGTTCTGTGCAGACCTGAGATTGAAGTCACGGTCGAAACTACTTAACCAAAATGCTTATAGTCTTCAGGTAGAGCTTCAATGACACAATCAAGTCAAAATGTTGACATCCTTTCATACCCTCCACTGCCGCAACAGTTGCCGCAGTTAATGTTTATAGCTAAACCAAGCAGCACCCAACTTCTTTGTTTCATTGTGTTTACATAAGAACTGTACGTGCCTTCTTCATGACATCATCTATGTCCAGGAATTTTTTTTCTGTTTACATTCTTTTTCTTTGCATTTCATATTCCTTTTCTTTCTTAAATTTGTGATTTAATTTCGCAGAATACTGCTGACCTCTTTGCAGTGTCTCATAGTACTTTGTTTGCTCAGAAGAAACAGTCATTCAGCTTCCATTTGTATGTCCTTTCTTGGTCAGTGGCAGTGCATGCTCAGATAATCTAGCTGTTGTAACTAAATGAAGTTGAAGACTTGGTGAAACATATTGTCAAAGAAGAAGTTTATGGGCTTCTTCTTTTATTTATGTTCATATCATTGTATAATTTGATTTTGTATCTTTTATCTGCACGCTCTCTGTCTATTCTGTGATTGGAATCTTGCTTTCAAGTTTTTCTCTCTTGTTTAATGAATTAGCATATTTGATTTGGCAGTGCATGCTCAGATAATCTAGCTGTTGTAACTAAATGAAGTTGAAGACTTGGTGAAACATATTGTCAAAGAAGACGAGTTTATGGGCTTCTTCTTTTATTTATGTTCATATCATTGTATAATTTGATTTTGTATCTTTTATCTGCACGCTCTCTGTCTATTCTGTGATTGGAATCTTGCTTTCAAGTTTTTCTCTCTTGTTTAATGAATTAGCATATTTGATTTGAGCGAAACATAGCAGATACGATAGTCAATCTAATTGCTTTATGATTGATAGATTGAAGCCTACCCTAAAGCAACTGCTGTACTTGTTCGCAATCATGGCATATACGTATGGGGAGACTCCTGGATTAGTGCTAAAACCCAGGTTTGAATCACTTTGGTTATTGAAGAAGATATTCCTGCCTTTCTTATGCTTGCTAAACGCCATGGCGCTAGCCATATGATTTATAAAGGAAAAAAAATTTCCTGCGCACCTGGGCATTCTTCAGTGTTAATTATGGTTCTCTGTTTGCTTCTCGAAATGTACACACATATATTCTCTTTTATTATCTATTACATTGAGCGAAAATAGTTGCTAGTGCTTTAGAACGTTAGGCAAGTAGATAATCATGTTTAACACCAGTCTGACTGTTGATACAAAAGAGTAATTGCATTGATGTTGTAGGAGAGTTTAGTTTTCTGTCCTTTTTTGATTAGCAGAATAGGACCAGTAGGTTGTTCAGCTTTCTCTCCACCTCGTGTAAATTCACATGCAAGCATGTCCTCTTGTGCTCTCTTGTGTGTAGGAGGAGCTTGGTGTTCAATAGGCCCTCCTACATCACCTGGGTAAAACTGGAAGATGCAAGTTGCAAGCGACCATCTCCTTGCAAATCGGCTTGCAAGGACGAGTTGGGGCCATAGACCTTCATAGGACATCCATCATTGTTTCACATGCCATCACTTCTACCAAAACTGATAGCCTGATGTATTGGCTGAATTGATATAACTATTTGGTAAAGGTTGCATTAATTAAATATCTAGGCTGCTATCAGGCTGAATGCTATCATCTAATTTTATAACCACTGATTTTCCATTGCCATTGTTTTAGTTTATAACCACTGATTTGCTCTCTTCTAATTTTTGAATTATATCAGGCTGAATGCTATCACTATCTCTTCGATGCTGCTATCAGACTTCATCAATTAGGCTTGGACTGGTCCACTCCTAGTCATGGTCCAGTTCATCGTGTCAAAGAACTCCATAGTAACGGGGTCATTGGCCTTCATGAAAATCATGCACGTTATCCAAACCTAGTAAGTTGAATGCTACGCTCCTTGTCTTGAAAAGTCTTTGAAGTCATCTTCTTGGTACCAAAGTCTCATGCTCATTTCTAGCGTTCAGTGTGGTTTTAATTGTTTTCCAGATGTCTAGGTCAGTTTAGTGGACAAGCTCTCAACTTGTTCCATCAAGAAGGTTTAGTTACAAATATATGTCTTTTTAACTTAAGTTGTTTTTTGCAGCATTGCATTCTGCTTGATATTGAAGGCACAACGACTCCAATATCATTTGTTACTGATGTTCTTTTTCCTTATGCCCATCAAAATGTGAGGAAGCATTTAGATGCAACATATGATACTGAAGAAACTCAAGAGGACATCAAATTACTGCGTGCTCAAGTAAGGTTCTGTGTTGGTTTTATTCTGATTTGAAATATTATTCACTCATTTCTACTTGAATTGTATATGTTATTTTAGGCTGGAGAATATTAATAAAAAGCATCATCAATATGCAGCCTACTTGGCTATCTCGTGGTTGGTTAGACTAGCGAAAATTGAAGGAAAGTGTCTGAATGCATTGAATAGATTCCATGCAATTGAACATCTGTTTCCCTGTAAACATTTCAGATGATCATGAAAAAATTTATGTGACTTGTCTTTAAAGCATAATGTGATTTGTCCCTTCAGATTTTTGAAATTCTATGTATGAGTTGTGAAAAGCGTCTATATGAAGTTCGACTATCTCTTAAACGTACTTGCTCCATCTTTTTAATTAAAGACCTTACAGCCTATCCAAACACACCACTGAACATGTATTGATTATAAAGAAGGATTGGGGAAGCTATCAACTACCTTAATTTAACCCAATTTTATCAGAATTTAATGTTGAAATTCCAGTAATCCATGAAGCTCGTTATTTGCATAAACGTCAATGTTATGGCAACAAATTAAATTTTGGTTGATTTTTGTATACAATAGACTTGCCCACAATTTTTTTTTTTGTGCTAGTTTTGGACTTTTCTATCCTTAGCAGAAAATTTCTTAGTATTGTAATTAAACTTAGAATAGAAAATTCACTTGAAAAGAGCAATAGTATTTTGACGTTTTGTATCCACGCATTTAAGTAGTTGAAACTCGAAACATGTTTAGCAAACCGGATACAAGGAAATCCTAAACAAAGAATTATTTAATCTTTTATAAAGTGCCTTTCATTCTGCACGTTACCTTCTTTCCTGCACCTTAGTATAAATAACCCACCTGCTAAGGCTGCTAATTCCTACTTGTCCAGAATAATATGCTTTAATCTATTATTTTTTCTTGCCTAAAGTTCCGAAATTCTTGCTCTCGAAAGCTTAAATCTGGCATTTCTACAGGTTGAGGATGATTTGAAGGATGGTCTCAGTTCCTTGCCCATTCCACCAGCTGATACTGGGAAAGAAGAAGTGATCGCGTCTGTGGTTGCTAATGTGGAAGAAATGATACGGAAGGACAGGAAAATTACTTCCCTTAAACAATTACAGGCAAGCATACTAAACTTAAGAAAATTACCTACTCTTTGTGACTTCTCTTAGTCCAGCATGTATTTATAAAACTGATGTTGCAGGGCCACATTTGGCGAGTTGGATATCAGAATAATGAACTAGAAGGTGTAGTCTTCGCAGACGTACATGACGCTCTTGAGAAGTGGCATGCTTTGGGGATTAAGGTCATCAGATTGTCAGAAATTTTATGCATTAATTTTAAGCCACTTCCTTTATATTCTCATTTCATATTATTTTATATAGTCAGAGTGCACGCCATTTCTCGGTAAAGTGTCACCTTAATAAGCTCCATGTTCATGGGATTTACCTAGTACGACTGTTGTTCCCATTGGCTCAGGTATACATATATTCCAGTGGTAGCAGGGAGGCGCAGAGGCTTATATTTGGAAAGTCAAATTATGGCGACTTGAGAAAATATCTTTATGGTTTCTTCGATACTACAATAGGGTTAGTTTTTCTTGATACATCTGTCTCTCAAGCTTTCAGTACTCAATCTACTGTTAATTGATAAACCAGTGTTTGTCTTTTGATTCTTTTCTATTTGTCAAGACATAAAAGAGATGCACGCAGTTACTCTGAGATTTCACTGTCCTTGGGAGTCGATAGACCATCGGAGATCTTATTTTTGACAGATGTCTACCAGGAAGCCCTTGCCGCAAAGGAAGCAGGTAAATGTTGTTGTCTAGTAGACGGCTTACATTTATTCATAATCAATTTACGACGCTTGAATTGTTCCAAATCGTGACGATTTTAAGAATTTTAGTTGTATGATCATATTAAGCAGTGAATTGTCAAATGTCCAAGCCAAAAGTCTATTAGGTCTCTGTGAATACTAGTTCAAAATTCCAAGAGAGATGCTAATGGTTCAGTTTACATGTTAGCACATTTGAAGTGTGGAAAAAAATTCACATAATTGTTTGATTTCTATGTTTAACGAGTTCCTTCAATCACTTAAATTTATATACGTCACTTTTTTTGTATAGCAATCAACATTAATGACACATGTTTGCATTTCAGGTTTGGAGGCGATCATAACTGTTCGACCAGGAAATGCACCTCTTCCAGAGAATCATGGGTTTAAAACAGTGCAGTCGTTTTCAGAAATATGATCTTTCGTGATTGCGTCGGCTCAAAGGCTTCTAGTATATTTATGGATGTGCATTATGCAGAGAGGAGATGAATGTGGGAAAGAAGCAAGATTTTTTCATGGTTGTAACTTGGCCATCTTCATTGATGGCAGATGTGAAGGTGATTGTATTTCATTCCCTCTGTAGTTTGAAGCCATAAATTGTAAGTTATCAATGAAGCAGATGTACCAGTTATTTGTGACAACCATGTTATTGTTATGACCTTTTTATTCAAAATTTCTATAGCCCAGTAATTCTATAGTCTGGGTAAAGGAAACATTTGCCTTAGAGTTATTAGGAATGCAAGTGGGGTGGAATATCAAGAACACCCTCTACTTTTTGTTGTAAAGTAAACTAGAAACTAAAAATAAGGTAGTAGAAAAGTGATTCCAATTTGATTTATCTCACTTCTAAGATTGGACCTATTGATGAGATCAATTGATGCGCCTTGTCCATAAGAAGCCTTTTCAAGACCTTGTTTATGTAGTTTGACTGATAAACAAGACCTTTTTATGTTGTAAAGTAAATTAGAAACAAGTTTTTCTTGAAGATTTTGTTTTTCTAAAATGTTCCATGTCAAATTCTTTTTTCCAAGCATTCAGATATTAACAATGTAGTTGTGGTAACCATCGTAGAGTAGTTGCGGTGACCAAGACCTAGCATTTCCACCAGGATGAGCAATGTTTGAATATCGTGGAATGTGAAATAAATGCTAGGCCTTTAGTTAATATTTACTCCAAGTCAATTATAGATCTTGGTAGAATAATCCAATTCCGCTAGCTACGGATCATCGTGGTTATGCATGGCCGTCATGTCCATTAGACTCACTTAAGCTCTATGGGTTATTTGTGATCCGCTTAGGTCGTATGAGTCTATTATGTTTGGTTAGGTGTGTCCACAAAAAAAATTTTTTTATAAGAATAAAAATATATTCTATAATAGCAAAAATAGGTTATACATGGCGAGAAAACAATGTGTTTCCCTAAAACAAAGTCGAAAAAAAAATATATATCTACATCATAAGTATGTCCCCAATCACTGTTTTCATCGAGGTCCATCCCCACTTGTGAATACTCTATTATTTCATTCACATCATATGCCCAAATTAGGCCCCAAACACTAAGGGCGAGCCACAAAAAAAAATTTTGCACTCCCTTTCCATATTTGCCCTCAAATGAAATAACATATTTACCTCTCTCAACTCCCATAATCACTCGCATGCCCTTCTCTCTCTCTCACCTTTGTGCACCCCACAAGAATTGACCATTCGTCTCTAACGATCCCCTCCGACCACCAGAACTACCGGTGACGCGAACTTGCATTTTGGAGGCCACTACCATCGTAAGAGTCGATTTTTTCATGATTTTTTATAGAACATGATGGTTTTCAACTTTTCGTGTGTGTTTTAATGGGGATTTGAACAAATTTTTTTTCTAGGGCATTGTTCGTTTTTGTTATTTGGTGTCTCTTGACCTTACAAAACGGAGGATGAACGTCAAGAGAGTGTGAATGTGCAAGTCGGAGAAGTATTTCTTGAGTTTTCCTTCAATTTAGTCCATTTTTGTAAAAAAAGTTTGTATTGTTCGCCATCTGGTTCGGCCACACAAGGTCGATCAAATATGTTATGTTTGGCCTCGACCGACCGAACAGATGGATATTACTCAGAGACATGTGACCGAACATAATATTTTCGTTCAGTCGGATATGGTCGAACCATACAATTTCATTGTATTTTTTGTTGTTATTGATTGAAGGTCAATTGTGATGATATGATTTACCATTTTGATGAAGCCCCAAATTCGAACGACCACCACCATACAAACAAGCTTCGTCGCCTCTTTCCCGTCCACAAATCCGAGTTCCGGGGGTGTGACATGAAGATCGACCACAGTCATGGGGGTGTGATGCGAAGATCGATCGGAATCAACACATAAGGCTCGTGCTCTTGTTCGTTTCGTTGACTTTGGAAATCTATTTTTTCAAATTGAGAGTTGTGGGGTGGCCTTGTAAACACAAGGGCATTTCAAGGAAAAAAGATTTTTTGAGGTGCCCTTATCAATCGATGGGGTGCACTCATCATGTGGCTCGCCTTTAATGTTTTGTAGGGGTGCACGTAGCCGGGTCCCCCAGATTATAGATTGAATAAGAGCTCGTCGTAGAGTCTGTCTCTTCTTTCCCTGATTGACAAGGCGGGAAACGTCGAAACATTGCTCAACTCGTTATGGCAATACCCATGAAGTCAAAAAAATTACAAAAGTATAGTAGAAAATAATTAAATGAGCAAATAAGTGTGGTTTTTTTATTCTAAAAATAGGTTATATTGCATTTTCAAAAGGCGTTATTAGGTGAGCAAATTTTTTCCGCTTACGTGGACACATGAATAGCGCCTTTTCAAAATGCACTATTCATGTGCCATGTCAACGGTGGACAAATAACACGAATATCGTCTTTTCAAAAGGTGCTATTCGTGTTATTAAGATCCACGTGGATTGGTTTACACGAATATCGCCTTTTGAAAAGGCGGTATTCGTGTAAATAGCACTTCGTGTCCACTAGGGATGTCCACGTGTTTCGGGATACAAGAATAACGCATTTTCAAAAGGCGCTATCTGTGTAACCCTGTTCTTCTTCCCGAAACAGGAAATGCAGAGAATATATTCTCTGCGTTTCCTGTTTCGGTTCGGTGGGAGCAGAGGGCGGTGGTAGCAGAGGGTAGGTAGGTACTAGGGTTTAGGGTAGGTCACGGGAGTTGTGGAGGGGGGCGGTCAGTTTGGTATTTAAGGTGGTGACGGGTTGAAGGTGGTGACAGGTTGAACGAGAACGAGAGGGAGTCGACGAGCATCGACTTTGAGAAAGAGAAGGAGAAGGAGAAGGAGGGGTGGCTTTAATGGAGAAGAAGGAGGTGACGGTGACGGGAGAAGGAGGAAGTGACGGTGACGGGAGAAGGAGGAGGGAGAAGGATGAGGTGAGAGGAGGAGGTGACGGTGACGGGAGAGGAGGAGGTGACGGGAGGAGGTCACGGTGACGGGAGGAGGTGACGGTGAAGTGAAGTGGAGGTTTATGATTTAAATATTTGTTAAATTTTTTTTTTGTTTAACTTGTTATTAATTATATAATTTTTTGTTAGTTTTGGTTTTTGTTTAGGTTAGGTTAGTTTAGTTTAGGTTTAACTCAATTTTAGGTTTTGAGAAAATATTTTGTTTTTTGGAACTTTGTTGTTAAGGTGTGTGTTTGGTTAGTTTTGTTGTTAGTTTAGTTAGTTTATGAATTTTAATTTGTTTAGTTTAGTTTACGTTGTTAGTTTAGTTAGTTTAGTTAGTTTAGTTTAGGTTGTTAGTTTAGTTAGTTTAATTTAGGTAGTTAGGTTAGTTTAGTTTAGGTAGTTAGTTTAGTTATTTTAGGAATTTTAATTTGTTTAAAGGTTTTTTAAAACTTTTTATTTCTAAAAATATTATTTTGTGTTCTATTTATCATATGTATTGTGTATAGTTTAGGATGTTGTTTTGTTTTGTTTTGTTTAGGATTTGGTTTAGTTTTGGATGTTGTTTAAGTGTTCATTTAGGATGAATGTATTGTTAAACTTTGTTTGAACCTATTTATATTTGTTAAACAGTTTTTTTGTTCAACCTTATTATTTTGTTAAACTTTGATGTTAAACTGTGTTATTGTTCTCATGTGTCCTTCAATAAACACACAAGTCGACCAAATTTTATTGATCTTGAGTTATTGTAGTCCATTTAAATAAAATAACTAACTATATTTTTTTATCGCAGAATTATTAAATTGAGGACAAAAAGAGGAGGAAAATAGTAAGTTTACAAATTTAATATTTCCATAATTATTTATTTGGTTTTGTTATAATTTTCATGATTTGTAGTGCCATAGGTATTTAAAAAAAATGGTTGATATGTTTATTGCATGGTATATGTGCTTAAAATATTAAGTAACTCAAACACAGATGAATGAGTATGTTATGTAGTCGCGCCGTTATGGCGATCTTCTTAATCAGAAAGTTCGATTGCGTTTTAACTCCTGTTAGTAATTAACTTTTTCACTTGATATATTTGTAATCATGTGTGTAATCCTTTTACATCAATGTCCAATAAATTATGTAGGTCATGGAACATAAGAACATCTCATTTCTATTCTATGCGCATGGTGAAACTGTAAATGATTTCAATAGCATCCCGTACAACGCACCCCCATCAGCAGTGTTGATGGTTAAGTTTGGGACGAGTAGCCGTCAATTGATGGATGACGTGTGTAGCACGTTCAATATCTCATATACGGAGACTCTAGTTAGGATGACTTATCGCCACGTGATAATCCTCCCCGGAGGTTCGCATTATTTCGTCCCTGTGTTGCTGCATGATGCGACACACTTCGACTTGATGTAGGCGACAGTGGCCAATTTACCATCAACTGCAACGGTAGATAACTATTTAACATTTGAGTCAATCGACTCTTTTCGAAATCCTACGGTTCATTCCCAAGTCCGTGATGAAAATGTCGGCACATCAGACGCAAGATTGATGATGGAAAGACTGCATATGCAATCACCACAAGGTGATGTCGCCCAAAATGGATTTGTTAGTCCATTACATGATGACGATAATGCATCTAGTGACGATGAAGTTAACGAGGACGACAATAATGAAACAGATGAGGACATACGTCCCAACGAGGATGCTGCAGCGGCTGTCGATTGGGAGAACGTCAATGTTTTGACGGATGACCCAAGGTATGAACCTCTAGGTGCGGAAAACGTGCAAGATGATGAGCATTTTGATATCGATGAAGAGAATTTCTTGGAGGATGCAAGTGATGATGAAGTTCACGCAGATGTATAATGAAATCGATTGGGAGGTGGCTAACTCCACTACGACCCAACATTCTCATCAACAGACTGGGGGGACATGTCTAATTTTGATTTGGAAATAAGGATGTGCTTTGACAACAAAAAAGACTTACAACATGCCGTCAAAATGTGGCATGTTAATAGACATTGTCAATACCATGTGATGAAATCGACTACAACTCTGTGGGCGATTAAGTGCAGAAGTGCGCAAGACGGGTGTATGTGGCGTCTTCATGCTTGTTTGCGAAAGAAAACACAATTATGAAAGATCACACAATTAGACGTGGCACAACTGTATAAATCCCGATGTAGAACGCGGTCATGCCCAACTTGACGCCAACATGCTTGCGCGAGAGATCCAAAGCGTCGTCCAGAGCGATCAAGCAATAACTATCAAGGCATTAATACAAATAATTAAGGGAAACTACGGACACGAAGTAAACTACAAGCAAATGTGGGATGCCAAAAGGAAGGCTATTGCATGTGCATTTGGAGATTGGGATGAGTCATACGCTTTATTACCTAGATGGTTGGCGGCAGTGAAGAGTAAGAGCCCGGAGACACGAATCGAGTGGTCACATATATAATGGGCTGCGGATGAGATAAGAACGGCGTTTCCTCAATTTCGTCTTGTGTTTTTTGCATTTGAAGCGTCGATACAAGCTTTCAAGTTTTGCAGGCCTCTGCTTCAGATTGATGCGACTTTCTTATATGGCAAATATAGTGGTAAGTTATGGTTGACATCTCTGTTGATGGTAATGGACACGTATTACCGGTTGCATTTGTCGTTGCAGAAACCGAATCTACCGATTCGTGGGGGTGGTTTTTGAGGATGTTGCGCAAACACGTGACGGATAGAGATGGAGTTTGCGTTATTTCTTATCGTCACCCTGGCATTTTGGAGGCGGTCAACACCCCGAGCAACGGTTTTTGTCCCCCAAAAAGATACCACCGTTATTGCCTGTGACACTTGCTTAGTAATTTCAACACCCAATTCAAAAATGCCCTTTGAAAAAACTCCTCTCTCGAGCAGCCGCTCAACATCAAGAACGAAAATTTAATGCGTGCATGGAGCGTTTTGCATACTTATCATCACGAACTCCTTAATGTCTGCAATATGTCAATGTCGTCCCCAAAGAATTATAGACTCAATCGCATGACAGAGGCATGCAGTACGGATGGATGAATTCTAATGGTGTTGGTATGTATGAAATGCAAGTTATGTTTTGCACTCAACTATATAGTTATCGTTGAAGTAATATTACTTACACGAATTTTATCGTCACTTGTAGAGTGTTTTAACGGTGTATTGAAGGGGGCTCAATTCTTGCTAATAACAGCGATGACTCATATGATTTACTACAGATTGGTGACATACCACGATCGGCGTAAACATGAAATCGATGAAGCAATCTCTAACGGCCTATCCTACACAAAATATGTCATGGATTAACTCACACATTATGAACAATCTGCAAGGAGACATCAAGTCACTTTGATCAATCGTGACATTGGTGAGTTTCAAGTGTTGACTGAAAGACATGGAGATCGCATGCATAAAGGCAACAACTTCCAAGTCGTCATCCTAAAGGACCGGGTGTGCAGTTGCAATAAATGACAATCGTTTGGTTTCCCTTGCTCACACGTGTTAGCTGCATGTGCCTTTATTCGAGTGAGCTACGCACGATTCATTGAGCCATACTATAGGATAGATGTGTATGTGCAGTGTTACTCCTATAATTTCAAAGCCATCCCAGATGAGAAATATTGGCCGACTTTTGGGACGAAGATCATACCGGACCCAAGGTGCAGACGTGGCCGAGGGAGACCAAAGGGAACGCGAAGACAAAACGAGATGGATCTTCCTAATGTCTCGAGGCCCTTGCGATGTGGCATATGTCATCAAGAAGGACATAAAAGAACATGTCCTAATAAAGACCGTGAACGAGTCCCCACTAGGAAGAACCGGTGTGGCATTCGTCGTTCAGAATGACATAACAAAAAAAATTGTCCAAGCAGAGCTCAACCTTCCAATGAAAACCGATAGTCGATTTTGTATATTGTTTGTCTTGGCTTAAGTTGGTAATTTGATTATATTGAAATGTTTGAGTATTTCGTTATTGTTTGAACTTATATGAAAGAGTTATTGTGAGTTTCCGAACAACACGATTAATTTTTTTTAAAATCAATCATTTGTAGTTGTACAACAATGGATCCAGGTCCATCATATCCTTCACTTTTGCATCTCCAATCTACGCACAGATCGTCGCGAACCTGGAGGGGTGAGGTAAACTTTTTTACATGTATACGTCATATGTTCTTGCATAATTGTATAATATATATCTATTAATACATTATCAATTATAAGGTGTACGAAACATTGCGCGTGCGTCGAAGACGTGGTGTCGTTGATCGAACGGTGCAGTATCATTCGAGGATGATCCCATATCTTCGTTCCAGTGGGTTCTATGAGACTTCCCGCGTAGCATTTTTCAGCCTTGATTGAGCCTTGATTACTGCATTCGTAGAGAGATGGCACCCTGAGACACATACATTTCATATGCAATGTGGGGAGTGCACAATTACACTCCAGGACGTGCAGGTACAGCTCGGCTTACCTATCGAAGGTATGCATGTGACGGGAACGACCAATACAGACTATGCTATGTGTGTGAGAGGCTACTTGGTCGAACTCCTGTTGGAAATGACATTATTAGTTGTAAACTTAAAGTCGAATGGCTTGAACGTAACGTACCAGCTATAGATGATGACAGCGATGAGGCGGTGCAATGTTATGTTCGATCATACATACTGCAACTTATCGGTGGTTGTCTATTCGTCGACAAGTCAAATCGATTTGTACATCTGATGTTTCTACCATTACTTGAGGATTTCCAAATAACTGGACTGTATAGTTGGGGGAGTGCATGTTTGGCTTATTTGTACAGGGGGTTGTGTCGCGGATCTCGCGCAGGTGCACATGAGGTTGTAGGCGCGTCAATTCTTGTACAGCTGTGGGCATGAGACATATTTCCATTCATAGCACCAAGGAGCCTGAGTGTTTATAGAGTTCGACCGCGAACAGTGGATGAAGAACACATGCTTATGGACGTTCCATTGGGACACAGGTAATACAAATATTATTTCATAATTTCTATAACATTTACTCCATTTTCATTTTCTATAATTTATTGTTTTGTACACATATGACTCGATGCATTTTCTGTTACACAGAGTGCGACGCACGTCTTATCAGCTTACCGTGATGCACTCAACTCGCAAAATGAGGATGATGTAGTATGACAACCTTATGCTGAAATCATCGGGTCTTTTCCCGAATACTATACCGATGGTCATGGTAGTTGACTTTCGACGTATCCGCTAATTTGTTTCCACATAGTCGAGTGGCATCGACTGAAAAGGGTTATGAGACAATTCAGAATGATACAAGTGGTGCCACCAAACTGTGCTTACGACACCCGACTGCACCGCATCGAGTTGCGTAGACGCCATCAAGAAAATTGGGTGACTTTTCACGCAACCTTTATACAAATGTGGGAAAATCGTGGCCACAACATAGTCACAACGGCACAAGACGAAGGGCACGATCACCAAGACTACATGACGTGGTATCACTCAGTCACTAGACGATTCATTGGACACGATGGGGCTTTATGTGATTATTCGGTAAACTTGAAACTCTTATTTTCTCTCGAACAACTAATATCTTAAATTGCGTCCTTTGAACTCATGTTTTTATTTCAGTGTAACTTGGTGCATCGACTACGACGAGTGTTTATTGAGGATGAGTACGAGCACGGTCTTGCTGCGCTTGATGAAGGGATTAAAATTTTAGACGAAGATGAAAGGCAAAGGTCTACTCTATGGAATGATGGAATTGATGTCGAACATGACATAAATGAGGAGAATGGAGAGGAAGATGAAGAAGATGATCAGGGCGAATCAAATAGAGAGGTGAGAAGAAGAAGAAGAACACGAACAGAGAGTGTGGGGGAAAGCACCAGACGTCCTCGTCCACCACGTCCATCTCGTCAGGCTGAGCTTACTGCAGAGAGTAGCAGACGTTCTCCTCCAGCACGTTCATCTCGTCCGAGAGCGAGTAGAACAGAGACTGTTGGCGAGAGTAGCCAACACTCATCCCCACTGCGTCGTTCTTCTCATGGGTACATTCTAGAACCTCGAATGTTTGTACCAAGGCCGCCGATCATGAATCTTCCTCCTTACCATTTTGATCCTTATGCACCCGGGCCGTCGTCTTCATATGTGGACCATGGAATGCCTAGACATCAAATGTATCCGTCATTGCCTCAATACATGCCGACTCCATATACTCGACCATGTTATAATTACAATATGTCATATAGTGGAGATGGCTCATTCATGAACTTGTTAAGCATGTCGCCGCTTCATGTTCCTTTCGCCCAACCGCATACAGGAAGCCGATATTCTGGGATGGTTCAACCTCCTATTTTTTGGAGCATTAGTACCAGAGGTGAGTCGAGTGAAGCACCAGAGGAAGAACATCAATTGACTCGACGACATTCAATGCAAGATCAGCAACCTCAACAACCTCAACCAGATGTACAAACACAACGTCCAACTAGACATAGAGTACGTCCGGTTTGCATCACGGAGCAACAACGTTAACATAACCGTCGTAATAGACCTGTATGATGAGTTTTCTTGATGTCGTGGTGATTTTTTTTTCAGCTTATATCTTGGGTGAACGAAGTTGATGTATACAACATTCTCATGGAATGGACTTATTTCTCAACAGATCATTGTTGTTTTAATTTTAAGCTATTGACAAAGAAATAACGTGGTTTTGACCTATAATTATTTTAATCTTCGTATCTCTTCTTATCATCACGAGATAGAAGTAAGACAAAAGTTTAAAGGATGAGTTGCATGGTTACTATGAGTTGCATGGGTTGTTCGCCTCGCGATACGTGCATGACGTTTGCATGGGGTGTATGGTCTGTAGTGGATATGTATGGGTTGTCCCTTCAAGATACGTGCATGACGTTTGCATGGATTGTCCACCTCGAGAAACGTGTCTGTCGTTTGCATTAATTATCCACCTCGAGTTACATGCATGACAGTTCGGATGGTTTCCATGGACTGCAGCAGGTTGCATAGGTTGTCTACCTCAAAATATGTGCTTCACACTCGCATGGTTTGCATGGATTGCACGAGGTTGCATGACTTGTCCACATCTCGAGATATGTGTGTGACGTTTGAATGGTTTGCACGAAGATGCATGGCTCGCCCACCTCGACATACGTGCGTGACGTTTCCATGTGTTGTCAACCACGAGATACGTGTGTGACGTTTGCATTGGCTTTACCACCTCGAGACACGTGCGTGACGTTTGCATGAGTTGCACGAGGTTGCATGGTCGCCCACCTCGACAGACGTGTCTGGCATTCGCATGAATTCTCCACCTCAACATACATGCGTGACGTTTGCATGGGCTGTCCACATCAATATGCGTGCGTGTTGTTTACATGGGTTGTCTACCTCAAATTACGCGAGTGACGCGGGTTGTCCATATCAATATGCACGTGTCGTTCATAGGGTGAACAATTTTGTATAAATAGCTCATTTTCAAAAGGAGTCATTCATAGAGTTTATAATTTTGTATAGATAGCTCATTTTCAAAAGGAGCTATCCATACATGCCACCTCATCATCAATAGCTCATTTTCAAAAGGAGTTATCCATAAGTTTTGGAATTTAAAAAGTAAACCCCCACTATTTGGTGAATTAAAAACTAAATCAACCTTATTTTTTGAAAAAGACCCATGACGTCCCCAATTCACTTAACAAGAAGTTCCAAACTCGTAACGCAAATTGGCAGTGAATAAATAAATGATCAATTGAGGCAAACTTGTCTCTCAATAGGGTGGGGTTGTTCGTCAACTTGTAATAAAAAAACATTGCAGTTGTGGTTTCTCATAAATCATAGAAAGCGACTAAATCGACCATGAAATTTGCTCAACGTACCTCATTACTCAAATATACCCGATTTTGAATTTCAATTGTTGAAATACTCCCACTTTTTCTAATAAATCCCCAAAATATATTTGCTCACTCATCACCTCAACACCCTTTAGGGCCCTAATCCTCCCCATTTCTAGATTTTGGCAATTGTAAAGCACTTATACTAAATCGAAAATATCATATGAGTTTTTATTTTTGACAAACAAAGTCGAGTCTGGTCTCATGTGCCCTAGAGGTGAAGTGTCGCCCGTAGGTTTCGGACGCACAGGTTCGAGAAGTGTTTGGAGCTTCTCGTCGACATTTATGGAGACTTTTGAAGAGATATTGGTCGCTTCCCACCGAGACTGTGAAGAGGTCTCGGTCTCGGTCTCTCGATCGAAGACAAAGGGAGCCGACCAAGTCCTTTTAAAGAGGTCTTGGTGGGAGTTAGCTAAGACCTCTAACTTTTTAAAGGTTTGGGTAGGAGTCACGGAGACTTTTTCAGAGGTCTTGGTTATATGTGTCTGAAACCCACAAGGAGCAAAATGAACAAAAAGATTTCAAAAGGACCAAAAAAATAGTGGGTTTTGCTCGTGATTGCTTAATTCTCTCGACTCCGTCTCTATCAACATTTTTTTGCCCAAAATGCAAGACTCAAACCCCAAATCGAAGCCCTAAACCAAAAAAACTCAAAAATCGACACGAAAAGAGGTGGAGAATGCACTCACAACATTGAATCGATGTGGTTTCACTTAGATTTCATCGATTTGGATCGGAGGTGACAGTGCGATTCGAGAGTGAAATTTGGTTAGTGACTATGGTACCATTGAGCAAAAGTCCTTTTATATGGAGGATCAATAATGTCATTTCATGCAGGGGCAAAAACGAAAACTTGAATTGGGGTTTGTTGAGCAAGTTTCAGGGTCTATTTAGCTGATTCCTTAATACATAAAATTATAATTGTAAATCCTCCTCATGATTTTTTTTTCTTTTTCTGGACGGTAACTCCAATTTCTCCTTCATAATTTTCTCATGATCTTTTTTTTCTTTTTTCGATTCTTTGGTAATATAATATCTAGAATTACTCTCAACTAATCTATAAGAGATGAACCCAGTCCTAGAAGAGATGTGCATAGGGAAAGGTTACAAAATTAATAGTGATCAAGAAAATAAAGTTACCTTATTTTTGTGGAGGTATTTACTAAGAAAATGAAGTTGTTTAACTAACCCTCTTTAGGCACTTAGATTGATCATCGAGCTGATGCAGCAGCACGAGAGACATACTCTTTTGAGTCACTCAGTCTATCAGCCATCCATTCAGTTAGTCAAACAAAAAAAAAAGTGCTGAAATAACATCCTCAATTTACACCTTATGCGAGCTTACATCCCGCAATATACAATGCACTGTGGGTATTGGAGGTATTATGCATTTCCCTCCAAGAATTAGATTTCCTCTCGTACAAAATCATTAAGGAAAGTTGCTTTTGTTGTCACGCGGGCGGGAACATACAATTCGAATCCGTATATAAAATTGGGGGAATTACAGAAGTGAAGAGAGTGGTAAAAAAAAAAAAAAAAAAAACCCTAGCATTGCATCATCATCATCATCACAGCAGGTACGATCGCCAATCGATCACTTTCTTGATTTGTTCTTGTTAGGTTTTGATCCACAATATTCAATTCAATTCAATTCAATTCTTCAAGCTTATACGATCAGTTTCAGTCACCAATTCGTTCCTGTTCGTGTTCGTCTGTGTAATCGAAGTTTATTTGTGTCGTTAATGCCAGATACTTCTGCTTTCATGTCTTGAAGTGCCGAAAAGAAGAAAGATCCGACGATGAGTCCGGTCGGCGTCGATTCTGAGGCTCAGAGGGTTGTAAAGTGGATTGATGGTGAGATCTCTGATTACTTCTTCTACAACAACAACAACATAGCCTCAATCCCAAATTAATTGGGGTCGGCTATGATTACTTCTTCTACAGTGATTGAAAATGTGTTGAGTAACATTGCACAGTTATGAATTGCCAAGAAAGAATGCTAGAATAGCTGCTGCCTTTGATGGGATTGTTAGGGATTATAATGTTGAGTTTTGCATCTTTAGGGTTTAGACATTGACAGTCGACATGGTACAAGCTTTAATTTACATTGAAAAAAGTGCATTTTGTGCATTTGTACATCTGTTAGGAATTATGATGTGAACTTCATTCCGGCCAAAGTTATTGGAAGTGTTCATGCTTGGGGAAAACGATTGTGCATTCGAAAGTCTCAGTAGGTGATATAGGCTCTTAATTAGATTTTGGAAAGAAAATTAGCGAGGACCTACGACTTCTGAATTCTCTTTCTAATAGCTTTGATCAAGAGAAAAAACTTTGAACCCCTGGTAATTAACTTTTTTATATTTAATTTCATTTTGCGGACAGTAGAATTTGAAAGGCCAATTTTCACGTAAATCTCGTTTTGGCACTCTTATTGACAACTTTATTATCCCTCTTTTCCTCCCGTTGTCATGTGGAACGTTTGAATCCCATCCAATGTTGAAATTGCAATGCTTGACTCCAAGAAAAAAAGAAAGAGTGGATATGGTTGCTATGTGATGAATGTTTCTTTGAGGATATGCAAGAGTTCTTCATGGTTTTGAGTTTGCAAAATCTTACCGTTTCATTGTCGGCTTTCTTGATCTATTTTATATTCTTTTGTTTGGTCTAGCTTATGTTTTGATCATAGTATTGTACTGTATATTTGTGGACCGCTGTTACAGTATAAAGGTGTTTTGTAACTTTTTGCAGTTGATGTTTCAATGAAGTCTTGCTCAGGTGCCTTGTTTCTTGAAAAAAAAAAAGTCCCTGTACAAACTTTCTAAACTTCTCGACTAAAATTTAACGGAAACAATGAAAATGTATTGCTCTGACCTGATCGTGAACATAGATCATGAACACTCTATTAGGGACACCATAGTGAATTTGCTTGTTTCGTTAACCTTTATCCACAAAGTTGTTTTTTATGTTTATTTTTTTTTTTTTTTTATTTTGGTAGGCAATTGCTTTCTTTTTCTTTGTGATGTGATGCAAATGGTAATATTTAATACCATTGAGATGACATTTTTTTGTTGATGAGTTTCTTATATAACCAATGAATGGTTTACTTCCATCATGTGTGTACTTGGGTAAAGGCCATAATTTTCATCTCTTGACTTTCATTGCTGATAATTGATGTTCATGTTTGTAATTGAAGTGTATTTGTGCTATTGATATCAAATGCTTCTGCTTCTACGTCTGCAAAAAAGAAGAAAGATCCAGTGTCAATGACGAGTCCGGGGGACGTCGATTCTGAGGCAGAGAGGGTTGTAAAGCGGATTGATGGTTGGATCTCTGATTACCTCCTCTATGATGACATTTATTTGAAAATTTGTTGAGTAATGTGCAGTTATGAATTGCCAAGAATGCTAGAATAGCCTCTTCTGATGGGGATTATATTCTCATTGAATCTGTCTTTGTTATGGATTATAATTTGTAATGTTGAGTTTGGCATCTTTGTGTTATGATTTATGACAGTCCATATATCTGTTTTAAGTTTTCACTAGTTTTGATTTAGAGATGTGGCTCTTTATTTAAGGAAGTAGCTTTAACTTTCATTGAAAAAATGTGTTTTGTGCATTTGTACATCTGCTAGGATGTGTGAACAAATATGATATTAATACACTTCATTTCGGCAAAAGTTACCAAAAGAATTCATGCTTGAGGAACAGAATCGTGCATTCAAAAGTTTCAGTAGGTGGTAGGCTCTCAAGTAGATTTAGGGAAGAAAATTAGTGAGGATGATGAGGGCCCCTACCCCTTCTGGAATACCCTTAATTTCCTTTATTTACTGTACTTACTAAAAACAAAAGTAAATGCAATCTTCCCTTCCAACTTTAATCCCCCGTTAATGTTCCTCAATCTTCATCTCTGCTGTACAGCTTCCAATATCTTCATTCAAATTAAAAAAAAACTTTGATCCCTTGGTACTTTAACATTTTAGTTTAGAATTTGAAAGGCTAATTTTTATGTAAATCTCTCTTGAGCACTCTTATTGACAACTTGATTGTCCGTCTTTCCTCTCATTTTCATGTGAAAAGTTTGAATCCCATCAAATGTTGAATTTGCAGTACTTAATTTTTTAAATACAAATACAGTTTTTTTGAGGATATGTAAGAGTTCTTCATGGTTTCGAGTTTGCAAACTTTAGGAAGTTCCATTGGAAGTTATAAGTAAAATTTTCTCTTGGAAGTATAATATGGTTGGGCTTTTGTTAGGCCCCTATCGCAAAGACTTACAAGCGTAGGGAGAAGAGGAGCATGGGATCGACTCTTAGTGGTCCTCTCACTACAGCTGGCCAGTCAGGCCCACTTAAGTAAGGTAAGACAGGTAGTGTGTGTGTGAGTGTTGTCAAGGTTAGTAGGCACAGAGAGAAAAGTTAGGTGGGTGGGTAGTATTAAAAAGGGACACTGTTTAGTCCCTATTCATTCAGTACGTCTGTTGTCATATTGGTTAAGGTTGTAAGGCTGGTGAGGAGAGGTCTGTCTCTTCCTCTGGGTGGGTTCTAGATCCTTTTCTCTCGGTGTTGTAGCACTCTTTTGGCTTCATCATCAATAAATTGTGGTTGTTTGGGTTTAGGTTCTTAACAGTGGTATCATAGCAAATTTCTCATGGGACTGAAGGCTGATTCACGCATGGAGGCAGTCGAGGCGGAGTTGGGCAAGATCCGAGAGTTGGAAGGCTCGATCTATGGCTTGCGATCAGAGTTCCAGACTCAGATCCAAACCCAGGATCAGATCCAGAACCAGATCCAGGAGTTGTCTTAACGTATAGAGGAGTTTTTCTTGCGTGGTCAAGAATCCGGAAAAGCGAAACAGATCAGGGCACAGGAAGGCGTTTCGACACCAGATCCACCAGATCTGCGGTCCGGAGCAGTAGATATGACGACGGAGAGCTCAGATCGGGGACAACGTCCGTATAGATTAGGGCCGTAAGTTCGAAAAATCAAGATGTCGACGTGTGATGGCGAGGATTTATTGGTTTGGCTAAACCAAGCAGAGCACTACTTCGCCTTGCATGACATGTCCGAGGAATCCAATCTCCGAGCAGCACGGATCTGCTTGATTGGGCCAGCCCAAATTTGGTTACAGACCGAGGAGAAGGTGCAGGCGTTTGAGTCGTGGGAAAAATTGAAGACTCGACTGTCGTTACGATTCACTGAAGCTGATCCTTTTCCAACAATGTTTCTCCATCCAACAAGAGACAACAGTGAGTGAGTATCGCCAACGCTACGAGCTGTTATTGCTCCATCAATAAGGCTTGATTGAGAGACATAAAATTGTTGTGTTTATTAATGGATTGAAGGACCGTCTCCGAGTAGAGATGATGGTGGAACCGCCATCGACGTTGAAGGCGGTGGCGGCGCGAGCTGGTCGTCTGGAGAAGAAACTGGGAGAGAGTGAGTCCCTTGGGCTTGGGGTAAGCAAGGCCCAACCCACATTAGCAGGGTCTAGTTCCAAAGTGGAGTCCAAGGCCCCCCAATGGGTTAGCCATACAATCTCCAGCCAAACTCGTGAGCTTGTTTCTAAAAACCAAATGGCTCTGGGCCCACAAACAAAGACTAGCCCATCTTCTTATTCTTCCTCTTCCAGCCTGAGTTCCTCAAGTGCAGCTACTCCCTATGTCTCCCCACCAAAACACAAATGCTTGACGGAGTCCGAGGCTCAGGCACGCAAAAAGCAAGGGCTGTGTTATCGTTGTGACGATAAGTGGTTCGTGGGGCATCGTTGTGCGAAGAAGGTTTTGAATGTGTTACTAATGGATGATGATCAAGGTGAGGTGACCGACGATCCTCCATCGGAAATCACTACAGAGCAACCGGAGTTCGCATCAATCGAGCTCTCTGCACATGCCTTGGCTGGTGGTCCAAACCCCCATACAATTAAAATCAAAGGTCAAATTCAGGGAAGGGACATAGTGATCCTGATCGGTGGCGGTGTTTCTCACAATTTCTCCAGAACTGGTGGAAGAGCTACACATCCCAATTTCCTACACGGCAGCCTATGGAGTTTACGTGGGAGGGGGGCACAATTACCTGGGTCGAGAGTGTGCAAAGCCATTCAGGTATCCTTTCAGGGTCTTAATGTACTTGCTGATTTCTACCCTATTGTTATGCGTGGCCATGACCTCATTTTGGGCGTTAAATGGTTTTCCACCATTGGAGTCGCCACGATCGATTGGAGGCAGTTAACCATTTCTTTTATCCATGAGGGAAACCAGTGACCATCCAGGGGGACCCAACTCTGCATAGGGCACTCGTCTCCTGCAAATCTATTCATCGTTCCCTAGAGACTGTTGGAGTTCCAGAGGAACTCCATTGTTAGGATTCCAGAGAAATCAGTAGCTCAACAAACTCGTCGATGCTAATGTGTTTTTCATTTATATATCGAAACAAGAATACATATGAGTCGTTCATTTGTTTACATCTCAACCCTTCATTTACAGACACACTTGACATATACTTACATCACTTACACCTTACACTATCACAGATAATCCTCGAGATACACACTAAACACCATCTCAATGATTTACTCTAACATCCCCCCTCAAACTAAGGGGAAGGGAAATGAGACTTAGTTTGTCCCGCAAGTAGTGAAACCGAGAAGCTGGAAATGCCTTAGTAAAGATATCAGCAACTTGATCAATAGATGGAACATGATGAACATCAAGAAAGCCAGATAACACTTTATCTCTAACATAATGGATGTCCAACTCAATATGCTTTGTGCGAGAATGATATACTGGATTTTTTTGCCAAAGCATTTGCACTCATGTTGTCACACCACACTCGTAGGAGGAGCACAAAAAGAAATCTTCAACTACGAGAGTAGGATCGCACCCAACCGATTTCAAGAATAGCCCACCGAGCTAGAGCTCTATATTCGGACTCAGTACTTGAACGAGCAACCACTTGTTGTTTCTTAGATTGCCAAGAGACCAAGTTAGTACCCAAAAAGACTGCATAACCAGCCACATACTTCCTATCATCCACAGAAGCTGCCCAATCAACATCTGAATAGCCAGTGATATACAAAGCAGAGCTCGGCTTGAACCATAAACCCAAATCAGCCGTGCCTTTTAGATATCTCAACACCCTTTTAAGAGCTTGCCAATGTACAACAATTGGAGACTGTTGAAACTGACTTAGTTTGTTAACAATGTAAGCAATGTCAGGTCGAGTATTAACAAGATATTGGAGACCACCAAGTAAACTCCTATAAAGAGTCTTGTCATTAAAAGAAGCACTACCATCTTTGTACAATTGCTTTCCAACAGAAAAATGGGTATCAATGGGCTTTGCATTTGACATGCCCCCTTTTCTGTAACAGCTGTTGAATGTAAGCAGTTTGAGTTAAGTACAGTCATTTGGCAGTCCTATGAGCTTCCATACCCAGAAATAAATTGAGTTCTCCAATATCTTTTAAAGCAAACTGACCATTCAGCCTATCAATGAAGGATTGAATGGTAGTATTATTTGAGTATGTGATTATAATGTCATCCACATACACCAGCACATACAACACAACTTGTTCTTGATGGAATATGAACAAAGAGTTGTCAGCTTTGGAATTGTGGAAACCCCAAGACAGCAAAGTAGTTTTTAACTGATCAAACCATGCACGAGGAGCTTGACGAAGGCCATACAATGCTTTATGCAGTTTACAAACAGCAGTAGGTTGAGAAGTATCCACAAGTCCCATATGTTGATTTGTGTATACTTCTTCAACCAAATGACCATTTAAGAAAGCATTGTTGATGTCAATTTGTCTCAAAGACCAACTAAAATGTACTGCTAATGATAAAATAACTCTGATGGTGGAAGCCTTAACCACAGGGCTATATGTCTCATCAAAATCGATCCGGGTACTTGTTTAAACCCTTTGGCCACTAGTCTAGCCTTATATCAATTGATAGACCCATCAGAATTATTTTTCACAGAAAAAATCTATTTATTGCCCACTATGTTCTGATTAGGAGAAGAAGGAACAAGCGACCAAGTACCAGTTTTCATAAGGGCCTGATATTCTTGATCCATGGCTGCCTTCCAATGAGGATGGTTAAGAGCATCAACCACTGAATGAGGAACATCAGCCTCAGACTGTGAAGAACATGTTAAAAACACTTTCTTTAGACCGATTCCATCTTTAGCTCTAGTAATCATTGGATGTGTATTTTGTGGAACACCAACATCAGACCCTAACCCCTGATCAGCAGAAGGTGTAGTTGGTGGTGTAGATGAAACATTAGAAGACTCTTGTGACTGAGAGGACCCTGATGCAGACTTAGACTGAGAAGATACAGCCTGATTTGGAACAGGCAAAGGAAAACTTGTAGCATACTCAGGAGAGGAATTTGTTGTTGTAGAAGCCCCAGTGGAAAATAATGAGTTATATGGAAACTCATTTTCATGAAAGACAACATTTCTGGTGATAAAAATTCGACCAGATGGACTTAAACATTTGTAGCCCTTATGTTGACTGTTATACCCCAGAAAAACACACTGCTCAGATCTGAATTGATATTTGTGATTATTGTATGGTCGTAAGTAAGGAAAACAACCACACCCAAACACCCTGAGAAGACTGTAATCTGGGGAAACTTGAAACAATTTTTCATAAGGAGACAACCCATGTAAAGTTTTAGTAGGAAGACGATTGATAAGAAACACTTCTGTAGCACACGCATCCCACAAATATTTCAAAGGTAATTTGTCATGGGCTAACAATGTAAGACTCATCTCTACTATATGCCGATGTTTACGTTCACTCTACCATTTTGTGCATGTATGTGAGGACACGGATGTTGAAAAATTATACCACAATAGTCAAGAGTAGACTGGAAAGATCGATACTCTCCACCCCAGTCAGATTGAACCCTTTTGATAGTAGTATTGAACTGATTTTCAACCATAGACTTAAAATGTAAGAAATCTTTCAATGCACCAGACTTCAGTTTTAAAGGATACAGCCAAGTGAATCTTGTAGAATCATCGATAAAATGAATGTAATAGTTGAAACCACTTGGAGAAGTAATTGGTGCAGGACCCCACAAATCAGTATGGATTAAATCCAAGACATTATTCGACATTTTACTAGATGAATGAAATGGTAATGCATGACTCTTTCCCTGTGGACATGACTGACACATATCAGTGATTGCACTGAATGGAAGATGAAGTTTATGATGCAGAACCTATTGAAGAGTCTTTTGTGTTGGGTGACCAAGTCTGGAGTGCCATAGTTTGGACAAACCTTTATTAGACACAAACAAAGCAGCATGAGATGTAGATGACTTTGTAGGTGGACCAGAGATGCGATAGAGACCATTTTGTAGAGTTCCGTGAAGAAGAATCTCATTGGTTTGGATATCCTTCACGAAACAGACATGAGGATGAAACTCAATCAACACATTATTGTCTTTTGTTAACTGGGAGACACTCAACAAGTTCTTCTTGATGTTAGATACACACAGAGTGTTGTGAAAAGACAATCTAGAGCTAGAGGATGGAATGCAAGCAGACCCAATACTAGCAATGTTTAGCAATTGACCATTACCAACCATTAAAGACTGTGTACCTGAATAAGCTGAATTGTTCACCATTTGAGAAGAATCTCCAGTGACTTGTGAAGTTGCACCATTGTCCATGTACCACGATCCATCTGTCCAGTTTCTGATGCAGTAAAGAATGATGAAGGTGTATGAAATGTAGGATTAGACGACCTCATTTGTTGCTGTTGAGAATTCCCATTTTGAGTACCCATATACTTCATGTCAGCTCTGTAATAACAAACTGCTGCAGAGTGACCAAATTTTCCTCAAATCTGACAGGTAGGTTTACTGTTACTGCTTGATGAGTGAAAACCTCCTATGCCACGAAAACGACCACTTCCACGGCCTCTGGATCCACTATTTCCTCTATTTCCATTACCATTATTGTTCCAGTTTTGGAAATTAGACTTAGAACCACTTTCTTTCACTTCCGCAACATTCACAGATTGTGAATCTTGTAACACCAAAGAATTAAGACCCTGAGTAACATTGTACTGATCCAATGTTTCTTCGAACCCTAACAGGGTGGAATATAGTTCTTGCCACTGCAGTTCAGATCGGCCTTGCAAGAATGTTGTGATCGGCAGATAATCTCGATCCAACCCAATAAGAACACTTGAAATCAAGTCATCCATGCTCACAATAGACCCAGGAATAGCTAGATTATCTTATATTCCTTTCATCTTCGAAAGATATTCACTCATCTTCATGGTACCTTTGCGGGTTGTATGAAGTGCCTTCTTGAGTAATTAAATGTGAACTCTATTGTTAGATCCACAGTATGCCTCAATTGCTATCCACAACTCATTTGCTGTTTGCTTGGGTGTATTGCCTATAATCTGCATCGCCGTATCTGGTGCCATAGCATTTATCAACCATCATAATAGAAATTTATCTCGACTGAACCATATTTTGTACTCTGGATTAGATGAACCATCAGCCAAGATCTTATCAGGAGGAGATAGCGTTCCAAACAAGTAACCATCTAGATCGAACCCTTGAATTATAGGTATGACAATAGACTTCCATATAAGAAAATTGGATCCATCAAGTTTTACAGTAACGAACTGACTTAATGAATTCCTAAAAGGAGTGAACGAAGATCCAGAATGCAAACCTGAACTTCCACTTGAGATCGATGCCGACGAAGGAGATCCCTGTTCCAAAACTCCAGATCTCAACGTCATCTCTGCAGATCTATACCAGCTTTTGCTGATTGAGTAACAACACCTTCCAGATCTCTCGATTTCTTGACCAGATCTACTATCCTGAAGCGAAAAACTTCAAGATTCCTCAGATTTGTTGTGCAAATCTTCAGATCTCTTGATTTCTTGACCAGATCTACTATCTTGAAGCGAGAAACTTCAAGATCTCTTAGATCAGTTGTTGCAAACCACCAATCTTCATAGTACTACTTCGGATCTAGTGAATTCTCTCCCAGATATCTTGATTTCTTGCATTCAGACCGAGATGTGACCACCAGATTTGAAATCGTGAGATCTTCGTCGCGTGACTGCAAGAACTTCACCAGACTTCACAAATCTAGTTTCCACAACTTTGATCGAACTTTCTCTAGCGTTAGCTTAGTATCTCTGATACCATGTTGGAGTTCCAGAGAAATCAGTAGCTCAACAAACTCGTCGATGCTACTGTGTTTTTCATTTATATATCAAAACAAGAATACATCTGAGCCGTTCATTTGTTTACATCTCAACCCTTCATTTACAGACACACTTGACACACACTTACATCACTTACACCTTACACTATCACAGATAATCCTCGAGATACACATTAAACACCATCTCAATGATTTACTTTAAGAGACCGTGATAGCTGGATTTTTGGTGGAATGTTTCAGTCTTACGCCTTCACACTGGTATCCTCTCATTCGTCTATTGAGTCTTGTGTACAACAAGTGTTAGATGAGTTCAGTTCCCTGTTTCAAACGCCCACCAGCTTACCACCGTCACGTGACTGTGACCATGCCATTGTGTTGAAGGAAGGTACGGAACCAATCTGAGTCAGGCCTTATCTTTATCCTCAGATTCAAAAGACAGATATTGAAAAGTTGGTGACCGAAATGTTATCTGTCGGGGGTAATCCAGCCTAGTAACAGTCTTTTTTTTCCAGCCCAGTCTTGTTGGTTAAGAAGAAAGACGGAGTTGGCGTTTTTGCATAGATTACCGCTCCTTGAACAAAGCCACTGTCCCGGATTCGCTTTCCCATCTCGAACATTGATGAACTGCTCGATGAGTTACACGACGCCTCCATTTTTTCCAAGTTGGACTTGCGTTCCGGCTGCTACCAAATCCATGTGAAGGCATCTGATGTCCCAAAGACTGCTTTTCGAACACACGATGGCCACTTAGAATTTTTGGCCATGCCGTTTGGTCTTTCAAACGCCCCAGCCACTTTTCAGTCCCTTATAAATTTCATCTTCAAGGGCCTTATCCGTCGGTGCGTGTTGGTTTTCTTCAACGACATTCTTGTTTACAGTGCTCTAGGACTGACCATTGTGCTCACCTCCATCAGGTTCTCTCTATCTTAAAGCTTAACTCTTTTTTTGTAAATTTAAAGAAGTGTTGTTTTGTAAAAGCTAACTTAGAATATCTTGAACATATCATCTCGTGCGAAGACATGAGAGCGAATCCGGACAAAGTAAGGGCTATTGACCAGTGGACAATGCCTACGACACCGAAGGAACTAAGAGGGTTTATGGGTCTTACTGGTTATTACAGGTGGTTTGTTAGGGACTATGGCAAGATGGATGCTCCTCTCACTCAATTATTACGCAAGGATTCTTTCTCTTAGTCACATGAGGCCTTTTTGCTATCCAACAATTGAAGCAAGCTGTTAAAGAGGTGCCTACCCAAATTTTGATGCCATGTTCGTGGTAGAGATTGATACGTCGGGCGTAGGGGTCGGCGCGGTGCTCTCTTAGTTTGACCGCCCCATAGCATTTTTCAGCCAGGCCTTATCACTGCGTGCTCGGGCTAGAATCGCCTACGAACGTGAACTTATGGCGATAGTATTGGCAGTACAGAAATGGCACCATTACTTGTTGGGGCAGAAATTCATTGTGCGCACGGACCAACGCAGTCTGAAATTTTTACTTGAACAAAGGGTGGTGGCTCCTGAATACCAGAGGTGGCTGGTTAAGTTGCTTGGGTTCCAATTCGAAATTCATTACAAGCCTGGAGCGACAAATCAGGTTGCGCATGCCCTATCCCGTTTTCCATTTGAACCGAAACTTCTCTTTCTCATGGTCTCCTCCTTAGCCGATATCAATACCATTGCTCAGGAAGTCTTGACTGACCCTTCATTTAGCTCCATCATTGATGCCTTATCTCAGGATGTTATGGCTAAACCTGGCGGTCTTTTCACAAGGGCCAATTACGGTACAAGGGACGTGTTGTACTACTAGCCTCTTCGTCAATCAAGGACAAATTGTTGTCAGAGTTTCACTCTTCGTCGGTTGGGGGGCACGATGGGTTTCTTAAAACTTATAGGGGCTTGATGGCTGAATTTTACTGGCCTGGCATGAAGCATGACATCAAAGCCTTTGTTGCTTCTTGCGACGTTTGTCAACGCAACAAGTATGAAACAGTCTCTCCCGAGGGGCTCCTTCAACCTCTACCAATCCCGGCAAAGGTGTGGGAGGATGTGTCTATGAACTTTATTGAGGGTCTACCTCATTCGCATGGTGAGAACTCTATTCTCGTGGTGGTTGATCGATTAAGTAAGTTTGCCCATTTTTTACCACTTCGTCATCCTTTCTCTACCAAAACTGTGGCGGACAAGTTCATCAAGGAGGTCGTCCGTCTTCATGGGTTCCCAAACAGTATTGTGTCGGATCGTGACCGTATGTTTTTCAGTCAGTTTTGGTGTGAATTGTTCTGCTTCCAACACACTACTTTAAACCGCAGTTCGGCTTACACCCGCAAAGTGACTGCCAGACGAAAGTGGTTAACCGTTGCGTGAAGACTTACCTTTGTTGTTTCACCCACCAACGCCCTAAGGACTGGTCAAAATGGTTACATTGGGCTTAATTTTGTTACAATACCTCTTATCACTCCTCACTGCTTTGCTCACCATTCAAGGTGCTTTATGGGTGATACCCTCCTCCAGTGATTCGTTATTGGTCACCACCACTATCTACAAAGTTGGAGCTAGACTTTTTCTTGCGGTCCCGTGACGCGGCTATTGCTGAACTTCGTGCTTAACTGTTAGTGTCTCAAAACCGAATGAAGCAACAAGCAGATAAACACCGCAGAGAACTTTCCTTTGCTGTTGGCGACTTGGTATATTTGAAGTTGAGGTCGTACCGACAACAATCAGTGGCACGCCACACCAACATGAAACTTAACCCACGTTTCTTTGGCCCTTACAAGATTTTGGAACGCATTACCCCCTCGAGCTTCCGCCGCCTCCATTCACCCTATTTTTCATGTCTCCCAACTCCGGAAGGTCGTGGGTTCTGTCCAAGTGTCTTCAGAGCTGCCCCTTTTGCTCCTGAGTCAGTTGTGGAGCTAGTTAAACCAGAGGCTGCTCTGGCTTATCGCTGTTTCACATCGGGACCGGAAGTATTGATCAAATGGTCCTCCTTGCCTGAATCTAATGCCTCTTGGGAGCTGGTGCGTCATGTTCGGAAGTCTTTCCCAGCTTTCCATTTTGAGGACAAGGTGGTTGTCCACAACGGGAGTATTGTTAGGCCCCCTATCGCAAAGACTTACAAGCGTAGGGAGAAGAGGAGCATGGGACGACTCTTAGTGGTCCTCTCACTACAGCTAGCCAGTCAGGCCCACTTAAGTAAGATAAGTCAGGTAGTGTGAGTGTGAGAGTGTTGTCAAGGTCAGTAGGCACAGAGAGAAAGGCTAGGTGGTTGGGTAGTATTAAAAAGGGACACTGTTTAGTCCCTATTCATTCACACTAGAACATTTTTGGCTTTTAATAGAGGTTTTAAAACCCCTATTAAATAGTGTGTTATTAAATGTCATGTGAAAATGTGTTATGTTTTAATTTTTAATACACGTATTACATAGAGGTTTTTAAAAACTCCTATCAATTAGGTGTTATTTAATAACACCCCTCTTTAATAGGGGTTTTAAAACCTCTATTAAGTACCGAAATTGTTCTAGTATCCGTACGTATGTTGTCATTTTGGTTAAGGTTGTAAGGCTGGTCAGAAGAGGTCTGTCTCTTCCTCTGGGTTCTAGATCATTTCTCTGTGTTGTAGCTCTCTTTTGGCTTCATCATCAATAAAGTGTGGTTGTTTGGGTTTAGGTTCTTAACAGCTTTCTTGATCTATTTTATGTTCTTTTGTATGTTCTATACCTTTTGCTTCGATTGTGGTACTGTAATGTATTTTTGTGGATTCCCGGTACAATAAAGGTGTTTTGTAACTTTTCACTGTCGATGTTTCAGCAAAATCTTGCTTAGTTGCCTCGTTTTTTTGAAAAGTTCACTGTGCAATTTTTCCTAATTTCTTGACGAATTCAAGCGCAACAATGAAAAGTGTAATGCTTTGACCTGGCCATGCACACCCTATCTATGAGACTATGAGGGACATCACAATGAATTTGCTTATTTCCTCAGCTTATGTCGACAAAGTTGTTTTCTTTCTTATTTGTGATGTGATGTGTACATGTTAATATTGCTTCTAATCAAAACCATTGAGATGGCATTTTTTTCTTGATGAGTTTCTTATAGGCAAAACACATTATTTGGTCCCTCAACTTTAAGGTTTTTCTTAATTTGATCCTTGAATTTTGATTTGTTAACATTCAATCCATGAACTTTTAGTTTTGCACACATTTTAGTCATTCTATCAAATGAGACTCTAACAAAGTAGACTCAACAAGCGAGGTAACATGGGCAGGTACATGTACGTGAACCGAATTGAACCGAGAATAAACCAAAAAGGGTATCACTTTACTTATTACGTGACATTGACCGTTTGCCCCATCGGATCCTATTTGCATCAAATTCGATAAAAAGACCAAATGTATGGAAAAAAATAAAAGTTCAGGGATCAAATCTAGAAAAACCTTAAAGTTAAAGGGCCAAACGTCAACAAATCAAAGTTGAGTGGCTAAATCAATAAAAATCATATAGTTCAAGGACCAAATGATGTATTATGCCTTTCTTGTGTAACAAATGAATGGTTTACTTTCAACATGTGTGAACATGGGTTTGTGCTATCTTATTTGAATTAAAATTCACAAGTTATGGTTGTAAACAGTATAATAATACACATGTGACTACGTTTGGTTCTTTGAGTTCTTGTAATTCTCTGCATGACTAATGATTTTGTGTATTCTCAGGTGCTGGTTTTGTTCAATGTTACACTTTAGGTACTCCTATTCGTTTCTCCATCACTGGTTATAAGTACGTCGGAGCTAGTAAGGTGAAGAACATGGATGTCCTGGTGTTATTCCTCCCTGAATTCATCCGAGCCACAAAAGAGCTAAAAACTGCCAACATCAATCAAAGTCGGAGATCATTGTACCATTTCCGAATTGTGGATGGTGTTGACCTCACAAAGGTATAGCAGAGAGAAGGATTTCCATATCTGAAACTAGTGTACCCTTGCGCAAAATGTAACTTGGAAAAGGTCGATGCTGGACACGACTGTGCGGTTCAAGTGAATATCAAGAGGTTTTCAATGGACTTGTGAACAAACAAAAGTACATGGAGTACCAGATGAATTGCGAGTCTGCTTCACTGACCAGTGGGAGTGCGATATTCTTTACGTTGAAGAAGCCTCAATTGGACTGTTGCATAGTCTAGTGCTGTTGTAGGGTGGTTTGTGAGAGCTACTTTGATCTGAATTTCTTTGTATATAGTTGAAGCCTTGAAGGGGTTGTAGTCTTTAGTTGCAAAGAAAATGTGGTTGTGATCTTTGGTTGCAAAGAAAATGTGGTTTGTGAGAGTGCTACTTTGATCTGAATTTCTCTGAACTATTTTACATTGTATCAAGTTTTGTTGTGCTCCTTGTCTAATTTCTTACCTTTTCTTAACAGTGTGATTGCCCGACTTGTTTGAACAAAAAAACGGATAACAAGAGCAACGACAAAACCTTAATTCCAAATTAATTGGAGTCCGCTCGATTAAGTGCAAATTAATTGGAGTCTGTATGCATGGATCAAACTCTTCAACTCTTTCATTGTGCTCGACTTAGTGCAATTGATATGGTGCTTTCTAAATCCTTTAAATCCCTCTTAAATCCTAATCAATGTGTTACAAATTAACTTATCTTTAATTTTTTTTAGTTTTTATTGAATCGAGTTTTCTAATGGGAAAAAAGTGTAACAATTAAATCTGAATTGATTACTTTAGAAAAAAAAAACAACGTTTTGCAGTTTGAATCTTGTAAACATTTTTGCTGAAATAGGTAGGACGAGTGAGCAAAAAAACTTGGTGGCTGAGGTGTAGCGGCAGACCCAAGTCTGGACAACTATTTTAATAATTATATTATATAATACATAAAACAAAAGTCTACATTAGTTTTGAGTTTTTAATTTCACATAGAGATTTTTGCTAAGAAAAATATGATCAATAGTCCATGTGTCCTTCTAGAGTTTATATATAAAATAGCCACTTTAGAGAGCAACATCTAGTCTAAAGAATTTATACAAGTAATGAGAAGTGCTAGAATAACAATATCATGTCACACTATAAGACACATTGACTCACAAAGAGTCATCCATGCAAGTCTCGGGATGCGGACATATACAGATCTCGATGCACAACACGCGGGTCGAGGTCGCATGAAAGGTTCTTGTAAGCTAATGTGTCTTATGGGGGGACATTGTTGTTGTCATTTGATTCACTTCAAATGATTTTATTAACATATCATGTAAGGTAGGTTTTAAAGTTTTGTGATATGAAAAACTTGATAGAGTATATGAAGAATTTCAGTTGAAGTTCTTTGTAATCCCTCTAGCTCGGGGCTGGTTCCCTGCGCTGAGGTGGTTGTTGTATGTGGATGAGGTGGTTGTTGTATAATGTCTACAAATCTTGCTTTTATCTTGTAACCTTGAGATGGTATTTGCCTCAAATTTTCGACTACTCCTTGATCGAAACCACTCCTCAGGAAAGTAAAAAAAGGAAGTCCGGCAAAAGAGCCGAACTGGTAGAAAAAAGAGTGAAAGGTTTAGGAAACTTGTCACCAATTTCTTATGACACCAATTTCTTCTGTTTTTTTTTTTTTTTTTGAGAAAGTTGGAGTCAAGCTCCAGAAAGTTGTATATATCTCAAAGTAATTACATTGAAGGGACTGAGTACCCTCCATGGTATCTTTGTACAGAAAAATTTATGTACACAATAAAAGAATGAAGCTAAACGCTAAACGCTAAACAAATAGGCCGTAGCCAAACTTGGAGTCTACACTCCCATCCTTCTAGCTCTCCCCGCAAGCGCGCTTAACGTAGCTTAGAGTAACAACTCAACTAGGAGTAGCTAGGAAAAACCCGGTCTAAACCGAATTCAAAGTCCCGCACATTCTCTATCCAAAATTTTGTGCTTTGAACATTAAGATATCACACTCAAACCAACAGGGGGACATAGGACTGAAAAAAAGACATCTCCTGCTCCACAGCTTCTCTTCTATGTGTGTGTTACACCCCGCATCGTGCACCAACCTGCCACATATCAAAGATAAAACTTAATCAGTCCATTGCTTCCCAAACAGTTTATCCTCCAAACTTGCTGATTCTCGGCCTCCTTCACCCCGTCCACCTGATATTGCCTTATGCCCTTTTGTGTCTCATGCCTAAACTGCAGGAAACACACCAAAACATAAGAAGATTAACCAAAACCATGCATCAATCCTTTGTCCCGAGGATGGTCTTACACCCCTTTGCCTCGGTCAAAACCTTGTTACCATTCAATGTAGCATGTATCAAAGATAAGGCATAAACATGACAGCTAAACTGTAAAAATTAAATTGGCAGATCTACTCCTTGTTCACCCAACCCTTAATGGTTAAAACAACAGTAAGCTCCAATGACCTGCGAGTTGAGACCACTGTCTTCCCTTCAAATCCTTGTGCCGACGCTACCCCTCTTTTAGCACTTTCCCAGATGTCGATCCAACTACCCACTTTCTCGTGAAGATATTCCTCTCCGCCCGTAGTGCCCATATGACAAAAAGGACCCCTACTTGCAACAACAATGCTCTACGAATTTGGTGGGGGGATGTCTTCACACATTCCTTGAAAGATCGTGGGAATGTCCACACCAAACCCAACTCAACGGCCAATTCTTGCCAGACTCGAGATGAAAACGTGCACGAAATCAATGTGTGGTCAATTATTTCCCCCGCATGCATGCATACTCGCAACGAGAGGGAGACAAAATTTTGGTTGGCCATCGCCTTTGGAGAACATCCATCGTATGAATCTTGCCCAGCCATGCTAGCCATGCAAACACCTTCACTTTCGTCGCCGCGAGACTTATCCATATGGATGTATATGCGTGTGGCACTAACTCCACACATTTCATAAAAAGCCGATTTTACGGTGTACACACCTGTACTCTCCCACTTCCATACTCTAGTGTACATTCACGTGTTAGGCAATTGCACTTCTAACCTTTGCTGCAGCAATGCAAACTCCTCGTTCTCCCCTCCTCTCAATCTCCTTCGTAGCACAATGTTCCATGAAGCTTCCACTCCTCCTATCTCCCCCCGCGTCACCACTTCGTCAGCAATCATCGCGATAGGGCTGCGAGCAAGAGAAAAGATTCCCGGGAATGCTCGTTCGAGGGTGTCGTCCCCACACCAACGATCCTTCCAGAACTTAATCTTAGATCCATTTCCCACCACTAACTTTAACCCGTTGTGGAACTCTTCTCGACAGTCCAAGATGAATCTCCATGACGCTTTATACGATGCACGAAATTGTTCCGTCGAATCCCAACCATTCAAATCTACGCCATAAATGCTCCTGATGATCTCCGCCCATCTTGTTTCTTGCTCCGTCTGAAATCTCTATAACCACTTGCCGGCCAGGGCCCTATTCCTCTTTACTAAGTTCCTAATTCCAAGTCCTCTAGCAACCTAACGCGACCCCATGCAACCAAGGCCCACGTCTTATCTATATTCATTCGACTCCATAAAAACTCCCTCATTAGCTTTTCTGCCTTCGCCGTCACTCCAACCGGTAGGAGATATAATGACATGAAGTATGTTGGGAATGCATCCAGTACTGAACTAATCAAGGTGACCTTTCCCCCTCTCGATAGAAAACCCCTTTTCCACCCGTCCAGCCTTCTCACAATCTTTTTTAACACTGGTTCCCAAAAAGTGGTAGACAAAGGGGAGCCTCCCAATGACAGACCCAAATATTTCATGGGCCAAGATCCCACCTGACACCGTGTAACCGCTGCCATACTAATGACATCCTGATCAGCCATGTTGATCCCAACCATGCTACATTTATCAATGTTTAGCTTAAGCCCTGAAATCTTACAAAATGTATGTACCAACCACATCATTTTTCGAACCGCGTCGGGGGAGTTCTCGATAAACAAAAGTGAATTGTCGGCATACCGAAGATGTGTAACATGGGTGTTCTCCCTCCCAACTTTGAATCCCTGCACTGAGCCATTACTTTTTGCCACATCGATCATGCGACCCAGCGTTTCAGCCACCGGTATGAACAAGAACGGAGAAAGTGGGTCTCTTTGCCTTAGACCTCGATGTCATTTGAAGCTACCCTGTGGAGCTCCATTCACCATGATCGAATAATTTGCCATCCCAAGGCATCCCCTAATCCATTTCCTCCACCGATCCCCAAATCCTTTCATACTCATCACGTAGTCCAAAAAATCTCAATCCGCACAGTCGTAGGCTTTCGCAAAATTGAGCTTCATAACATAGCCTTGCTTACTCCTCTTCCGAGTGTACTCAACCACCTCACTCGCAATCAGGACCGAATCCAACATTTGCCTCCCTGGTACAAACGCATTCTGCTCCTTTGTGATGGTCTCCGTGAGAACCTGTCTCAGCCGATCCGCCAACACCTTAGGCCGAAGCTTGTACATTGACGTGACTAAACTTATCGGTCTAAAGTCGTTGATCGTACCTGTCGTCGGCCCTTTTGGAATCAGGCATATATAAGTCTCATTCATTTTCGCACTGACTACTCCATTCTTGTGAAAATCCGTGAAAAATGCCAAGATGTCGTGCTTTAGTATTCCCCAACACTTTTGGATGAAAGCAAAGGTATACCCGTCTCGTCCAGGTGCCTTGTCTTTGTCACAACAAGATACTGCTCTCCAAACTTCCTCTTCCAAAAGTTCTTTCTCAAGTTCTCTGGCCAAATCCATGTCGATGGGCTCCCACGAGAGGCCCTCAATCTCCCATACCCTATCGGACTCCGTCGAGTAAAGGTTCTGGAAAAAATCCACTAGTGCACTTTTGATTGTGTCGGCATCTTCCGTAAAGTCCCCCATTTGACAACTGCAACCGATCGATCAGATTCTTATTCGTCCGTGCTCCCAACATGTGATGGAAAAACTTTGTGTTGGCATCCCCTTCTTTAGCCCATTTGACTCGAAGTTTTTGACCGACTATGCGATTCTCTATGAGAAGGACCTTTTCAAGCTCATTTTTAGCTTTCTTTCTCTGTGTAACGGCATGAATTTAATTCGCCGTTAATAATGACGTGTTTGCGACGTGCGTGAAATTGCTGACGCTCGTGGGACCCGCAGTTAGGCTTGTGCGCATCTGAAGCTAGGTAAATAGTAATTTTTGTGTGCTAAATTGTTAATTTGCGATGTTTATATTGAAATAGTGTACATGGCATCGCAATGTGTGTTAGTATATTACATTTAACGTGCGAGACCGTATGTTAAGTAGTCGCCTCGATATGTGTGTCGACGTGGGTACCGAGTAGGTAGTTTAACCGACTTAACACTTGGGCCGGGGAAATAATACCCACAAAATGAAAAAAATTGGCTAAATGAAGCACCTCGATATGCGTGTCGAAGCGTAGGTAGGCGAGGTGTGGGCCCGCATCGGCCCCCGTTGCGGTCCATTTGGAAAATGGGTCGTTACATTCTGGCTTGCCATAGTATCATCCCACTCGGGTGTCTCTTCTTTTCCGTCTAGCTCTTTGATGGTTTCTTATGAGAGCTTCTATCTTCTTTGATGCCTTCCCAAAGATCTCTTTATCTCACGCCACCATTTTCTTCCTCATGCTTCCAAGTTTCCCCATCAGTCGATACCCTGCACCTCCCCTATCCTCTGCCCTGCTCCACCATTGTTTGCATTTTTCCAAGAAGGTCGGATGTGTGAGCCAGACATTTTCGAACCTGAACGGATGAGGACCCCACTTAATCTGTCCGGTCTCCAAAATTATCAAAAAATGATCCGATGTAGCTTTATTACCTAGGGATTGCCTCGCATTTTTAAAGTGTGCCCACCATCCTCTTGTAACTAAAAATATATCCAGTCTGGCGCATGTTGGTGGTGTCCTGAAGTTTGACCATGTATATCGACCTTTTCGTAACACGGGGTATATTAACTTCATTTCCCTGATAATTCCGTCAAACCTCCTCATACTATATGTGGCTCTCACATTATGACTCTTTTCCGAAGGAAACCGTGCGACATTGAAATCCTCAGTGACACACCACCTCTCCCCGCATAAACCATACAACGCCCCCAACTCTTCCCAAAATTCTTCACGCCCTACCGGAGTAGCTGGTCCATACACTCTTGACAGCCACCACATTGTACCCGATTCCTCAATCTGAATTGAAACTGAGAACCTACCAATCACACTAGCTACCACTTTCGCTCTTCGGCAATCCCAAGCAATAGCAACTCCACCCCGCGTTCCCTCGGCGTCAAGTGTGACCCATTCCTTGAATCTTCCTCCCCAAATCCCTCATATCTCCGCCCTACCAACCTCTGCCCTTTTAGTTTCTTATAGCACCAAAAAATTCGGGTTCACCGCCCTCACCACTTCCTTAATTACCATCCGCTTATTCAAATTCCATATTCCCCTAACATTCCAACTTTGTATCTTCATTTTGCACCACCAAAAGTATTTCGTCCCGGTTGCCATTGTAATCCACTCTGAATTCCAGCCGTTGAAATTCTTTCTGCAGTGCTTTAGGCACCCCACCATCACTGGGCTCTCCTGTATGCATTGTTTGGCGCCTTCTTTCCCTCAGTTGCATTCCATTTTGAGGAAGAAACTCACTCAGCAGTGTGTCATCAGTAGCTGATGTATCTCCCTCCGTCGATATCTCTTGTGTTAGAAGTTCATCTCTGATGTGTAGGATTTCTAGTGTCGAACTTGATGTAGGGTCAAATGGCATATCTTCCTCCGAGGATCTCAGCAGAGACAGACCTAGTTTAGCTGCGACACCATCAGTTGACGAATTGCTTCGGTTTCCCTTTCTACTAACAAGTCGAAATTCGGAGGCTCTGTTTCGGTATGCTAACCTACTTGTGATTCCACCATCTGTTCGTCCAACCATTCATCATCATCCCCATTTCCAGCAGTATTCGCCATCCGCTCTTCTTCTGCCTCCACGCTACTATCCTTCATACCATCAACCCCTACGTTATCCTCATTTTCCCTTACCGGGTTCGCTCGGATCCTATTAGTACTAAAGGCCGGCGCTGAGTCAATTGCTTATTCCTTGTCCAAGCTGTTACCACTTTGCAGTGAAATATGTGTATGCGACTGTGCTTCCTCGGAGATCAGTGATTGGATCACCCCCATTCATAAATTCGGTGGGCTTGGTGAGAAACCGCAAGTGAGCTTGGAGTTCATATATTCCTCCGCTCTTTCCACGATGCAAGTTATACCCTAATCTGGGGCCATTAAAGCGTTCGTCTTGGAGGAGTTCTGTTGTGCCAGAGTTCTGTTCTCCCAGTTCGAGGCCATCCCGTTGTCCATCTCAAGTCTAACAACCTCTTGTTCATGTGTAGAGAGCGAAAAATCCCCCTCATGGGCCTCTTGATCGTGTCCAATGGCCTCTAACTCGCATAAGGGGCATCTCTCCCCACTACCCATTAGTGGACCATTTCCATTATGGGCCCAGCTAGGCCCAATGTCCTCCACTACACACAATGGGCACCTCTTTAGTAATGTGGGCTTAGTTATCGACCCATCATCAGTACACCGAGGGCACTTCTCCGTTGTGTGTATCTTGAAGTTTCCAGCATTAAATGACACCACGTGGCTGGGCCCGCATCCCAACCCATCACCTCTAAAGCCGCTTTTCCACCACATCGACTCCTCCAATTCTCCCCACTTTGAATCTCCAAATCTCCAACATTAATGGAAGTATCTTTGACAGCGCTCCCTTCTCCACTTCTCACAATTTCCACCTTGCCTACCGCCTCCGCACAGAGACATTCTGTCTTTTTTTTCACCTAGTTGTCCACTCGAATCGGCATGCTAATGCCACGTGCTCCCTCTCTGTGTCTGTGGATGCTTTCAGCAGATTGTCAGATGTTTTTTCCATTCTCTCGCCACGTGATGGCACGCGCTGACACGTTGTCATCTTCACCACCGTCTCCCCGCCACCGATGGGTACTTCGGAGACCACCCTCGCCACCTCTTCTGACTGTTCGAGACGTCTGATGCGCAACCGAGCACTCTTAGGACCACATGGGAGAATAATCTCAATTGGGAAAAAACTTTTCCACTTCCCTCTAACTTTGATGATTGCTCGCTCCAGGTTTGTCTTCTGCAGAGTGCCGAGATCAATCTCCAGTAGCCCTCCAAATCTCCCACCTATGTAACACATCTCCTCCTTCGTCCAAATATTCAATGATAGCCCTTGTATCCAAATCCAACATTGGACTCCCCCCACTTCGTTCCATCCCAATGTAACTCAGACCTCCATAGGACAATTTTTGTAACTAGGTCTCCCCCTATTCTTCTGCCCTCCTTGATCAGTGATGCCTTCTCCTCATTCGAAGAACACTCGAGGATCGCTCTGTCATCGCCAACCAGAAGTAGGGATATTTCGCACTTCATTCCATGATCCAGTTTGCTTTCAATTACAACGCCACAAGGCACGAAACACAAACACCAACCTATCCCCCTCCCTCTCTGCTGCCTCGTTCCAGTTCATCGTGGCCACTGGTATGTTCGCTTTGTTGCTTGCCATCCGACCTCCCACTCTTCGTCGCTTGATGCTCCAACCCCCATTCCCTCTCAGATTTGGATCATATTGGGCCTTTTGCCCTGCTGAAGGTATTCCCTCCCCTTGACTTCCCTGTGTTTGGCAATGAGAATACTTACGCTCCTCCCCCATCGATCCCCAACCTAGAGAGTCCAGAGGTTCCGGAGATAGTGGACGAACACTAGTTAGGTGTCTATGAGGGTTCCGGGGTTCCGGAGGTAGTGGCCGGACATTAGTTGGGAACCTCTGCGTCTCCTCAGCTTCCACCACCAGTCCATTAAGGAAGGTTGCCCAGCCCCTATTTGCATTCATAGGAACCAAAATAGTGTCCCAACCTCTCTCACCAGTCCTCCAGATGTGCATCATCTTCCCTGCGTGATTCTCAAGAGTTTGGAAAATCAACATCCTTGAATCCCCCCTGAAGTTCCGTCTCACCCATTGTTGTTTCCCTATCGCCTCCGTTATGACTCGTTGCATCCAAAGTATTTCCCGAGCATCCAGTTTCAGTGAAAACAACTTCCCATTTGAAGCTTCTTAGACATACACTCCTCCCCGAGGGAGAAAGGAAATGGTGTAGTGTTTTTTTTTTTCAATCTGAAACTTCCGCCATTTGCATCCGCTAACCGGTTTGACCTCTGTCCTCCCCCCTCGCCATGATTTCCCATCGTTCTGACTGCTTGCTCCGTGATCGCCTTGTTGATGCCGACGCACCACCTCTGTCCAGTCGTCACCTCCTGCCATCGTCCCCTTCTAATTTTCAAACAAGCGTGAGTTGTCAAACCTATCTTGAATCACAACTTGCCACCAATTTCTTCTTTTGATGGACTGAAATCTATAATTGCAAGCATGTTTGCCCTTGGAAGATTGCTAGATGATGCAATGAATTCAGGATGGAAACTTGTCTATGCCGATTAACACAACGACGTGCTTCTTGTCGGGGACAACACACAGGTAACAAAAGCTGGATGGTTGATGGTAGATGCATCACTCGTCAAAAGCAAAGTTTGGAAACAACATACAGGTAACAACATCGGCATCGACAACAATTGAATGGTTACCATGATAGGTGGAGCAGACCCAGAACTGCCGCTTCAAATCCATCCAGAATCAACCCCCAAATTAGCTTTGTATCAGTTTAAATATGTTATTGCATGGTGGTTTGCGAATCTCGGGGCACATCTAAAGTGCTTATGAAAAACTATAATCTTTTTTTTTAATACAAGTCAAAACCAGACTCCACGACTTCCACAAACTCTGTCTTCTAGCAAGTGATATCTCATATCTCCATTTCACCATAGAAATTTTGGCTTTAAAAACTTTTTTTTTATTAGAAGTTCACCAGGAGCAACCCTGTTTTAAAAAGCCATTCTTTTTTTTTTAATTGATAGTGGGCTTAGATTATTTTACCAAGTTATCATGTATTTCATGAGACTCGAGTTATTTCTATTAGTGGGAAAGGAAATGCTTTTGCGGACACGCACATGTTAACATTCGTTGCTTTCGAGATCGGGATGCGTGATGTGCATATATATAGTGCAAACGTCAATAAGTAGGTGTTTGTGTTAGGTTACCGTAACACAACTTAAGCTCAAAATCACTCATGAAAATAATTAAGGAAAATGCTAGCATGCCTGAGCACTGACACACAGATCAAACACACACTCACTATTTGCCCTTGCGATACACATAGAGATGCATGCGTAAGAGCTTCTGAACGAGTGCGTATTCGATTTGCATGTCAGTAGTCGGGCAAGAACCGACCCGATTTTAAAAGAAAGGGAAGAGTGAAGGCAAAAGCCCCAATGGCTCACTACGGGACTAATTGGGACTAATTGGCTCGTTTTTGCCAAAGAGTTAACAACATTGGGGTTTTAGTTAGGGTTGAGACCGCCTCTCTATCAGAATTGATTGAATTGGTGGAGCGATGAAGGCCATAGTGGGGATGGTGGTGTCCAACAAAATGCAGAAATCGGTGGTGGTGGCGGTCGATCGTCTCTTCCATCACAAGCTCTACAATCGCTATGTCAAGAAGACCAGCAAATTCATGGCCCATGACGAGTCCAACCAGTGCAACATCGGCGATAGAGTAAACTTTCCGGGCACTCTTTGATTTGAATTCCTAGTTGATTTGGGTTTTCCCCTTTTAAGCTTTTACTTCGTTTTTCTTTGTTGTATGGAAATGAAAGTTCCCAGATTTGGATTCGTTAGGGTTTATGCATTTTCATTCGTGTGCCCTAATTTGAATCATGTTAGTTTCTGCTTTGTTGCTTAAAGGACATTGTCTTAACCCTATTAGGTGCAGCGATTGCAAGGCTGCGCCGCGCCTAAGTATTTTAGGGCAAACCGTTTAGTCTAGGCAGGCATTGTCCTTCTAAATAATTTATAGAAAATTGAAGGGGTCGATTACAGTTAGGTTTGGTGATATGAATTACGGACTACCAACAACAAAATCTTAACACAATTAAGGTTACAGAAGGACTTAAAGGTTTATGGTCAAAGTATTGAATATAGATTACAAGGACTAGTAGACAATCAGTATTTCTTGAGGGCGTATAAATAAATAAACAAAATATCCAGGGACCTCGAAATAAACACTTTTTTGAAGCTGAAAGTAGTTGAATCGTTTGTTCTATTTCAACTCCTCGGTGGCGTTGTATGTGGTGGATTGAAGCTGAGTTGAATCATTCGTTGCCCCCTTAGTCCCTCTGCGTCTTATACTTGGTTTCGGATTCTTTAATCACTTGAATGGAACTGGGTATTGCTTAGGAAATGTGAGGATCATATGAATGACGAGTCCTCTATGAGGGGTCAGGGCAATGAGTGAAAACAAGCTTCATGGCGTTTGAAGGAAAATCGAGGCTGAGGGGAAGTTTTAGGATGCAAGATTATTTTGAGACGGCACTAGGAAAAGCTTACAAGGGATATTCATTTTCTGACCTTATTTTGAAGTGGAGGATCTTGTGGAAGTTCCATTTTCTGTTGAGGCATTGCCTTACACTCTTCCTGTATGGTCATCATTTCATATCAGTAATGTCTCTTGTTAAAAAAAATTGTATATCGATCGATCCAATGGGTTAGATTTAAAGTGGACTGTAGCTGGGTTGCTCACTCGGGATACTCTGTTGTGGATTTCCTTAGGTCCTCGTCTAATATCAAATAAACGATTCTCTTTCAACTTGTATCAATTTGGGGCCTCCCTTTTTGGAGGTGATATTCCTCCTTTTCTTTGTTTTGTTCTTTTTCTTGTACATAACATTTTTTTCCTTAACAGGAAGAGAAAAACTGTAAAATAAGGTTTCCCTTATTACGTATTTGTCACACAGTGCACTATGAGACTGCTTCCACGGCGTGTTAATATTATTGGGAGTTGAGCAATGGATTTATTGGTAGCTCTAACTCCTATGATGACAAACAAAGGTGGAACTTTCCAGTGCCAACATGTTATCATCCTGCTAATAAAAATGTTCATATTGTGGTTCAGGGATATAATTGAAATTTTAGGTATTCTAGTATGTTATTACATTCAGCGAAGAGTATTAAATAGGACTAGAAAGAAGCTTAGCGTGTGAATTGTTTTGTTGAGAGTCTATTGTAGAGAGATTGTGGAGAGTTGATAAACCTCTCTAACATTTATGTGTTTTGTTTGTGTTTTTTTCTTTGTAATCCCCGTTTTAGATCAATTAAAGTGTTCTTCCAATTTGGTTATCTCATCAAGAAGTTGCATAATTTGCAAGGAATATTAGTGAGCGGCACACAAAACTTACGATCCTGAAAAAGTGTTTCTAGCTTTCAGTGTTCACTTTTCTTTCTAGTTTCTTTTGTTCTTTCCATGTGTTCCAACTTGTTGGCTTTTTCTTCAATCGACGCAGTGGCCCTTACTCTACCCCCCATTAGCTCGGTGTCACTTTTCACTTGTTGGGAAATTAGGAAGCTAGTAGCTACTCATGGATGAAATGAAGATTTTCCACACATTGCATGATGTTCTTATTTGAATGGAGATTTAAACATGTTCAAGGCAGAACGCTCGCTGAGCTGTTTTACTTAAAAAAAAAAATCAACGTGTAGTAGTTTTTAGCAATTGCAGCGCCATTTTTTCTCTCTGATGGAAGATGATTTAGAATCTTTTTTTTTTTTTTTTTCTCGTGTCGTTCTGGTATGGTAGGTTTTGTTGTGAAGAAAGTATACTGGTGCACAATTCCTTTTGTTTGATCAGAGAACTTTCTGTTACAGGTTAGATTGGATCCTTCTAGGCCACTAAGCAAAAGAAAACGCTGGGTTGTGGCAGAAATTCTGAAGAAAGCTCGCATCTACGTTCCGCCACCACGAGTTGAAGCATCATCTTCTGAAACAGCCAATAAGACTCGGGGACTCGTCTCTTCATCCACCTAATGTAAGATTGGATTGCAAGTTTTATGATGTAGAAAAAATAGCTCAAATGTTTTCAACAAACGCCAAATCACTTCGAAGTAAATGTAAGTGGTGCGAGCATTGTTACCATTGGAGATCCATCGATGGCCTTTTTTTAGTTTTTCTTGTTTTATATGCGTTCATCTTTTCAGTAAACTTTTGTCAGTCTCTCCAAAAAAAAAAAAAAAAAAAAAAAAAAAATTGACTGTCTTGAGGTCTGCATGGAGCATAATGTCTGATTAAAAATAAATAAAGAGATGATCAACAGTAACATTGGGTTCCATTGATAAATATAATATGAACGATATCATGATGCGCGTAAGACATCGCCGTCACTATTAATTGTGGAAAATATTTGAACTTCCTGTTAGCCAAACATAATCTGAAAAAATATCTGCTGTTCTGCGTACTTGCAAGATGAGGGAAAAAAATTTACAATTGGAAAGCTCAAAAATCATAATGATTTTCACTTGAATTGGAAAATGCCTCGTCTTAATTGATTTGGATTTTTCCCTTTAAAGATTACTTTGAGCTTGCTTTTGTTTGATTGCAAGTTCCCAGATTTAGGGTTTAGGGTTTCTGCATTTCTATTCAATGATTATGAATCACCCATCAAGATGGTTTTTTTTTTCGTGCCCTAAGTTGACTATTTAATTTATGTTTGGTATCTTGAGCGCCCTAATACTTTTGTTAAAGAACATCGCTTAATTTCTACTATCAGAGCATGAGTTGCAATTTCCAGCTTATGTTGTTTAACCTAATTGGAAAACCAGAGTTGATGATGGTGGCTGTGGTAGGAGTCGAATGTTAGGTGGGAATTGATTTGATGGTTCATCATTAACTGTTGGGTTGGTGAGTCGAATGGTGTATGTCTCTTACACTCCTACATTTCGTTGGAAAATTGGGGGTTCATCAAATGTTGGAATCTTTAATGAGCTCCTGGCATTGAATAAGCTGAATGTAGTTGAATTGTTCGTTCTATTTCGTCGCCTTGATGGCGTTGTATGTGGTGGATTGGAACAAAGTTGAATCATTTGTTGCGCCCATTTGTCCTTCTATGTCTTATACTTGGTCACGGATTCTTTAGTTACTTGAATGGAATTGGGTTGTTGTTAGGAAATGTGGGGATCATAAGAATGATTTCCTTAAGGGGTGCAACAAGTGAAAACAAGCTTCATGGTGTTTGAAGGAGCGATGAGGGGTTGAACCGTTGAGGGGTTGAACCGTTGAGGGGAAGTTCAAGGGATATTCATCTTCTGACCTTGTTTTGAAGTGGAGGGTCTTGTAGAACTGTGGCAGTTAATTCTGTTCCTTTTTTTTTTTTTTTTTCTTTTTTTGTTCATGCATTGCTTTACCCTCTTCCTTATGGTTGCTGTTACAGATAGGTAATGTCTCTTGTGAAAAAACATTGTTATATATTGATCTTTCTATGAGTAAATAGTTCAAGTATTATGTGTGAATTGTCTGATGGGTCAGATTTAAGGTGGACTCTTAGCTAGTTATCTCTCTTGGGAATACAAGATATTCTGTTTTGCATTACAAGTGATCTTTTTTCGACTTGTATCCCTTTAGGCGTCATCCTTTTTGAGACGCCAGTGTTCCTCCATTTCTTTGTTTTATCCTTCTGGCATGTATGCAGCATATCTTTTCCTTCTCAAAGAATGCTAAATTAAGGTATGTGTTGTTATGTATTCGTTGCACAATTTGTTGCGACTTTGAGCCTGTTTCTACATCTTGTTAATGTCATTGGGTGGTAAGTAATGGATTGAAGCTACTTACACCTTGTAGTGAAGAAACTTATACCGGCATACAGTTTTCTTCTGTTGATTGGATAACTTTCTATTACAGGTTAGATTGGGTCCTTCGAGGCCATTAAGCAAAAGAAAGCACTGGGTCGTGGCGGAAATTCTGAAGAAAGCATTGACGTTCCGCCATCGCGAATGGAAGCATCATCTTCATAGTAAGCCAGTAAGACTCAGGAACCTGTTTCTTCATCCACCTAATGTAAAACTAGATTCTGAGTTTTCTGATGTAGAAAAAAACAGCTCAAATATTTTCGACAAACGCCAAATCATTTTGAAAATGTAAGAGGGGAGAGCATTGGTACCCATGGAGATCCATCTATGGCCTTTATTTAGTTTTTCTTGTTTTATTTGCATTCATCTTTTTTTCTAACTTAACCTTTTGCCACTCTTGTGGTCCGCATGGAGCACAATGTCTGATTAGAAACAAATTGATAGATGATTTAACAATAATATTGGATTTCCACTTAGGCCCCGTTTGATTACAAATAAAAAATATTTCATAGAGAAAGAACATTTTCTTAAGAAAGTTTTCCTAAGTAAATATTCATAAGAAAATTTCGCTACATTTGTTTTGATTGCACATATAAGAATTTTTTTCCTCAAAGCTCACCAACAACAAATTTTGAAATAAACAATGAAAATTTAACATATATATTAAATATTATAATTTTCATATTTAAAATATAAATTAAATGTGTCTTAATATGAAAACTCATTTAATATGGAAAATTGACAATCGTGAGGAAATGTTTCACAAGAAAATTTTGGTTATCAAAACCAAGAAAATATTATTTTCTTACTGAATTTATCATTTTTCTTGGAATAGTTTTATTTTTTTTTAACCTTCCAATCAAAAATGGCCTTAAGTAAAAAAAAAAACAATAATATTGAATAAATTTCATTGCTAAATATGAATGGAGATATGTATACTCGCAAGATAAGGGGGGAAAGTACAATTGGAAAGCCCATGAATCACAATAATTTTCACTTGAATTGGAACATGTCTCATCTATTACAAAACAACCAAGAAACCAAACTCTAAACACTGCAAAACCTTAGATTTGAGAAATGGATGGACAACAAATGTAGGTGTGGTTTTAACAAGTTCACAAGAGGTGAAGCACATGAACAAGTCACAAGATTTGTCAAGATCGTTCAAACAAGTCTGTTACAGTGCTCGGGCAATGTTCTTGAACTCCTGCAAACAAGACTGCAATGTCTTCTGGCGCTTGTGAAGGGATTGTCGCTCATTCTGAAGGGCATCGAGCGCTCCAGGAGCCACAAACATGTCCATGAATTTATCATCATTCACAGCAAACAGGTCCAGACCGAGCGCCACCACCAGTCTGTCTCGACTGCATAACACATCCACAAAATTAAAATCATGTTCAACCAGAACTCGAGAGGAAAAAAATTTGGACAGCAGCAATCCCATATATAAATTGTTATTGTGACGATTTGATGTTGGGTTCAGTCGTTGGGACTCAATGCACCTAATCTAAATGCCATAACTGAATTATGAAGAAATGGATAATCACTATGGGGTAGCTCACTCCCCTTACGGATCCTATCGCAGGTAGCACCAAAAATAAAAGGGTGTTGTCATGGCAGTTGAAAGTGCATCAAAGTGAGATTATGTGAAGTAACTGAAATGGCGAAACTTACCAAGGTGTTAAGAAACCGGAGTTCAGTGTCGATGACACGCTTCTCTCTATCAAGACTTCTCGAATTCTTGCAAAATGGTGAGCAGCAGCTGAACAGATATCCGAGTACGCCGAGCCTGGCCTTGAGTTGATGTCATTACTGCCAAAGAGAACACCATTTTGTTGAGGAAGAGGATCTGCATATCTAACAGCGGCTGCCATCATTCTAGATTGCCGCTTGCGACCCCCAACAATCTCATTGCCATTTCCATGGTCTTTCTTCCTTGCACCTGCGCAAACAGCATCGCATGGCTGATCCGGAGACGGGGTCTCAGGTATAGTTAGTTGGCTTTCACGGAGAGCTTCTTTTGTGTCTGCGTTCTTGCCCGGTGTTGTTTGTTGCCCTCCATTGATTTCTGGAGGGATGTTCTCCTGGTCCCTGCTTACTGCTTCTTGGAAAGTTGATCTTCCATCAGAGAGCTCAAAGAATGAAGAGGAAACTTGAGCTGAGTTGTGTGTGTTGAACAATGTAATAGGAGCAGCGAATCCTCCTTGTCGGTCAGTTTCGTAGCAGACCTGAGAATATGGGCTTGTCACTGAATCTAGATGGTGTCGAACCAGTTGCTTGCATTGTTTGGAGAGATCCTTTATGAAACGATTGTATGAATGCCTTAGTGCTGCATGGAAACCAATATAGCCATCCATATCTACTTTGTTCATTCCATCTGAGCACAAGAAAAAACTCAGGATTAGTAGAAAAAATACAGGAGAAAGTGTTCAAAAAGAAACTAGAAGACATGTCAAATTGTCATGTGTGTATGACCATTAGATTGGATCAATCTTAGCTGTGAGATCAGGAATTATTCATTTATAAGTTTAAATTAGATTACGAAGTTGTATTATTCACAAGAAAACTCATTTTTACTCTTAGGAAAGAGCAAACAAATTTCAGAGACATGAAAGCAATTTCGTTACTGTTTTTAAAAGGAAGTGTTTGAGTAACATACTTTAGATACATACATTTGCTACACAATGGTTGAGATCTTTCCAACATACATCAAGGCGGGCGCACATACATGGGTGTATATTGAAAACATCCCAACCATTGTGTAGTAAACGTCAAAAGTATGTTAGTCAATCTTCCCTTTTTAGCTTGATAGTTGCACTAATGAAATGTAAGAAACCTATGAGTATGCATTTAACAGTTTCAAGGACTTACGGTTGCGATTGCGCTCAACAGCAAGCTCAAAGAGGTTTCCTAAGACAAATGCAAGTCGGTCACAGGCTGTGTCTAGAAGAGGAGCAAGCCATGACCTAGCAGCGTCGCGAGCAATCTCAGCTGCAGCTTCTGTCATTCCTCCACCACTGAACCGACCAGAATGAGCAAGTAAAATGTTTGCAACCTTTTATCAAAAACAAAGAAGAGATTCAGTCCTCAAGCTCATAGAATTCTGCACCTGAAAACAACTAGAGAACAAGTATCACTTTCTAGTTTTATTGGTAGATCTTAAGTGACCTTTACCTTCTCGCGTGATATGGTTGGACACTCAATCGAATATGTTGCGCAGCGGAACTCATGCATTACCCTCTCAAATGCAGCTCCACCATAGAGCTTAAGGGATGAATTAGGAGGCTTTACATCTGTGGTTACCCTGGGCCAACCCCCTATACCACTCTCTAGCTGTTCCTCAATGGTTGTTCTCCCCCATTGCTCTGGAGCTGGATCTGCTGCTCCATCAATAAAGGCTCCCTTAATCAACCAAACATCAAAAGAGCTGTCTTAGCAGTGCAAATTGATGAGTAGAAGAAGTTCACAAGGGAAGAAAATCAAGAGAGGCAGATGTTACTCACTATATGACCACTTATCGAAGCAGCATGTATCATTGCGGCTCTGCGGAGATGGGCGACATCTGACATGGATACCATCTTAGAGTCTATCCTGGACAAATCCGCAGCTACTTCATCACACCTTTGTTCAAGCAAAGCTAGAGTAGCCGGTGCTGCTTCTTTGTATCTTTTCTGAAGCTCATTTTCCAAGTACTCTCGCAAACAGCCAAACCCGATGAATGGCCTGAATTTTTCTTCATCAAATCCTCCATTAACTCCCTCGCGAAGATGACGAATGACTTCACCATCAACATTGGTAATTTGCCTGCGAAACTCTTCATTTGAGATTGTTCCCCTGTCCTTCGGTAAGGCTACAAAAAATGGACGAATATTGTCCCCAATGTAACCACTTGCACTCAAATATCGATCCACTTCCCACCGGTCGCTGAACTCCTGAAAAAAAAAATTGTTTTCAAACCATCAGTAACAGTTCTACATGCTTGCAGAGATGCAATTTGGTCTTTAGTTTCTTTGCCTTGTCACAACTAATACCATTCAAAGATATCAATACCTTAAGTCGATTGTCAAACTTTGAAACAACGATAGCTGTTCGCCTAAATGACGGATCGATGTCACGAATAGCATCCAACCATAGAGATGAGCACCACTCCACACTGCTCTGCTGAAGAAATAAGAGAAGACGATTAGGAGGGCTTGCCAATGATTTAACCATTGACAAGATCTTGTCAGGCGTATTCTCTGGTTCTCCCTTCTTCGCCTGCAAATTAGAACTCAAAACAATGTCATCTCTAAAATGAACAAGTTCTTCCAAATTATGTTAAACAGTGGAAGTGATATTTCTGCTCAACCAGAAAGAATTAACAAAAGAGCAGAACAGGAACCTTAAGTACGAAACCGGGAGTGTCGATAATCGTGAGATTAGGACAATGTGCATATTCAGCTCTCATCACAATAGGCTTCGAAGAAACCACAGTTTTGGTCTTTCTCAAAAGTGCTTCAGTTCTTGATCTGATAACATCAGCAATCGCAGATGCCAACACCATGGGGCTTCCATACTCTTCAGAATCCTCCTCCTGTATTCATTGTCCAAGTTCTAAACATCTCAGAAACAAGAACATCCCAAATATGATAAAAAAAATAATAAAACAGTAAAACTCAACCTAAATAAGATTCAAAACTCAAAGCAGACAAAAATAACTCAAAAGGGAGGGTTAGCAAGAAGAAATTAGAGCTGAAAGCCGAGGGTAACCGAGCCACCGCTGACACTAGACTGATGGTGGACCCGACTAATCCCTTGGGGTCCTTAGTTGCCCTCCACCGTGGAACCCAAGGAAGAAATTGGAAGGAGAAGGGTGAGGCAAGGAATCGAAACCTTTGGTGTATTGAGCCTAACTATTACCATCCCACCAACTCCCCCGAGGGCACCCCACTCTTTTGTTTTTTAAATGAGTAAATACAAAATCGTGGGTGTCAAAATCTTTTTCTCGGCCCCTCCCTACTTAGGCTCGGCTAATCACACAAGAGTCAGTAGGCACCCTAACCCCAAGACCCAGAAGAAAGCAACATAAAGAGCCGAAAGCCTGACATAATCACAAAAGCCCTCTCTTTCATTCTTAAATAAATACAAAATTGTGAGCGTTAAAACCATTTTCTCAAACCATTTTCTCGACCCTTCCCTACTTAGACTTGACTGATACCACGAGAGTAGACCCAGAAGTAACCAACATATTTGCAATTGGATTACAGTTCACAACCACAACTTTCAAGTATTCATATAATCAAATATGACAGGACACATGAACCTAAGAAATATGAATCATAAACCCCCAAACAAAAGAAATACTACAAAGCACATGAAAACCAAATTGAAAGTTTAACAACTAAAGTTGAAATCTTTAAATCCCTATGAGAACAAAAACTCCCAAATTCGCAAACCCGGAAACCCAAAAGGGCAAAATCAATTCAATGTTCCAACAAACTCTAAATACCAAAATGCCTAAAATGAGAGATCCATGATTAAAGCTGATTCAACAAGCCCTAAAAAAACCGATATGCCCAAAATTGGAGATCCGTAATTAAAGTTGAAATCCTTAAACCCTAATCATCGCTAAATGACTAAACAAAGATAAAATCACACACTTGAAAGAATCAAATCCAGCAAAACAATCACAAAACCCCAAATCCCCGATACAATTCAGAATTCAAATCATACAAGAAAGAGAACAGAAACCCTAAAAGGGCAAATCAAATGAACCCCCTAGAAACCCTAATTGAACTCATTCAATCCAAGAGGGAGAGATCAAAAAGGACCTGAAATCGGCACCGAGGCTCCAAGGCAGTCTGATCATGGACCATCTGAAGAATCAGAGGTCTGCGAGTGCCCATTTCAACATCGCGGACGTTGAATCGGAAGCCGAGGAGGGCTTCGAGGAGGGAGCTCTTGCCGTCGGACTGGCCTCCGAGGGCGACGATCTCGGGTATCGGGAGCTTTTCGCCGAAGGCCACCGCTGCGGCCTGTAGGCGGTTGTAGGCCTCGAATCGGGACTTGGAGTCGCCGGAGTCCATCGCGCTGGAGTCTGCGTGCTTCCGCGAAGAGTGCGATCGGTGGGTCGGGGTCTTCGTGGGGGTGACGAGGTTGGTGTTCGTCGCAGTGGCCATGGCCGATGGAGACAGAGAGAAGAGAGAGCGTGTGTTTAAGTTTTTGAATTTGAATTTTGATAGAGCCGTTGAAGAGAAAACTTCATATTATATTATAGACGTTTGGGCCACTCTAGGTTTGATGGGCCAACATGGGCCTTTTTGTGTTTATGATTGGTTTCTTTTCATTATCCCAATTGATCAAGGCAAAATGCATTATTTGGTCGATATTTCTTGATTTGGTACCCAAACTTTGATTAGTTAACATTTAGTCTTTCATTGCAATCTTTCTTGATTTGATCCTTGAACTTTGATTTTGGTAACATTTGTTCTTTAAACTTTCTTTCTTTCTTTTTTTGCATAAAGATGCTAATATAATCTGATGTGGCAAATCGTCGTTGTCATGCCCCATCTATTGTTGGATCCGATTCTTTAGAGTCTCATTTGGTAGAAGGATTAAATGTGTACAAAAATCAAAGTTCTGGATCAAATAATTTGTTTTACCAGTTTGCCTAATGATAAATTATAAATTATTATGATGGGTATATTGTCCTGAGATTTTGAAACTAGATAAAATGAATAAAATGTTGGAAAATGCTACAGTGACTCCTTAAGGTCACATCGAAAGTCACACTGGATGACGTGGCTTGCAGGTCTGCATCATTGAGAGTCATCCAGATGCGCCTTGGGATACACATCTATCGTATAATGCATGGAGAACTACGTACGCACGTCCATATTTACATGGGGTCTGCACACCGCGTCACCCCCTGTGTAACTCTGGGTGTCATTGTATCATCTTCCATGTTGGATTAGGGTATTTATTTCCAATTTTCTTCTCAAAATCAAAAGATTGTCTTATAGCGACATTGAGGAAAAATTTGGTTTTTGTCTTTTCGGAACTATTAATCCACCAAACTCGAGTATTGGTGGCTCTCCTAACCCATTTTTATTCATCCACGAAACTATTAAAATGCAAGTCAAGTATGAAAAGTGAGCAACTTCAAAGGAATTGCACGCTGATTTATTTGATGAGCCTAAAAAGAAAAGATTTTTTTCTTTTTTCTGTCAAAAAAAAAAAAAAATAAAAATCTTTTACTTATAGAAGAGGCCCAGTCTCCCAAAGCCGGCCCCAAGCAGGGGCGGTCGGGAACAACCCCGTGCCCCCTTTTTTGGGGCCCCCTTTATATTTCTTTATTATACATATTATATGTAAATTGTATATATATATATATATATATATATATATATATATATCAATAAATCTACTTAGACTCATAAGTTATGGAGGTTTTAAAAATTTTTGTAAATATTTAAGGGGTATTAAAGAAATTTTACAAGTGATTATGGTTGCTTCATTAATTGCTCGAGGATATATTTGAAAAAAAAAAAAAAATTTGGAGTCCGGACTCATGAGTCCAAATAGCACTACCCTATATATATTTATTAATAAAAACAAAGTTGAGGTCACCCAAAGTGGGCACACAAAATACAGACACACTTGTGAGTGTCCTCTAAATATATACACATCGATTTTTTTGCACACACATCAATGCTTAAATCAATAGACACTTACAAGTGAATGTCCATTAATTCGAGTGTCCAATATAGATCAATTTAGTATTTTCCTTAATTATATATGTACCGTACATATTAGTAACTTCTTTCAAAACCATAATATAATATTTATGAAACTTTATTTATGCGTTTTAAGAATTATATAAGTAAAATTAGATAAAAGATTTAAATTAATTAGGAAATTATAAACTAAAAAATAAATGTATTTTACGAAAACTCAAAACTTGTATTTGGTGGGTCTACAAAAATTGGCTGTTTCTTTTTTCCGCATTTTCCTTCACTCTCTTACACACACTCACTAAAGCATTAATTTAATTAGCTTATCAATTTCATTTATCTAATGGTTGATGATTTGATGATTTGGATACCATGACTTTAATGGTACATGTTGCTTTTCTTCCAAAATTATTTTTTATCTAAAATTAATATCATATTTTTCATCCGAAGAAGCTACAATGTATATGAAAAATTTATACTAAATAACTAAAAAAAAGGTATTTACTATCTCAAAAAAATGAATATTGTAAGTGAAAATTAAGGGGCTCATTTTATGACTTTGCCCCAGCCCCGAATACTTTGAACCGGCCTTAGATGAGGGGTTGCTAAAGCTTATATAATCCTTAGGTGCAATAACTTATTGGCATTGACATGGATCTTATCACACAATATATAAATATATAAATATATATATATATATATATATATATATATATATATATATATATATATATATCATATAGCTAATTATTAAGCTTTAAGTATAGTTTAGATTTCACTAAATTTAATAACCTATATATATATATATATATATATATATTGTCATGGAAGAAGATCTAGCTAATTATATATGGCTTTAAGTATAGTTTAGATTTCACTAAATTTAATAACCTAGTCAAGTTTTTGGTGAGGTGTCAAAGTTTGATTAGATGATTCAAGTTTCGAGAAAAGCCCTCGTGACCATCTCTCAATGGGTAATATAAAAAATAGACACCGGTTTCTTTCTTTTTTCCTTATTTAAATGGTTTGGAAAGCTCATCGATTGCACTAAATCGAGCACAATGAAAAAGTTTAATCCATATAAATAACCCCAATTATTTGGGTACTTAAGCTATGTTGTTGATGTATTTTATTGATGTGGTACAATACACCCGATTATTGGTGCTCCTTAAATGCACATCAACGTGTAACCAGTAACCACAACCATTAATCCACAAATCAGTGGACACCAACAACCATATGTTAAATATGTATATGATCATTTTGAGTCACTTATAAAAAAAAAAAAGCAAAGTATTTTTTTTTAGTCGCGCTAAACGTACCCGAGTCGCGCTAAAGACACCCCTGCTTTCAATGAAACGAAATTAACCCCGTGCGACCTTAGTAGATGAAAAGTGAATGAATATATAACATTTTTTTTTTAAGAAAAATCTTTTCTTTTTTCAAGTGTTCAAAATTACCCAACCATTCACCTCTCCTATTGACACTTCCCTAATAGCCGACATACAATGTTATAATTATAATATGGAAAATAATTTTTTGACATTCTTCTGTTACATACATTGTTAGGGCATGTGCCCTTACTCAATTTATAAACATTGTTTATCTTATAATTTTAGTTAATAAAATAAAAGTTTTATTTTTTGTTTTATTATAAGTGATTGCATGTTTACCTTATAATAGTAAGATCCATGGATATTTGTTGAAATATCTTAAATGTCTCTAGTCGGTCATTATACTGAGAACTATAATGAATTAAAACTAGTGTGAATCTTGATTGATAGTCATGTGATGATCATGCGTATAGGGATACAAATCAAAATCATGAGTACTTGTTAGGGAATAAGGTCTTTGGACCAGACCGCTACGAGAACACCACATGGATTAATCATAGGTGTTACTCATGATAGGTATATCATTTAGTCATTCGACTTGAGATTACCATAGACTTCAATATTAGGAGCATGATAATTTGACACAATCAAATGTTGTCTTTAACCGAATAATTATAAAGATTGTGATTGGTTACCGTATGAATAATATGTAAAGGTGTGTAATCAAGATATAATTTGTCACTCTCGTATAGAGAGAGATATCAGTGGATCCCTCGATAAGATAGACTGATAATAGCCAAGTCCATGTGAATTGATATGATCAATGTCACTTGGGTGTTTTTTCAGTTTACCTAAAGATCGAGACTAGTACGATTGAACATTAAAGGTGACTTTTCATGCCTTATGTTTAATCAAATATTGATATCGCACGACAAAAAGATATGATATATATATTATTAATTAGGTTGTATCGATGTTGATATTCATGGTACTTGGGTAGTCATAATGTCTTGCTAGAGACTGCTTATGACTTGTGTACCAAAATGATTTTTGGTTCACTACCAACGTCGCATGAACATATTGGGTCACACACAAAGAATGACTTTGCACAATTTCAATCGGTCCAGAGTAATGAATTTTATATGATAAAACTCATGACATAAAAGCCCTTACGATTTGTTATATGATAACTTATTAATATGGACGTATGTGTAATTTGCTTAAACTACCTAAATATAATAGTTGTATTACGAATAGGATTTTAAGTGAGGCTTATCTACACATATAAATAAAGGGTGAAACCCTAAAAACGAATTAAGATTTTCGTTTTACAATTTTCGAGTTCTCTGGATTTAGGGAGACAAAGAAAAATCGTTTTCAATCTCTATTGGGACTAGCACTCCAAATTGTGGTCACCGTTCATGTGTGAATTTCTGATAGAGGACGCACACTTGAACGTCTTAGAAATCGAACAATCAAAAAGGAAATCACGGAATAAGGTATGATTTACTTTCGTAGATTTAGTTTAATGGAACTTATTTTCGATCTTGTTGGGGTTTTTCAAAATTTGTTTTGAATTTTTCGCGGCGTATGAACCCCGAAAATCCTACAGTTTGCTACACAATTATGTAGATTCCCTTAAAATTTGCGGGGTCTACACATCTCAATCAAATCTACACAATTATGTAGATGCCAACAATTATGTAGATGACCCTCAAACTTTGAAGGTTTTTAGATTTGGCCCTTCAACTATCAATTTGTTGATTTAAGCTCTTGATCTTTTATTTTGTCCTACATTAGATCCTCCCACGTTAATTTTAACGGAAAATGTCATTTTAGTAGATGGGAATGAATTAACAACCTCCATTTATTTTGGCCTCTCAACGCCTTAGTCTAACTTTGTCATCTTCAAACCACCTTTTTTTATTTTTGTTGGATTCTCAACTCAAGTTGCACTTAATCATTGCTTTAGTTCTTCTTTGGCTTCAAATTCATACAAGCATCACTGTTGTAGGAGGTTTGAATGAGTCGAAGAACTCAAGAGTTTACTGGGAACAGAGGCGTTGAGAGTGTCACTGAAGATCTTGATTTGATATGCCACTTTACCATCTCTCATACATGCATCTTGCATGGTTCGCACCAACTGATGCTTGATTCCCAGTCCTTTTTCTCTATGGAACAAATGATCAAAGGGGCTTTAATTTCTTATTCATTAGAATAGACAAATTAATTAGGGACTTTCATTTTTACACAACAAAATGGTGCAATAATTGATTCTCTTTATTATGAATTGAATGAGTTTTGGTTGGTTAATGTTTTCATTCAAAATATCATATTCAGATTGAATATGAGCTACAAGTTTAAACTAGCAACTACAACAATTAGAACTGATTTAAAGAGCATTAATGATGATTCTTGCGAGCATAGATGAGACCAAGATGAGCGGAAAACCAAAGATTATGAAAATAGGATTACAATTCAAACAAACAAAATGCACAAAGAACACTCGTGAACATCAACGCAAATACTCTATGCTTAATCAATTAATACAAATACTTCATTGATGATGGAAAGGAATTGAATTATTTTTGAATACGGGGTCTTGAATTGAGCGAGAATCGAGCAAAAATCAAAGAAGAAGGTGGTTGGACTTGGCGAGAATCAAAGAAGAAGATGGTTTGAGCTTTGAAGATGACAAGTCCACAATGTGGTGGTGTTTCGTCTACTACCATGACGATTTCGTTAAAAGTAACGCGGGAGGATCTAATGTAGGACAAAATAAAAGATCAAGGGCTTAAATCAACAAATTGATAGTTTAAGGGCCAAACCTAAAAAAACCTTCAAAGTTTGAGGGCCATTTAATAGGTTTTGCCTAATAATAAAATAGACAAGATTTAGAGGAATCGTTTCCTTATCTGTAATCTTTGGGTTAATTTCTCTCACAGTCGCCCAACTTTATGAAATATAACGTTTTAATCACAAAAGTTATTTTTTGTAACACAAAAATCACAATCTTTTTAAAAATCTTGCAACCGCGGTCACCAAAACCCTTTTTCAGTTAATTTTTTGGCGAATGTGCCAATGTGGCAATGATGTGGGGCAACATGACAATTAAGGGTCAAAAAGACCACTCTAAATTGAGTAACTTTTTTAATTTCGTAAAAAAAAATTTCGAAAATCCTTAACCCAAAAGACTGCAATACTTATGTTTAGTTTTTTTTTTTTTTTAAAAAAAAAAAAAAATGTTAAAACCTTGACCTGATTCTATCTAGCTTTTTCAACTTTTTTCCATATGTTGTTTTAGGGGTTGTAATGAATTCATGTTAGCTAGCTCTCTCGTAGCTCTTTAAGCTTTTTCTTTGGTATGCATGCTTTCCATTTTGATGTTTTCAAATTATATGATATTGATACAACTCTTAATTGATCCTTTTGTTTATTAATACATGTTTGCATTGCATTGCAATTTTTGTTTTTCTTTTTTCTTTTTCTTTTTTTTGGAGATGTTGTAGGTGATGTGTTGTTGTAAAATCATTTGCTGCCTCCGTGGAAAAGGAGAATAATGTTTAAGATGATGTAGAAATGAGTTCAGTGCCAAAGCAAAAATCTCATCTTTTTTTGAGTTCATAAATTTTCTTTTTCGAGATTGTCGGGATTGAGATTTTGAAATAAAAAAAAGTTGCCCGATTTGGATGAGGGTCTTTTTGACTTTTAATTGTCACATGGTGTCATGTCATTGCCACGTTGGCACATTCGCCGAAAAATTAACCGCTAAAGGGTTTTGGCGACCGCGGTTGCAAGATTTTTAAAAGGTTTATGACTTTTGTGTTACAAAAATAACTTTTGTAACCAAAACGTTATAATTCATAAAATTGGGTGACCATGAGAGAAATTAACCCATAATCTTTCCTTGTAAGTTTATTTATATATTTATGTGTACCATGATGTGGATATAAAATTATAAACACATCCAAATGAATAAAAAAATTTGTTTTGTGCAATATTTAAATTTCATCAACCCACCTCAAAAGATCACTTATAAATCTTTTGACTAGTCAACTAACACTTTGATTTGTACTTATAAATCCTTTGATACTTTTTACCTACGTAATTAGCAAATTAAGACGAACATAATAACTGAAGGCATTAAGGGTGGGCATTGGTCTCTGTAAAATTGCCCAAACCGAATGATCTGGTCTGTTTTTTTAAAAAAAAACTTGTGATTTGGAGGTGGCTTAAAAAACTTGAAACCTGTGATTCAGTGGTATGGTGGTGGTTTTCATTTACAGAAAACTGCGATTCACCAAACCGCAAAAATCACCTCCAAACTTAGAATGAATTGGAATAAAGTTAAAGCCTTTTCATGTTAGTTTTAATTTTTTAAATGAACTTAGACTCGTAATTTTTATTGAGTCCATGTGTTTCATTGTGTTTTTGACCATCTTTGGTGGATGGTCGTCATGTATAGACATATATTTTGTTGATGGACTTGTATGGAATTGTTGATGGACTTGTATTGTATGGAATGTGTGACTTTTTAATTTTTGTTGAAAATAATATATCTCAGAAAAACTGCAAAACCAAAGACCAAACACGGAATGTGACTTTAATTTTTTTGCAAAATAAGCAAAAAAACCACAAAACCCTCAATTTGATGGCGGTTTGGTGGTGAAAACCATCAAACCGTGGTTTGCCCACCCCTAGAAGGCACGTTTTGAAAACGCGCTTTTAAAAGTTCATCCACCTGATCAATGTTGATCAATCAAAAGGGTTATAAGCGCAATTTTTTTAAGAAATTAGGTCAAAAGTGTATATCTTTTGCCACCATGTATAGATGTGAGAAAAAAATCCCTTAATCCCCCATATATTGTCCTAGTACCATATAAATAGTGTTCAATTATATTCACTTTCCATACATTTCCACGCAAAACCATCAAACCAAGCAAGGTCCCCCGCCCGCACACACACAAGCACAACACAGTACTCTTAACGACAAATTAAACAAGCCAAATCACAGTAGTGAATACTTACAATCAAGTAGAACTACTAATGAAAATCCATGCATGATCGCAAATGTGCAATATTAACTAATGTTGAGGACAAGAGGCTGGAGCGAAGGCAAAAGGGCCCACAGTGAAGAGAGAGAAGGGCAGCCGTTGAGCTGATGAATGATCTGACGGTGGTTTTTGGTAGTTCAAGGTGGCCCCACTCATCCCTAGATGAAGATCAGTGGCTTTGCTGCATGAATCCAATGGTGATGACACTAGGAACACCTTGCACTTGTGTGCACCGTAGTTTGTCACCATTTTCGCCCCTTGTACCAAAAAGTACCTGCGTAGACAAACATAATCCATGCATGTAATCAATTTAAATTGTCAACAATGCTACATCATCATCAAATTAATTTGTGTTGTTGGATGAGCCTCGACACACGTTATTGTGCATGATTTGAGACAAATCAGACAACATGCATAAATCTTAAACTCCTTGACATGAACCAAAAACCAATTGATTTGAGTGGCTAGGGACTAGGGAGTCGGTTTCCTTTAGCAAGTTTCAAGTTTCGAGTCTTGTGAATAGTTCACGTGAACAAATTATATTAGAAAGGCCACTCTTCATTTGCGGCCGCCCAATAGTGCCCGTGCCCGAGCTATGAATTAATCGACATGGTTGGCACCAGATGCACGTGACTCGAGGCAAAATTTGACAACAAATGAGGGGCTTGTACACTGTTGATATTTAAATTCATGTCCATGCAGCTTTACCCTACCCATTCTTGTCTGTCTTGGCCTCTTGGCTTTGAGGGTATTTTGTGTTGTTGCACTGCAATCTCACAACAGCCCCTAAATCAACAAACCTCATCACATTAACAATCAAATCAATCAACAAAATCAACATACATATAGTAAGCTAAAATCAATAAATTTCATGCATACCTTGAAGAGGAGAGGCTTCAAGAAGGGTTTCAAAGCCTGGGTACTTGCAGGGCTTGCAGTAAACAACTCCTTGAACAGCCACAAGAGTTCTTTTCATCCCACTTGGTTCTCGACTTGCAACAACATTTTCAGCAAATGTTGTTAAAACAAGCATCACATTCAGACTCAAAAGCAACAAAGCATTAGAGACAAGACCACCCATTATTTCTTTCTTCATTATAGTGTATATAAGAGATTACCATGAGAGACACTCGTATATAAGGAGGTCTCAATTAATACTGAGAGAAGAGACAAGATTGATTGACTTTTGTTTGGGCTTGTTGAGGCTTTTGGAGAGTTATGTTTAAAGTGGAAATTTAAGAATATTGACAAGTGTAGTTTGAGCTAACATGCAATGAGAGTTGTGACTGCAATGTGGCGCATGATAGGCAAAGCAGAGACAGTGAGGCCAGTTGATGCAAAGGTTGAGAAGGAAAGAAAATGACAAAGCTAGGTTGAGCAAATTTATGTGCTCCCAGTGTTGGTTAGCATGTAAGTTTGTCAGTGCTGCTATGCAAAAATTTGAATCAAAGGTGGACCAAGGACCTAGATTCACAGAGCACCTAAAAAAGGGACCCAATTCTTTAAGATAAAAACATCAATAGTGTCGCTGCTAGATTACATGATTAGAGGAAGATCAATTATGAAGAGCTTTTGGTGTTTAAGTCATGTGATCAACAACAAACAAGGCTTCAGTGCATAGATCAAACGCTTCCACTCTACTCAATAAAATATAATTGATATTATGCTTTTATAATTCTTTAGATCCTTCCTAATTAAAGCATTTTAAGTCTTATATCATCAATTTTGTTTAATTCCTATTGTGTCAAATTTCTAAACTGGGGCATTTACAAGACATCTTGATAAGTTCAAACTACCACAACATCAGTTCCCTAATTTTCTAACTGGAGCATGTGATTAGTTCAGGATTTTTTTTATTTTTATTTTAAGATACAGGTTCCAATGTGATGATAAATGCACACAATGGGATATAAAGTAATTTGGTCATCTACTGAATTTCAAAAAATGAATGCCAAAAAGAACGTAAGAGAAAGCATGTGTGGGAGATGTCTTCAATAGTTGTTTTGTAAGATCAATCAACAGAGTAAAAACTAAAGATAAAATGCACAATATACACATTGAAATTGTTTATATCTTCAACCAAGAGCTATAATACACAAATAATTACATAATATTGAGGAAATGAATGAGAAGAATCACACAAAGTAAACTATCAACAAGAATATCCTGCCAAGTCTATAAAATCGTGGATGTACCTCTTGCTTGGATTAATTTGCTTTTATTTTGCATCCCTTTAATGTTTAGTCAGAACAGTTCCGAGTATGTTCTTGATTTAGAGCCAGCAACGACGAAAACTAGAGCTTCATTTAATTTTAAGGTCATTGCAACGCCAAAACTAGATGTTCGCTATTTCCAATTTTCCAGTTTTCTCAGTAGGGAACTTCTCCCTGAAAGCACTTAAATGTTGCAAGTCATCAGTTCAGGAAATGTTTTCTATATATTATAGTGTCTAAAAGCTTTGCAGCTACTAACTCGTTGTCGGGTTATCAGCTTTTCCATCTCTATCCAAGTTCGTATTGATATGCGATGGCAAATTTCTTGACAAATAATCATCCCTGAAAGTTTTATTGCTGTTCCACTGGGACATGAACTTCTCAACCTAATCACACAAATGAGAAATACAGCATAAGCCAATATTGCTATATTTGAAGAACATTCATAATGATCTGCATAGCAACAAACATAATGACTCCACAACCTCTTCGTAAGATAGCTCTTCCAAAGACGCTATGTCCTTCTTTGCAGCAAGTGCTCGAGCGTCTCTTAAAAGCAAACGGTTTTTATAGTGGCATGCATTCTGAGAAACCAATAGAAAACACCATGAATCAAGATTAAACACAAACGAGATAAAAGGAAATCAAAAGCATACAATTTTCACGCAAGGAAATCAACCTATCTGAGAAGAAATTCAGGAATAGCTTTGGATCACTATTCCAGTGCATCCAAGGAAATCAACAACATCAAAGCCTCAATCCATATTAATTGGGTCGGCTACATGGATCAAACTCTATAATGCCACTCAATTTTATGCACTTGATGCAAATGCATCCAACAAAAGCAACATCTCTTTAATAATATCAAGTCATGGTCATTTTAAATGTGCAGAGAATTTTCAACCAAAAAAAAAAATATGCAGAGAATACAAGGTACCAAAAAGTGCAACAGAAATTTGATACAGCAAAACTTATTATTAATTGATTCATGAGATGATGAGAATTTATGTGGAACCACATCTGATCTCAATGTATTTTACTATACCATAAACATGCTAAGACAATTGTAGAGAAAAAGCAACCTAGGAAACAAAGTTAAGACAATTTTATCACGACGATCGATCAAAAGAAATATTCAGAAAATGATGAAAGAAGCCAACACCTGTTCATCACTAAGCCTTCTTAATTCAGCAAGGCCTTCATATGCTTCACCCCTTTTTCTGTCCGCGAATGCCAATTCCTTTTTCAACGATTTGAGTTCCCTCTCTATTGCCTTGTGTTGCTCCTTCATCAGCTTGATTTTCCTTGCAAGCTTATGTTTCTTCTCTTTCACATCGCGTTGTTGCTCTTCCAATAACTTGGTTTCACCACAATCAAAGAACAAAGTATTTCAGAACTCAAAGCAACAAAGCCATCAAAACAACACATAAAAAGACACAACGAACAAAAGAAATTCATCATTTGAACCTCATATTGGACAAATCCATTTTGACCCTCTAGAGCCAAAATCTTCTCTCTCCTTGCAGCAATAGCTTTAACCTTACTCCTAGTCCCTTCAAGCTGCTTTATCTCTCTAAGCAGCAACCTCTCATCATCAAATGATTCAACTCCATAGCTTTCAGATCTCAACCGATAACGCAAGCTAAGAATCTGTCTCGAAGATCCATCACAAATACATCCAAATCAGTTCAGCAGAAAAAAAAAATTAAATTTTTTTTAAAAATCCATCATTTCCACTGTTCTTGCCAATCAGAACTTACAAGATCATTTAATTCTTCCTCAGATGAACACAAATAAACACCTCCATTTTTGCTTCCACTTTTTTTAGTCCTCTGCAGATGCAACTTTGCAAGTTTTTGCACTGAAGCATCTTTTTGCCACCAACTTTCTTTAAGAAAACCGCGGTACAGATTCTCCTCACTCATTAAAGGCCTCAAATTGAAGATTATTTCAGTCAGATCGTCCTGCCCAGAAATCAAAATTGGTTCAAATGTTCAAAAAACACAAATCAATTGCAAAACCTGAATTACCCTTGAAGGGGTTCAAAGATGCTACCAACTATATCAACTACAACAACCAATTGTGCTATCATTTGAAGAAAATCAATGAAATTGAACCAAAAATGGATGGATTGAAATATTTTACCAACTATATCAATGAAATCACAATTGGTTCTAATCTATGAAAAAACACAAGTTAATTGCAAAATCTTAAATACCCTTGAAGTTGAAAGATTTTTACCAACCATATCAACTACAACAATCAACAATGCTATCTTTCAATGAAAATCAATGAAACTATAAACAAAAACAACAGTGGGTGTGGGTCAATGAAGTACCGCTTTGAAACTGATTTTACTCTCAATCTCCAACCGAGCTTCATTTCTCTCCTCCACTAGCTTTTCAGCTTCTTTGACTTTCAATTCCAGTTCTGGGTCTTTGAAAATGGGGTATTTGGGGAAGTAAAAACTTCGGATTTGCTTACTCTTTTGGGGATCCATTGATGGGTCTTCATCTACTTCGAAATCTCCATCTGCCCTTTTTTCTGAACCGGATTTGGAGGTGTCATTGATGTTGAATTTCTCATTGGAAGTCTCATCCAAAGAAGGCTCATCACTCTTTGATTGTATTTGTGTTGTATTAGAATTTGAAACTTCAAGACCCATTTTCCATGTAATCAGTTGATGAAAAAGTTGATTAAAGAGCAGCACAGCTTAATCAAGTTATTTATGCTTCAAAGGAAAACCCATTTGATTAGTATTTGTTGTTAACAAATATTAATATTATACTTTTGAGACATGAAGCATAAATTCATAGATAATCAATATACAGGGCAATTGATTATATATTCGTATTTTACCGAGTCATCGATAACTAATGAAATTCTTATTTTGCCTCCAAAAAAAAAAAAAACTTAGTAAAAGTGCCACTATTGAAGACAGTAATTCTGACTCTAATTGTTAAAACTTGTCTTCGGCAGCAATTGGCGTAGTCGTCACGACGTCACCTGAGCGGCTCGTTTTGGTCACACAAAATCTCTAAAATTATGAGAGGGATAAAACTCACAATTATGAGATTTTTCACAAAAAAAAAAAAAAAAACTTTCTACTTGAATTAGTCTAACATACTTTATATATTTACAACTATGAGAACCACAAAAATACTCATATTATGATAACCTCATTTATAATCATTAGATTCTAATCCAACACATTAATCTATGAATCATAAATGCACAAAACATTTAATGTACAACACATTTGGAGGGGTTCGCATGACATGAGTATGTATTTACGCTCTATTGTAAAATTTCTCATATATATTATGGTGGTGTTATAGGCATCTCATATATATATTAAATGTATTTTACACGAGATACCCCAATACTTTGGGTTGCGTTTAGCACACACATATTTTATTATATCTCTTTTTTACAAGACCAACATGAGTATAACCAGATACTTTCTCCAATTTTTTATTTTTTTATTTTTTTTTTTTTTTTTTTTTTTTTTTTTTTCCAACGACCAAGAGATGCCTACTCCTTCTCATTAGAGATGTTTTGGATATATTAAATGTATTAAGGTCAACAACCCTTTTTTATTGTAAAATATTCACTCATATTCCTAACAAAAAGAAATGCCAAGTAACCAACTAAATTGTTGAGTTAGGTCAAGACACGCATGAATGTTCCTGTGCTTGGGCACCAAGAAAACTCTATGAAATATAATACCAAGTCAGCGTTTTCAATCAATGAATTAGTTAATTAATCTAGAACGTAGAGCATCTCCAATAATAATGTAGATTTAGAGTATGAATTGATGTTAAATCATGGATGTGGGGAGGATGTCTATCTTAGGTGACACTAGAAGGACATTTAAATTTCAAAATGATCTCTAATAGTAATGTGAATTTAGACCATGGATTATGACTTTTCTTTTATCTTCATATGGATAATGTCTTTTATTTTATCTTTTTATTTTTTTCTTTGAGGGCTATTATGTCTTTTTCTTTATTTCTATAACTAAAAGCGATGACGTGGTAGTAGAAAAGATGTCTACCACAATTTCTACAAGTAGACATTAGGGTAAACACCCTCTATTTAAATTCCCTTCGCATCACCTAGATATTATCAAGCCATGGTCCCATTAGAGAGCATTTTTTAGATTGGATGTGGATTGTGTCCTTAGTGGATTCATTTTCACCTCAATACATAGACCATTAGATATGCTTTTAGGTGTACTGTATCCACTATATCAAATAACTTGAGCAAAAAGTAAGCATCAATTCTTGTTTACTATACATTAGATAGAAGAAACACTTGGTACGTTATTTATTTATTTATTTTATCTTTTTAATAATCAAAGATATCCGAGTCACCGCGGTAAACCCGACTAATCCCTCGAGAGTTAAGAGGGTGCATCTACCACTAACTCAAAAGGTCGAAAAAGAAAATAATGCGAAATTGTTGCGAATCGCGCAATCCCATCATATATGCATTAGTCGGAATAGTAAGATCCCCACCACTTGAAGGCTAGTCACACTTGGTTATCGAGCACAAAAATTTAATGAGAACAATAATTTTACCGACTTAATTACCTACATCGATCTATTCAACTTTAATGTTTCTTTTATTCTTTTCCATGATCAGTGGTGGAACCATAAAATTTAGTTTGGGTACTCATTAGCTCGATCTACCTAACGTGAGTCGAGTTTGAGTTGTAAAGCTAATATAAACTCAACTCTATTTGAGAGTTTTTTTTTTTTTTTTTTTGGACTTAAGGGGAGTTGAAGTCATGATATTCTTAAACCTTGCCTTTTAAGGTTCGAGGGGCGGGAGCGTTAAGGGGGCGGGGTAAGGGGCAGGAGCAGGGAAATGGGCGGGTTGTGGTGCGTATAGAGGGACTTGGGGCGGAAGGCCTCTAGTTTCGCCACCGTTCAAGACTCACAATGAATTCCTACCAACTATTGAGTGGCTCACCGGTATGAGTACATGGGGTGCTCGGGGTTCGATCCCCATCAAAGGCAAGATGTCGTTGCTTTCTTATCAGAAAAACAATGATTCCTACACTAATCATTAATTTCTCCAAATTTACAAGATCATGCTATGTTCGCATCAATCTCTCCACTTAGGCCTGAAAAATAAAATCTCTCCACTTGAAACTCCTCCCAACTTATTGCATAGAAGTGCTCTTACAGCAAATTTACCTGTTTTGCCCTGTTATGGAAATTGTCATTAAAACTCATTAACGTTTATAACTGAAGTTATATGAGGGGAAACCAACTAAGTGTGACTCACTAATTTGTTAGCATACAACTTGAAGATTCACTATAATTTAGTTGGTCAAAGATTCATATTCTGCTTGCACATTATAAAGTCACACGTTTCGATACGAGACTATTATTTAAGTCAACGCATCTCCAACATGATCAACCTAATTATGGTGAATCTTCAAGTTGTATGTCTAGAATCTCAACTTCAGTTATGATTAAACATTAATAAGTTGTACCCTAAAGTCTCGGCCAAAAGCCACAACATGACAATACCCATGGCGAGTGCAAAACAGGTAAAAGAAGATGAGATGTTGGCCTCATAATGAACTCTTCAACAAAGAAACGAGGATGAAGAAAATACACATTTTTTCAAGAACAATAAGAAAAAAAAAAAAAAAAAAAAAACCTTCTTCGCCGAAAACACAACAAAAAAAAAAAAGAAGCAATCAAATCAGCGCTTCAAGAAACGATTTTTATAGACAGAGAGGATTGGAGGGCAAGAGAGAGATTTTCATTCTTTTGTATTGGCTTATCTTTGTACAACTGTAGTTTATTTTTTTTTTTTTTTTGATAAGATGTACAACTGTTATAACGGTCACTTATGGTTGCACCGACCTATCCAAAACCCCACGATGCCCCTAATAAGTTGACATATTCGTTAGGGATAAACCAACATCAATGCATTAAACACGTAGCGGAAACATAATCTATCAAAAACGCATTAATCTTTTCCATCGATAATAATGTATTTAACAATCGAACTACACAATATGGTCTTGTGATGACCTTGCAAAAGTTGATTGGGGTTCATGTAGGTCTAAGCCAGGCGGGGCCCAGTTTGTGGGAATTGGGCGGTCACAAATAGTAACTCATAATTAAATAAGGACATGGACTTTGAGCCAAAAAAAAAAAAACCCAACAATATTCCAAATATGTCCTAACTCCAAACCAAAGCAATCCCATATTATTGTTCCCTCCCATGTCCCAACTCGCTGAATCACAAAAATCTCTTCAAAATCGACCGATCTGGGCAGACCCCATTTCGGATTAACAAGCAAATCAATGAAAACTAGCAGAGATGTTTGCATTTAGGGTCTGATTGGAGATGGTTTTGATTTGGAGCAGAGGAGGCCATTAATGGAGATTTAAAAGGTACTCTTTTTGTTTAGTTAATTTTTAATAGATGAATGAAGCTTCCTTTATCCAAAAAAAAAAAAAAAAAAAAAAACACTTGTAGTTTTAACACTTTTTGTTCCCTTTTAACACAAAATTGTAAAATTGGGTACAGATGGAGTGATATGATCAAAATCTTAAAAAGGGTTTCAAGGATCATTGGATTAGTGTACTTGTTGAATTTGAATGGAGTTTTTCTTGATACCCAGATTAGAATTTTAGCAAATTAGGTGGTTTTAAAAGTTTTTTTTTTTTTTTTTTTATGAAGGTTTGGTGGGTGCCCTCCATTTGCTATGATTGTCATTGTTTCATATTAATTTCTAAGACGGCCTACAAATGCTTTATTTTTTTCAGCTTTGGATGCCATATAATATTGGGTGGTTTGGACACCTCCAAAGACGGCCTACAAATGCCCCGCTAAAAAACTTGACTCACTAGAAACTGAAGAAATTAGATAGTGTAGAGGTAGACCGATGCTAAGTTGGGACGCTTGATTAGGATGGATTTAAAGGAATTGGAAAGCACACTATCAATTACTCTAAATCGAGTGCAATCGAGTGCAATGGAAGAGTTTGATCCATGTAACCGACCCCAACTAATTTGGGATTGAGGCTTTGTTGAATGATAGATATAAGTGGGAAGTCTGCCCACATTATTACTTGACATACTGTCTGGCCATTTTGCGGTTTAAAAGGGCATTATGGAAAATCAGCTGTGGGGTTGTGAATTGGTCTGCTGGTGAAGTGAAGATGAATTCGAGGATGTTATGTCACGACCAGACTTTGTTTTTTCTATGTTTTATTCATCACATTGATATAGTTTCTACATGAACTAGGTCGTGTGGTTTCCAATTTTGATTATATATATTGGGCTTACACATAGTACTGTTCTTGCTATTTCCAACTCCATGCTTGCATACCATGCTATATATTACTTTTCATGCTATATTCAAGTCTACAATTCTAGGAATTGCATTGATATTCATGTGAACAATTGATCAAATGTTCGAACTTTAGAGGAACATTTGCTCTTTCTAAGTACCTTGAGATGGATATAACTTGTTTTTGATAAGAAACCAACTTACAACACCCTCAACCTTGCCTTTGCTAGTGACGCCTCATCCATCTCACTGGAGATGCTTTGACGATCGAGATGGATATAACTGGCAGGAATGACTTGTCGTGGAGGAATAAAATGCCAATGTTCTCTTTTCATCCACAACCAAAATGAAGATTAGCGTTACACATTGAGTAGTGAAGGGCCAAAGACATGAAATAAAAGTTGGCTTGGGCACAATGGACAGCTGACCGAACTACAATAGCTTAAGAATTTGTGAGAAAAAAACTACACAATTCAACCTAGTAAATTTTATTACTTGAATTAGCTTGAAACTGAAGCTGTTTGAAATTTCAGGAACATCGATAACGTCATTCTACTCTACCTTTGTGTAATTGGAAGTGTCTCAATTGGGATCTCCCTGATTCGCAACAATATTTTCTTTATTGAAATGTGTTACATGAAGCAATGCTAAGTCTATTACAGAAGATCCAGTTTTCTTGATTATAAGATCTCTCTTATGAATGCAATTTGGAATAATTTGGCTGCTAGTTCATGCCTATCATCTTATTTTCAGGAAGGCGACCAGTAAATAGGATTCTGAAAGTAGAAACTATGGTTAAAGGAAAAGGTGAAACATGCCATGATGTCAATGATAAACCAAAGATAAGAATTTTCATTTTATGTCCGAATCATATCTTTTGGAAAGTACCCTGCCATGAAGGAAGGGCGTTGATGAGACATAAAATAATTTGCCGGCTCTTTACGACTACTTGAATAAGATATTCCCAAACTAGATTAGAACTGCATTTCTATTTCTAGAAATCGATATTCGTTGTAAATAGTTGATTTGCTTGATCTTAAAGAGTGGGGGCCTAGCTAAAAGAATCTTATCTACTTGTCTTCCAAAATATATAAACGCTTTCAAAGTGTGTAACTTAATATACCCTAACAATGCTTACCAACCTAGACATGTTGTTAAAGAAGATACCTTCATTTTCATCAATATAATGTCCTTTACTGCAAGACTTGGGGCAGTGTTCATCAGTTTACCAGTAAAGCATGTACTACACAAATGCCAATAAATTCATCAGTGATCCATATATTTCATTGATATCATGAAAATTGTAAATTAAATTTTCTTTTCTTTTTCTTTTTTGGGTTTTTTCCTAAATGAAAATGTAATGTCTCTGTTTACACAGAATGTTTCTGTAGGCACAGACAGGTGCTCTGTATATATGAGTGCTATGGGCACAAATACGAGCTTTTTGTCTTGGCACAAATGTAAATCTGTCCAGCAGATTATGTCGTGGCCACAGACAGTAGCCCTGTATATATATATATATATATATATATATATATATATATATAAGTGTTGTGGGCATAGATACGGGTTGCTGTCTTGGCGTAAAGAAAAACAACAAGAAAAATAAATCGCAGAAAATAAATAACACACAAATTGTTTACGCAGTTTGGACCTCCGTCCTACGTTTGCGGGGCCACGCCCAAGTGTAAAATCCACTAAGTAATAAAGAGTGATTACAACTTATACAACAGGACTCCTCACTTGTTTTCTCTCAAGTTGGTGATCCCTCACCAAGTCCTACTGTACTAATCACTCCCCCTATCTCTAGGCTCTTACACAAGCATCTCCAAGATCCCCTTGGAGTTCGAGATAGTCCGAGATCCCCTCGGAGTGTAGGCTAAGTCCCCTTAGCCGGTGTGTATGTGAATACAACACGTGAGATGGTGCTCTTATGCTCACTTTTGCTTTTACAATAATAACTCAGCAAAAACAGAGTGATTAAAAAACAGTACAATGGCTGATGAGCATAGAACAATATATAGGGAAGGCTTGTGGACGTTTTTGACTTCGTTCCTTCTCATTCAATGAATTGGCACCAAGGTGTTTTAGGAAACTTCTTTGATTGATATCTTTGATTGGAATCTCGAGTTTCCTTGTTCTTGGATTTGATTGCGATACAACGGGTTGTCCTTCCTTGTTTGCGGATTCTTGCCTTTCCATAGAGATTCACAAGATATCTAACGATCTTGCATATATACTGGATGCTTATGTGGCGGCTTACATGGCAGAGCTATACAAGGAATGCCTCAATTGATTTGTTAGTAGCGCATAATGTAATTCAATAGCCCGTGACACTCAAAGTGTGACACACAATAACAACATTAAGGGACTTTGTATTTCAACACTAAATATATGTAACTTATTGGAAGAGTTTAATCCATGTAGCCGACCCCAATTAATTTGGGACTGAGGCTATATATGTAACTCATTTGTTTTTCTCTCTTTTATTGTTGCAATATTATACTTTGCCTGAATGTACTGTAAGCGTTCATATCAGTGCTGCATCTTAAAAATGAAGTAGAAATCATATGCCCAGAGTAACAAAAATAAATGTGATGTTTATCATTAAATTAATACTACATATACATGCTTAAATCAATAGTGTGAAGGGCATTTGTTGAATTCGCGGACAAAGTTCTTCAGTCTACTGCTTATTCTTTCAGTTTCATATTCAACAGAAGGTGCTGCTACCTGAAAACAACATAGAAAATGGAAAATAATGAATATGATAGATTACAAGTATCTACAAATTGTTCAGCAAATATAACAGATAGAATAACCAAATATGAACTTTTTTTAAAAATATGAAAAATAAGTAATTAGTGGATGACCTCTGCATGGATTGTGTGAAAGATATAGTCGTTCGCAATGGAAAAATTGGCATTTACAGTGATAGCTTCTTCTTCATGAAGCATGCCGATGATCTTGAAGAAAAGAGATTGACAGTCCATCCCGCTTACCAGTACCACTTCAAGTAAAGACCCAGAACAATGGATCTCTATTTGGGGAGGCCTCCCACCCGTTGTCCCGCTCATGCTTCTGCTGCTGTTAATCCCCATTAAGTAGTTCTTTTTCTCCTTCATGCGCTCTAATTTGTTTTCTAATTTCTTGATATAGTTTACTGCCTCGTCCAGTTGATTAGATAGTGGCATCACCCCCTGTGAATTCAGTTGGCTCTTATTAATTACTAATTACTAATTGCAAATTGCTTCTATCAGTAATCAAAAACGAAATCCGCAAAATGGGAACTCGTTTGATCAGTGAAGAAGTTGATGAAAGTAGGCTAAATCTTTTCAACTAACAAGCATCTCAGGAAAGCATCCAATAACACAATATGATCAAACTCAGCTAATTGATGTAGTTGCTAATTATGCAATTTGTTTGGATAAAATGATAATAGATCCATCATCCATGTACATTATACAACCTAGCTAGCTAGCAACCATGTTAATGCAAGGATATATATGAAAAAACTCACCCTCGAGTTGAATAGACAATGCATTCTCAATAGAGATTAAGAATATATATATGATTCTTATGATGAGTATATATGCATGCACATGCTTATCCACTTATTTGCCTACATATATGCATGAAGAGTGGTAGAAGTACCTTTGATTTGTGACTAGGTGGTATAAGAGAGTTGAGCTCAGAATAGAGGGTCTTCATTTGATTTCTCCTGTTCTTCTCCACAGTTTTCCTATCAATCTTCGACGAACGTTGCTGTTGCTTCTCCATCTGTTTTGCAACTGACATCCAAAGCTGGAGTATGCTATCTCAGAGGCTTTTATTTGAGTGGGAGCCAAAGAGAAAGTGCAAAGGAACAAATTATAATGGTTGACTGACTTGAGGTTGGTGCGGTTAGTTATTCACATTCGGTTCCCGTCATCTTTGAGTATTTGATTGTGTCTTTAAACAGTATGAACTTGCGCAACTAGGCTCAAGCCATGTCATTTAAGCTTTAACTAGGCAAAGTCACCCTTAATTTGATTGCGAAGTATTTAAATCTTGCAACATTACGATCGCAGATCACAGATCATCAGAATAGAAGATGAGAAGATCAGATATGTCCTTGGATGCTTATATTAACTAATCTCTCATCTTAAGAAATATTATGTTTCCTTATTTAGGAAACCGTAACTCCTAATATTCATATCATTGCCTTAGTTACAGCAGTTTTAGAGCATTCAATATCGAACCATGTACCCGGTTTTCAAAATTCAACTCATTCATCTGCTGGTGAGTGATTCAGTGTTCTCAATCGGGGTACTTCACTACTTATTCTTTTATTACTTCTCTCATTGACAAAACTACTTATTACTGTTCTCTCGCATTGTTGGGATTGAGCTTGTTACAGTAGTAGAAAAATATGCTCCCAGTAGCCTAACTGACAATCAGCTATGCAAGGCAACGATATAAGACAGATATTATTATGATGAAAGTAATTAAAGTTGGCACTGGCATTTGTTCATATTGCTAAAAGTATTTTGTATTATGCGGTTGCCGAGCACATGGAGAACAGCGGAAAGATGATTGTCTCTAAAGTAGCTTTGGCTTGAATTACATCGACTTCCTGTTCATTAAGTTTCTGTTGAGAGAGAAAAGAGTGTTAATCTTCTATCCAAAATGAGTCATTGTGCTTTAGACTATGTGGCCTATCTTGGAATAAAGGAACAAATCCATTAAGTTCAAACTGTCAACTTTTTTCATAGTTGAACAGTGGGAATTGCTGCTTTTCAATGGATGAGTAGTGAGGAGTACTGGAAAACTTTAAGGGACTTGTTGCTTCAAATAGAAACACACTAAGTGCTTTGCTGTCAAAACTGTCTAATGGGGTGCATTGTGTGAACTTTTTTAGATTTTGAAGTGACTGAGAACCTGTTCTATACCCTTTTGTTAGATTTAGAAACTGTAGAAATTTGACGAGGTAGGGGCACACCAAAGTTAACATGAGATGCATTAATTAGGAATGATTTGAATGGTTTGAAAAGCTCACCATCAATTGCGCTTAATCGAGCACAATGGAAAAGTTTGATCCATGTAGCCGACCCCAATTAATTTGGGACCGAGGCTATGTTGTTGTTGTTGTTGTTGTATACATGCAATAAAATCAGTTGATGGATGGTTTCCAACCCATTATACTTTATCATTATGGGAAGTGATTGGCGACGTACTTTCGACGCACAAATTGTTAGGAGTTTTTGCTTGATTAATATAATTGAGACAAATAATTAACAAAAAAACACATCTTCTAAAATAATTCCCAATATAACACACTTAGTGCCACGTAGGCTGCCACATCACGCGCCATGTGGAAACGAAATGACTGTGCAAGGGGGAAATCGTGAGTGGAAATCACGTTTTGTGAAAGGCGTGATTTCCACTCACGTTTTGCATATAGTGGAAGTCGTGACTTGCAGTCACGACTTCCCTTCACAGGAAATCGTGACTGCAAGTCACGATTTCCTTTATTTCGGGAAAAAAAAAACAGTGGCAACTGTGGCAACCAAAAAAAAAAACAGCAGGTGTTTAAAACCAAATGAAACAAACCCAAATAACAGCAGGTAAACAAACCATATGAAACAAACCCAAATGAACGAATTGTCGAGCTTAAATCCTCAATTTAATGTCTAACTTTTAATCGTTCTAATGGTAACCATCCGTCAACCAGATGAAACAAACCCAAATATGAAAATTAGGAGGTTCTTTTCAAAAGTCCAAACATTGAGTAATTAAAATCCTTTGAGGTCCTTACATACCTCTAAGAATCAAAGACTTGCAATTATAGCAAAAAAACAAACCAAACATTGAGTAATTATAATCATTTGAGGTCCTTAAATTTACAAAAAGAATTGCTATAAATGACGCACTTGCAATTTGAAAAGGTACAAATGAAGATATTACAAGTTGATTGAGTACAAAGCAATAATAAAAAGAAGTCTTATTATTGTTAAAAACAAGTCCTATTCTGACCCCAAATAATGACTTCCAGTCTTACAACGTGTTCTCTTTACGACTCGGACATTACGAGTTAACGCTAATGGGACATTTGACTGCCCCATATCAGTAGGATTTTGATCATCTTCTCTCTGAATATCATCGATATCACGCATTCCACCTTCATGCGTACTTGTACTCTCAGAGAAATTCATCATTATTGGAGTTGCATTGAAATGGCGCGAAGATGTAGGTGCTCTGTCAAATGGAAAGGCTTCCGTAGCCTCGAATGCCATGTAGGGAGGAACTGATGGAGTATGTGGAGTCTCAAACTCATTGGGAGGTGCGATGACGTATACACTGGAGTGCCATGCCTCGAACGCGTATCATCATGAGAAGTATGATGAGAAGCTTCAAATGATGTGGGCACATTATGCATGCGATAATCCGCTTCGTATGCTAGATCAAAGTCGATGCAGCTACATCTCTAATGCGTGCAATCGACACGTCATCACCCAATGTCAACTGATGGATCGATGTCATTCCATGTGCCTACATATAAAATATGTAAGAACTTGTATGCGAAAGTAAAATGAAAACAACTATATGAAACTTCATGACTGGAAAAAAAAAATTGCACTTACCAATGCCTCAGCAATAGCTCCACGACGAGACATGAATCGTCGTGTAATGCGACGATACCATAGCATATACGGGTCGTAAAAGTCCAATGGCTCGTCTAATATTTCATCAGTTGCTATGTTGGAAGCACGTTCGTTCCACAAGCAAACATAAGCATTATGTTCTCGCACTCCAATCCTTATCCGTTTTCCTCTCAAGTCAATCTTATGTAATTCCATACTTGTGCTATGTAAATGAGGTATCCTTTGTTTCATACCGAATTGTCGCATGACTCTATCAGGATTGTACAGTTCGACAACACAGAAGAAAAGCAAAGGTGCCCTCGTTCGCCAAATTGCTCGACCACCGCTACAATATGCGGGCGGTGTCACTTATCACTTGTTTCGGATACGGTTCCCAAACAACTCGTAGCCATAAAAAACAACATTAATTGCATAAACGGTGTCATCAACAAGATGTTGACATAAGCACTTGTTGGAGAAAATGATTAAGTATATTTATCACTTCATCCAGGTCCTTGCATGTCAATCATTTCTCTCGTATTTTGTCGCACGTGCATCGATGTTCTGTGGTCTCCAACGCATGTCTCCACCTTTCCAAATGTACCAAACAACACAGAGCATGCATGAACAAATGGATGTAAATATACTCATATTGAAAATGTAATGCTAAAAAAATATTAATTACCTATGACCAAATGGAGGAGGTGGAAATAATGCTTCATTGTCTATCATGTCATCTCGAAGGTGGTTTCCCATAATTGGTGCGAGAAAAGGCAACCTATCCCATGCCCACAATTGCAATAAGATGACCAGGTCCTGCTATCTCGGCTCCATCAATGTCTGGTACGCAAGACATAAGCGTCTATATAGGTGAGCCAGAGTTGCACTACCCCAACTGTATTGTCCCGCCGCCTCAAAGTCTTCCAAAAATTGCAAATACGTGATGTGCACGAGATTGTTAGACTTGTCAGCAAATAAAGTTCCTCCAAGAAGTTGTAGGATGTACGCTCTTGCATAGCGTTGCACTTCCACATCATCAGCATCCTGTGGAAGGTTTGGAAACCATCTTGACAGGTTGGCGAATTTGAATCCGGCCACCAGTCCTGTTATTTTCGGGGAATGGAAAGCCCAGTTGTGTCAAGCATAATGCATTGTAATCTCCCTCTACACGACCAGTGATAGGTAATCCATCGACGGGCAACCCTAAGATGATTTGTACATCTTGAAGGGTAATAGTCATCTCGCCAACAGGAAAATGGAACGTGTGAGTTTCTGGTCTCCACCTCTCTACAAGGGCAGTGATTAGATGCCAATCAATTGAGATGAAACCTACTCGCGCCGTCCCATAAAAGCCAGCTGCGTGAAGATGCTCGACAATTCGTTCATCCAGTTGGACCAACCGATGTAGTGCAGCCGAATTCCGCCTGATAGTCAATATACCAGGCTCCTATGAAAATACGAGATATAAGTTACATTATTTAAAATACATACACGATGCTATAAAATTATGCAGATCGGCAAGAAGTCCTACCGGTCCATTCCATACTCGGGTAGATCTATGGAGAGCTTGCAAACTCAAAACCGAGTCATCTATAGGGCCAGGATCCATAGCGCGCTTCAATCCCAAATCATTACCAATGAAGGAACATGAGAAGTAGCAAACTACCAATAATGACAACATGAATAAGTAGGAAATGTTTAACAAAATTATGGAGATAATTCATCAACTACATTGACACTACTCATGAAAATATATCAAATGTTAGTCACAAGCATGACCTCAACGGTCGGGAGGCTTAGCTAGCTAAACTAAATGTCAGAGTGCTTGAATGAGCCTGTCACTATGAAGCACTCGGTGGTTGTTTGTTCTTGACGACGAGAGCAAGTGCGTCTATTGTGTCCATCCTGCTTACACAAACTACATCGCAGCGTGGTTGGGGTTTCTCTCCATTCATTCTCTCGTTGCATATGACGTGGTGTTTTTCGGGTTGCTTCTCCAATCCATCTCTGTGCGCAAACGTCGTTGTTGAGGACGACCTTTTTTTACTCGCTTTCGAGATGGATCTGCCAGTAACGAGTATGGAAGTCTAGCGCTTGGCCAATAATCTTCGTGGGGAATTGGTTGAAAATTCGCAGCATAACATTGACTGTACACAACCAATCTGTAGTATTCCTCAATGTACTGATGAGCATCAATGGCAACACTGGCGCAGACTGCTTGAACATGAGAACATGGAATGCCAAAACACTGCCATTTCATACAAGTGCATCTACGAGCCTCCAATTTCACTATTTGCTTGTTAGACCCTTTTCGCAAATGATAGCCACGTGGCGCAGTGACGACTTCAAATGTACCATTCTCGCGATTCACTAATGTCACATTGTGACCTCTAGAAGACTTTGCCCAATTTGACAACTTCTTCAACGCGTAACTTGTGTACACTTCGCCCCTTCCTAAGGCTGCACCTATTTCGTCTCGCCTTTTGTTGAAGTACTCCAAGACACGATAGAATGTCAGTTGCACTAACGCGGTGATTGGGTAAAATCGCGCGCCTTTAAGGACCCCGTTAAAGCATTCTACAGTAGTGACAAAATATGCATATATGTATTAGCATCTAAACGTAACAAATCAAAGATATTAAATAAACAATGGTAACAAATTATAGAGACGATGAATACCAGCTAGATTTGTAGTCATCCATCCGTAACGATATCCTTTATCGTATGCGTTCGTCCATTGTGCGCGATCAAGGTCATTAAACCACGCAATACATTCCGCATTCATTTCTTGAAGTTCTGTCATGACTGCCTTAAATTTTCGTGGTTGATGTTGTGCACCAGCTAAGTACACCATATCCTTTAATTCCTTGCTCCCGAACCTCATGTTAAAATTACTGCATATGTGCCGGAGACAAAATCTGTGGTGAGCTCTTTCACGTGTCCATCCATTTTGAGGATTGTTCATTGCCAACAATATACGGGGTGTCGATCGAAATGACACATATACCATCCCTATCATCACATGATGTCGCAAGCAAGCTATAAACCATCCAAATTTGTCTTGACTTTCCTCATCAACAATGGCAAATGCTAAAGGAAATACATGACTATTACTATCAACAACAGTGGCTATTAGGAGTTTATGTTTGTATTTTCCATACAAGAATGTGCCATCAATCTGTATCATTGGTCTGCAATGTCTGAAGCCTGTAATAGAAGGTGCAAATGCCCAAAAAACCCATTTGAATATAACCTCATTGTTGGCATTAGGCTCGCCATGCCGCCATTCCACACGTGTCCCTGGATTGCTTTCTTGAAGAGCGACCATCCACCGCGGCAACATTTTGTACGATTCTTCCCAGTCTCCAAATACTTTAGCAATTGTTTTCTTCTTCCCCAACCACACTTTCTTATAACGAACGTCATAACTGAATTTGTCCTTTATCATCTGATGAAGCACTGGAACTGAGATGGACGGATCTCTTCTCACCACATTTTCAACTTCACGACATATAACGGTGGAGTCCAAATGCGCATGATCTTTGACATGATTGGCGTAGATGCATGTATGTGGTCCCGCATATTTACTAATCTCAAACATTCCATGCGATTTTCTTCTCGAACAACGCAACCTCCAAGTGCATCCATCTAAATATTTCTTACAACGAACAATCCATACAATAGGTGTAGGATGAGTCACCACAAATCGCCTTTGTGTCCTTTGATGCTATACAATTTCACGGCATCTTTGGATATCTACTTTACACATGAACCGCATGCCCTTCTCAAATTTCGCGCCTCATTTCATAAAGACCGAAAGGGATCATAGCATTCTCATCGAGGGGTTGCATTGCCTCACTACTCAATTCCATAAATGCAGGAGAAGGTACGACAAATTCACCAACACCCACGGGCGCACCATCAATTCCAGCAGCCTCTTCATCGAAAATATCATCGTTCCCAACCTCGCTCAAAATTGGAGGACAAGATAATGAGCCATCATCGGCTATGACTCGATTTAATGTGTATCGAATCATGCCATCATCAACATGATGAGCATCAACCCCTTCATCATCTTCATCATCATCGCTACTCTCTTCACTAGTATCTTCGTCACTACCGCAATAGTCTCCATCTTCACTAGTGTTCAACTCATCACAGGAACGAGGATCATCGTCCATCTCGGGATTTGCAGTCATCAAGGGCGATGCACAATGACTGTGTTCAAAAATTGGTTGAGTGCTAGATCCAGGTACAGAATCTAACACCATATTACAGTTTGAACTATTATACGAATCCCTCGTTCTCAAATCGATATAAAGCTCCATGCACTTTGGTGGTGGTAATTCTGCCACAATCTCCCAAACATCTTTGAGACTCGCCTCATCATCTATTCGCACAGGGACGTAGTTGGCAGTTCCACTACCAATGTACGCTGGATATCGATATGTGATGGTCAATATCATCTTTTCATTGTCTATCTCCAATGAATTATAGATAAAACTCATAAATTCCTCGTACCCTAAACCCATGTTCGATCTAAGATGTCGAACAGGCGGTTTCGTGTATGAAATTCCTGATGGTCCATCGACCATGTCTCCATTCATATAGCACAACAAACTTACTCTTCGATCAGCCATTATTGAATCTATATATGTAGAATACAAAGCATGATCAATAGAATTGAATGCAACAATATCAACATTTTAAAAAGTTTAGTGTTTCATACTAAAAACAAGATTTACAGTATTTCTTAAAGAATGATCCATCCCCAAAGTAATCAATTCCCACTTTGTCCAATGGAAGGTAAAAAACAAAAATACATAACTAATGGGAACAATTCAAATTTGATGTAGAGAAATTATATTAGGACATTAATTGTATGAAGTGAAATAAGCAAAGAAATTATATTAGGACTACATGCATTTATATTACATGTGCGTTTAAAGTTTACTTAATTTTTTCCAACTTACACATAAGTTTTTTCAAGTTTATATTTTTAACTAATCCATAACCAAAGGCACTCAACAAGGTTTTAGGCGACTCTAAACTAAACTAGATGGTCATAACAGTGAACTAAAAAGTATGCATGAACATACATGTAGTCACAAAACGTACCATGGGCATAAATACACTAATATATAGGCTATTATGACAAGAAGGTGCATAAACAAAATTAATGGAAATAGATCGAAAGGTGATAGAAAAGAGGAAAGAAAATTAGTAAAGATACATAACCATACCATATCAGTCAATACCACGGAATATGCCACAAACATAAATGTAACTGCTATACATGTCGTCTTGCGCAATTCCTAACATTCCAACTAAAACTATCCTTAATACCTAAAAGCCACCCCAAAACTTATTTCAAATCATCACAGTTTTCTTATTTATTGCAGATTTACTTTCAATTTACATTATCATTGTTTAATAAGTTCTATTATGAAGCATGAACTATTTTGATTTTCATATGAAAAAAGAAGATCAACTATCATACATAAGCAATAACTATCCTCTTTACTCTTCCATGGCCACTATTTACAATCATGATTATAATTTGTTACCATTGCCCAATTATCACAAGCATGAAACTAAAAAATAAAATGTACCGGCGGGAAATTGAGTTGTGATCGGCGAGGGACCTACGAGGGCTCTGCGACGGACGGAGCGGCGCGAGGACGGTGGAGGCGGGAGGCAGAGGAGGCGAGGGAGGGCGAGCGAGGGAAGCGAGGGGCGCGCGGCGAGGAGGGAGGCAGGGACGCCCGGAGGCGAGGACTCGAGCGAGGACGAGCGAGGACGGGGACGCGGCGAGGACGGTGGAGCGAGGGACAAGCGATCAACGAGACCGCGAGGGACGGTGGAGGTGCGAGCTACACCTAGGCAGGACGGCGGGGAGTCGGGACGGAGCGAGCGAGGGAGCGGGGACGCCGGCAGGGACGGTGGGATCACATATCTCGGTGACGCAGAGGCGACCAAATGGGGAAGAAATGCAAACAGGGACGAGGTTTTTGGGGTTTTTATACCAGCTTGGAAGTCGTGACCCTGGGTCACGACTTCCTTTTGTATAGAAGTCGTCACAGGGTCACGACTTCCTCTTCTAAAGAAGTCGTGACCCAGGGTCACGACTTCCTCATGCCTGTGTTTGTTCTTTGGACACCTTGGCGATGACATGACGCTGACATGGCACTAAATGTGTTATATTGGGAATTATTTCGAAAGATATGTTTTTTTGTTAATTATTTTCCTTAATTATATTAATCAAGCAAAAACTCCCAAATTGTTATGCAGTTGTTGGAATAATCTGTTGGATATGCACATTGATATTTATATATAAACAGGAGGCGCATTGATAGTTGATGATTTGATGGTGCATAATCCAACCGATAATGACTGCGAAGCAAATCTGTGTCCAATGACGCCCAATTTTTCATCATTTCTGCTCTTCTTGTATATGCATGGCGATTTCAAATGTGCATATCATCAATGGCATAGAGCTTTCAAGGTGGTAGTGCCTTTACAAAGTGGATATTTTACCGTTAATGTAATGACGATTTGTTTTGATTTTGTAGGCTGAAAGAGAAGCAGCAGAACTTGCTAGATGAGTATGACCTTACTTCTCCTTATTAGTTTTCTTGTTTGTCACTGTACCTTATTTTTCTCTCTTTTTTTTTTTTTTATGGAACATTATTTTTCTCTTTAATCTACTCGACTTCCTACCCAAAAGAAATCATGAAGAACTTTTCCTTCTATTGTGGGGCTATCTCTTTAGAGGACAAGAATTGAAACATCTTTCATGCAGAATGAATTGGGAGTTATAGTTGAGTTTGTTAGATATTGTTTATTTTAATTAATAAACTTATAATTATCTAACATATTATTAGAGGCCTTTTGGTCTTTTCAAGTAGAGTTGGCTATTGACGGTTGATGGAATGAACAGTCTAAAACCAACTCCACCCATCCGTTGGAAGTCCTAGCCTTTGCAATGATATATAGGTGTATTTGGGCAAAAGGGTATCCATCCGCAATGCTAAATAGGAGTATTTGGGCAAAAGGTTATCCATTGACGGATTGCAAAAGGTTCCATCAGTGTTTATTTAGGGAGATTTAAAGAAAAGTAAAACTAGAATGAAAAGAAAGAAAACACATTACAAAAGACGGTGGTTGCAATAATTTAGACATATCCGAAACAACTTGTTAGAAATTGACTGAGAACTAAGAAAATTCAATTCAACTTGTTACAAATTTAAGATTTTGAAGGAATATGGATAGACCTTCGATAGCTTGGGATATATTAATTATAAAGAATTTGAAAGATTATGAAGGAATATGTTTTCCCAAGTTATGGTTGGAGTGCCCGACTAACTCTCAGAAAATTAATTGAACCAAAGTAAGGAGGGTTGAAAAAATTTCGGACAAATGATTATAAAAAAAAAAGAAAAAAGAAAGATGCCATCGACGACTTTTTTTTTTCAATAGTAAACAAAAATTTATTCAACATAGCGATGACAAGAAATCCTCTATTACATCAGTGAATCAACACAATACCCTTGACCCTGAGACACCGTGTGCATCATCAACTAATTTGGAATTGAGGCTTTGTTGTCGCTTTAAATTGTGTTGAATGAAAGTGTTGGATATGTATGGCAGGCTCCAACTAATTTGGAATTGAGGCTTTGTTGACGCTGTTGATCCTAGGACTTCATAGAACATTTACTAAACTTGCTCATCAATTAAGTTGTTCAATCTCCTGGCGATCCTTGAAACTCCATCTCCAAATGCTGATTCTTCTACCTAAAAACAATAAAATTAATTACACCATAAGTAATTATAAATTTATAAATGAAGCTTCAAGAGCAGTAAATATATACATTGACACATTATAAAAGCATTAATCAAACAAGCTGGCTTAATTACCTCTGAATGTATTGTGTGAACTATGTTATCATTGACAGCACAAAAGCTTGCATTCACTACATTAGCTCCTTCTTCATGAAGAACTCTGATGATCTCAAAGAAGATTGACTGACTGTCACTCCCACTTATCACAACCACCTCAAGAGCAGAACCAGTTCTTCGAACCTTGAATTCCGCTGCTCTCCCTTCCATCACTACATTGCCACAGCCAGTGTTTTTAGCTCTGCTCTTCTCCTGATCATTCCTCATCAAACACTCTTTCTTCTCCCTCAACTTCTTCAGTTTCTCCTCTAAATTCTTGATGTAGGTCACTGCCCCATCTATTTGCTCTAGCATCGATATCGTCTTCTGCAAGCTCAATTCAAGTTCTATAACCAATTTCTTTTAATAAAAATGTTACTACATAGTGGAAGTTTTTTTTGTCAATTTTCTTCTTCTCATTCAAGTTCTAAGACTATAAAAGAACCCTTCAAGGATTTATAATGTTTTGGCAAAAACAATGTCTAGATTTCGCAAGAATAAATTGTTCGGACCCGTTCGATATGCGTCAAGAGGTGCACATTTTAATGAAATCTAATGAAGTTATACAAAATGTGGTGTATATTTTTTCTTAATTAGTGCAGCTCATAAGAAGATCACAAAGAATTACTACATGACCAATTGATATATATGCACTAAGGGTGCCTAGAAAAACAGATGAGCTCATGAAAGATAAATCACAAAATATATATAGTCATGAACCTTTGAGTGGTTGTGTGAGGTGAGAACATTGTTGAGATCAGAACAAAGGGCCTTTCTTTTGTTCCTCCTTTTCTTCTCTAAAGTCTTCCTATCATAAGAACACTTTGATAAACCATATTCTTGTAAACTCTCCATCTCCATTTTTGCATTCTTAACATGTAGGCATTGTAGCTTTTCCATTTAAATATGGGTGATGAGAAACATGTAGTTAGAAAAAAAGAAAGAAAAGACAAACTTTATTAAATTTATGGTTGACTGACTTTGAGGTTGGTTGGATTGGTTCAATCAATATTTGGTCCCAATAGCATTATTAGTACTTATCAGTTTTAGATATCTTATCTTATTAAAATTGTGGATGTGTACACATGAAAAATGCATACATTAATTAGAACTGGTATTGATGCAGGATATGTGAAGCTTTTCTTATATTTAGAGTTTGAATAAAATTTTTAAATTTTATTTTCTTAGAGTCTTTATGTAAATAGGATTAGTATTTATTTCCTATTTTTGTCACTTTATTTAATTAGTATATTTAGAATCATATTAGGATTTCAAAATCCTAATTCCAATAAGAGTTTTGTGTTAGGGGTTATAAATACAAATGTTTAGGTTGTTTTTAGGGTCCGATGAATTAAGATTGTATCCAATTCTTTTTTACTTACAATAGACTAGTTGAGCACCTAATAACTCTATCACTTCGTTTGGTTCATATGGACAACTTCCTAAAAATATATTTTTCAAGAAGTTGACATTGGTATATTTGGTGGAATAATTTATTATGTATAAACAATAAATTGTTGCAATTCACTATCATGGCCTCATTTGGTTCGTTTTTGCCAACTTACAATGCGAGCGGAGTTAACTCCAATGAGTTAACTCACAGTGAAAGATCATATTTTCATGTTTGGTTCAACTTTAAAATTGCAAAGAAGTTGCAACTTAAATGTTTAAACAATAAAAAAATATAAATACTCTTCAAACAAAAGAGATGGATTTGGATAGTAAAAATATAATTAATAAGGGGTAATTGTGTCTACAAACTTCTGGGAGATAACTCCCCTGAGGGGGAGATATTTCACATATTTGGGTGTGAATTGAGAAATAACTTACATAAAAGTTGGAGGACCAAATAAGATTAGTTCATACTCCTCGCACGTTATTTTCAAGGAGTTAACTTTGCCCATAACCAAACGAGGCCCATGTCCATAACAGAGATTAAAGTTTCTATCGAGGACTTTTATTTTGTTTTATATTTTGATAAGAACCCTACCTCTTATACACCACCCAACAACGACCTCAACCTTATATAGAACCTAAAATGCCACTTGGTGGGTAATTATCTCTATAGTTATAAAATTATCAAAAATTCAATTGGTTGAGTGCCTAAAACTCTACCTCATTTGGTATTCCCCATGAGTTTTTTTAATTCCACATGAGTTTTTTTTTTTTTTGAAGAATTTGAAATTTTATTAGTTTTCAATGGCTCTCAATGCATCAAACAGAACCAGACTAAACATAAAACTAATTACCTTGTTACATTGATTTACTAATCCTAATTGTTCAAAAGAACATTTAACTATATCATATAAAGTTTGCTTTCAAGAATTGTGATTATAACAATATTGAAACAATTTAATAAACGTTTGGAATACAATAATACGCATATACACTAGAATCTAACAAAAAATAAATCCCCGACAAAGAAAGACAATCTTGTTAGATTATCTTTTCCTAATTAATCTCTATTATATGTGACCCATATTATATTGTTACGTACTCCATGTTTTGGGCCCACAACTTGATGGTAGTTTGGGCATAAATGTTTTGAGTACGGGGGTTTTAATTCCCTCCCCTCTCTCTTCAAAATAAACGGACCTAATAACTGTAAAACAATTATTGGGACATGATTTGTTTAAAACCGCATTGAGATCTCGCCATCAAAGATAACGGTATTACGGAAGAAGGTAGAGAGGGGAAAAACATTCTTAAACTTATTGGCAATGGAAGGAGGTATGTTTATATTTTATGATTTATGATTGAATTAAAAGTGTTATATAGATCAGAAAAGACTACATTGGTATCAGAGCATGGTTAAACACTTTTCATTCAACAGAGTGGTTTAAGTCGATGTTTAATTTCCGCATTATGGATCAATACTTTGATCGACTTAACTTTGCGTTTTGGGTATATTGCGTTTTTGGGTATATTGTATTTTCATATTCCGATGCCGATATATTTGGCGTTAAAGAATTTGGATCTATAATAAATTGATATATATGCCGTTGGATAATAAATTATCGGATGAACTAAAATTTGGGTTTTATTGATATACATGCGTTGTGTGCTATTTGTTTCTTTTGGTACAAATTATTTCCTACAAAGTAGGTGCATGGCTTAATCTTTCCTATTTGTTAGTGTTGATTAACGTGGCTGATTTGTCACGTTTGTTTATTCCTATAAGTGGCTGATTAACGTGACTATCAAAGTGGCTTAATCTTTCCTAAAAGTGGCTGATCTGTCACGTTCGACTTTTGGAGGTGATTTGCATATTATCATGAAAATGTAATATTTATGGATTTGAAGACATAAAAATAATGTATTGATTAATTGATCAACTACCATGAATACATACCAATAATTTTGTATATCTTTTCCAATATGTCTTAATAGTTGCATGTTTAAATATAGTCTTAATTAATTACATGCAGTATATATATATATATATTTAATTAGAATTAAAGTATGCTTAATTAAATATTTATTTAATGAAAAGCTTGTTAGTCACCAAAGTGGCCTAGCTTGAATAGATGTTAAATATTTAATTAAGACCAATTAATTATAGCGCTAGGAGGTCACCCAAAGGTGGACCATTGCTTATAATTAATGAAACTTAAAGAGATTTATCTTCATACTTAATTAAAAATAGGTATGTTTTATCCAAAGATATCTTACTTATTTACCTAAGTATGATTGATTGTCTATGAAAGTATGCTTATTCAGAATTTGAAATAGCATGAATTATGTATTAAACTATCACCCAAAGGTGAACTTAAATACATAATAAAAGTATTGTATGTCTGAATCTATTAGATTTAACTCAAAGCATTAATGTGAATAATTTTGTTATATTTGCAGCGTCCTCTAATATGTTTGCCTTGGGTAATATGATGGTTAAGTTCAATGGGCTTAACTACAATGATTGGACTGAACAGATCCAGTTCCAACTGGGTGTAATGGACCTTGACCTGACAATCATTGTAGACGAAAAGCCTGCGGCCATTACTGAGGCCAGCTCCGAAGAGGAAAAGTCTTTATATGAGGCTTGGGAGCGGTCTAATAGGCTAAGTTTGAATTTGATACGAATGACGATTGCAGAAAATGTCAAACCATCTATGCCCAAGACAAGCGACGCAAAGGAGTTCATGATCCAACTAAAAGAGTACTCACAATCGGACATTGCTGACAAGTCCATTGTGGGAAGCTTGATGAGTGAGTTGACCACTAAGAAATTTGAGTGGTCACAGCTCATCCATGATCATGTGACTAGTATGTCTAACTTGGCAGCGAAGCTCAAAGCAATGGGTATGGACGTGAGTGAATCATTTCTGGTTCAGTTCATTATTAATTCCCTTCCCCCTGAGTTTGGTCAGTTCCAGGTGACACCATAAAAGAAAAATGGAACTTGCAAGAAATCAAGGCCATGCTCGTACATGAGGAAGGGAGATTAAGGAGACTGAAGAGTCACTCAGTTCATCTCACTATGCATGATGGAGCTAGCAGCATCAAAGTGATCCTAGGAAGGAAGGTCATAAAGAAGGACAAAGCCCCAATGAAAGTCCATGAGGGTCGAATCCATAAGGAGCTGAGGTGTCACTTCTATAAGAAGAATGGACACTTCAAGAAAGACTGTCAGAAACGAAAGACATGGTTTGAGAAGAAAGGTATACATTACATTTCTATATGTTTTGAATCAAACTTAATTGAAGTGCCTAATAATACCTGGTGGCTTGATACTGGTGCAACTACTCATGTTTCACATATTATGCAGGGATTCCTTTCAATCCATCCCATAAGCGGAACCGAAAAGTTCTTATTTATGGGGAACAGAATGAAGGCACGCATAGAAGGGATCGGGACTTACAGATTAATCCTGGATACCGGATACTTTTTGGATTTAGAAAAGTGTCTTTATGTTCCTGAATGTTCAAGGAACCTTGTTTCTGTATCAAGATTGGATTGTGTAGGCTTTAATTTAAAGATTGGAAACAGTTGTTTTAGTTTATTTTTAAAAAAAATACTATTATGGTTCTGGTATTTTAATTGACAACTTATATCGTTTCAATCTTGATAGTATGTTTGTTGAATCCTTGTTTAATGTTGAACATGTTATTGGAAATAAACGTAGTGCACATGATGAGTGCTCTGCTTTTCTTTGGCATCAAAGATTAGGTCACATATCCAAAGAAAGAGTAAAGAGGTTAGTGAAAAGTAATATCTTACCTCAATTGGATTTTGTTGACTGGGACGTATGTGTGGATTGCATTAAGGGAAAGCAAACCAAACATATATCAAAACATCCTGCCATAAGAACCAGTGCGCCTCTTGAATTGATACACACCGATATTTGTGGTCCTTTTGATGCTCTATCTTGGAGTGGTCAAAAGTATTTTATCACCTTTATTGATGATTACTCACGATATTGTTATCTATACTTGTTGCATGAAAAGTCTCAGTCAGTGGACATTTTAGAAGTGTTCATTAATGAGGTAGAAAGGCAGCTATATAGAAAGGTAAAAGTGGCGAGATCTGATAGAGGTGGTGAATACTTTGGAAAGTATGATGAAAATGGACAATGTCTAGGTCCATTTGCAAATTTCCTTAAAAGTCGAGGTATTTGTGCACAATACACAATGCCTGGTACACATCAACAAAATGGTGTAGCTGAAAGGCGGAACCGTACTCTTATGGATATAGTTAGGAGTATATTAAGTTGTAATACTATACCTTCATCATTGTGGATGTATGCATTAAAAACTGCTGCATATCTGCTGAATAGGGTTCCTAGTAAATCAGTTCCTAAGACTCCTTATGAACTTTGGACTGGTAGGAAACCTAGTTTGAGACATCTTCATGTTTGGGGATGTCAAGCAGAAGTATGGATATATAATCCACATGAAAAGAAACTTGATGCAAGGACTATTAGTGGTTACTTCATTGGTTACCCTGAAAAGTCTAAATGGTACATATTTTATTGTCCTAACCATAGTACGAGAATAGTTGAGTCTGGTAATGCTCGGTTCATTGAGAATGGCCAAAACAGTGGGAGTGAAGAATCACGAAATGTGGATATTCATGAAATTCAATTGAAAACTCCTACATCTAGCATTTCTCCTCAAATTGTTGTTCCTCTTGTTGTATCACGGTTACGCAATAAATCCGGACAACAAATCATTGTTCTAAATGAGGAAAATGAACTTATTGTTAATGAACCAGCTAATGATGCACAAGTTGTAAATGATCAAGTCGAACCACAAGAAATAGCATTACGATGGTCTGTAAGGACAAGAAGACCAGCAGTTTCAAATGACTACGTGGTTTATTCACTTGAACATGAATGTGATTTGAGCATTGACAAAGATCCAGTCTCGTTCAAACATGCCATGAAATGTGATGATTCTGAAAAATGGTTTAATGCCATGACAGACGAGTTGAAATCAATGGATGACAACAAAGTCTGGGAATTAGTCGAGTTGCCTAAAGGTGCAAAGCAAGTTGGTTGCAAATGGGTCTTCAAAACAAAACGAGACTCACATGGCAATATTGAAAGACATAAAGCCAAACTTGTCGCCAAAGGTTACAATCAAAAGGATGGCATTGACTATAAAGAGACATTCTCTCCAGTTTCAAAGAAGGACTCTTTAAGAATTATAATGGCTTTAGTAGCTCATTATAATCTTGAGCTTCACCAAATGGATGTGAAAACCGCCTTTCTGAATGGAGACTTAGAAGATGAAGTTTACATGGACCAACCCGAAGGCTTCTTGACCACAGGAAAAGAAAACTTGGTGTGTAAATTGAAGAAGTCAATATATGGATTGAAACAAGCTTCCAGACAATGGTATATTAAGTTCAATAATACCATTACGTCATATGGTTTTGTAGAAAACACTGTTGATCGATGTATATACATGAAGATCAGTGGGAGCAAGTTTGTTATATTGGTACTATATGTTGATGATATTCTTCTTGCTGCGAATGATGTTTCTATGTTACATGATGTAAAGAGATTTCTCTCTATAAATTTTGAAATGAAAGATATGAGTGAGGCATCATATGTGATAGGAATAGAGATATTCCGTGATAGATCACAAGGATTGTTAGGTTTGTCTCAGAAAGGATATATCAATAAAGTATTAGAGAGATTTCAAATGGACAAGTGCTCTGCAGGAATAGTTCCAATTCAGAAAGGGGACAAATTCAGTTTAATGCAATGTCCTCATAATGATTTGGAACGTCAGCAAATGAAATGTATTCCTTATGCGTCATTAGTTAGGAGCTTAACGTATGCCCAGACTTGTACTCGACCAGATATCAGTTTTGCTGTTGGAATGTTGGGTCGATATCAAAGTAATCCTGGAATGGATCATTGGAAAGCCGCAAAGAAAGTACTTAGGTACTTACAAGGCACCAAAGATTACATGTTGATCTACAAACGGTCGAGTCATCTCGAAGTGATTGGATATTCTGATTCAGACTATGCCGGATGTGTGGACTCGAGGAAATCTACATTCGGTTACTTGTTCCTATTGGCTGGATGAGCAGTTTCATGGAAAAGTGTGAAGCAGACTATAATTGCTACTTCCACTATGGAGGCTGAATTCGTGGCATGCTTTGAGGCCACTATTCATGCATTATGGTTGCGGAATTTTGTGTCATGACTTGCTATTATTGATAGTATAGCTAGACCTATAAGGCTATATTGTGATAATTCGCATGACGAGTTTTCTTTTTGAAGAATGACAAGTATTCAAAAGGTGCAAAACACATGGATTTGAAGTACTTGTCTGTCAAAGAAGAAGTGCAAAAACAAAGAGTGTCAATTGAGCATATTGGTACTGATTTGATGATAGCGGATCCGTTAACTAAAGGATTACCGCCCAAACGCGTTTATTGGCCATGTTGAACGTATCGGCATTATAGACAAGTCCTTGTTAACATAATATTGTGGTACGTATACATACATTTATAATTGTATTGCTCATATTATTGTCATGACACTTGTGAATTCAATTAAAGCTTTGTCTTTGCTTATGTAATTGCTATCTTCATTATATTTCAATGAGATAACATTATGGTTAGAGGGTTGAATTATCCTTATTAAAGTTATACTGGTTGAGTTGATTGTGATACATGGAAGGAACCGCGTCGATTAAATGACTTGTGACCGCCATGATCTAATCATTTTAATTCAGTGAAAAAAAATGATTTGATAGATTCAATAAAAGTGCGCAATTATATTTTATTTTGAATCATCAAGTCATAACATGGGTCAAGTGGGAGATTGTTAGATTATCTTTTCCTAATTAATCTCTATTATATGTGACCCATATTATATTGTTACGTACTCCATGTTTTGGGCCCACAACTTGATGGTAGTTTGGGCATAAATGTTTTGAGTACGGGGGTTTTAATTCCCTCTTCTCTCTCTTCAAAATAAACGGACCCAATAACTGTAAAACAATTATTGGGATATGATTTGTTTAAAACCGCATTGAGATCTCGCCATCAAAGATAACGGTATTACGGAAGAAGGCAGAGAGGGGAAAAACATTCTTAAACTTATTGGCAATGGAAGGAGGTATGTTTATATTTTATGATTTATGATTGAATTAAAAGTGTTATATAGATCAGAAAAGACTACATAAACCTTCTAATAGAGGAATATAGCAATTACATGTAAATAAAATCTATTCATTAATATCAACCTTAATTCCACAAGAGTTAAATGGGTCAAATTTAATTACCTAAGTTTTATAAGTTTACTATGACATTGTAGGTCTATCCACTTTACTTCAGTGAGATTACAATTGCTCCTCGCGAGCTTGTCTTTGAGTCAACAATGCCTATTAAGAGGGCATATAGCTCTTCATTAGCTTATAATAGAAAAAGTTTCAAGGATCTTAATAGTTGAGATTTTTTTTCATAAGTGCCCTTTTATATTAATATTAACACCAAATTATTTTAGAAAGCGGCTAAACGGGCCCTAGTGCAAATTTTCATTTTTGTCCGTGTGCGAAATGACATTTCTTCCCCTACATTTTAAAGAATTTTGCTCATGCAAATCCCGTTCACCATGCTCACCCATACCTCAATCACTCGACCGACTCTCCTATATCGAATCGCCCCTCACCTCTGACTAAACTCCAATGAAATCCAAGCGAAACCAATCTATTCGACGCCGTGCATGAGTGCATTCCCTACTTCTTTTCATATCGATTTCTGAATTTTTTTTGGGGTTATTGCTATTTTTTTTAACTCCACCTATGTTGTATACTATGCGCTGCATAGCCGGTCCCAAATCCGAATAAAGGAGGAGGACTCTGACGCCCATTTTTCATACCGAAAAATGGGTAAGGGAGGTCCCAAACTCATTTTTCATACTCGAAAAGTGGGGAAGGGAGACCCCAAGCTCATTTTCCATTCTTGAAAAATGGAGGAGGGTTGCGATAGGTTGACAGCCAGCGTAAAACTTTTGTCACTTTTCATGAAACGGATCAAACATATATAAACCTAGTGACACGCTGCATCAGAGCCCGGGTGTAGTGAGAAATGAACAAGGGTGTGTTTCACATCGCCGTCTGGGTGTGAAGAAAAATGAGCAAGGGTTCCCACACATAGGACGTATGTGGGTAAAGAAGCTAGTCCCTTCACATCGTCGCCGGATGTGAAGAAAAATGAGCAAGGGTTCCCACACAAAGGACGAGTGTGGGTAAAGAAGCTAGTTCAAAACAAACACGAAAACAAAAACAAAAACAAAATCATAGATACGGATACTAGATCTTTTAGATAAAATAGAAATAGAAAAGGAAAACAAACACGAAGGGGAGAAAAAATTCGTTTAGGAACATGGAAAATAGGAACACTTACAGGAAAGTCAATAGAACTAGTAGATACTATGATTAGAAGGAGAGTCAATATTGTTTGCCTCCAAGAGACAAAATGGGTAGGAGAAAAGAGTAGAGAAATAGGAAGCACATGATTTAAATTGTGGTACACCGGTATAGATAGAAAATGCAATGAAGTAGGAATTGTGGTGGATAATGATTATAAAGATAAGGTCGTAGAGGTTAAGAGAATGGGGATATATTGATTCTAGTTAAATTAATTATTGGAGACGAAAAAATTAACATACTTAGCGCCTATGCACCACAAGTAGGATTAAGCGAGAGCATCAAATGCAAGTTTTGGGACGATATGGATGGATTTATGCAAAGCATACTATTAGATGAAAATGTTTTTATTGGAGGAGATTTAAATGGGCATGTCGGGGCAAGTAACGATGAGTTTGAGAGAGTTCATAGAGGTTTTGGTTATGGTAATAGAAATGAAGAAGGAGAATCAATCTTAGAATTTGCTACAGATACGATCTTGTCTTAGCAAATTTAGGAAGAGGGAGTCGCATATAATTACTTTTAGTAGTGGTCATAACAAGAATAACAAGAGTCAAATAGATTTTCTTTTAACAAGAAAAATAGATAGAAAAATATGTAGAGACTGCAAAGTAATACCTGGTGAAGCACTTACTACCCAACATAAGTTAGTAGTACTTGATATTAAGCTAAAACGACGACATAATATGGATAAAAGAGTTAGCGACCCTAGAATAAAGTGGTTGAACCTAAAAAATAGTAAACGAGTTTAGAAAAAAAACTACTAAAGGAAAATGTTTGGAATCTTGACTTAGATGTTAATACAATGTGGCTAGAAATGAGTAGTTGCATAAGGAGAGTGAGATCAAATGTATTAGGTATATCTAATGGCTTGGGACCACCAAAGAAGGAAACATGGTGGTGGAACGAGGATGTCCAACGAGCAATTAAGACTAAAATAGAGATGTATAGGAAAATACCTAAGTGTCAAGATGAAGATGCGTACAATCAATATAGAGAAGCTAAAAAACAAGCTAAAAAAGTAGTTAGTCAAGCTAAAACAAATTTCATGGAAGATCTATATACAAGGTTAGGTAATAGAGATGGCGAAAAAAAAAATATATATAGGCTAGCCAAACTAAGAGATAAAAAGAAACAAGACCTAAGTCATGTAAGAAGTATTAAGGACGAAAATCAAAATGTTTTAACGCGCGATGATGATATTAAGGAGAGATTGAGAAGTTACTTCGATAGTTTATTTAATGATGGCCAAGTTGATACTATAATAGATGAAAACCCTCATCAAGAAAGAAATGTAAACTATACACGCAATATTAGAATTATAGAAGTTAAAGAGGCATTGAAAAGAATGAAAATAGGGAAAGCATGTGGTCCATATGAAATACCCATAGAGGTTTGGAAATGCTTAGGAGAAATTGGATTGACTTGGTTAACAAAACTTTTCAATAAAATTCTAAAATCAAAATGGATGCCAATGGATTGGAGAAGAAGCACGCTTGTGCCAATCTTCAAAAACAAAGGAGACATTCAAAGTTGCTCAAACTATCAGAGAATTAAACTTATGAGTCACACTATGAAACTTTGGGAGAGGATAATTGACAATAGGCTAAGGAGAGAAACAACAATATCAGAGAACCAATTTGGCTTCATGTCTGGGAGGTCAACTTGGAGGCGATTTTCCTTGTAAGATGATTGTTAGAAAAATATAGAGAAAAGAAAAAGATCTTCATATGGTATTCGTAGATTTAGAAAAAAACATATGATAGAGTTCCTATAGATGTTCTTTGGTGGGTTTTAGAAAGAAAATGAGTGCATGCTACATACATGACACTATTAAGGATATGTATGATGGAGTAGTAACGAGTATAAAGACATTTGGAGGAGCTACAAAAGAACTCCTCATTACGATAGGACTACATCAAGGATCGGCTTTAAGTCAATATATATTTACTTTAGTTATAAATGAACTAACTAGGCATATTCAAGAGGATATACCATGGTGTATGCTATTTGCAGATGATATTGTCATAGTGGATGAAACAAAACATGGAGTGAATAGGAAACTAGAACTCTGGAGGAATACATTAGAATCTAAATGCTTTAAGTTGAGTAGGACGAAAACTGAATACATGCACTGTGAGTTTGGAAACACTAGACATCGAGATGATGGAGTGGTAAAATTAGGAGAAGTAGAAGTTCCTAAGGTGAACCACTTTAGATACCTAGGATCAATCATACAAAATGATGGTAATATTGAGAATGATGTCACACATAGAATTCAAGCTGGATGAAAGAAATGACGGAGTGCAACAAGGGGTGATTTGTGATCGAAATATTCCTACTAAGTTAAAAGAAAAATTTTATAGGACCGCAATTAGGCCATCTATGCTCTATGGTAGTGAATGTTAAGCGGTAAAGCAACAACAATTACATAAAATGAACGTAGCGAGAAATGAGGATGCTTATGTAAATGTGTGATAAAACTCGTAAATATAGAATAAGAAATATATAAATTCAAAGACAAGTAGAAGTAACACCAATTGATACAAAGATTAGGGAAAGACGGTTGCGGTAGTTTGGTCACTTGCAAAGATGACCTACAAATGCCCCCACTAGAAAACTTGACTCAATAGAAACTGTAGAAATTCGACGAGGTAGGGGTAGACCAAAGTTAACATGGGATGCATTAATTAGGATGGATTTGAATGGTTTGGAAAGCACACCATCAATTGCACTTAATCGAACACAATGGAAAAATTCGATCCATGTAGCCGACCCCAATTAATTTGGGACTGAGGCTATGTTGTTGTTATTGCTATTTTTTAGTCGAGTTTTTGTATTATTGTTGTTGGGTTTATGACTTTGATTTGGGGTTTGAATCTCGTATTTTGGATATAAAATGTCGATGTAATCAAGAATATCTAGCGATTCCAAGCAAAACCCACTATTTTTTTGTCATTTTCATGTATTTTTAGGAGTTTTGAAATTTTTTGTTCATTTTTCTCACCCACGGGTTTGGGAAATACAGGAGCGAGACCTCTTTAATCCATCTCCCATTGAGGCCGTGTGACGGCCCCAGTGGCCACAACTAGGCCCATCCCGGCATTAAACCTACGTGGACCCCCAGTCAACTTCCGTCGAGTTAATGCATGCCTAGTCAGCCTATATTTCAAATTAATTTTTTCCTTATTGTCCTTATTAGGGTATAAAGTTCATGATGATAACTTTAATGTCAATTACAACAGCGGAATCAATTTAAAACAATTTAAACTTAGACTAGTCTCTATTAATTCCATATGTAACTTATACACCTATGACCTGTTCAATTCACATTTTAGGGAGACCCAAGATCATGAGATTAGTTTGTACTGGGATTAACACGTGGGTTTATGTATTAGTCCATTTTGGGTATCTTGTTCGGTTAGGAGTATTAAGGGTGGGATTAAATGTGGTTGCAATAGGTAAATTTACTGACGTGACCCTCCATTTAAGTTGGATAATTGTCCACAATCGTCAAAACCCATAAACCACTCTGTACAATCTCCACTTCTCCCCCAATTCACTCCTCTTCACCACAACCTCCAAAGCAGTGCAAACCCTATGAACCACAAAGAACAAGCTCACTTCCCATGTAGGCTCCACCTTTGTCAAGTAATAATAGATCAATTCGTGCATCAATCCGGACACTACAAACGAAGCTACCAAACGTCGAACCCCATCTCTTCCCAAACACAGGCCCCAAATGTAGCCTCACCAGATTATACACACTGGCCTCAAAATGCTGGTCACTATCAGATTCCACCACATCCCCCAAAAGTCCTGCAGCGACGTGGACAGAGATGCAAGTAGGTGCAATTGATGACAAGGAGTAGTTGTGGGCTGAAGTGGGATCTGTATTGGTAGATTTAAGAGAACTCAAGCCTCGTACATTAACAGATGTTAGATTATGACAACCACGTATCCATAGTTGAGTGGGATGGTTGAGCATTTGGAGACCATTATCTTCTTCATGATCAAATCCATTAAATTGAGAACAATAAGAAATTAACAGTTGATGGAGATGCTTGTTATTTTTCAGCAGTGTACTTGTCCACAATCTCACAATTTCGTCTCTCACGATTTGATTTAAAGAGTGAGTGATAGTTTGGTAATGTCTGAAGCCCAAGCATTGGGATTAATTAATGCCACAAAAAAATGGTGTACTTTAGTCACCTGTACTGGGTATTAGATAGTCCCACGGACTAGTTAATGTGTCAAGCGAACACCGGATTAGCCAGTCCAGTGTGGCTAATCCGACTTAAGACCATGAAGCGAACATGCCACTAATTGTTATTCCATTGTGACTTAGGTGTACATCTTGAATTAGAAAGAATAACTCATAAGCTACGAACTAACCATAAGCCCCAACTACCCGTCGTCCGCGTGCACGCACCATGAAGTCGCTCTCCCGCTCGCTCGAATTTGCGATATAAACCTACACTTTTTTGCACACTTATATAGTTAGTTATAAATAATACACGACATCATACACAAGTAAAATTAATTTAAATTATTAATTTACCTCGGTGTCGACACTCGAGTGTTGACCGAATTCGTCATTTAGGATTGGCAGACAGGCCACGGTCCTACACATCATACAAATAGGATTAGATTATTCGGGTCATTACAGCCTTCCCAACTAATAAGGATTTCGTCTTCGAAATTTAAAATAACTAAAATGAAGCCCTGACCGGAATAAAAAAGATACGGGAAGCTCTCGCGCATATAGGATTCTTATTCCCATGTCAACTCCTCGTTGTCATGATGTTGCCACTTGACGAGGACTAACGGGGATGTCCTTGTTGTGCAAGCTCTGCACCTTACGGTCCAAAATCAATGCGGGTTGCTCCTTATAAGTGATATCCTCTGCCAAGTCAATTTGACTCAAGTCAACCATCGGCCTATCGTCCTTCCTCGATCCATCCAACCGAAGCATTGATACATAGAACACTAGGTGGACTTTTGCCATCTATGGTGGTAACTCGAGCTTGTAAGCAACCTTACCGACTCTCTCTGCAACCCTGAAAGGACCTATGAATCTCGATGCAAGCTTTCCTCTGATTCCGAACCGTTTATGACCCTTAATAGGCGAGACTTTTAGATAGATATAGTCTCCCTCCTTATATTGGTTGGTCAGGCAGTGTAGCAAATTAAACAAGAAAATATTGGTTGGTCTAGTTGATGAGCTACTTCTTACTGACTTGTTTCTTATAATGAGATGCTTGAGATGAGTATGTTTTGATAAGTATTGTTGAAGTTATTAGCTTCAATTTTAGACTTTGCTGGAAGTTTCACTTTAAATTTTGTTTTTGTTTTTTTTTCCTTTTCATTTCTGCGGTATAATTTTGTATATTTACATTCTTTCATGTACATTGTAATTGGAATACTTTATATCTGGCTCATGTTTGGAGTTCAAATACTTGACATCTGGGTGTTTAGACTTCAAAATTGGATTGCTACAAGCTGAAGTGTTAGTTATAAAGCATTAGTATCAAAGACTTTGCTGGAAGTTATTCTTTCATGTCTTATTGAGTGCTTTTTGCCACAAAATCGACGAAGCCAATTTGGAGAAAAGAAATCGATACGCCAAAGGTTATAAGATTAAGCTGCCAATTACCTTTCAACAGGTCCCTTCGTGGTTTGTTATGAGATATATTGATCAGTTCTTAGCATTAACAATCGATACCTTGTTGGTAATAGGTATTACAAGTTCCATGTTAATGATAATTGTCATCAATTCCTTTTGTGTGACAAGACAACAAAAACTAATGCTAGCTTGTAATTTAACAGGGAAAGGAATATTTGTAATGAAACTTATTTCTTAACTAGTTGACATGTCAAGTAGAGATGTCCTTCAAGTTTACTGTTCGATGTACTTGAACAAACAAATTTTAAAAGTCTTGTTGGTTGATGTGAAAACTTTCACAATGGATGTTCCTTAACTGCATAAATAATATAAAGACAGTTATAGAACTAGAAAAAGAAAAACTTGAGAGGCTTCAGAAGAAGCACATTGTGCTGATGTAACCCATTAAAACTTGTATTTTTGTTTCAAAGTTGCAACTACAAAATAGGCTATAAGGCCTCAAAAACTCATTGAAAATATAAAGAAAATCACAAAAACATGAACTAAACGACACTTGAGGCAGTAATGTCAGAAATGACAATTACTTCTTTTGCAGGGGGTCTTCTTCATCTCTTTCGCGGCATCGCGAAAAATATCGTAACAAGCTACGAGTGGTTCATCATCCAAGATAACTGCCAACGAGCTTCCTCATCAGTCGATGCAAGAATCTGCATCATTAGTTCCTTCATCTCGACACGGAGGGTGTCAAACTTGTCTTCCATTTTGGAGAAAATAGTCTTCATGCATTTCGGAGACGGAGTGGACTGCGAACATCCGTCCTTGGCGGGAGTACCTCGAGACATTTTCTTTGATTGAATTAAGGGAAAAGTTTCCTTGCCTAGCTATTGACTTCACTACTTGTAGAACTTTATATAGAGGAGTGCACATTTACTTCGGACCACACGATTGTCATCTTGCCTTCATAACCAACAGTGAAACAATTCATCTTCAGCCCACTTTATCTAATAAATGAGCACGATTCTCATGAAACAACCCACATGATTCTCATCTTCAGAGCAAGCTATTCATCTTCAGACCAAACGATTTGATTCATCTTCAGATCAAACGATTCATCTTCTGGATCTCTTTTGCTTAAAACATTTCCTTTGCCCAATGTTCCTTCACATCTGTATAACATAGGAATCATGTCCATCACATCTTGTTTGCTGAGCCTCATTAAGGGAGGTTTTAATCATAATCAGGACCTCATCAGAATAATCGACTCGGAGATTCAATTCGCTGAAGAAGAAGAAGATAATCGCAACTTGGTGAGCCTTTCAGCGATTTCTAATCGCAACTTGGTGAGCTTTTATAGCCTAGAAAACAGTTCTGGCTTTTGAAATTCTGGCTTTTGATTGAATTAAAGTTCATACCTTTATTTAGGTAGAAGAGATTCCCTCTTGAGATTGTGGATAATCGAGGAGAGTGAACCATGTCCAAGGGAGAGAAGATGCACCTTATGGAAATACCTTAATTTTTTTTTGTCAAGGATGGAAATACGGTGATTTTTTTTGTCAAGGATAAAAATACCTTGATAAGGAATTCATTTGATGCTGAAAATATGAAAATCAATAATACTTGATTATCTTTTTTCTATAATGATGGGGTGAGTTTTTATGCCCAATCTTGCATGCTGAGCATTCTTTTTTCAGCTGCGTTTTATTAGAGTTGAAACAACATTTGATCTGGAATTGTATTTTCTACAACGCTATCACATTTGTATTTTCATTTGTTGGGAGATGAGTACGCCACTTTCATTCAAAGAAAAGATTTTCGAAGGAAATGACCATCTATATTCTATTCATGATCTCGAAGCATGAGTATTAGCCTAGTCGGCATTAAAAAAAATTAACAAGCTACAAACTGTAAACATGAAGGAAATATAGTAAAATTTTGCGATCACATCTAGTTAAATATGACAAATATAAATAAGCTATCGAGCATGTTGAAGGGGTATGTACGGACTTGATTTGCGTTCATTCTTCATCACTGTCATAGCCAAAAACATAAGATATCTTAATAGGTACTGTTGAAGGGGTATGTAAGAAGTAGGAACTGTAAACTTTTCAAACCAAATAGACTATTCTTCCATGTATGAAAATTCTTCCAAAACTAAAATTTTGGTGAATACATAACATGTTAACCATTTCTAGTGTCGACGAAGCTTTAAAGCAATAGTGAAATTCACATTTTAATGCAAAACATCGTATTCTCAGCAATTTAGTGCAGTATAAAATGGTATACACACCCGCTCAAGCAAGATTAGGAACTTTTCGACTCAAATACTAGCAAAATCAAACAACTAGCTTTTTTTCATAAAAAAAACTAAAATTAGCAAATCTAGTGAAGTTACTTTTGCGATAAAACTCAAATGCACCATCCAATTGCAATTAGTACAATCAATTTTAATACAAAACTTCACCTTTTCGGTGCCTTAGGTTTGTGATACAAATTTGCAACTGTTGACCTTAATAAATTGTTCTCTGCTCTTAGCTTGACGACCTCATCCACGTCAGCATGGTTACTTCTTTCCTCCATCAAATTTGCAATGGTACCCACAAGATAATTCAAAATGAAAGTTACATACTCTAAAAATTTATCTTCCATCCAAAAGATATAGTTGCAACCCTACAAAATTTATGGAGCAAACTAAATTCAAAATGCTGATAACACTCAAATTTATGGAACAAACAATTTTATGATAGTACGAAGTAGAAACTATAAAGTCCCTTCGACATAATCACTTTAATTCCCAATAAAAAAACTCATTACCTCACGACGAACACGAGTACAAGAGTAAAACCTTCTACCAGGGTGATCAGGCATCCAGGAAATTCTCACCACACATGGCCTTGAACAATGGCACATCACCTCCGTCTCTATCACTATGAACTTCTTGTCTATGCGTGTGGCATGTGGAAGTCTGCAACGAAGTTCTTTATTTGAAGAAGATATTTCTCCAATATCATTCGAACTAGAATTGCAATATGATGAGGATGTAGTTGGCATCTTGAAGTTAACCTCCTTAATGCCGCAACTGGAGTTTATTTTTTAAAATAATTACTTTAAGCTTTCAATAGCAAAAACCCAAAATCCGATCCACCTAAAAATAAGAACCAAAAAAAATTTGAGGGAAAATAAAACATAAATCAAAAAAGAAGAAAAGAAGATGCTCATAACAACGCAAGAGTTACCAAGGCACTGCAACCCCAACGCAAAGAAAATAATCGTCAACGCACAACAAGCCATTCTCGAAAAAAATGAAGTCAAGTAGGATCAAGACTCCATAACGCAGTTGTAAATCATTGTTTCGGTATATAAGTTAGCAAATTGGAGTCTTTGAACTAGAAATTCAAAACATGGGGAATGTCCATTCCTTCCCAACTTGGTTAGTTTTCTCTCTCGCCATAACTTAGCATGTTTGCTCTGTCCTTCTCTTTGTACTAACTCTCTGCCTTTTCTTTATTATTTGTGTCTTTTTGCAGTTATTTATCAGCTTCATTTAACTATTTGTGTTAGTGGTCACTCATCTATTTTTATTGCTAGATTTCATTAAGTTTTCTTTTTGTTAGATTGATTACGGGAATGAAGTGCAGTTATTTATATGCTTCATTTAAATATTCGTATTATTTGTGTCTTTTTCCACGAAAGCCAAATACCTTTCTAGCAAATTGGAGTATTTGGACTAGAAAGGTATTTGGCTCTCATGGGAAAACTCTCAGGGAAGAGCTTACTGGAATGAACCTAGATAATAGTAATAGAAACGAGAAGAACTCAGTTCTCAAGGATCTAGTCTCACCCATTTAACTAAGACGCCAAAAAACCCTCAAATAATGTTCACTCCGCCCTCTACTTCAAACATTTTCCACGCCAATCGATCAAACCGTCTATATTGATCATTTGTAACATTTAACGAGCCAAACAACTAAAACTCTCAAATTCAAAATAGGAGAACCAAAACAAATGAACTAATTCACGTGTTACAAGATCAACCCCAAATGAGAAGTGAAAAACTAAACATCAAACACAGATTGCGATCCGCCTCCAAACTCCTCCACTTTCAGATTAACAATGACAGTTAATGAATCAAAACTAACAACTCAACAAATGAAGAATCAATCATCGAAGTTAAACCCTAACAATCAACCCAAAAAAGAAAATTCATTTCACACAAAATAAAAAACAATTGAGAAACAGAAACACAAACACAAACAAAAATAAATCGCAGCAATTAAAACTCAGAAAATCTCAACAAAACCCAAAATCCCTCAATAACCATTATTCAATAAAAGATCCAAAACACACCCAACGCCTACCTCTATTGAAGTCCAAAGCCTCCACTGTCATTCCTTTTTCAAATCCAACGCTATTGTTATTCCTTCTTCAAATCCAATGCCGCATCCGTCCTGCCTTCTTCAAAGTCGAAGCCCCATTGTGAAAGAGAACAAAACAACAACAACAACAACAACAACAACAACAACAACAAAGACATCCGAAATCAAAACCTAGGTCGATTTGAGACTCACTTTCAATTTTCAACAATCGATCGATCGATTTAAGAGAAATTGAGAGGGCAAACCTGTTATTCAAATCCAACGCCTTTGTTCTTCCGTATCCTGCAGCCAGCCCTTTCTCTCTCTGTTCCTCTTTTCTTTCTTCAAAAAAAGGTAACAGACAGAGACAATGGAGTTCAAGTCCTCATCGATTCTCTCTTCTCCAGGTGTTGTTGGTGTAGTGTATGTTCTTCTTTGTTGTAGTCGATGTTTGATAAAAAAACCCTAAACCAAAAAAATGCCCATCTGATTTCCAAAAAAAACTCTACTTATTATTTTTTTGAGCACTACACCTCAATTGTTTATAAGGGCACTCCAAAATATATGTAAATTGGTACACTTTTGGGTGCCCTCATAAACAATTGGGGTGCACATAGCGCATCTCATTTTTTTTTCTTTTAGTTTCCCCTCTCTAAAATTTTGGAGCCTTTTCATTCCTATTAACTTTTTTAGCGGCAATATCCAAGTCGTTCCTATTAATTTTTTTAGCGGCAATATCTAAGACTATTTTAAATATTTGTGTTGTTAAATAGGAGTAAAATGTGTTGTTAAATAACTATTTTAGTGAATTATTTCACTACTAGTGTTGAACGTTGTGTAAAGTATGACGACAACTTTTGAGAAACTCAAAGTTGTCGAAAATTAGTATAGTTTTCAATACTGCAATATACAACAACGTGCTACATGAAACAATTTTTGTATGTAACATTTCACCACACTTGCACAGGAACGTTGTTGTTTGAAGTTGACGTATCATTAACTTCTTGTAGTATATATTATATATTATTATTATTATTATTATTATTATTATTATTATTATTATTATTATTATTATTATTATTATTATTATTATTATATATTATTATTCGTAAAGATTTGCGGGAGAGGCGACAATGATAGCCCTACTCACACTACCTTTTATTAGTTAATACGTGCTCGCGCATTTGTCAAGAACTTGACAAGGCGTAGCCACGCCCTGATCTCTCCATACAAGGACATCTTTCGGTTTAGAGTATATGTTACATGGTTATTATTATTACTATTGTTATTATTTATTTATTCATTTATTTATTTATTTATTATTATTATATACTATTATCATTATTATTATTATATGAGGTCCTCAGTGAGGCGGAGAGACTAGCTAGCAGCAAAAACCTATTCGTACTTGGTGTGTTTGTTATACATGTCACGGAGCTCTTGTATTACCGTCAAAAAATAATATTCGCACTATTACAATTATTATTAATTATAATTACAAATTATTATTATAATTACTATTGTTAGTATTATTATTAAAAATAAAAATATTATTATGTCGCGAGGTAGGGGTACTTGGTATGTTTGTTATACATGTCACGGAGCTCTTGTATTACTGTCAAAAAATAATATTCGCACTATTACAATTATTATTAATTATAATTACGAATTATTATTAATTATAATTACGAATTATTATTAATTATAAATTATTATTATAATTACTATTGTTAGTATTATTAATAAAAATAAAAATATTATTATGTCGCGAGGAAGAGGTACTTGGTGTGTTTGTTATACATGTCACGGAGCTCTTGTATTACCGTCAAAAAATAATATTCGGACTATTACAATTATTATTAATTATAATTACGAATTATTATTAATTATAAATTATTATTATAATTACTATTGTTAGTATTATTAATAAAAACAAAAATATTATTATGTCGCGAGGTAGGGGTACTTGGTGTGTTTGTTATACATGTCAATGCGCTTTTGTATTACCCTTATATGTTTTTGACTAATATTTTTTTTTTTTTTTGTAAAATTAAACCTTAAAAATTGATTGTTTCTAACTATATATGTGTATCACCATTTTTTTGTCAAGTATCACCATATTATTATTATAATAATGAATTATTATTATTATAATAATGAATTATTATTATTATAAATTAATGTATATTACTATTATTACTATTGTTATTTTAAATTATTGTTATTGCTATAATTGTTATTATAATTAACAACATATTATTACTATTGTTATAACAAAAGTTAGAAAATTTTACTATTGATTCTAAGTATTATATTTACGGATTAATCTACATTTAATCTAATTGGGAAAATTAAAATTTCTTTTTCTATCGATATATGTGTTTACGTAATTAATGTATGACGACACAATTAAAGGCTTTCTTGGGAAAGATCATTTTCCTAGCCTCTTTTTTAGCCTACATTTAATAATGATTTGAATTTTCGAATTTTCTTTTAAAAATTGAATTTTCTCTCTAAAAATACAACAAATTGTAAAATTCTTGTAGAACCCTTTAACTTTTGTAAAAATTGTTATAACATCCCTATGAGTCTAGGGTCTTGAGTCCAAGTAGATTAATTAATATGTAAAAACATGTTGAGATGTTGAGTTTCCCGTGATAAATATCTTAGTGAATTAATTGTTTGTCTTGTGAGCTCATTCAATTTAATGTTGTGAGTTGTTGGGAAAACCTTGAACTTGGACCAAAAGTACATATTATTATTGTTAGTCACCTAAAAAAGTAAAAAGTGCATGACACAAAATTAATTAATTAATTATATATATATATATGGGTAGTGCTATTTGGACTCAAGAGTCGGGACTCAAAATTTTTTTTATTACAAAGTCATCCTCAAGTAATTAATGAAGTACACATAATTTTTCTTGTAAAATTCCTTTGTTACCCCTTAAATATTTGTAAAAATTTGATAAACCTCCCTATGAGTCAGGACTAATGAGTCCAAGTAGATTTATTGTATATTTTTTTACCAACGATTGCATCCATGGTTGACACAATTGGTGACACAATTGGAAAATGATTAATATTATGATTGTCCTTAACTAGTGACTCAAATTCTGAGTCATGAGTATGAAAACATCAATCTTAAGAGCTCCCTTCACTTATATGGTGCGTGATTTGAGTCAAACTCAGAGTAGTCATATAATCGAGATATAATCGAGATAGTGAGTGATTTAGACTCCCAAAAAGTTATAGATATTTTTGCTGGTTAGATATTAAATACTAATTTTTCCCAAACTAACCGTGCACCTCGTACGAACCCGTGACCCTTTTGTTTTGAAGGAACTGAATCATCAATCTCGTGACTCTCACCATGCATGCATTCTATAATACAATTCAATTAATGTTTCCACATGTCTACTATAGTGCTAATTGGATCCATTTATGTACAAGTTATAGTCAATCGGTACATGAGTTGCGCGTGTTGAAGAAGTGGGATAAAAACAAATAGGTAGTTGAGAATGAGAATTAATCTGCATGTCACTCCAAAGTCCAAACCGCCAGCCAAAAATTGATTTGAACAATTTGATTAGATATTTAAAGTTTTACTATAGTAAATCATTATTATACAACATAAACCAATCAAGTGGGTAGCCTAAAGGTTTAGTATTTACAAAACAAAAAATCTATTTGGACTCTTTGAGTCCGGACCCAAAGATTTTTTTGTTAACAATTTAAGATATCTACTTAAGTAAAAGACCTAATTACCCTCTACCCCCAAACACCAATAATGAATTTAAATTAAGGGTCTTTATGTCTTTTTAGTTGTTTGAGTCCGGACTTTTTGAGTCCATCTAGCACTACCCTTTACAAAATCACACTTAACTGATGTGGGTGGGACACTGGGACTAAGATTTTGATCCACACACATCCCCAACAAATGTCTTAATTACTATGCCAATAAAATTAATTAAACGCCACAAATGTCTATGTCTATTAAGATCTTAAAAGTTGACAAACTCTAAAATGTTCAACATATATAATCAACATTTTTATAAGTTGAGATAAAGAATTGTAAAATGTATAAATGATACAAATCAAACCGAAACACCTTGTTTTTTTTTTTTTTTTTTTAAGTTTTCTAAACCTCGACGAAACCACATTCACTATAAACCCACAACAAACCATCACAATTTTACGAGTTCCATCGATATGGTTTTTGAGATGGCAAAAGACCACTTCACTTCACATCTAGCCCTTTAATTAATTATATGACAGTCGAAACCAGATCATATAACATTTACAGTTAAAAAATGAGCTGGCCAAGTTAGTTTCTTCACTTAATCGATCCCCACATATTCAATCTAGTTCAAGAAATAATAGCTTGCACATTCTTGAATAAATATGATCGAGTGACAATTTAGTAACTTTTGCACGTTTTCATAATTTAATTATTGCAAAATGGGCTGACAATTTAGTTATTTTTAGGTCGAAATAAGTTGTTCAAATTTCTAGTTTTATGTTTTTCTATTTGTTTAGGTAAATTTTTATGAGGGCCGCTAAGGGCACCCCACCTTTTCATGAAGGCACCCAAATTATTTGTAAAAATTCCAGCAAAACTGGAAAAGACCATTTTGCCCCTGTATATATAATGATTCAAACCCCACAAATCATTTTGACAAAGAAAAAGGGCACCCCACCACCAAGCTTGAACCACAAAGCCACATTGCGTTTGGCGAGCGTTTATCGATTCTTGCGGATTGAAATCATCCGACAGCGATGTAACAATGTTTGACAACCATATGATGGTTTCTTAGAACTGTTTAGTTGGGTAAAACTATGAAAATGATGATTTGTTTGTCAACGTAGGGTTTGGTAATTTCCTCAAATCCGAACTTGTTTCCACTATATAATGGAGGATTGTATTGCTACGGTGCAAGAGGAGGTTGAACTTGAGGTAATTTTGCGAATTTATTGTGTTTTTTATGAGGTTATCCGAAGTTTCTGTCGATGTGCGCGATTGTTTCGGCCTCGCAGGACCGAGATATATTGAAATGTCTCGGTCATAGAGGACCGAGCCTACTCTCTCTAACCCTCTCGAGTGTACAACCGAGAGTAGGAGAAAATTCTCGGTTGTACACCACCGACGCCACATTACCTATCACTAATTGTAGCTCTCGTCATGTCTCGGCCGAGATAATCGAAGTATTCTCGCCATGCGTAATCGAGACACCGTGAACTCTTCCGCCTTCGTGGCCGAGCTGCGAGTTCCCAAAAATTTAGCTTTGTCTCGGCCATGCTTGGCGAGACAGCTTAACTGATCTCGGCTGTGTGGCCGAGAACCGCGATTTCCCAATTTTTTTACCATTCTACAAACCGCCACACACACATTACAACTACTCTACCAAATGTAACTTAATTATACTATAAACGTAACTTCAAACGATCGATTTCGCGCAAAATCGTGTGTTCGACGATCTTCAACCGAGCCCTAATTTGGAGACGAAATCGGCTCACACCCCGACCCTACAAGCGCAAAAAAAGTCGTACAACGAAGGAGAAACACAAGGGGAGACACGAGAAACACGATTTCGGGGATTCCTCTCATTGAGTCGGTTCAAAAGAAATGGATTCTTCCACAAGATTTCGGTGAAGGTGAAGGTGGTGGTGGGGGTGGTGGGGTGCGAGAGTTTTTTGCACGAGGGGTATTTTGGGTATTTCGGGTCTAATTTTTGGGTGCCCCAGGTAAATTGGTTTGTGCCCACATTAACTGGGTGCCTTCATGAAAAGGTGGGGTGCCCTTAGCGGCCCTCATTTTTATTAATTGTCATAACTTTGGCCACAAGTTTCCATTTTCGATGTTGTTGGTGGCATTTAATTTTCTTTTAATTTCTAATTTTAGAGTTTTTAAGGCTTTTTAAGTATTTTTCCACTTTCCACTTATGACAACTTTCTACGGTTTTTTTTTTTTTTTTTTTTTTTTTTTTTAATGTAAGGTGCCATATTCTGTTTTGAGACTTTTTTCGAACTTCTTTAAAAAAATAAATTATACTCTTGAGTTCTTAACCTAAATTATATTGTTCGTAAATTCGAGTAATCAATTTGAAATATCTCCACTGTGTGGAACACAACTAAGAAATTTAATTTTAAGAAACAACAACAACAACAACAACAACATAGCCTCAGTCCCAAATTAACTGGGGTCAACTACATAGATCAAACTTTTCCATTGTGCTCGATTAAGTGCAATTGATGGTGAGCTTTTCAAACCATTCAAATCCCTCCTAATTAATGCATCCCATGTTAACTTTGGTATGCCCCTACCTCGTCGAATTTCTAATTTTAAGAAAAAATCTATTATTATTGTTTTACTTTTTTTAATCAAGTGTTCAAAGCTGATCAAGGCTAAATAAGGTATAGTAATCATAACTAATCCAAAGAAGAAAGTTGAGACCAAACAAATACTTACAAAAGAAAAGAATGAACATGATGAAAATATTGTCACTAATTAGCACATCTAGTACCAAAAACTAATCATATTCTTCAATCAAAGAAATGGAAAGAAAGTTATGAACATCATCTCTTCCTTGGACTTGGGCCACATCCTGCACAAACCAAAGCTCATGAAAGAATATATAGCAACTGCTTTTCCAGCATCAGCGCACTCATCTCAAAACAATGTGGCCATGCAATGAAAACTTTTAATTACAAAATCCCTAATGACACTAAAAGGGTTATGTAAGCAAGAGCTATAAAATTCTGGGTTTAGGTATGGGAGTACTATCGTCACTAATGGAGGCGAGCTTCTGAATGCGGTGAAGCAAACTCTTCTTGTGATCATGGCACAACGGGTTCTGGGCATGATTCAGTGTGCCATCAGAAGCAAGCGAAGATTCGAATTGTTCTAGTATCTTTACTATCTGCCAGAATTCAGGCCTTTTCTCCGGATTCAAGGACCAGCATTGCTCGACTAAAGTTCGAAGAGGAGATGGGCAATCTGCAGGCACAACTGGCCTCATGTTCTGAAAATTCCAATTAGGTTTTGCTTAGAAATGCAAAAAATATCAAGAAACAAAAAATGCAACCAATTCAAAATAATATAAGTACATACAATCTATCAAAAAAGAGTATTTACAAAGACTTTGAACTTTAAGATATTTTCAAAATAGAGATATGATCAAGAGTTTTTAAACTGTAAAACGCCGTTCAGCATCCACATTAGCAAGAGAAAAAGGCTATTTAAATGCTAAAAGTGAAGCGAAATTCAAGTTATGTCTCCGCCAGAAAATCTGCAATGGGATACCGCATTTCCGTAATCCAACACATACATGCAAGAGTATCAGTTTAAGTATGGCCGCAGTTTCCTTCTAAGCTTTACGAGACATTAATTGTCTCACTATATTTTACATAACAACTTGTAAACTAAAATATTCTGTAGCTAGATTCAGGGAAATATACTTATGCTTACATCAATAAAACGAATGGCATCTTAACAACAACAACAACAACAACAACAACATAGCCTTAGTCCCAAATTAATTGGGGTCGGCTACATGGATCAAATTCTTCCATTGTGCTCGATTAAGTGCAATGAATGGCACCTTCAAAAAAATCATAATAAGTGCAACAAAAAATGACATTACTAGGCAATATCCATGAAAGATTCAGGTCTTCAATTATCGTTTTCACTAGAAATATAGGTTTGAGCCCTAAAGAGACCCACTTTGTGCGAAATATCAATAGTTGAGAGTCTGTAGTATCTCCAACTGTTTAAATTTTCTTCGGAAAGATCAGATATAGGTAAAATGATGTTTGTATCATATGAAACAGGAAATCCTGCGTAATCTAAAAAGTTCGTGATATTTTTTTTTGAGAAAATTAAAAAAAAAAAAGTTCATGATATTGATCTAACACAGTTAACAATCGTTGACTACATAAATCACAAATCAATAATAGCTAAATCCACATTATAATTTTTTGATGACTTCTATCGCTTGGGCTATGTTCAGAAATTCAAGTTGGTTCCAAATAGATTGCACCGTACATCTGGCCAACAAGTTTTACTAATATAGTCCGCAGCGCTGAATTGAGTTTTAGCTAACAGCAAACGGATACCCGACAATACTTATATGAACCACAAAAGATATGAAGACGGTTAGAAAAATTCAGTTAAGCGTGTCATTAATTGTACGTAGATTTGAAAGGAAAAATGTGTTCTTTCATGATACCTTATTCACAACTGCATAAGCTGCTTGAATAGGTGTCATGTCCTCATAGGGAATTGTTCCGGATAGCATCTCCCATAAGAGGAGTCCAAAGCTATATACATCAACCTTCCGCCCATAGCGTTTATGTTTATGTTTGATCATCTCTGGTGCCATCCAACGATAGGTCCCTGGATCCTCAGACAGTGTATCACAATTTGCTTCTCTACATGCTATACCAAAATCGGCAATTTTCAGATGAAAGTCCTGATCGAAGAGTATGTTCTCAGGTTTAAGATCCCGATGTATAACCCCATGCGAATGAATATATTCCATTCCTCGAGCAATATCCAGGGCAATTGGAATCAATTTATGAAGAGGGAGAGACTTCTTCTCAAGCTTGTGCAGAAATGCTCTCAAGGAACCCCCCGACAGATATTCAGTGACAACGCAGAAGACAGGTGGCTTTTTACATGCAGCTATCAACTGCATCAATGGTACAATCAGCTCCATCAAGTTTGTATCTAAAAGCAGCGACAACATTCCATTTTGATAGGATAACGATAACATTCCATGAAAAACTACAATATAATTTAACTACTTAATTAAGCACATCAAATTCAGAAATCAGTTCATTACGAAGAGCAACAATTTATTAAGAAAAAAAATAAAACATGGCAATGGATACCAGGCAAGAAACAAAAGAACAGAAGAAGGCAGCCTTGACTAAAACAACAATCATCGGTTACTCCTTAAAAGGGAACAAAACCCACACTTTGCATATTAATTCATGAACTCAGGCCACAGATCAGATTGAAAATCAGGGAACAAAATATAAATTTTGGGGAAAAAGCTCTTCAAATATAGATGAATAGGTAAAATGAGAATTCGCTTCAAGAAGAAATAAACAAAAAGCAGTGAACACCACAAACAGTTTTCTCCAGTGAAAAGCATGATGTAATAGCAATAAATAACTACCAAAAGACTAAAGCATCTGAATTCAACAACAAAAACTTTTCTTTTCAACCTTCCTTTTCAGATCATCTTAAAGTGGCAAGAATTACAGTAACATCTGGTGCTGAAAATAACTAAGAGGAGATAGAAAGTTTATACCTTTATTATGTTTTGGTGATGGAGCTGAGACAGAAGAGTAACTTCTCTATTGAACTGCTTCTCCAAGCGAGCCGCCATGGCTCCATTTTCGTCATCATCGGGCGGTCTAATAATTTTCACTGCAACAGGCTTATCCATATACATTCCATGGTAAAGCCTACTATGCGCCCCGCAGGCAAATCTAAGCCCAAGGAACAACTTTGAGAGATCAAGCTCCCATTCATCAGCTGTCTCAACAGCTGTGACTCTTCCCCGGTCGAATCAAAGTACTTAGTCCACGCCGAATCCTTTTTGTTCTTGGCTTTGCTTGAGATCTTGATAGAAGCAAAATGCTTGAGAGGGCCTGAAAACTTTGAAGTATGAGGCCTCTGAGTGCTGTGGGAATCCTTTTTGAACAATTTGCCTAGAATCCCCCTCTCAACTTCTTCCCTTCTAAGTGTCGGAGTCGAGAATCTCTTCTGATCCGACCGAGCCTCCATAAATGCATCGGAAAGGACTGTTTCCGGAACAGGAGATGCTGATCTCAGCGAACCTGATCTAGCTGGTACACCATCATCACCCTTAATGGCTCCTGGCCTAGACTTCAACTTAGAATCACAACTAGATCGATGTGTCGATGCGTTTTCCGCCTTAGACTTCGATTTAGAATCTCTCTTTGATTTAAGGGTCGACGGCAATTCAATCCTACTTCTCAATTTGGTATCATTGACCAATCGAAGAGCTAAAGAGGAAGATGCAATGCTGGATTTCAGCTCCCAAGCACTACCAAATTGGGGAATTTCAGGCAATTTCAATTTCCAATCACGATTCAAATTAAGGGTTGATGGGAATTCAGTCCTACTTCCTAATTTCGGGTCTTTAACCGATTGAAGAGCTGAAGAGGAAGATCCACTGCTTGAATTCACCTCCAAAGCGCTACCAAGTTGCGAAACTGATGGAAAATCTTGAGATCTCAACAGAGAAATCGAAGGCAACCTTGATGAATCCAATCTTTGATAAACAGTGTGGGAAAACTTTGCCCTTCTCAGCCAAGAATTTGCTCCTTCTTCATCCATTGATCCACAAACAATATCACAACCAATTTAAGCTAAAAAAAAACACTTGAATCACCAAAAAAAAAAAACTCAAAATTTCTTCATTGCTCAGCCAAACCAAAAAAACCCATCTTCAGATTACACTCTAAAACAACAACAGAACTCCAAATCCAAACCTCCTTCAAACCCATCAACATGCACACCCACAAAACCCAATTTCACAACCAAAATTCACATCTACCCAATTTGCACCCATTACCAGAAATCTCTCAAAAACACCATTTTTTTTCACATCCCCATCAATCCAGCAAAGCAACAGCAGTGAGAACTCTCTCAAACCCTCTTATTTTCCACTCAACAGAACCCAAATTGGGAAATCTTCAAAGCGACAATTCAAAGTCAAAATCCTACTTTGTCAAATACAGAACCTGAAAATCAAACAAAGCCATCACCACCACCACCACCACCAACAACAACAACAACAACTTTAAATGACAAAAACACAAATACCCATTAATCAGAACCAACTGAAACCCAAATCCAAACCCATTAATCAATCAAGAAACTGAGAACAACGAAACTGAGAACAACCCACAACTGATTTATCTTAAAATCATGAAATCTCAATTACCCATATATTATAATCAATCTTACCAACCCCTTTGTAGAGAAAATCCAGATCTGTAGCACAAAAACAATTAAATGTACACAACACAACTACCGTACCTTCCCAATCATAAATCCTTATCTCTCTCTCTCTCTTTTTTTTTTTTTTTTATTATACTCAAGTGGTGGTGTTTTGCACCAATTGCACCGACTGATTCACGTTCAGTCTCCTTATCCAATTTTTTCATTTGAGACTCAAACTCGAGACACTAGATATAGTTTAAGGGGATCAAATATTTTACCACTTAAATCAATCGATTATTGATTCTCTCTAAGCCACCGTTTATCTAAAGTCTAAAAGACCTGACTAATCAGGGTCGCGTCAGGTATGACCATTAACAGCGAAAAAATTTTCTCTCAAAAATTCGTGCGTGCTCGAACATGAGACTACTAATTAAAGGCTGACCCTACGTGAGTGGGTCTAGCCATTACGCCAGATCCCCTTTGGTATCTTTCTCCCTTTCTCCCTCTCCCTCTCTAACATTGGACCGTATACCATTCGTATACGTATACGACACTTATACGGTAGAGAAAAGTCCAACCTTTGCGTTAAAGCTGGACAACTGCACCAGCAATTATGGAGGATTTGTACCAATTAGTGATCCTGCGGTTCTGGGAGTTTGTTAAAGTGTTTGTGTCTGGACACGTGGCGGGAGTTTGCTAAGTGATGCTTTTTGGGTTTGATTGAGTGGAGAGGTGGACGGGAGTTGGTGCGGCTGCGGTGCAGGTGAACATAGAATGAAGTGTCACATCAAAAGTGCGGTGTCGTGTATAAATAACATGGGGAGCGGATCACAGAATCGATTGAAAAGTGAACGGTGGTACGGTCCGTACTAAGGTGGTTCGTGCAGTTACCGGTTGGACCGGGTTTTAAGAGAGGCTAGGGTTCAATTTTTGAAATAAAATAGTACCAGCATAAAATATTGATTGCTTTTAAAAAGTAGGCATTTAAAGATTGTTAGAATTTTAGTTGTTCAATATATACTAAGTATGGGAACTTAATAAATGAATCATAAATAGTTTTAAAAAAATGAATGGTAAATATTTAAATGTTTTTATTTGACTTAGAGATCATAAATGATGAGAATGAGTCAATACCAAATTTAATTTTTTTTTTTAAGTTTTTTTTTTTTTTTTTTTTTTTTTTTTTTGGCGGTAGTCGAATCCACGACATCCCTAACCTTCGCCTTTTGAAAAATTATGCCTAGTCCATCTCACTTGGAGCAATGCTTTGGCTCTTTTTATTTTAAGTTGATCGTTGATATTTGTTTGAAAAAAGTTTTCTTTTAGCATTTGAGCTTTTCTTCAATTAATGATTAATGATATAACACAATTCTACAAAACAAAATTAAATGGCAAGCTTTTTAGCTTTTAGAACCAGACTAGCACTGCTAAATCGGGCTTGACATCTTTTCCCGTATATAACTTTGATAATCCACTCATCATGATTCTTTATTAGTAGCGAAACTAATTAAGGGTACCCACAACCTACATATCACTTGGGACAAAATTAAGAATTCTTCCATTGAATGATTTGAAAGGATTTTAAAGGAGTTTGGTGGATTTTAAAATCAAGGTATATATAATTTGGATTTCAAAAAATTTAATGGACTTTTTGAAAAGTTAAGGAGTATTCAATTAGGATTTCGATGGATTTTAATAGATTTCTAAAAAATTTAGGTGTATTCAATTTTTAAAGTACATTAGAATTTGAGTGGATTTTAATAGATTTTGATAAGTTCTTATTCAAAAAATACACATAACCAAATCTCACCCCTAGCCATGAGATTTGGATCAAGTCCTTCCAAATCCATCAAATTTCATGAAATCTATGAAAATCCATCATTTTAAAAAAAATTATTGATTTGTCACATTGAGTACACCCCCAAGTTGTACATTTTCTGAGGAACCTGTTGCAGTAAGTCTCTTTGGGTATCAATCTAGTCAAATGTTGTGTAATATACCTCGAGATGTGTGTCAGCCCGCGTCTCGAGATGTATGTCCTCGACTAGGTCAATGCAAAAAAAAAAACTATTAGCTAATGGACTAATTAACCCCTAAACTGACTTATGGGCCATTCCCCTCTCAGTGTTGGATTCAGTCTTCTCTTCTCCTTTGTGCTACTCTTCGCAGCTTCTTTTTTTTTTTTTTTTTTTTTTGTGCGAACAAAATTATTTGAAGCATAATTTAATTATATGGATGAATGTGTTGGAACTTAGAATATCTATTTCTTAATATATCTTTTTTTGGCAACCAAGTGATCAACAATTAAATCGATTGTAATCCCAAATCAATGATTAAATCAATGATTACTTGTAGCAAGTTAGATTTTATAATTGCTACGCAATATACATTGATTAACATAAGGCACTAGAACAAATTCAGCTTTTAATAGAGGTGACCTACACGAGTGTCCTAGCGGTGTCACGAACAGGTGTCACACTTGTCCCAACTCAAGTCACACTTGTCCCAACTCAAGCAACACTTGGAAAAATTCAGGCCATGTGTCAACCCCACTTACATGCACACAAAAAACCCACCAAACACTCCCACCTACACCTACACCCCCAACAACATGCAAACCAAACCACTCATTCATTCTTGCTGGAGAAGAAGAAGAGATTTACTGGAGGGGAATGAATCATCAAGGTTTTGAAGGAATCCATGGGAGTTTGTGAGAAATCCTCAAGCTACATCAACTAGGTACACATATTGAGTTGAAACTTGAACAAGTTCTGGTTTTAGGCAAATTTCAGATAGTAGATCATTGAATACATGCAGTTGATTTATATATTTAGATTCCTCATTTCAAGCTGATAATCCAGCTATATTGAAGATCTTAATTTGGTGTTGAAATCATAAAGATATGAATTTTTGAAGTTGCAACATCAAAACTGGAATTCTGCATGTTGTATTAGGAATCAACCTGGGTAATTTAGTCATAATCTGAACATGTTAGATCCAAATTCAACCACACCAGTGGCATTTGAAAGTTCATATAGAAAGGAACAACTTTGCTTAACTGAAGGTATTCTGATTTGAATGTTTTCATTTCCAAACATGCTCTACAAATAGGTGCTGGAATTATAAAGGACAGTTTTGAATCTAAATTTGCTAAGGGTATAACTCCCTAACTACTTATCCAAAAGAGCTAATATTTTAGTATGTTGTATTTGGATATATTTTATGCCTTGTGACCAAATATCACATTTTTAGGAACTATAGATTGGGAGAAATAGATTTTCTAAATCTGCTGGTCGGATTAAATTTCAATCAGACCTATGTTTAGTAAAAGCATGATATCTCTTTCAGTTTAAATCATAATTCTGAAAACTAAACCTTTCTAGAAAGCTAAGAGAGAGATCAACAATAATGGTAATGATGGAGGAATTCAATATTTGGACCATTTCATGCCTAAAAGTGCATTAAGATGTAGGACTGAAATTGAAACTTAATTTAGTCTTTAGGGGCTGATTTAGGATGATTGATTTAAAGTCTATTGAACCAATTTGAATACACAATAAACACACTAAATTGAGCTTAAATTCACTATTTGAACTAATGAGACACCAAACTCAGGAACCTAGGAAAAAGGGTACGAGAGAGCGAATACAAGACTTGGTGTATCGGGAGGCCAGTAAAGCTAGGACTTTACTTTGTTGTTGTGAGTATACCCATTGACAATTTTAATTGGCATTTCATTCCTATTAATTGTTGTCCTTGCATAGTCCTTTTGACTATTTTGTCTTTGTACTCTTATATCATGTGTTCTTTGTGTCTATGCTCATTTGATGAGTCTAGTTTGCATGATATCCATTCATTTGATTTAATTCATTGATTCTATCCCATGCTATGTCTATTCTTGTTGTTTTAAATATGAATTGAATGATAAATAGCATGCTATTAGGCTAGTGAATATCTTATAAATGTTGAAGATGACTTGTATTCCTTATTTGTTTAGGTGTGTAGATGTGCCTATGCCTTGACAATCCATACTTGGTATTTCTTGAAATTTAAAAAGTAGTTTTTGCATTTAGGTCCCGTACTCGATCGAGGTGTGCGCGAATCATGGGGTTAGAGTCCCTGGGGATGTTGGCACATGTTACTTGACATTTTATGACACTCGGGGTTAGAGTCCCTGAGGTGGTCTACACACCGGGGTTAGAGTCCCTGGTAACACTTGGGTTAGAGTCCCTTGTGCTATATGATTATTGACCGGGGTTAGAGTCCCTGGTAACACTTGGGTTAGAGTCTCTTGTGTTATATGATTATTGAGTCGGAGTGACACGTTTCACTGCCGACCGGACCTAAATCACCACTACTTAGCCTAGTGTCAGTATCACTTGTTTAACTCTGGTATTTACTCGCACATGGTTTATTTTCCAGTTTTCTCATTTATATGCTTTTAAATACCATTTGAATATTTGGAAATGCAAATTAAACTTGTCATCGGGGATTACTGTTTTATTTTTGTACTCACCGTCCTTTTTATGACGGTGGGTGCAGAGCCGTCTACCACCAGGCAGGGCAAGGAAAAGATCGGTTATTATCCCTGAGCCGCGCACGTACTTTCATCGCATCGATTGTAGGTATTCTTTTAATATTTTGATTGTATATGTTATATACGACTTTCGAGATACTATTTGGGGGTTGTATATTGGGTTGAGCGTTAGTTCCCAGACTTGACTTAGACTATTTTGTTGTTTCACTACATTTTGAGGACTTTATATATGTGATGTCATTTCCTGGTTTTCCACACTTAGGGTTTTATAAATGGCTTACGCATAAGTTACTAATTGCTTCCGCATAATCAATAAGACTTCCGCTAATTAATTAATTTAATAAAAAGTTTTAATTAACTTTAAATTTTATAAAATGGTAGGACTAGTGTATTTCTTATCTGAACACTAGAAAAAGGCGTCGTGGGTTGTAAAGGTGACTAATACGTAGTTAAGTCTGCGTGGATATGATTAGGGCTTAATTACGGGATTAGGCCGGGCGGTGCCCTAGATTAGGAGAGGGGCCGTCACAGTTGGTATCAAAGCTTTAAGTTCGGGCGAACCTATGGGAAAATTTAATGGCTTAAGACAGTGTGATACCAACGTCACGGTTGGTATCAGAGACTAGGTATTAGAACCTTAAGGATAAATAAGAAAAACACGAACTCGTATAAAACACAAACCTTAGAAGTGGAAACCAGATGATCCTTGCCTATGAACTATTTTGTTGGGAATTGAGTGAAGGTGAGATGGGGATTTCTTATATGTACGTGTTAGTTTCTATATGTATATATATGCGTTATGCCACGTAGTAGCTGATTCGCGTTTGCTATCCACTTGAAGACACCAATGGGGGATTCGCGCGAGGCTGGAGACACCGGAGCTAGCGGTAGTCTGCCTCCACCATTTCAATTGACAATTTTTAGATGATGTCTGACCAGACGACCGCTCAGGAGCGACATATCACAAACTTCATTTCTTACATGTCGGCACAGATGACTGCACTGATTTCGACAGCCCCGTCACCACAGCTACTACTACAGCACCCCCGACCACGAGACTCAGCACTACGGAGTTCGGCTTGCATCCGATTGAGAGATGGAGACTACGGTAGCGTTGTACACTATAGCGAGAGAGTCAGGGACCCAGACTAGAGGAAATACTGCTTATTCGAGACTTTCCAGATGTTTTCCCATATGATTTACCTGGATTACCGCCACCACGAGAGGTAGACTTCATCATCGACCTAGTACCGGGTTCCGGGACCGATCGCGATACCGCCGTGCGCATGGCTCTGGGAGTTGGAGGAGTTGAGGACTTAGCTTAAGGATTTGGGGGAGAAGGAGTCATCGAACCTTCGATGTCACCGTGGGGAGCGCCGATTCTGTTTGTGAAGAAGAATGATGGTAGTACGAGACTATACATCGACTACGAGCGATTGAACAAAGTGACGGCGCGAGATGGTTGGAGTTCTTGAAGGACTACGACTTTTCCTTAGAGTATCACCCGGGAAAAGCGAACGTAGTCGCATATGCGGCGAGTAGGAGGCAGAGTAGAGATGCGATGTGGTCGGATGTCACATGATGCATGAGTATGGATTACTCGAGGCATCGGCGACAAGCATGTCGGGAGAGATTCCTACCGATACTCGGGTGGTGATTTGCGCACGAGATGAGACTACGGACCGTGTCTACACACGGCGAGTGTCGAGAGGTCGGAGGGCCAGGCCGATTGTACTCGAGATTCGGCGAGTTAGCGCAGAGTGCGAGTGTACAGATTGGCGAGAGACGACGGATCAATGTGCGAGATATCGGGGCGGGTTGTGGATACCGAGTACTAGAGCTAAGAGATGAGATCCTTGAGAGTCGCACCGTTCCAGATTTACCGTACAATCGAGCGGGACTAAAATGTACCACGACATGAGGAGACATTTACGGTGGCACTGGGATGAAGGGATGAAGCGGACGTGTCTAGATTTATCGGGAGGCGTGGTATATGTCGCAAGTGAAGTCGAGCATCGCGGACCCGGGGATTACTACGGTGTTTTCCCGTTCCTCGATGGAAGTGGGAAGACATCTCTATGGATTTTGTCGGATGATTGTCGAGGACCGCGAGGAGACATGATTCAATCGGGTTATAGTTGAATGAGCGACGAAGTCTGCTCATTTCCTGCCAGTGGCATCGCATTACACGTTCGATCAGCTGAGCGTACTGTTCGAGAGAGATTATCAGGCTGCACGGGGTACCATTAACGATCACGTCGGATCGAGATGCTACGTATACGTCCAGGATGTGGCGGAGTATGCAAGAAGCGATGCGGTGCGCGCCTACGATTCGATACGGCTTTCCACCCTCGGGCCAGACGGGCGGTGAGAGATTGATTTAGGTCCTCGAGGACATGTTGCGGGCATGTGTGTTGGAGTTTGGCGGATCTTGGGCGGAGTACCTACGTTGTGTGAGTTCGCTTATAACAACGGTTGTCGGGCTAGCATTGAGATGACGCCATTTGAGGCTTTGTATGGCGAGGCCGTGTCGCTCGCCATTGTGTTGGGTGAGCGGGAGGACCAGGGAGATAGTGGGGCTGAAATTGTTGTTGACCACACGGAAAAGGTCAAGCGATCCGTCAAAGACTCGAGAGGAGGACATGAGAGACATAAGAGATATGTAGATAAGTATCGCGGTGATCTCGCGTATTCGAGGGAGCCTTTGTCTATTTAAATGTTTCCCTCGGAAGGGTCTTGAGAGATTTGGGGTGAAAGGCAAGTTTGCACCAGGGTACATCGGGCCTTTCATGATTAAGAAACGGGTCGGGAAAGAGACATACGAGCTTGAATTGCCTCCACGGATGTCGGGGTCCATTCAATGTTCCACATTTCGATGCTTCGACTAGCCGAGTCGAAGACAGGCGTGCGGCGACGATTGACTTGAGTCGGATCGACCTGAGCGAGGACATCTCTTACAAGAAACAACCCATTCAGAACCGTAACTTAAACTTAATTTCGAGGACGAAATTTTCATTTTGTTGGGAATATTTGTCACGGCCCAAATCTCAAAACCCGTTTTAAATTCCCTAATCAGGATCACCGACCCTTGACGTGTGACCTACACTGTGATACGTACACCGACCGAGGCACGTGGTCGAGGTATATGGTATTTTTGTAATGATGTATGCCTAGTGTTATGTATTGTGTAGACTTACTAAGTCATTTTGTACGGTTGTAGGCGTCGAGACGAGAGCGGGGACACGCCTCGAGTAGCGTGCTAGTCGGGAAACCGGGTAGTTAGCATTTTGGTAAGTCTTATGTAATACTAAAATGAAATTGAATAACAATTTGTCAAGTAAATAATATGGAATATATATATTGAGTGACTAGCGACGCGACGGTACGCGTATATCACGATTCGGACGCGAAACCGGGCGTCGAAAACGCCCGGAAACACGGGCGAGTGTCCTAGCGGTGTCACGAACAGGTGTCACACTTGTCCCAACTCAAGTCACACTTGTCCCAACTCAAGCAACACTTGGAAAAATTCAGGCCATGTGTCAACCCCACTTACATGCACACAAAAAAACCCACCAAACACTCCCACCTACACCTACACCCCCCAACAACATGCAAACCAAACCACTCATTCATTCTTGCTGGAGAAGAAGAAGAGATTTGCTGGAGGGGAATGAATCATCGAGGTTTTGAAGGAATCCATGGGAGTTTGTGAGAAATCCTCAAGCTACATCAACTAGGTACACATATTGAGTTGAAACTTGAACAAGTTCTGGTTTTAGGCAAATTTCAGATAGTAGATCATTGAATATATGCAGTTGATTTATATATTTAGATTCCTCATTTCAAGCTGATAATCCAGCTATATTGAAGATCTTAATTTGGTGTTGAAATCATAAAGATATGAATTTTTGAAGTTGCAACATCAAAACTGGAATTCTGCATGTTGTATTAGGAATCAACCTGGGTAATTTAGTCATAATCTGAACATGTTAGATCCAAATTCAACCACACCAGTGGCATTTGAAAGTTCATATAGAAAGGAACAACTTTGCTTAACTGAAGGTATTCTGATTTGAATGTTTTCATTTCCAAACATGCTCTACAAATAGGTGCTGGAATTATAAAGGACAGTTTTGAAACTAAATTTGCTAAGGGTATAACTCCCTAACTACTTATCCAAAAGAGCTAATATTTTAGTATGTTGTATTTGGATATATTTTTGCCTTGTGACCAAATATCGCATTTTTAGGAACTATAGATTGGGAGAAATAGATTTTCTAAATCTGCTGGTCGGATTAAATTTCAATCAGACCTATGTTTAGTAAAAGCATGATATCTCTTTCAGTTTAAATCATAATTCTGAAAACTAAACCTTTCTAGAAAGCTAAGAGAGATATCAACAATAATGGTAATGATGGAGGAATTCAATATTTGGACCATTTCATGCCTAAAAGTGCATTAAGATGTAGGACTGAAATTGAAACTTAATTTAGTCTTTAGGGGCTGATTTAGGATGATTGATTTAAAGTCTATTGAACCAATTTGAATACACAATAAACACACTAAATTGAGCTTAAATTCACTATTTGAACTAATGAGACACCAAACTCAGGAACCTAGGAAAAAGTGTACGAGAGAGTGAATACAAGACTTGGTGTATCGGGAGGCCGGTAAAGCTAGGACTTTACTTTGTTGTTGTGAGTATACCCATTGACAATTTTAATTGGCATTTCATTCCTATTAATTGTTGTCCTTGCATAGTCCTTTTGACTATTTTGTCTTTGTACTCTTATATCATGTGTTCTTTGTGTCTATGCTCATTTGATGAGTCTAGTTTGCATGATATCCATTCATTTGATTTAATTCATTGATTCTATCCCATGCTATGTCTATTCTTGTTGTTTTAAATATGAATTGAATGATAAATAGCATGCTATTAGGCTAGTGAATATCTTATAAATGTTGAAGATGACTTGTATTCCTTATTTGTTTAGGTGTGTAGATGTGCCTATGCCTTGACAATCCATACTTGGTATTTCTTGAAATTTAAAAATTAGTTTTTGCATTTAGGTCCGTACTCGATCGAGGTGTGCGTGAATCATGGGGTTAGAGTCCCGAGGATGTCGGCACATGTTACTTGACATTGTATGACACTCGGGGTTAGAGTCCCTGAGGTGGTCTACACACCGGGGTTAGAGTCCCTGGTAACACTTGGGTTAGAGTCCCTTGTGCTATATGATTATTGTGGGGTTAGAGTCCCTGGTAACACTTGGGTTATAGTCTTGTGTTATATGATTATTGAGTCGGAGTGACACGTTTCACTGCCGATCGGACCTAAATCACCACTACTTAGCCTAGTGTCAGTATCACTTGTTTAACTCTGGTATTTACTCGCATATGGTTTATTTTCCAGTTTTCTCATTTATATGCTTTTAAATACCATTTGAATATTTGGAAATGCAAATTAAACTTGTCATCGGGGATTACTGTTTTATTTTTGTACTCACCGTCCTTTTTATGACGGTGGGTGCAGAGCCGTCTACCACCAGGCGGGCAAGGAAAAGATCGGTTATTATCCCTGAGCCCGCGGCACGTCACTGCATCGATTGTAGGTCTTCTTTTAATATTTTGATTGTATATGTTATATACGTCTTTCAGATACTATTTGGGGGTTGTATATTGGGTTGAGCGTTAGTTCCCAGACTTGACTTAGACTATTTTGTTGTTTCACTACATTTTGAGGACTTTATATATGTGATGTCATTTCCTGGTTTTCCACACTTAGGGTTTTATAAATGGCTTCTTGCGCATAAGTTACTAATTGCTTCCGCATAATCAATAAGACTTAAGCTAATTAATTAATTTAATAAAAAGTTTTAATTAACTTTAAATTTTATAAAATGGTAGGTATTTCTTATCTGAACACTAGAAAAGAGGCGTCAGGTTGTAAAGGGTGACTAATACGTAGTTAAGTCTTGCGTGGATATGATTAGGGCTTAATTACGGGATTAGGCCGGGCGGTGCCCTAGATTAGGAGAGGGGCCGTCACATTGAACCTCTATGAAAAATCTTTCATAAGGGTTTTTAACCTTTACGAAAAAGTCATTTATTAAGTCGTTATCTAATCTTGAGGTGCTAAGACGATGTTTTGAAATCGCTATGAATTACAGAAATTTGATAGGGTCTTTGAACTACTATAATATCTTTAGAGGCTTACATAAGGGTTTTAAACCATATGAATTCTATTGATTTGATAGGGGTTTGGAACCGCTAAAATATCTTCAGAGACTTATATAATGTCGATTTTTTTTTAAAAAACTAATGGTTGAATGCCTAGAATTATTAATTTTCATTTCTAATTGAAAATATTACAAATATACATCCACTCGCGGTATTGTTAAAGATGATAACGTGCACAAAAACGATTCCAAATCTAACACTCACTCAATATTTCTTATAAAAAACACTCACTCACCACCACATGCGTCAAAACCCACTCATTACTGATTAGCACTCTCTTATCAACGCTAGCTACTACTAGTAACAAGACGTTACATAGCTGATGTAGAGTGACGATGATAATGATGACGACGATGGTGGCAAAGGCTGTGGAGTAGTCTCAAAAGCTGTTGTTGTTGTTCTTGTTGTTGCTATTGCTGTTGTAGTTGTTGTTGCTGCTGTAAAAGTAAGAGATTCTCCAAGAATAGTTTCTGACATTTCTCTTGGAGCTCATCTCTTCTCTGATGGCATTGATGTTGTTGTTGTTGATATTGTTGTTGGCCATTTCATCATCTCTCTTTCTTATATCCTCTTGTGATTCCAACCTTGTTGTCTTGAGCTCCAAAGTTGTGTACAAGAGAAAGTACCTCAGCTCCTCCATGTTCTACAACTCACAATTACAACAACAAAAGTGAGAAAACCCCTCAAAGCAAGCTCAACTCTTAAGCAGTACAAGTTACTAAAAAAAAACTAATAAAAAAACTAATTGAAACCAATGATGCATTACCTTTCCTTGGTAGCAATAAGCCAATTGAGAGAAATTCTGTCCATGGAGTTGCAATGGAGTGAGAAGTGAGAAGCAGAACAATCGCTGTAACGACCCTACAATTTTAACTCGTGCCACCTGACATTTCAGGAATGTGACCTGGACCTGTTGTGACGTGACACACTTGGTCAACCATTAGGAGTCGACACCGATGTATTTATTTTTCAGTGATTTATTTATTACCTATCTAAAATAAAACGCATTCAATTTAATTATTTTATTTTGATCATCAGTTTGCGAATGAGGCGACTTCTCGAGATGCGTGCGTTCATGGGTATGAGACTATAGTTTAATCAATAAATAAAAAATGTACTTAAAATTTAAAATTGTGTCCAACGGTTTGAGTAAATGAATTAATTATTTGTTGAGGGCAAAATAGAAAATTTCTAAATTGGACACATATGTCACTTGTTGGTGGAGTGAGTGTGATAAGTAAGTGTGATAAGTGAGTGTGGAAAGTGAAAGTAGATAAGGGAGAGAGAGTATCCATGGGTGTATGGGTTATTTGGAGTTGTGTTTTTGCTTTGGAGAAGAGAAGAAGAACAAGAGAAAGAAAACTCCCTAAGTAAGTTATTCTCATATTCAATCTTTACATTTCTTTAATTTTAGGTAGCCAATGTCTATGGATTTAAGGCTTTTGATGTCAAATAAATGAGATCAACTAATTGTGGTGTAGATATTTGTATTGGAAACAAAATTCATGTTTAATCCTTTTTATGGTTATAATTGTTAGTTCTCTAATGGTAATGGGAGACTTGATGATGGAAAGAAAGAGATCAGAAGAAGAAGAAGAAGGAAAAAAAAGTGAACGGATAGAGAGCAAATTTTTGCTCTCTGTTCGTTTGAAGAATGAGGGGAGTGCTGCGCGTGTGCGTGCAGCACAGGCCCACCAACTAGGCTGGGTCATCCATAGGCCCATCCCTGTTAGGTCGGGCTACTTCAGGGTGGCTGGACCGAACCTGGCAAAACTGGACCTGATCCAGTAACCCAAACCAAATAATTAATAAAAAATAATATAAATAATAGAAAACTATAAAAAAATAAAAAAATTCAAGAAAAATAGGGAAAAATTAGGAAAAAATAGAAAAAGGTTGAGAAAATTATAGGAAAGTCGACTTTGAGGATTTTGGGGGGTTTTTACAACAAAAATTCTCCTCAAAAAGTGTGCCACCGTTACGATTTTCTTATTTTGAACAATTTTAGGGATTTAAAAATCTAAACTTTATCAAATAGGCTTAAACACACCTAATTTATTGTAAATTAATACCATGAGCCTAGGAGACTAGTGTTGGGTATCGGGTGTGAGTTTCGGGAGCTATTAGAGCTGCGAAAGCGTGATAGTGTGGATCCAAGGTAAGTAAAACCAGCTAGGAAATGCGTAGTAGTTCATTTGAGCTTATATTTTATTGATATTGTACTGTGTCACTTTCTTGGAATTCCCATCATTGTATGAGTGTTTCCGATAGAGTGGTCACCTGCTTGCAACAGGAGCCATGACCTCGAATCATTGGATTGTTTTGTCGGAATGAGATATGTTTTATCCGGGGCACCGTTGATATCCTTCATTCGCGACGGTTTAGATACAGTAGGCATTACCGCGTCCTAGGACCCGATTCTGCTTGTCGCTGTCGTGACTCTATGACCCCGACCATGTGGCACCCACATTCGGTGGTCTTGGACTACTTGGGAGCATCTCAAATTGTTTCTTTTGACACTCATTTCTCGTTGTAATTTCATTTTACAGTCTTATTATCATGATTTTCCTTACAACTTTCTTTCTATCCGCATGACTTTCGAGTGCTTTATTTATTTTCAATTATTGTTTAGATCTTACTGGCTTTTACTTATTGGACTCGACATTCTTGTGTTTGACCGAATGCAGATTCGTAGTCGAGCAAGGGTAAGGCGCCGATACTTAGCGATCTACTCTTAGGACATCAGAGAGACCCTCCCTTACACAACACTTTTGTAGATTTTTGGACTTTTTGTATTACTTATATATGTTGTTTTATCACACTTGAGATACTTGTTTGGGTCGAGAGATACATACGACTTGTATATCATTTTGCTTGTCTATTACACTTGACTTAAGATATACATGACTACACATGTTTATAGGGTTATACCTTTAAGTTGTCCAACTCTTTTACTTTATTGTTGAGTTGTTTATTGTATTAATTGCTTTCGCTAATTTGTAAAACTTGAAAAATACTAATAACTCGACTTCAAATTATAAATTAACTTATGTTGATGGATTGGAAGGCTGATTAGGCATGCGTTGACTTTGTGGAGGTTGACTCGGAAGTCCACGTAGGTTTAATACCAGTTAGTGAGGAATAGGGGCCGTCACAGTTAGTATTAGAGACCAGTTTAATACCTAGCACTTGCTTACCCCACAATAAAAATAAGACAAAAATCAGTAATAGAGTTAGGACACGGTTGGAACCTAGAGTGGAACCCTATTATCTTGATTTAGAGTCTTAGTTGGGAAGTGAAGAGAGTTGGAGAAATTAAAACTTGGATCCTATAAATGATAATTGTTGTATTATATTATACTATATCGATAACTATATGTTGATCTGACACTCGCTTGCTATTGCAGATCGCGATAACAGATCAACCTGTGTCGAGTGATCATAGTGGGGCCGTAGGTCCTCGATTCACAATTATGGAGGAGGTACATTCCTTGACTCAGAGGGTCACATCCCAAGATCAGCGATTGAACAAGACCTTGAGGATACTCAGGGCACAGAATCACAGCTACACCATTATCGTCTTTGTCGACAATGCCCACTGTTCAAGAGGGGAGTGCGCCTATCGTACAGGCCACTCCAGCGCTCTTATTGTACCGACACCACCCATCATAGCTGAGATAATACCAATTTAGATCGAGAAAATATCACCCACACCACCTACACCGGCGGAGACTACGCTGACTACGCCCATAGAGACGAGTACTAGGGCGACAGCAGAGGCGAGGCAGACTCGTGAGTTTCAGAGACACCACCTGGCTGAGTTTTATGATGGTACGAATCTCGAGGCAGTAGAGAAGTTTATGAAGAGACACGAGAAGATACACGACATCCTGGCCATATCGGAGCACATGAGACCAAGTATATCATCAGGGTTGATGTTTGGAGAGGCCGATGCATGGTGGCGCGGAATAGTGGCTACCCAGGGTAAGCCCAAAGATTGGGCAGAGTTCAAGATGTAGTTTAATCAGAAGTACTTTCAGCCTTTTGTCCTAAAGCTGAAGAGGGTCGAGTTTCGAGCATCCGACAGTACACCGGGGAGTCGGTAATGTAATATATGAACAAATATTTATAGTTGTTAGAGTATGCTGGAAGTATAGCTGACATAGAAGCCGACCAGGCACACTACTTCATCAAGGGTCTGTTAAGGTATATCGGAGGCACCGTGGTGACTTCTAAGCCAATGAGTTTACAGGCGGCTTATGAGAAGAGAGGAGTCTGGTTAGAGAGATATACCTGAGCACACATCCTGATGAGATTATCCCAGCACCGGTACCAGCACAGTCAGATTACAAGTCAGGTAGTGACAGGAGGAAGAAGAGACACCGACCGTTTAGGCTGAGAGATGCCAGTGCTTAGAGTGTAGGATATGTAGCGCCACCCTCCCATCCAGCGCGCACCACGCCAAGATCTGGCCCGGCTCCAAAGACGGAGTTACGCCAGTACACTACAACAACCAACACAGTCAGGGCCGCCGCAGCATTATCAGCAGACGAGGGTAGAGGTAGAGGCGGTGGTCTGGTCTAGAGGTACGGACAGGGCTAGTGACATAAATATGACCAGGGACATGGACAGCGGATTCCACCAGGGATGAGTCCACACCGTGCATGTTTTGAGTGCGAAAAAACATGGCACTTCGTCAATTCCTGTCCACGACTAGGTAAGGCTCAACTACAACAACACAGAGAACTAGTTCATGCCATCGCCGCACTGGATCCAACTGCCACCCATAACCTTACCAAGGGTATAATTAATATTTGTAATCGATTTATGCATACTATGATTGATTCGGGATCTACTATATTTTTTATTTCGGGTCGTATGGTTGATGAGTTAGAATTGAGACCTATTAGGCTAGAGCGACCCTTGATCCTCAGCACGACTACTAGGAACAAGATATACCCGAATCTATTATGTGATGACTGCCCAGTTGAGATAGAGGACTAGAAAATGCCCGTAGACTTGAGGGTATTGGAGTTCCTAGAGTTTAACGCCTTATTAGGCATAAATTGGTTAGCCGCGTATCACGCACAACTTGAGTGTTTCAACAAGGAGGTTACGTTTCGAAATCTAGACCGAGCAGAGTTTAGTTTTCAGGGGATTTCGACCACGTTACTGATCACCCGAGCTAGAGTGACCATAAGTTCAAATTTCGAGACTTTTGCTAGTATTTTCAGTACGATAAAGAGAGTTCAGACAAGAATAGAAGAGATGCCTGTTGTATGCGAGTTTCTGGATGTTTTTCCCGTTGAGCTACTAGGATTATCACCGCCTGGAGAGACAAAACTTCATTATAGACTTGGTTCCAGGGACCAAACCCATATCAATTCCGCTGTACAAGATGGCTCATAAGGAGCTAGAGGAGCTGAGGAGCTAAATGATTTGTTGGAGTTGGGATTTATATGTTCGAGCATGTTACTTTGGGGCGCGCCAGTACTGTTCGTCAAGAAGAAAGACGACCTGTTTGAGACTTTGCATTAACTACCGGCAACTCAATAGAGTCACAGTGAAGAACAAGTATCCACTTCCACACATTAATGACTTGTTTGATCAGTTGATATGGGCATAGTGGTTCTTGAAGATTGATTTGAGATTAGGATACCACTAGTTGATGATTCAATATGAGGATACAGAGAAGACTGCTTTCCGCACGAGATATGGGCATTACCAGTTTACCGTCATGCTTTTTGGGATGACGAATGCCCTAGCGATGTCCATGGATCTTATGCGCCGAGTATTTGGACAGACTCGTAATAATGTTCATTGACGACATTCTCATCTACTTTAGGAGTCGTGAGGATCATGAGGGACACCTTCGGAAAGTCTAGACTTTGAAGGATCAAAGACTGTATGATAAGTTCAGTAAGTGCGAGTTTTGGCTCAGAGAGGTTGGATTTCTTGGGCATATTGTCGGAGCCAGTGGAGTGTCAGTGGGCCCCACTAAGATTAGAACGGTGATTGATTGTCTTACACCGACATCAATGACATACATCCACAGTTTTTGGGAATTAGCAGGCTATTACAGACGATTTTTGTAGGATTTCTCCAAGATTGCCGCTCCGATGACATAATTGACGAAGAAGGAAGTCAAATTTCAGTGGAATGACAGTTATGAGCAGGCTTTCCAGTCTTTGAAGGAAAGATTAACTACAACGCTAATATTGGCATTACTAGAGTCGAGAAGTGAAAATCAATGCTTTTAAGGTCGATTTGGGTTGTGTTTTGATGCAAGGTGGTAGAATGATAGCTTACGCTTCTCGACAGCTGAAGACTCATGAAAAGAACTACCATACTCATGACTTGAAGTTAGCAGCTGTGGTTTTTACATTGAAGATTTGGTGTCATTACCTCTACGGAGAGAGATTCACTCTGTTTTTAGACCAAAAGAGTTTGAAGTACCTCTTCACTCAGAAGGAGTTGAATATGAGACAGAGACATTGGCTAGTGCTCCTCAAGGACTATGAATTATCTTTGGAGTAACATCTAGGGAAGGCCAATGTCATGGCAGACGCATTGAGCCGGAGAGGAGCAGACCCATAGATAGTGACTTGCCACATAAAATACGAGTATGGGTTACTCAAGGCAGTTGAGTTGATGAATTCAATTGATATACCGACCACTACCAGAGTGTTGATTTGTGGGCAAATGAGGACTCATACATTGTCTATACATAGTGTACTTGAGGGTCAGCAGGCAGATGAGAAATACCATAAGTTTAGTGATTTAGTTCATAGTCCTTATCACCGGAGTAGAGTCAGTCGACAGACTCATGCCTGAGATTTAGACGGAGACCGTAGATTTCATCATCCACTGATGGAATCCACAGTCTCCCTCTAAATCTTAGGCATGAATTTGTCGACTGACTCTAATTTTAAAGATCTAGACTCTTAGCCATCTCACTAAACCTCTGATAGAGCTCGTCAACCTGCTGCCCCTGAAGTACACTCACAACTGACACAATTTGAGTCCTCATCTGACCACAAATCACTGGCTTCATAGCTGCCGGAATCTCTACTGAACAAAGTGTGTCGGTCGCTTTGAGTAATGCATACTCGTGTGTCATATGACATCTCATAATCTCTGCGTCTAACCCCCTCTTGCTCTAAGCATCCGCCACTGTATTGGCCTTCCCTAGGTGGTACTCCAATGAAAAAACATAATCCTTCAGGAACTCCAACCATCTCCTCTGTAGCATGTTTAGTTCCTTCTAGGTGAAGAGGTATTCCAGACTCTTGTGATCTGTGTAGAGAGTGAACCTCTCACCATATAAGTAATGACGCTAGATCGTTAGTTCAAATACTATAACTGCTAGCTCTAAGTCATGTGTCGGGTAGTTCTTCTCATGAATCTTGAGCTCTTAGGATGCATAAGCTATCACTCTACCGTCTTGCATTAAAATACAACCCATACCAACCTTGGAAGCATCGGTGTTCACATCAAAGCCCTTCCCCATCTCTGGACGCACTAACACCGGCGCTGTAGTTAGCCGTTCCTTCAAAGTCCAGAATGCCTGCTCACAACTGTCATTCAACTGAAAACTAAATTCATTATTTGTTAACTGTGTCATCAATGCGACAATCTTAGAGAAATCTTGCACGAAACACCAGTAATATCCTGCCATTCCCAAAAAGCTGCGGATGTCTGTCACTAATGTCGGTGTAGGCCAATCAATCACTGCTCTAACCTTAGTGGGGTACATTGACACTCCACTAGCTCCAACGATATGTCATAGAAATTTGACCTCTATAAGCCAAAACTCGCACTTACTAAATTTAGCATACAAATGATGCTCCTTCAAAGTCTGCAATATCATCCTGAGGTGCCCCCATGATCTTTGCGAGTCGTAGAATAGATGAGAATTTTGTCGATTAATACTATCACGAATCTTTCCAATTACTCCCTTAATACTCTGTATATCAGATCCATGAACATCGTCGAGGCATTCTTCAGCCCAAAGGGCATGACAGTGAACTAGAAGTGCCCATATCTCATGCGAAAAGTAGTCTTCTACCTATCCTAAACTCTAATCCTGAGCTGGTGGTTGCCAGATCTTAATTCGATCTTGGAGAACCATTGTGCTCATCTCAGCTGATTAAACAAGTCATCTATGCGAGTAAGTAGGTACTTGTTCCTCACAACAACTCTGTTCAGCTGTCTATAATATATGTATAGTCGTAAGCTATCGTCATTCTTCTTGACGAACAGTACTGAAGCGCCCATGGTGACATACTCGGGTGAACAAATCCAAGTTGTAACAACTCATCCAGATGGGTCCTTAACTCCTCGAGCTTTCTGCGTGCCATCCTGCATGGTGAAATCGATATCAGTTTTGTCCCCAGGACCAAGTCTATAATGAAGTCGATTTATCTTGGCGGGGGTAATCCAGGTAGATCATCGTGAAACACATATGGAAACATAATCCTTTTCATCTTGAAGATTGAAAGCATAAAGTACTTATAGTCGAACCGCCTCTTGAACTCTCCCCAATCCTTGGGTATTCCCTTGGTATCCACCATACTGCGCCACCATGCATTGACCTCTCCAAACATCAACCCTGATGATATACTCAATCTCATGTGTTTTGGTGTGGCTAAGATATCGTGTATCTTCTCGTGGACCTTCACAAATCTCTCTACCGCTTCGAGATTCGTGCCCCCAAAAATCTCAACTGGTCTATGTCTCTGGAACTCTCACGACTATCTCGCCTCAACTCTCGCCACAGTGCTCGTCTTTGTAAGCGTAGTCGGTGTAGTCTCTACCGGAGTAGGGGTGTAAGTAGTATTGTCTGTGTCTGTACCGATACTATCTCAGTTATCACGGCTTTTGCCAATACGATGGGAGCTGCTGGAGCAGCCTGTACAGTAGGCGCACTCCCCTGAACATCTGAGCTACCACCAATACCGTTGGTCTCGGGCTTATCAGCTATTGCGAGCCATAAAGAAGGTGAATTCTTGACTAGTTTATTGCTACCAGTAATAATATAATACAATACATCAAATAAGACATATAATTCAGATTTTTAATTTCCCCAACCCTCCTAACTTCCCAACTAAGACTTTAAGTTATGATTATAGGGTTCCACTCTAAGTTCCAACCATGTCCTAACTCTATCTTTGTTTTGTGTCTTATCTTTATTGTGGGTTAGTCGAGAGTTAGGTGTTAAACCTTAGGCTTTGATATCAACTGCGATGACCCCAGTTCCCTGCAAACTAGGCCCCGCCTGGCCTAAGCCTACGTGGACCCCTGAATCGGCCTCGCAAGGTCAACGTAGACCTATTCAACCTTTCTATCCATCGATATAAGTGAATTCATAATTTTAAGTTGAGTAATTAGTATTTTTCAAGTTTTACAAGTTAGCGGAAGCAATTAATAACTTAACTAAGAAAATAAAGTGTCGAACAACCTATATGTGTGGAACCCTGTATATAACAAGCTTGTATATCAAGTGACAAGTGTAGAGTTTATGCAAAAGTGATATACAAGTCATAAGCATCTCTCAACCATAAATAAGTATCCTAAGTGTGATAAAACCACATATATAAGTAATACAAAAATTCAAAAACCTACAAAAGTGAGTAAGGGAGGGCTGCTACAATGTCCTCAAATTAGATCACCTAGTATCGGCGCCTTACCCTTGATCGACTGTGTATTCGTTCAAACACAATAATGACGAGTCTAGTAAGTAAAAGCCAATAGGATCTAAACAGTACTTCAAAATAAATAAAGTTGTCTAAAACTCATGCGGATTTTGAGAAAGCTATAAGGAATACATGATAATAAGATTGAAAAATGAAAGTACAACGAGAAATGAGTGTCAAAAGAATCAATAGAGAGGTGCCCAAGTAGTCCAAGACCATCGAGTCGGGTGCCACAAGGTCGGGGTTATAGAGTCGCAGCAATGCCGAGCAGACTCAGGTCCTAGACTTAAGGCAATGTGGAACTTACGTTATTCACACCGATAGGTGGAGTTCTAGTTTGCCCATTAGAATCTTCTCCGTCACAACAGTGGGTTAAAGTGGATTTGAAGGAAATCTGTCTATTCTAATTAGGCATTACACACAACATATTGATATGTAAACATGAGTACAAAGCATAATATTAAATTAAATAGGTGAAGTTGTGAACTAAGATATTCTTAATATAAGAAGTCAAGTAAGTTTAAAGTGTTTTGTTACATTAGTTTATAGTAGTATAAAAACCAATTAAAAGTGAATCCCTTAGCAATAACTCAAGTTAAGTAGGTAATATACAACTAGTGTAAAATCCTTTCCCTGAGGACGATATCCATGATCAACGTAAGTTGGTTGCACTATTACTAAAAGCGAGTCATTATACTTGTGGCACGCACATCAAGTTTTTGGCACTGTTTCCAGGGATAGGTAGCCATTAGAATTACATAGTTAGTTTGAAAAGTTGCAAAGTTTTATTTTCAGTACTTTAATTTTCAGTTTATAAAAACAAAAAAAAACAAAAAATATGCTTAAGTTTCAGTTTGACTTTCTACACTTGATTTTTTTGTATTTTCTTTTCAGGGATACTTAGTGCATGCGTAGCAAGGGAGAGAATGACCTAATTCCTTACGATTCGGATATTGTGAGAACAAACAAAGGAAAGAAAAAGAAGGAGTCAAGATGGCTGAGGAGCAAGCTAGAAACCAACAGCAGGGTCGCGGGAATAACTAACCTGCAGATGATCTGGTAGTGCATGAGAGAGTGCGAGGACAGAGATGCCTTCATGACTACTTCAAGCCAGAAGTTCAGGAGACGTACAAAAGAGTGATAAGGCTTTCAGCCAACACCACCGAGCTCGAGTCGAGACTGTCTCAAATAAACATGGTGCAAAATAGTCCGTTCAGCGGGCTATCCAATGAAGATCCAATTGCACATGTTGAGAATTTCTTGGAGAAGTGTGAAACCGTGCATTTCACCAGAGTTATGAAAGAGATGATCAGGGTCCAACTTTTTCCATTCTCACTAGGTGGAAAAGCCAAATTCTGGTTCCAAGAGATGAATGCATGAAGTATGACTTCATGGACATAAATCAATGAAAAATTTCTTGATAAGTTATTTCCCCCAGTGAAGGTCAGTGAAAGGAAACTTGAGACTAATCAGTTCAAACAAGAAGACACTGAGTCTCTTGGCGAGGCTTAGGAAAGATTTAAAGAGATGCTAAGGAGATGTTCGGGACACGGATATGTGAAATGAGCACAACTTCAGATTTTCTACTATGGGATGAACCACAACACGAGAACGCTAGTAGATGTCACATCAGGTGGCTCTCTACTTATCAAGGATGAGGATGGAGCATTAGATCCTCTTGATCTTATGTCTCATAATTCTACCGCCGGTACTCGTTCCACAGTAAGGAAACCAAAAGGCGTCTACGAGATTGACTCGCAAGCGACAATTATGGCACATCTATCAAATATGAGCAGTTAGATGGCGAAACTTCAAATAGGACACCAAGGTCCACAAGTAACTTATCAACCCATAACTCACCAAGGCATGTTGGTTAACCAAATGGACATACAACAGGGAATGAAGCGTAAAGACATCAACTTCATGAACAACCAAAGCTACATGAACAACTTCAGGCCGAGAGGAGTGGCACCTCAACAGTTTTATCAAGGATACAACAACAACAACCTGAACTTTTCGTATGGAAATCTTGATAATGCACTGAAGTTACCCCAAGGCTTTGAACAACAAGTTCAACAAGGGAAGCTGGTGCAGAGCGAATAGATGAATTCACTAAAGTCAATTGAGATGTATAGGGAGCGCCATTAGAAGCATGAGAAAAAGTTGGAAGGAATAGAGCAAGCCATGAAAGAATGGATACTGAGCAATCATAATCCATAAAAAATCTATAGAGGCAAATTGGTCAACTTGCTATATCCTTAAACTCAAGGAAAGTATGACATTTTCCTTGCAACAACGTCACCAATCCCGAGGAGAATATGAGTGCCATTCGTATGATGATTACTACGACAATAACGGACCCCAGATAAGACCAAGTAATGTACAAGCATGAAGAGATGCATGAGCGCAACACAGAGGTGAGGCAAATTGAGCTTGATGGTTTCAATAAACAAAGAATCAATATATTAAAGAAAAAGAAGGGGAAGCAACAATGGAAGGCCAAGAAAAAAGATGAAGGACCTCTCGAAGAAGACCCACAAGGCAATGACATCAAGTTGGTTCCAAAGAAATCAGAACAAAAGTTCAAGTTCATCCCGTGACTTCAACCTATCAAAAGGACCTTGAGAGATAAGCATACCGATAAACATTAACATGCACTATTTTAGAAATGTCTTATGTGATATGGGAGCCTCAGTCAATGTCATGCCACTGATGGACATGATTCATGCCAACTTAAAGATCAATTTTACGAATACCATGAATTTGCAAGTAGCATATGGAAACTTGATACCTAATATAGGAAGATTTTTAATGTGCATGTAGAAGTAGGTATATTCACATTATCGTGGATTTCAAAGTCATGAACCACAACATGGATGATGAAGTGTCTATCATACTTGGACGACCATTCTTGAACACGGCTAAAGTAAATTCGGACATAAGATAGAGAGATAAAGATCACGATGAGTATCGATGAGGGCAATGATGCTGAGAAGGTTGTCTTTGTCGATGGTGAAGAAGTACATCCAAACAAGAATGACATTATTATCTTCGATTTGCAGATGGAGCTTCTCGATTTAGACTCGAGCTAAACGAGTGAAAAGACGTCAGGCTAATGACGTTAAATTAGACGCTACTAGGATCAGCCCAGGGTTTTAAATTTTGAATTTTTAAATTTCAAGTATTTAAATTTTAGTTAGTTAGTTAGTTTAATAATTACAATTAACAAGTTTTGGTACTAAATTTTGAAAAATCTTTGTCGAATATGCAGGAAATACCATTCGTTGGGTGATAATTTATCAGAAGGGAAATGTCTCACGAACTCAATTAAATAGCGAAGGGGTTCAAATAGGTGAAGGTAAAGTGCATGGATGAAATAAAAGGCTAAATTTATTGATATTTATATTTTCATGGATTTTATATGGTCACGACACCTTTTGTGAGTTGTACACAAAGTCGGAGGAACGCTGGAAGAGAATTAGCGAAAAATCATACGCAAAGATGTGGGCAGATGAGTCGACGTCATGGGTACAACCCATAGCAGCAAGGTGGCAGCAAGAAAAAAATGGATAAAAGCCCCACTGCGTCGTTGACACAGTGGCAGTGCTGTCACGACGTCGTGCCTGTAAGGCATGGCGCCGAGGTCGAAGTGATGGTTTTAAACCCATTTTCACACCATTCTCCACACTAGCACTTAAACCATACCAAAACCTTCAAGCATACACCCCTCTAGAGCTAAATTTTGATCATTTTTAAGTAAGATTAGTGAGTTCCTAGTGATTGAGAGTGAAGAAACAAACACAATGTGGATTTGCACAAGTGGAAGAGCTAGGGCTTAGATTTTTAGAATTTGATTCCAAAGAGAGCTAGGGTTCTAATTGGTGAGAAAAGCGAGAGAGCTTGGATTGATAAAGACTTGGAGGAGTTATCTACATCGAAAATTAATCCGACATTGAGTTACATTTACAATTTCATCTAGTTATGTGTTGAATTCTGAAAATTTTGATGATATTGTATGAAATTGTGGATTTGAGGTTGTATGATAGGTTTTGCGAGATTGTGTGAATGTGAGCATTAAGATTATCCATGGAGACTTAGTTGACATCTTTGTATTATTTGGCGTATGCATGATCTGTGTTATATGAATTTTGATTTTTAGGTGACTTGAAGACCAAGTTGCAAGAAGTTAAAGAAAATGGCAAGAAAAAGGAAACAAGTTAGGCAAACGAGTGCAAATGACTTTGAGGCATCTACCTCTAGGAATCCCAATAATGAAGAGCCTAAACCATTTAAATCCAAATTTTTCATTTGTAAAAAGGCGAGGGACCGATACGAGGAAATTCAACATATGGAGTTCATTTGCGAAAGAGGGATTAATTTGTCAGCCAAGTATGATAAAAGAGTGAATAATTACATTAGGCAACATAATTGAGAGCTTCTTACTCAACATTATAGAAAGAATAAAGTAAAAGGAGTGAGTTAGATAGTTTATGAATTTTATGCTAATGCAAATTCACAGCAGCAGAAGAGCCAGTGAAGGTGAGACAAATTTTTGTTCCATTAAATGTGTGTGAGATTGATACCATACATACGGATTGGAGAGCTTGAATTTAATAAAATTGCAACTGAGTTTCCCGGTTAGCATATATAAGAAACCCCATAACCTATACCTATTTAGAGCTATAGAGAGATCATTGGTCGTCCCAGGACAACAAGGATGGGTAATAGGTGCTAAAAATGTGCCAAAACACATTAAGCAGTGGAGTGTTAGGAAAGTGTACCAAATGTATACCCCACTTCTCAGTAGGGCAAGATAAACAAGCCAAAAACGGCTTGTCTTTATGAGATTACACAATGCGGAGAAATTAACATTTAGGAGATTATCTACAACAATCTGAGGGAGTAAATAAGTTGATTCTCCCTATTTTGATTACTTGGATGTGCTTAAGAGCCGGAGTGAGAATGAGAGATGATGAAGAATTTTATATAAATGCCCAACAAACCATGGATAAAGCTTACATGCTCAAGTTGAAATCACCACCTAGTAACCAAGACTTTAAGGAGGAGAGAGAGAGGGCCGAGGGAGCTAGACGTGAGGTCGAGTTGTTGGCTAAGAGGCAAGAGGATCAGGCAGCAGCGGAAACATCAGCAGCAAAACTAGCCTAAGAGCTAGAAGATGAAGAGGGTGAGTAACAACAACAAGGATTTACTGAGGACTACGAGTTTGTAGACCTAGAGATAGGAGAGCAGGATTTGGACGACCCTGAAGTCTTTCAACAACCTCCTCTGCCACATCCACCTATACCACCACCATAAGATTTAACTCCACAACAACAGAGGCTGTGGATAGCAGAGATGTGGAGACAGTACCAAGTGGATAAGGCGTTATACCAAGCAGCCATGTTGAGATATGAGCAGGATATGGAAAGGAGAGAGCATCACCGATGGCACAAGCATCGCAATTTCATGTTGTTTGTCAATCATTACTGAGCCATAGTTAGATATGAGAGAAGCAGACGGTTGAGACCTACTGATATGTCATTAGGCTTTCCAGCAGCACCAGCATACGTGTTTGATCAAGATGTGGTGTAGAGCAGGACGGTGGAGCGTCCATTAACACCATTGCAGGCCGGAGCTGATGATGCAGATGATGATGACACGCAGTCCTGAAGTTAGTGTTATAAGAATCCTATAGACCTGGGGAGTTGAGAGTGACTTTGATACCATTTAGTTTTTTAACATTTGGGATATTTTGTTAACTATTTAGTTATTTCAATTTAAATTTTTAGTTTAGTTTATTATAACTTGCGTTATTATTCATGTTTGTGTGTTTTAGTGTCTTCATTTTTCAGGCTTACTTTTAAACCTTGAGGAAAAGGTTTTGTTCAATTTTGGGGCATCGACATTACACCACACTATGGGAAAGTGGTAAGATAGGTTGAGAAATAAGGATAAATAATGTAGGTATGATCGTTTAAATTTTAATTTGACGTAGTTAAAAGGAAATTATGGTAGTGTATAAATTTTTCATTTATTTACTATTTGAATGTTTAAATAGTATATATATTAATTAGGTTATACATTGTAATATGTAATGAATAAGTTGTTCATTTGCATGTCCATGCATTTAATTGTGGATGAGTAGATTACAAATATCTTGTTGATATGAAACTCAAGAGAGTATTTTAAATTTTGGAAAAGAAATAATGAAAGTAGCGAACAACAGTGTGATTTTATGATTAGAAACCTAGAGTTAGGAAATATCTTGAACTTGAAACAAAAGCAAGGAATTATAACATTTCTTGCGAAAAAAGTTAGATCTCTAAGGATTCTATATTAATTGTGAATCTTACGTGAAAATAAAAAACAAATAAAGACTTAATGCAAAGAGGGAAAGAAATAGGCATTGTATATTAAAAGTTGGAGTTAACTTGCTTGATTTAGTGAAAGTGAGAAGTGCTAACAAGAGTTTTTGAAATAAAGAAAAAATTAGAAAATCCCACGAGTTCTACAGGAAAAAGAGCAGAGAACTTGATAGTTGAAAAAAATGAGGAAAAACAAAGTCCATAGGAAAAGGAGCAGGGACTATTAAATAAATAAAAAATGAAGAGAATAAGAAAAGAAATGAGAAAAATTAAATAAAAGAAAAAGGCGAAATTATAATAAAACTCTTCAAATAAAAGATTTAGCTTGAGTGCGAGTAGCTAGTTAAGTCAAGTTTTTATTCTAACTATGTAAAAGTCTTATAGACTCTTGAAGTGCTAAAGTCTACCAAAAATGAGTTTGATCTATATTTATTTGTGAACTCCCGAGCTTAATGAGAAATCATGAGATTGTATACTTGCTACTTGAGTGTTGAAACAAAACAAACTAGTAAGTAGTGATGGTTTTTGGTCGAGATCTACTTTAGTGTTTTGAAAGTGAAGTTATATGAGTTGTTAAAGCTACATATCTTAAAAATATAAGTCTTTGCAAGGAAAAACTCTTGAGTGGATTATTAACTTGAAACTTAGTAAATCAAAGGATACTCCATGAACAATAATGATAACTAATTATTATGAGACTTAGTAGAATACAATTTTGCTCGAGACACGCAAAACCTTTAAGTTTGGGGTTGTTTGATAAATGATTATTTATATGAATATATATGATTAGTTTAGTAGTATATTTAATATAAATATCCTTAAATGAGTGCTAATTCATGGTATTATTACATTTTTAGGGAACTAAGGTGTATTGGAAGGAATCAAGGAAAAACGAGAAGAAACAGAGCAAAAATTGACAAAATCAGAGTTGGCACCGTAAGAGCATGTATTGACGTTGTGGGGAGACAAGGAACAGCGTGGGGATGAAAGGCACAGGGTGGGAGAGAAGAAGAAATGAAGAAAATCAACTATGGAGGTCCGGCGCAGTGGCAGCGCCGTGGCACACAAGGGACAACGCCGGGACATAAAGGGGACGGTGCCGAGACTCCAGGAGCTAAAAAACACATCATTAAGCATTGGTGCAATCACGGTGTTGTGGCTTCACACACGGGGCACCAGAGCTGTAAGTGACAGCACCAACCTCGCATAAATTAGAAAATGAAGCTTTAATTTGGGTTAAATTGTAATTTATGGTTTTTAATTGTTATTATGGAGTATAAATATGTATTAGGACATGGTAAACAAGGAGGACACAACCACATAGAAGGAGATTAGCTTCCATTATAGTAATTTAGCATTGAGTTTGAGTATTAAGAAGTTTTTGTTGGAAAAACATTGAAGACTCTACTTTTGCAATCAATATTTGGTTTCATTGATTAATTCAAGGTAATATTTATATTCATCTCTGATTTGCGATGATTTCTATATTAAATTGTGATGTGTGTGTTTCAATGATGTGAGATTAGTCTATTTATCTTAGGAATCAATGGATCATATGGTGTGAATACTATGCTTTGAATAGGAACAAAAAGTGAAAATAAAAAGTGTAATAGTTATAATTTGTATTGATTCTAAGTGTAATGCTTTAGACATCTTGATTATGTGTCTAATGGTTTTAGGCTTTAAGAATTATCATGGTCATTGAAGCTTCTAATCCGGACATGAACGGTATAACTGTAAAATACACAACTTTGAGAAATAGTTGTTGATTAGGGAGGCGCGGATAATAAACTTAGTTTGTTATAAATCCAATGATTTAAGACTTAAGGCAATTTGGAACTAACGTTGTAACGACCCTAAAAATCTAACTCGTGTCACGTATCATTTCAGGGTTGTACGTGAGACCCACTTGTCGTGATACACATGTCCAAATCTCGGGAGTCGACACCGATGTATGCTATTTTTGTTTGATGCTTGTATTATTTATTATACAAAAGATTGAACAAGTTAAATTAATTAAATTTGGTAATGTGCGGGTAAGGTACACATGGGGCATAACGGTGTCGAGACGAGCGGAGGCGTACCTCGAGTTACGTGTCGACGTGAGACCGAGGTATCGATTTATAGGGTAAGCTTAATTAAATTGAGTTAAATGTGAATTTATGTTGGTTTAATAAGTGGCTAATGTGGTCACATTAAAATAAATATGAATGTGACTATAATTAGTGAAAATAAAACAAGGAAGCACTAGATGTGCATCGAGACACGTATTCACCCATAATGAGGTCAATGGAGTCAACTTGTGAGTCACTTAAGCATGACTTGTGGGTCAAGTGTGTGAAGGTGGACAACAAGTTAAGCTTTGGGATACATACATGCAAGCTGATGTGTGGCTAATATATAATCAACTCCAATCATAGATATATATATTTGAGTCAACCAAGCTTATCACTTAAGCTTTTGATCTCAATGATTTGGAGAAGGAGAGAAGGAGCTGCTGGAGTGTATTGGAGAAGAAGAGAAGTGTGTCCATGAAGCTTTGGTGAGGAAGAAGAAGATCATCAAACTAGGTAACCTCTTCAACTCCATTAACATATAGCTTGGTCATTTCAAGAATTCTTGAATTTGATGTAGTTGTTGTTGATTTTGAGGGATTAAATGTTGGATTTTCATTGTAATGTGCAAATAATGTATATGGGGTGTGGATTATGTGGTTGATTGATTGAGAGAAAGAGAAAAAAATGTGTGTGTTCTATTGAACGAACAAAAGCTCTCTGTTCGTTCAACAATGAAGGGGAGGGGGTAGGTGGGTCGTGTTTGGTCCGGGCCCACCCCAATAATAAAATAATAATTTAAAAAATTAAATTAAATTAAACTGATTTTTAATAAAATAAATTACATAAAATAGATAAAAATTAATAAAAAGAATAACTGAAAATCAAATAAAAATTAGGAAAATTCAAGAAAATTCAGGAAAATTGGGAAAAATGGAAAATGTTAAGGAAATTATAGAAAAATTGGTTTTGAAGTTGTCGGGAGTTTTTACACCCGAAAAATTTCCTCAAAAAGTGTGCCACCACTATGATTTTCCTAATTTGAACAATTTTGGGATTTAAAAATCTAAAAATTTCTTAAATAGGCTCTAACACAATGTAAATTGCTCATATGATTATCAGGGGCATAGTTTACTAGTGTAGGGTATTGGGTACAGATTTGGAGGCGTGTCGGAGCCGATTTGAGTGCGTATTAGCTTGGATACAAGTAAGTAAACCAGTGAGGAGTTTTACAGTTATTTCATGAGCTTTAATTTGTTGTTATTGTCGTGTTCATAATTTCTTTTGAAATTTCCATTAGTTGAGTAGTCCATTGGCAAATGAGTCATGGTTACTATTTATCTGTGATATGAGTCATGGTAGGCTGTGTCTCGTCTGAACCCGAGTCTGCTGGGCTTTTGCCGCGACTCAACGACCTTTTGGTCGGGACTCCTTGCTATTCGATTTTCGTATTCAGGACCTTCACTTATCGATTGATTTATTTACAGTCTTTTATATTCATGCGTTCCCTGTTCCTTTCTTTCTATTTGCATGAATTAGACTGATTTATTTATTTCGAAATGCTTTATATATGTCCTGCTTTGCGTTACTTACCTGGGCTCGTCATTCTTGTGTTTGACAGAGTGCAGATCCACAGTCCAGCAAGGGGAAGGCTCCACAAATAGGAGATATCATTTGAGGATACCGGAGCAGTTCTTTCCACCTGTCTGATATAGGTGATTCTTTATGTATTATTACATATACTGGTTTTGAAACATTGGGATTTGGGTTTTTGAGAGATCTTGGGCATGTATATCTTGTGTTTACTTTCCTCTGACTGTTTATTGATGATAATATACATATTCGGGGTTTCCACACCCTAGGTTGTCTTAACTTATGTGTCTTTGAGTTTTTCATTTAGTTTGAGGTTTAGTTGTTTCCGCTATAACTATGATAACTCACTAATTGATTAACTCTACTTTAATTGCTTAATAAATGGTAAATGGTAAAGGAAGGCTGACTAGGCTTGCGTGACTCAACGAGATGGGCTCGGGGGTCCGCGTAAGTCTCTAGGCGAAAGTGGGACCGGTTTAGGATTGTAGAACTGGGGTCGTCACAGTTGGTATCAGAGCCGAAGTTTTAAATACTCGACTCTTGATTTAAATCACAATCCATTAAGACACAAACCAGCGGAAGTTAGGAATGTTTGAACTTAGAGTGGAACCCTGTGATCCTAACCTAAGTCTTAGTTGGGAAGTGAGGAGAGTTGGGAAAATTTAAAACTGGACTACGAGCTATTCGATTTGTTGTACTATTAACTATCGCTAGCTATGTTCTGATCGTGAAAATTGCTTTCTTCTCAGTTAGCGATGGTCGATCAGCTCGATACCAGCAATAATGGTACGGGGGACGTACAAAAGAGATTAGATGGCATGTCGCAGATGATTACATCTCATGATCAGCAGCTTCGGGAGATTCTTCGACTGTTGAGGGCTCAGGCGACAGCATCACCTTCCACGTCAGCAGCTCTAGTTACTCGGGACCGGGAGTGTTCTACGATCCATGACCCACCAAAGAGACCTCCAGTTCAGGCAGGACCTGTAGTGGCCGAGGAGGCACATGTTCAGGCCGAGATAGTATCTCCTACACCTGAGACACCGGCTGAGGATACACCGAGCACGCCGACTGATACGGGTGTTAGGGTTACAGCTGAGGCGAGGTAGGCTCGCGAGTTTCAGAGGCATCATCCGTAGAAGTTCCACGGGGCGAGGCTGCAGAGAGGTATATGAGGAGCCACGAGAATATACATGATGTACTGGCCACACCAGCTCATATGCAGCCGAGTATATCATCAGCTTCACTGTTCGGCGAGGCCGATGTCTGGTGGCGCACTATGGTGGCGTCGAAGGGAAGCCCAAGGATTGGGCCGAGTTCAAGGAGAGGTTTAACGAGAAGTACATTCCTCCTACAGTCCGTAACCAGAAAATGACTGAGTTTCAGACCATTCGACTGAGGATCGGGGAGTCAATTATGCAGTATATGGACCGATATTTACGCTTGATGGAGTATGTTGGGAGTGCGGCCGACACTGACGCCAACCAGGCTTACTACTTTGTACACGGTCTACGGGACTCTATTTGTTATGTTGCTGTGACGACGGATCTGAGCACATTACAGGAGGCCTATGAGAGGGCTATGGCTAGCGAGAACTTGGGGAGCACACGCGCCGGAGTTCGGTTGCATCATCGGCATCGGCATCGTCACAGTCAGTGGGAGGTTCGGAGGTGATCGAAGGAGGAGGAGATTTAGACTATTGAGGTATCGAGCTCAGAGCGTGGGATCTGTTGCATCTCCGCCTTATGCAGCGCATACTACGCTAGTGTTAGTGGGTCCAGAGCAGAGCTAAGCTAGTGCACCACCGCAGCTAGCACCGTCAGGTCCTCAGCATCAGTATTATCGAGGACTGATGGCAGAAGCAGTGGCCAGATACATGGTTAGAGTTCCAGTCAGGTGCATAGACAGGGACATAGGTCTAGTCAAGCACAAGGATAAGGACAGGGACAGCGTGGTTCATCTGGATCAGGATCTCAGAGGGGTTGTTGGGAGTGTGGACAGTTAGGTCATTCCATCAGTGCGTGTCCACGATTGGGCCGAGAGCAGCCGCAGTAGAGCCGGGAGCAGGTTCATGCAGTTGTTGTACCAGATCCGACTGCCGGCCGTAATCTGATTGAGGGTACGGTTTATATTTGCAGTAGATTCATGCATGCTATGTTTGATTCACGTTCTACTGTTTCTTTTATTTCGGGTCGTATGGTTGATGAGTTGGGTTTGAAACCTACTAAACTAGAGAGACCCTTGATCCTTAGCACAGCTGCTGGGGACAAGATCTACCCGAACATGTTGTGTGTTGATTGTTCGGTGGAGATAGAGGGTCATATCATGCAAGCAGACCTGAGAGTGTTAGAGTTCCTCGGGTTTGATGCATTGCTGGGAATGGATTGGTTGGGTGCTTATCATGCATAGATCCATTGTTTCAGTAAGAGAGTCACATTTCATATTTTAGGGCATCCCGAATTTATTTTTCAGGTGACTTCGACTAGTTTGCCTATTATCAGAGGTAGAGTCGCAACTAGTGTAGATGTCGAGTTGTTCACTAGTGTATTGAGTACAACGAAACTGGTTGTGATTAAGTTGAAGGAGGTACCAGTGGTATGCGAGTTTCCTGACATTTTTCCAGCAAAGCTACCAGGATTAACACCGCCTAGGGAGATTGACTTTATCATTGATTTAGTCATGGGAACCAAACCTATATCTATTCCGTACCGGATGGCTCCGAGGGAGTTAGAGGAGCTGAGAGGACAGCTTAATGAGTTGTTAGAGTTAGGATTCATCCACCCGAGTATGTCTCCTTGGGGCGCGCCAGTCTTGTTTGTTAAGAAGAAAGATGGCAGCAAGAGATTATGCATTGATTACAGACAACTCAACAGGGTGACAGTGAAGAACAAATATTCACTTCCTCGCATTGATGATTTGTTCGACCAAGTGACAGGTGCACAGTGGTTCTCAAAGATTGATTTGAGATCTGGGTACCATCAGCTGAGGATTAGAGCAAAGGATAGGGAGAAGACTGCATTTCACACTCAATACGGGCATTACCAGTTCACAATCATGCCTTTTGGGCTGACTAACGCCCCAACGATGTTTATGGACCTGATGCATCGAGTGTTGAGACCGTATTTGGATAGGTTCATTATTGTGTTCATCGACGACATCCTTATCTACTCTAAGACTCGTGAGGATCACAAGGAGCACCTCAAGATGATTTTGCAGACTTTGAGGGCTTACAGACTGTATGCAAAGTTCAGTAAGTGTGAACTTTGTCTTACAGAGGTAGAATTTCATGGACACATCGTCGGAACCAGCGGAGTGTCACTGGACCCCGCTAAGGTCAGAGTTGTGATAGATTGGCCTACACCACGGATAGTGATGGAGATCCGCAGTTTCTTGGGGTTGGCAGACTATTACCGACGTTTTGTTTAAAATTTCTTAAAGATTGTGGCACCAATGACGCAATTGACGAAGAAAGATATAAATTTTCAGTAGAATGATAGTTGTGAACAAGCCTTTAGGATTTTGAAGGAAAGATTGACTACCGCACCAGTTCTTGTATTACCTGAGTCAGGAAAGGGTTTTGAGGTGAACACCGATGCTTATAAGGTAGATTTAGGTTGTGTATTGATGCAGGATAGCATAGTGATTGCCTACGCGTCCCGACAGCTGAAGATTCATGAGAAAAACTACTTTACACATGACTTGGAGCTAGCGGCAGTGGTTTTTGCACTTAAGATTTGAGGCCATTATCTCTATGGCGAGAGATTTGTGTTATTCATTGACCACACGAGTTTGAAGTACCTGTTTACTCGGAAGGATCTGAATATGAGACAGAGGCGTTGGCTTGAGTTCCTCAAGGAATTATGATTTCTCTTTGGAGTATCACCCGGGGAATGCCAATGTTGTTGCAAACGCATTGAGCCGCAGAGGGGAAGACTCGGAGATTATTACTTGCCACATGACACACGAGTATGGTTTACTCGAGGCGGTCGAGTTGATGTATTCTGTTGATATTCCGACCGGTACTAGAGTGTTGATTTGTGGGCAGATGAGGACTCGACTAGTATCGATTCAGAGGGTACTTGAGGGTCAGCAGACATATGAGCAGTACCTGAGATTCTTGGAGTTTGCTCAGAGTCCGGATCATTCAGATTAGAGTCAGTCGACAAACTCGTGCCTGAGATTTAGAAGTCGACTGTGGATTCCATCAGTGGCTGAGTTACGTAATGAGATACTTGATGAGGCTCATCGGTCACATTTTATGGTTCATTCGGGTTGGACCAAGATGTACGCTAATGTGCTTCGTCTTTTCTGGTGGTCGGGGATGAAAACCGATGTTTTTGATTACGTTAGAGCGTGTGAGGTATGCCAACAAGTTAAGGTTGAGCATCGGAGACCGGGTGGGTTATTACAGCCACCTCCCATTCCTTAGTGGAAGTGGGAGCATATTGCCATGAATTTCGTCAGTGGGCTACCTCGATCTCAGCGCATACATGACAATATCGGGTGATAGTGGACAGATTGACGAAGTCTGCGCACTTTTTACCGATCTCTACCACACATCGGGTGGATAGGTTGACGAGTTTGTACGAGCGGGAGATCGCGCGATTACATGGCGTTCCGTTATCGATTGTGTCTGACAGAAGGCCACAGTTTACATCTCAGATTTGGCAGAGCATGCGGGCACAATTTGGTACGCGTTTGGATCTCAGTACAGTTTATCATCCACAAACTGACAGACGGTCAGAGAGACTGATTTAAATTCTCAAGGATATGCTGAGGATATGTGTGTTAGAGTACGGTGGATCATGAGAAGAGTATCTTCATTTGTGTGAGTTCGCCTACAAAAACAGTTATCAGGCCAGTATTGGTATGTCACCGTTTGAGGCACATTACGGTAGACCGTGCAGATCTCCATCTTGCTAGGCGGAGCCCGAGGATGTGGCAGTGATTGGGCCTGAGATTGTAGTGGATCACACAGAGAAGATACGACTGATTAGATTGAGACTGAAAGGTGCGCAGGAGAGGTAGAAAAAATATTATGACATGTATCACGACGAGTCAGCATATGATGTCGGAAACTATATGTATCTGAAAGTTTCTCCAATGAAGGGTCATAAGAGGTTTGGGATTAAAGGAAAGCTTGCGCCGAGGTTCATTGGTCTGTTCAGAGTGAAGAAGCGAATAAGCAAGGCTGCGGACGAGTTGGGTTTGCCACCTCAGTTGTCTGGGATCCACCCTGTATTTCAGGTTTCTATGCTTCGACTAGATAGATCGAGAGAGGGCAGACGACCGATACAGTGGATTTGAGCCAAATAGACTTGAGGGAGGACATTACTTATGACGAGCAGCTTATTCAGATTTTGGATCGTAAGGTGAAGATTTTGAGGAACAAAGAGATCCCATCAGTCCTTGTCAAATGACAACATTACGGAAATGAGGAGCTGACGTGGGAGCTCGAATCATACATGCATGAGTACTTTCCCTACCTCTTCTGAATTTCAGTAAATTCTTCCTTTATAATTTGTTTCAATTTTGAGGACGAAATTCTAATTAGTTGGGAAGACCGTAACGACCCTAAAAATCTAACTCGTGCCACGTGTCATTTCAGTGTCGTACGTGGGACCCACTTGTCGTGATACACATGTTCAAATCTCGGGAGTCGACACCGAGGTATGCTATTTTTGTTTGATGCTTGTATTATTTATTATACAAAAGACTGAACAAGTTAAATTAATTAAATTTGGTAATGTGCGGGTAAGGTACACATGAGACATAACGGTGTCGAGACGAGCGGAGGCGTACCTCGAGTTGTGTGTCGACGTGAGACCGAGGTATCGACTTATGAGGTAAGCTTAATTAAATTGAGTTAAATGTGAATTTATGTTGCTTTAATAAGTGGCTAATGTGGTCACATTAAAATAAATATTAATGTGACTATAGTTAGTGAAAATAAAACAAGGAAGCACTAGATGTGCATCGAGACACGTATTCACCCATCATGAGGTCAATGGAGTCAACTTGTGAGTTACTTAAGCATGACTTATGGGTCAAGTGTGTGAAAGTGGACCACAAGTTAAGCTTCGGGATACGTACATGCAAGTTGATGTGTGGCTAGTGTATAATCAACTCCAATCATAGATATATTTAAGTCAACCAAGCTTATCACTTAAGCTTTTGATCTCAACGATTTGGAGAAAGAGAGAAAGAGCTGTTGGAGTGTATTGGAGAAGAAGAGAAGTGTGTCCATTGAAGCTTTGGTGAGGAAGAAGGAGATCATCAAACTAGGTAACCTCTCCCACTCCATTAACATATAGCTTGGTCATTTCAAGAATTCTTGAATTTGATGTAGTTGTTGTTGATTTTGAGGGATAAAATGTTGGATTTTCATTGTAATGTGCAAATAATGTATATGGGGTGTGAATTAGGTGGTTGATTGATAGAGAGAAAGAGAAAAAAAATGTGTGTGTTCTGTTGAACGAACATAGAGCAAAAGCTCTCTGTTCGTTGAACAATGGAGCGAATGGGGTAGGTGGGCCGAGTCGGGTTAGAGGGTCGACCCGGGTCCGATTGGACCGGGTCGGGTCGACTCGGGTCCGGCCCACCCCAATAATAAAATAATAATTTAAAAAATTAAATTAAATTAAACTGATTTTTAATAAAATAAATTACAAAAAATAGATAAAAATAAATAAAAAGAATAACAGAAAATCAAATAAAAATCAGGAAAATTCAATAAAAATTCAGGAAAAATGGAAAATCTTGAGGAGATTATAGAAAAATTGGTTTTGAAGTTGTCGGGAGTTTTTACACCCAAAAATTTCCTCGAAAAGTGTGCCACAACTATGAATTTCCTAATTTGAACAATTTTGTGATTTAAAAATCTAAAGATTTATTAAATAGGCTCTAACACAATATAAATTGTATATATGATTATTAGGGGCATAGTTTACTAATGTAGAGTTTTTACACCCAAAAATTTCCTCGAAAAGTGTGCCACAACTATGAATTTCCTAATTTGAACAATTTTGTGATTTAAAAATCTAAAGATTTATTAAATAGGCTCTAACACAATATAAATTGTCTATATGATTATTAGGGGCATAGTTTACTAATGTAGGGTATTGGGTACGAATTTGGAGGTGTGTCGGAGCCGATTTGAGTGCGTATTAACATAGATACAAGTAAGTAAACCAATGAAGAATTTTACAGTTATTTCATGAGCTTTAATTTGTTGCTATTGCTTTGTTCATCATTTCTTTTGAAATTTCCATTGGTTGAGTAGTCCATTGGCAAGTGAGTCATGGTTACTATTTATCTGTGATATGAGCTCTTATAAGGACGCCGTTGATATCTCCCAATTGAGTGTACGTTGGGGGCACTTATCCGGTCTTGTAGATATCTCATATTCGCAAGGGTTAGAGCTGGTAGGCTGTGTCTCGTCCTGAACCCAAGTCTGTTGGGCTTTTGCCGCGACCTAACGACCTTTTGGTCGGGACTCCTAGCTATTCGATTTTCGTATTTCGGACCCTCACTTATCGATTGATTTATTTACAGTCTTTTATATTCATGCGTTCCCTGTTCCTTTCTTTCTATTTGCATGAATTAGACTGATTTATTTATTTCGAAATGTTGTATATATGTCCTGCTTGACGTTACTTACCTGAGCTCGTCATTCTTGTGTTTGACGGAGTGCAGATCCATAGTCCAACAAGGGGAAGGCTCCACAGATAGAAGATATCATTTGAGGATACCGGAGCAGTTCTTTCCACCTTTCTGACATAGGTGATTCTTTTTGTATTGTTACATATACTAGTTTTGAAACACTGGGATTTGGATTTCTGAGAGATCTTGGACATGTATATCTTGTGTTTACTCTCCTCTGACTGTTCATTGATGATGATATACATATTCGGGGTTTCCACACCCTAGGTTGTCTTAACTTATGTGTCTTTGAGTTTTTCATTTAGTTTGAGGTTTAATTGCTTCCACTATAACTATGATAACTCACTAATTGATTAACTCAACTTTAATTGCTTAATAAATGGTAAATGGTAAATGAAGGCTGACTAGGCTTGCGTGACTCAGCGAGACGGACTCGGGGGTCCGCATAAGTCTAGGCCGGGCGGGGCCCAATTTAGGATTGTGGAACTGGGGTCGTCACAAACGTTGTTCACATCAATAGGTGGAGTTCTACTTTGCACATTAGAACTTTCTCCATCACGATAGTGGGTTGAAGTAGATTTGAAGGAAATCTGTCTATTTTAGTTAGTCATTTCACACAACATATTGATATGTAAACATGAATACAAAGCATAATATTAAATTACCTAGGTGAAGTTGTGAACTAAAATATCCTTAATATAAGAAATCAAGTAAGTTTAAAGTGATTTGTTAGATTAGTTTAGTTAATATAAAAACCAATTAAAAGTGAACCCCTTAGCAATAATTTTAGTTAAGTAGGTAAGATAGAACTAGTGCAAAAATCTTTCCCTGAGGACGATATTTGTGATCAACGTAAGTTGGATGCACTATTACTAAAAGCGAGTCGTTATACTTGCAGCACGCACATCAAGTTTTTGGTGCCGTTTCTAGGGATATGTAGCCATTATAATTACTTAGTTAGTTTGAGAATTTGCTAAGTTTTATTCTTAGTATTTTAATTTTCAGTTCATAAAAACAAAAATAACAAAAAATAGGCTTAAGTTTCAGTTTGACTTTCGCACTTGGTCTTTTTGTATTTTCTTTTCAGGGATACATAGTGCATGCGTAGCAAGGGAAAGAAGGATATAATGCCTTACGGCCGGAGATTGAGAGAATGAACAAAGGAAAGAAAAAGAAAGGAGTCAAGATGGCTGAGGAGCAAGCTAGAAACCAACAATAGGGCCGCATGAATAACTAACCCGCAGGTGATTTGGTGGTGCAGGAGAGAGTGTGAGGACATGTTTCTAACTCATGAAGAAACACGAATACCGAACTGAAGAAACACGTTTCTAACTTGTGATCTAACACACAAAGCTCAAGACACCAAAACAAACAAAGAGATGCTCTCTCTCAAAACACAAATTTTCATTAATCAAATAATCAACTCCTTCTTTTAACAACCCATCAAGCCTTTATATATATTAGGCCTAATTAAGTTAACACATTATTTGACTCCAAGTAAAATTCCTACTCTAATCATGACTTCTAACATAACAAAAACTCTATTATGTCTAATAAATAAGAAATCATAATCTATCACAAACTCTAACAATCTTATCTAATAAATAAGAAATCCCAATCTAACACAAACTCTTATTTGCATCATTAATATTGAATACTTTCTTTCTTTAATAAAACAAGGAGTTTTATTCTTTATTTGAAGAAGTTCTTGTATTAGAATTCTCTTTGGTGTTTGCGATTATTCTCGCAATCACCGATCTACATCAGTTGGTATCAGAGCGTCAAGATCCTTAGTCTTCTGCAATGCCGTTGAAAAGACAAGCCCGACTTAAAGACCATGTAAATGAGGTTCCTCCAAGAGATAATACAACACATGTCGATAAAAGGATATACCAACTAATTACTTTAGTTGAAAATTTATCACTTCAAGTGCAACAATTACATTGGAATCAAGTGGAAAAGTTGCAGCATCAGAGGTAACCGCAACAACCTCGTTAACAACGCCAACAATTGTTTGAGGACGATGTGCCTATCGATGATGTTAAGTAGATAAAGAACCAGAAGAGGAATATTTTGACGACGATGAGTTTTTATCCGAGAAAGAAGAAGATGGAGTTCTTTTATTTTTGGTGACGACAAAGTAGATTCGATCTTCTTCGAGGAGGACTCTGCAACTTTGACGAGGCGCCAATGTTTGACAATAATGGGCACGACTTCGTGGAAGACAAACTAGTCTTTGGAGAAGACAACTTTGTCATCGATGTGATTTTCCATTGTAAAAGCCTAGGATGCTTGAAGAGGTGATTGGTGACGTAGTCATCAAAAAGTATGGAAACAACTACTCATTTGAAGAAGTTGCGGAGACAAAAGTGAAGTTCGCGACGGTGAAGCACTTTTGTTCGTTGACTAACATTATGGGCGACGAGTTAGTTGAGGAAGTTCTACAAAACCCTCACAATAGTGTGTTTGTTGACAACTTCGATTTGTCAATTAATTGAAGTTTCAAGCAATGTTCTAAAGATACATGTTCCATCAAGTGACGATAAATTCGTCCAAATTGTGTTTGAGGAAGAGTTGGCTATCTTTGAAGATTTTCTTATTATAGCCCACAAGACAAGGGAGAAGACTAAAACTCGAGGGCGAGTTTTTTCTAACCGAGGGAACATGATGAAGATGAAGACCATAGAGGTCATGTGCAGGAGAATGATTCACAATAGCTACAAGTAGCATGAATATCAAAATCGATACAACCTAATGAGTAACATATATCATATCCTTTTGTCATGCAATATCCTTTGATTAAATATAAGGCATTGAAAGTCACCTTTAATGTTCAATCGTACTAGTCTCGATCTTTAAGTAGACTGAAAACATCTAAGTGACATTGATCATATCAATATACTTGGACTTGGTCATTTAACAGTCTAATATATCGATGGATCCACTTATATATATCTCTATACGAGAGAGACAAATTTTATCTTGATTACACACCTTCACATATTAATCACATGGTAACCAATCACAATCTTTATAATCATCAGGTTAAAGACAACGTTTGATTGTGTCAAATTATCGTGCTTCTAATATTGAAGTCTATGGTAATCTTAAGTCGAATGACTAAATGATATAGTTATTATGAGTAACACCTATTACTTAATCCATGTGGTGTTATCATAGCGAATCGATCTGATACCTTGTTCCCTAACAAGTACTCATGACTCGATTCGTATCCCTATACACATGATTATCACATGACCATCAATCAAGATTCACACTAATCTTAATTCATTATAGTTCCCTAGTATAATGACTGACTAGGGACATTTAGGATATTTCAACAAATACTCATTGATCTTATTATATGGTAAACATGCAATCATTTATAATAGAACGACAAACGAAAACCTCTATTTTATTAACTAAAATTATAAGATAAATAATGTTGGTAGATTGACCTAAAGCACATTCCCCAACACTAAGTTTTTCAAAAGAAGTACTCATTCAATGAATGTTGATTGTCTAAAATGTACCTAACAAAGATTCCCTCTTCTTAATGAGGCACATCCTTTAAAGGGTGTTTCTACCATAAAACCCAATTACATAGCACTTATTGCGCATTTAATGTGTTTTGCATTAAATGCACTACATCAATCACCATTAGATTAAAATCTCATAGTAATCCGATGGTGAAATATGTAGTACCCATGACATGGGTATATATTTGAACTTCATTGTAGAAGCACCCATTATTTGTTGTTACCATACTTAAATGTTGCACTAACTAATTAACTATTGTTTTTAGGGCTGGCAATTCATTTCAACGAGTCATAAACGTGTCGTGTCGTAAACGAGTCACGACCCACTTATCCTAAACACAGACACGACACGTTTATTAAACGAGTCACCATTTGCAAACACGACACACAACACTTTTAATAAACATGTAACCTGTATATGACACGTTTAACACGTTTATTAAACATGTCATGTTTAACCTGTTTAACTCGACTTGTTTGTGTACCTGTTTAACCTGTTTATCAACCTGTTAAACATGAATGATATCTCACTACAAAAGTACAAAATTAATACAAACAACATAAAATATAAAATTATAAACCCACCTACCAAGTTATATCAATGTTGTCACATAGAAATGGACAAAATCTAAGTTTAACAAGGAAAAATTAAAAATACAAGTTCTCAACTACAAGGTTATCTGAAGTTAACATACATGCAATAGCCAATAGGGTTATATGAAGTTAACGTAGAAGTAAGAGATAGATTCAAGGTTAATGAGCAAAAAAGGCTTCGAGTTCTCTAGTTTCCAACAGAGTTTGAGCAAGCAGTTGACCGTGGATCATCACTCACACTCAAGTTAAGTACATCTTCTGTAATACTCTCCAAATCCAGCTTGCCATCTTGCCCTACAACAAATAAAAAAGTGGAGTTTATTAATAATTATAAAGCTTAAGATACTAAAGATAAATAGCAGTAAAAATGTCAAAAATAATATAACCTTCTAATCCTGCACATATCCAATCTCGCAAGCAAATAATTGCTTCTGCATTCTCTGGCTTAAGAGAAGATCGATATTGGTCAAGTACACGTCCCCCAACACTAAAAGAAGCTTCTGAAGCGACAGTAGACACGGGATGCTCAATATATCTCGAGCCATTGAAGCTAGATTAGGATAACGAAATTGATTTGACTTCCAAAAGTCAAGGATATCCAACTTCACATGTCTTGACATCTTTGGTTCATCTAAGTAAAGCTCCAATTGACACTTTTGTGAATTGCATCTAAATTCGTTGGATGACATTTCATCGAATTCCTAAATCACATAACAAATAACATTTAAAAAAGAAATACAACAATATAGCTCTAATCTCAAATTAATTGGGTCTTACTACATTGATAAAACATACTATATAAAATAAATAAAATAAGATTCTTACCTTGAATGCTTCCATAGTGTCAAAGTTGTCATCATTCCTAACATTAAGGTCATTACCTAATGCATTGGAACTTGAAGGTTGACGAGAAGGGCTTGACTTGTAAGCCTCAAATAAACTTTGCAACTTGGTGTTGAATCGATGAAATTCAAGAGAACCTTCCCCATAAATCTTCGTGTAGACAAAGTTGATAAAAGTCATCTTATAACGCGGATCCAACACACATGCAATAGCCAAAGTTGCACAAAATTCAGACCAATACTTCTAAAATTTCAACCACATCTTACTTGTCATAACTTTCAAGTGCTCATTATCCCCTTCTATTTGTTTTTTCAATTCTATGTAACACAAATATACGACAGGAAAATACAAATTCGCTGTAGGATAATTGGTGCCAGAAAACATTAATGTGGAATCATAGAACACTTTAAGAAAAGAACAAAATTGTTCTATTTTTTCCCACTCCACTTTTGAAGGACAATATTTATAGTTTGAATCAATTAAATCCAAGTGTTGGAATGCCCGACGATGATGAATAGCACTTTGCAGCATAAGATAAGTTGAGTTCCACCTAGTTGACACATCTTGACTTAATCGTTTATTCCCACTCGATACCAAGCTAACACATTCAAGAAACTTATGTTTTCGTGCTTGAGATCCCTTCACATATTTAACACTCTCTCGAATTTTGACAATTGATGGATCAATTCCTTTCATTCCTTCTTGAACAATCAAGTTAAGAATGTGGGCACAACACCTCATATGAAAATGATCGCCTTTGCATACAAGTAAGTCTTTAAGATTCAATTCATCTCTTAAAGTGTCAACGGAAAGATCATTAGTATAAGCATTGTCTAATGTGATACTAAAAATTCTCCCTTCAAGCTCCCATTCACACAACAAATTATGAATTTTCGTAGACAATGCAAGTCCTGAATGAGGAGGAGGCATGAACGTATAACTTAAGACTCTATTTTGCAAAGTCCAATTATTATCAAGGTGTCGCATGAGATCAATATATGTGTAAAACATAGCCACTAAATTAATAGAACTATATGAAAGAAAATATTAGTGTGTGGAACATCTCTATCTCTATCAAATAAAAAGAGGTTTCTATAACCAAATGAAAAAAGAAAAACAAAAGCAACAACCTTGGATTGAATTCCATATGCCAAAGCGAGATCATCTCTTCTCCTCCTCAAACTCAATCTATTCGATTGTGCTCTAGGTAGATAAATATAGGTGTCTGCATGACATCAATATATGTGTAAAACAAAGCCACTAATTTAATAGAACTATATGAAAGAAAATATTAGTGTGTGGAACATCTCTATCTCTATCAAATAAAAAGAGGTTTCTATAACCAAATGAAAAAAGAAAAACAAAAGCAACAACCTTGGATTGAATTCCATATGCCAAAGCAGATCATCTCTTCTCCTCCTCAAACTCAATCTATTCGATTGTGCTCTAGGTAGATAAATATATGTGTCTGCATGAGATCAATATATGTGTAAAACATAGCCACTAAATTAATAGAACTATATGAAAGAAAATATTAGTTTGTGGAACATCTCTATCTCTATCAAATAAAAAGAGGTTTCTATAACCAAATGAAAAATGAAAAACAAAAGCAACAACCTTGGATTGAATTCCATATGCCAAAGCAGATCATCTCTTCTCCTCCTCAAACTCAATCTATTCGATTGTGCTCTAGGTAGATAAATATAGGTGTCTGCATGAGATCAATATATGTGTAAAACATAGCCACTAAATTAATAGAACTATATGAAAGAAAATATTAGTGTGTGGAACATATCTATCTCTATCAAATAAAAAGAGGTTTCTATAACCAAATGAAAAAAGAAAAACAAAAGCAACAACCTTGGATTGAATTCCATATGCCAAAGCAGATCATCTCTTCTCCTCCTCAAACTCAATCTATTCGATTGTGCTCTAGGTAGATAAATATAGGTGTCTGCATGAGATCAATATATGTGTAAAACATAGCCACTAAATTAATAGAACTATATGAAAGAAAATATTAGTGTGTGGAACATCTCTATCTCTATCAAATAAAAAGAGGTTTCCATAACCAAATGAAAAAAGAAAAACAAAAGCAACAAAAAGAAAACAAATTTATGGATCGCGTTAATGCATCTCAAACTCTTTGAAGGTTCCATATTTAAAGTCTAAGTATGTCATCATATAATACACCAGTAAAAGAACACATTCAGAGTACAGAGCCAAACAAACCTGAAGGCGAGCAATTGTTTTCCCTTGAGGGGCACACTCCTGCAGTTGCATAGGATTGTTGCTTTACTGTGTCTAATTCATTCTGTTGGCTCCCATTGATGTCTCATCCTTGGTATTCTACAGATGTGCAGCAAAATCTTACAGACAGCTTTTGTTGTGGAGATATTTGAGTCATTTCTTTCATCAGCTATGTGGGATGTTCTCTTCCTCGGCCCTCGTGGAAGAATATACTTTGTTAATGAAGTGGTCATGTAAACTATAATATCGGGAGAGGAAATTCGATCTTTGTCTATCCGACACTGGGCGAAGTAAGGCGGGATCAAGACTTTCAATTTCGTTAGTAGCAAGAATCACCTTGACATCACCTCTTGAATCAAAACCATCTATGGAATTGTAGCGTTGTAAATATCTTTGATGTCGAACATTTCTTTGTTCAATAGTCTCGGGAGTCTCTTGATTTCGTCGAGCTGCAGTAGGTGATCTCTAGTGAGTTTGACATATTTTGACGTCGTTGCCTTTGAGATAAACGACGACGATTCCGTTGTTCATTCATGGTAGCGGCTATATTATTGAATTGTTGATCAATATTATGAAATGGTCTACATGGAGGAATTTTTTAGATTGTAAAAGTATGTATATCTAACAAAATACTTCAAAATTTATTACAATTACTTCTAACAAAATACATTTTATATTTTTTAGATCATAAAATTTTTTTAGATGCTTTTCCACTACTTTAGTTAATAAGGTAGCCCCAGTATGTTGAGGTTGTTAAATGTGAATCAAATTTGATTTATGGTCTCACAACCAGTTGTTAGAATTCAATTAATGATGATAAACACCTTCCTATGCCCTCTTTCACACACCAAAGTTTTGACACCTAAACTTCCACCTCATCAATCAATTTTTTTTATTCCTCAAGATAGCTCACATGCTTGAAGAGCTACCATTACTCTCCTCCCAATGCAATCAAACTTCAACTTACATATCATATCATACCATTTTAAAAAAAATAAAAGACTATTAGTCTTCTCAGACAAATTTCTTTAGTAATTATTCCCCATTGTAGTCATTTTTAAAGGGAAAAAGATAAAAAAAATCGGAGGATCTACATTTGTGGAATTGTAGTTGATTGTATAACTTTTGGGACTTGAATTGCTAGGAATCTCAACACCCTTAATTTGATTTATAAAGATATGCTATCCTGCTTCTATTGTGTTAGTTCCAACTGTAAGAGTTGAAATGGAAAATATATTTTTCTTTTAAGGATCGGATATACGTACATCATGCATGGGTGGAGAAGTGATTAGTAGTAGAATTGATGAAAGTGAGATAAGAGAGGTAATGGGGTGATGACCCTACATGATCAAATCAAAGGGAAGTATGTGCAAAGACATGTCGCATTGAACACGCACAATATGAATATCAAGCAATATGATGGCCTACATAAAGCATATCACAAAAGGTCATTTTCTTTCCTATCTTGGATAGGGAACACAACTCACTAATTAGGTCTCTTAAGATAAATGGGTAGAGCATTAAATTTGCACCTTGCTAAAGAAGCACAACATAATTTATAAACAAAGATTTCAAGTAGTGATCAACCCCCAAAAAAGGAAGGTCTATGTTGAACAAAGGTGGAAAATAGTAGTAACAAAGCGAAGCTAGTATACATGCATACGGAAATCCACACTTATGAATGACATGAAAGAGATTAAACTTGGGGTGGCGCAAAGTTGCTCACATTCAAAGATCCAAAAATGTTAATGAAATTTAAAGCTTACATATCATGACTACAGATATTCATTAATCGTAGTAGGTGGTGCGGTTAATCATAATTAATAATCATAAATCATAGTAATGCTTATAAACCACCCTGAATTAAGAAAACGATTGACAAAACTTGCAAGTAATCTTTATAGATAATCAACCGAATAGGAAAAAATTTAAATTATACACTTACCTCACCTATTGTAGCGTCGTCAACTCTGCGATTCATGAAGACTCTTTGTTGTCACCGTAAGTCCTCTCTATATCTCTCGCTCAATTTCAACTTCTAGGGTAATTGCGAAAAAATAGCATGAAAATTCGATCGGATCCGAGAATTATCCGATTCGAGAAGAAAGAACCGATGAAATCGTTGTTTGTATTGAAATATGTGGTGGAATCCACGCGATTTGATTTGTTTTTGGGTTTTTGACAAATTTTTTAGATTGATTTGCAAGGCAGAAAGCTATTGGAGCGATTGATGCGAGATCAATCGAAAAAAAACGGAATAAGTAGAAGAGGAAAAGATACAATAAGTTACCGTTCCATCAAAAGTGGATATAAAGGATTCAATTAAAAAAACCAGTTTTAGAAACTCTCAAATAAAATCGCTAAATATGTGGGATTAAAAAAAAAAAATCAGTTTTTGACGTTGTTGTAGATTCAATTCGTTTAATTTTTTTTTTGTAAGGATGTCCTACAATTAGACGAAAAATCGCAACTTCCCAACTCAAATTCGGTATCAAAGTTCAAACCCTCCTAAACCCCCAATTCAAAGACATTCTTAGGAAAAAAAAAAAAAAAAAAAAAAAACCAATAATGGACTGTCATCGGAGGAAGAGGTAGAAGAGGTGTGGCCGTTGCGGATCTTGATCGCTTTGAAGACGACGGGCCGCGACGCGACGATGAAGAAGACGAATCTAATGAAGAAGATGAAGAAGAAGAAATCGAAGACGATGCGGTGTGGCCATAAAATGACATGTCAAACACATATATCCATCATTTAAGGTAATGGTCAAAGAAGTCCATAAATAGTAAGTAAAAAAGATATCCTCCAGAAGTCCATAAAGCGTCATCCAACAAAGACTTTACCATTTCCTTCTCCTTTTTATACCTATTAATTATATCAGCCTTCGCAGTATTTCTTGTCACAAGTTGAACATCCTTATACAAATAAATAAACAACCTCTTTATGCCCTCATAATCAACAAAATTAAAAGGCAAATCATGCATCACTATCGCTTCCGTTAACAACTCACGAAACCTTTCAGGATCAAATTTAGATGAACCAAAAGAAATAGAACCACTATCTTGTGAAAGGAACAACTGACTAATATCATGATGTTTTCTTTTAAGACAAGATGCAGTGTGTCGTTGCAAGTTACTGTCTTGAATCTACTATCATGGATGTACTCCAATTTACAGTAGTTGCACTTTGCCCTTTTCCTCCCATCTATGCCTTTTGGAAGTTCTTCAAAATGACGCCATACAAGAGAAGTTTTCTTTCTCTTTCGCTGGAGCTTTGTATCTTTATCACAAGTATCATCATCATCATCATCATCATCATCATCATCATTAGTATGTTCAAGTTCAACATCATCAATAGTGTTGGTGTTAAACTCATCATCATTGATCTCATCAAGAATGTTGTCCAACTGCAGCACATCAAAATCAACAACACAAACACAATATTTATAAAAATTAGTCAAAATCAAATTTTTGAGACCTAAAAAAAAAAATCTTGCGTCTACATTGACCTTGACCATTACCAATTTGATGCAATGCAAGGGAAGATCTAGGAAAAAAATCAACGCAACCGCATCATGTTAATGTAGCATAGTAAGTAGCAATACCTAAAATTATTAAGTAGTACACTAGTTCTTTTTCACAATAATTCATGAAACCCTAAATCCCTAATTAGAAAACAGTTGGTAGGAAAAACAAAAAAAAAGCCAAAAAGGAAGCCTAATTGAGTTAGAGAAGAAGAGACGACGGTGGTGAGGGAAGAAGGACGATTGATGAAGGACAAAAAAAACAAAAATGGCGTGATTCTCATTGATGAGCTCCTCAAACTGTCAGTGAGGTTGGGGGTTAGGGAAGAAGGACGAAGGCAGTGGTGACGGGTGACTGGTGAGGTTAGAAAAGAGGGGGCAGAGGCGGAGATGGGTGAGGACGGGGCGAGAGATGTATGGGGACGACGGACTGAGCAACCGAAGATGGATGTGGGGACTGGAGGACGTCGATGGTGATGTCCGAGGGGGCCGAGATCTACTAAGGTGGAGATGGGTGGGGGACCGAGGGCGAATGGATGTGGGATTGAAGCTCGAGATGGGTGGGGGAGAGATGGGTGGGGGGATCGGAGGCGAGAGATGGGTGGGGGACCGAGGGCGGATGGATGTGAGACTGAATCACTGAAGCCCGAGATGGGTGGGGGAGAGATGGGTGGATGAGCAGAGGCGGAGATGGCGGATGAGCAGAGGCGGAGAGGCGGAGATGGTGGATGAGCAGAGGCGGAGATGGTGGACGAGAGATGGGATCGAGAGAGAGAGAGAGAGAGAGAGAGAGAGAGAGAGAGAGAGAGAGAGAGAGAGATTTTGTTACCTGAGGTTGAAGCTGAGGCAATCTCCTTCTTCCTTGTTGAGTCACAGTGGAGCTCTTGCTCTTCCTCGTCGTCATCGACAGCGGCTACGCCGGCTAGGACCGCTAGGTCAAGGTGGAAGAAGAAGACCCGAAGAGGTGGAAGACTGGAAGTGGAAGTGGTTACCTGTGGCTGTGTTAGGGTTTTGAAAAGAGTTGAAGAGAAATAAAAAGTTGTATTTATATGTGATTAATTATATGCAAATTATAAGTTATATATGTATATAATTATGCGAGTCATAAACGAGTCACACGGGTTAACCGTTAATGACTCGTTTATTAACCGTGTATAAACATGTTAACTGTTTATGACTCAAACTCACTTATGCCAAACCCAGGACATGTTTATCACCGTGTTGTGTCGTGTCGTGTTAAACGTTTCATGACCCAAATTGTCAGCCCTAATTGTTTTCCATTGCACCTCTTCATTGCTAGAGTCGTATTCTATGCTTTCAATTTTTAGATATGTATTTTTGATTCCATCAAAAGTAAGCTTCACTACGCAAACTTACTTGGAAGTTTAGTATAAATATTGCATCACTTGTAATCCAATGAATTTTATAGGACCGCAATTAGGCCAGCTATGCTTTATGGAAGTGAATGTTGGGCGGTAAAGCAACAACAATTACATAAAATGAACGTAGCAAAAATGAGGATGCTTAGGTGGATGTGTGGTAAAACTGGTAAAGATAGAATAAGAAATATAGAAATTCAAAGACAAGTAGGAGTAGCACCAATTGATACAAAGATTAGGGAAGGGCGGTTGCGGTGGTTTGGTCACCTGCAAAGACGGCCTACAAATGCCCCAACTAGAAAACTTGACTCAATAGAAACTGTAGAAATTCGACGAGGTAGGGGCAGACCAAAGTTAACATGGGATGCATTAATTAGGAGGGATTTGAATGGTTTGGAAAGCTCACCATCAATTGCACTAAATCGAGCACAATGAAAAAGTTTGATCCATGTAGGCGACCCCAGTTAATTTGGGACTAAGGCTATGTTGTTGTTGTTGTAATCCAGTATAGTTTTTTTTTCATTTTTTATTCTTCTTTAATCAAGTTTCGTATAAATATTGCATCTCTTGTAATCAAGTCTAGATTTTCTTTTTGTCTTTTTCATTACCCAGTTGAAGCGTAATACATCTGTGGCTGTAATACAAGTCAAGTTCTTAATTTATTGATGAAGTATATATAACTAAGGAACACATCCAAGCAACACACATAATAACCGACCGGATAAATGCAACGGAGAAAATAAAAAAACCATTGACTCTTCAAAACACCAGTCACTTGAGTAAGCTTAGTAACTGATGCATTATATTTCTACAAACATTTTATAATATATTTCTAGACCTACACAACACACAGCAAGCCAAAAGACAAGTGGGGTACCAGTCATGCTTATTCAATTGCTCTAGAAGTGCCTTTATTTGATATTTCAAATAAAAATACAGTAATTAACATCAGCTTAAGTAACTCGTTTAACGATAGTTAGAAACCAAACTAACAAATTAGAATCTATTTAGTTCTTCATTTAACAGGATTTTCAAACATGCTCACAGTAGATTTTACCAAAAAAAAAAAAGGCTTATAGTAGAAGACTTAAGAAAATACAAAAATCTGATATCACATTGCTAGTCCAACTAGATTTAAGCCATATAAGCAATTTCCCACAACAATGGATGTGTATGAACATATAATTTAGCTTAGTTTGCATAAGATGCACTTCAATTTTTGAATTTGCACAGTTCAGGAATTGTAAAGACTTGAAGCGCGCAATAAAGATTTCATATAAAGATAAAGGAGGTTCCATCTAAGAAGAAATTTACTCTAACTCACATGTATCTGTCTCATAATTAACCAAAAAGCTTCAATCATGTATAATTTATCATAAAATATGAAATATCAAGTTACTAGAATTAACCACATTTGTAGATCAAGCTTAAAATATTTGATAACTTAAATTGACGTCCGTAGTTAAAGAATGTGCTTTGTGACCAAATTAAATAGTCTATCATTACTAACCTTAGCTTTGTCGTTGTAGTCGTTTAATTTCCTGCAAGACCAAAAACCAAATACCTGCGCAAATTTACCAGAAATGTTCATTCCACTACAACAACAACAACATAGCCTCAGTCCCAAATTAACTGGGGTCGGCTACATAGATCAAACTTTTCCATTGTGCTCGATTAAGTGACTAAAAATGTTCATTCCACTAAATGTACAAAATCTAAATACATATATGCTAGTAATTAAGTATATCAAGAATGAAAAGTTCCCTTCTTTGTATTTATCTTTCTCTTCTTGGTTTGTTTTTTGAGAGACAAATCAATATTGATTTAATTCAACAAATTCAACAAAAATGAAAAGAAAATAATTACATAGTAAATTGTTCCTCTTTATTTCTTACTTATTTCCAACCTACAATGGAGCCACAACTGATGAAGACACATTGGCTACAGTGTACACTCTTGTCAGCAGTTCGCCTTTCTTTCTCACCCAATGGCATATTTAAATTGTTAATTAACCACAATTCTATGACTCAGTTAAATCTGAATTACATATGAAGGCTGTAAGAGCAGAGTTGAGCGACAAAAAACTTAAAGCAAATACTATGACGATAACACTTACAAAAAAAAATTAAAGCAAAATTCAAGTCATAGTATATTGTTGGCTAGCCAATGCTTCTGTTCTGCATGCCATACACAGAAGAAAGTACCCGAAATCGCAGCTACAATCTGAGAGCTCGTGAACTCGATCTCCACAGCTGTGTAAGAAAGGCTAAAAAACAAACATCATTCTGCAAGCATAAGCGTGATCAGATCCCAATAGAACTTATTAGTATATTATCAGGATTCATTTTGGAAAGCTACAACATGAAGATGATGTTTTCATTTCACTAAAGAAACTAGAAAGCTTTAATAATTGTGACTTCATAAAGAATATAAGATTCTTTTGCAGGAAAATCCAAAGCAATCTTGAGAAAATTAAATTTAGATTAAGCATAAATCTTGATAAGTTGAACCAGATCATACCTCACTTCAAAACAAAACTGAAAACCCAGAATTTACGAAAGTCCTATTAGAATCCACTGGGACAGTCAAATGCTACGTGTAGCAGCATCATATCGACCAAATAATCTACTAGTACTATTAACAACAATACAACAACAACAACAACATAGCCTCAGTCCCAAATTAACTGGGGTCGGCTACATGGATCAAACTTTTCCATTGTGCTCGATTAAGTGCAATTGATGGTGAGCTTTGCAAACCATTCAAATCCCTCTTAATTAATGCATCCCATGTTAACTTTGGTCTGCCCCTACCTCGTCGAATTTCAACAGTTTTTATTGAGTCAAGTTTTCTAGTTGGGGCAGACTACTATTAACAACAATACACAAAACAATTCAAAAAAACAATCTGTAAACCAGATTTGGGAACTCTACCATAAAAAACAGAGAAATTAAGTCTCATTCAACAATTGAACTAACCCTAACAATAGAGAATCACAAACAATCGATACCTAAATGAAGTAATGAACCAAACACAAAGTCTCATTCAACAATTGCAAACCAAACGAAGTAGAGAATAAACAAGAACAGTGCTATTGATCGCTCAAACAACAACAAAACAGTCTAAACAGTAACTCAAAACAAACAATCGCACAACAAACAAACAAACCTTCAAATCCGACAGATTCAACACAAACAACACAAACCATTAACAAAAAGTCAAAACCTCCATGAACAAACAAACCATGATCATCAACATCGGTTGAAAAACAAAACGAATCAACAATCGCACAATAAGAAAATCAACAATCGATGGTCCAGTCCACCGAGAATCTTCGCCTCGTCAAAACCTTCAAATCTGATAGATTCAAGTGATTACAAATGAAATTGAACGAACTTATCGAGATTTCAAAATCTGTAACTACGATTGCAGCGAAGATCGAACGACGGGGTGAGAGTGGCGGAGAAGATGAGAGGATACAGAGATATGGGAGTTGCCTTCTTCTTCGTTGATCTAATCGTTGATGTTCTTCATGATATCTGTTTATTTTTTATTTTTCTTAGAATTCTTAAACTTGGTTGATTAGAAAGAAAATGTTCAGAAAATGTTAAATAGAAAAAAAAATATTTTCTTGAGAAAGTTTTCCCAATAAATATTCAAAATAAAGTTTTGTTATATGGGTTGATTGCATATATAAGAATTTTTTAAGTTTTTCTTCCCTCAAAACTCATCAACAACAAGTTTTGAGATAAATATGAAAACTTACCATTTATATTAAAAAAATCAAATAAAATAATATATCCTAACGTTTAAGGTTTTTTACAAATTTATCCTAACGGTTCAGTTTTGATAAATATATCCAAACGTTTTAAATTCTTTTATAAATTTATCATAACGTTTTAGTTTTTACAAATACATCCTACCATTTTAATTTTCTACAAATGAAGAATTGAGAGAAATTTTTCTCATTTGCAATAACATGGTTAAAAGTAACATCAAAATAACTCAAATTTATTCATAGGATGCAATTTACATAATTTCAAAATATTATGATATATTTGTAAAAATTGAAACGTTAGAATAAATTTGTAAAAAAACTTCAACGTTAGGACATATTATGCTATTTTACCCTTAAATATATTAGTTTTCATATTTGAAATATAAATTTAATGTGTCTTAATATGGAAACTCACATTTGCTCAATAGAAAATATAATTTGTCCATCATAACAGGTGAGAAAATATAAAGGTCTTAATATAAAAAATTGGCAATTGCGAGAAAATGTTCCGTTATAAAATTTTGGCTATCAAATGCATAAAAATGTTATTTTTCCACAAAATTTGTCATTTTCATTGAAACATTTTCCTTTTTGTCCAATCAAACAAGGCATTAGATCTCTCTGTTTGTGTCGAGTGTCTTATTTGTGTTGTATGTCTTGTGAGACTATTTTTGACACATTTAATAAGGAGTGTTAGATTGTCATCTTATTAGAAATGACGGATCTCGAGGCAAACTGATACGAATCTTAAAGTTAATAAAGCCACATAAGCGTCACTTCATATGGGAAATATATTAGAGTGACTTTAATGAAACATTTTAAAAGTTTTATATATGATTTTTTTGGGTTTTTTGCTTGATTAATACATATGGGGATAATATTTATCAACCTAACACACCCACAGAAATATTTTTGAATCTAACACATTTTCCGCCACGTCACTGCCACATCACCCGAACCACTGTTGGGTGGTGTTTGGTTGCAAAACGTGACCTTGGGTTACGTTTTTAGTTGTTTTTTTTTTTTTTATTTGACGGAAATCGTGACCCGAGGTCACGATTTCCATTTAAATGAAATCGTGACCGCGGGTCACAACTTAGGTATAGGATTTAACCCACCCTCCCACCCATTGCCATCCTCCTGCACTTCCCATTTTGTCTCACCGGCGACCGCCTCCGCATCCATCTCCTCGTCCGGCGCAACCAGGGTCCGCCGTCCGTCGGCCTCCGTGGTCCGTATCCCGCCGGTCGTTGCAACTTTGACGCGAGGACGCCTCTCCGTAGTGGCGATTTCGATCACGGGGGTCGTTGTCGCCGCCGCCGCCGCCATTGCTCGCCTCCCGCCGGCGCGACCGCCTCTCGCCGGCTGATGCTTCGCTCTCTCCTACCGGCGCTTCGCTTCTCTCTATCGCCGCACTAATCGCCTCATGCCGGCTGCTGCTGCTTTCCGCCTGCTGCGCCGCTCCCGGTCGATCGGGCTCGCCTCCCCTGGTGCTGCTGCTCGCCTCCATTGGTCGGTCATTGCCTCCTCCAATCATTGCTTCGCCTTCACAACCTGGCCAGGTCTTTTTGTATTGGTAAAAATCTTCTTCCAATTGTGTTAATTGATGAATTAATTCCGCATTGTGTTTTCGGGGTCATATGCTTGATATTCAACATTAGAAGAGTATGCTAAATTGATGAATAAAAGTATGCTTTGGTATTGTGTTAGTATTTAATTTTCCTAAATTTATGTTTTATGTCTCAAAGTGAATAAAGTGTATAAATTTAGAAAATGTAGCAATACATGACACAGGTCAATAAGTTGAAATCATGCACTAATATATAAATTATATCCTCCACCGTAGTCAACTTAACTGTCATTGCTTGATGAAGTAATATGAACTTTTGCAGTCTCGTTGGTGTAATATTTATATAATGCTTTAATATTTATATAATGCTTAAATATTTATATAATATTTATATAATGCATCGAATGGTTATCATGGTTTGGGGTCATTTTGATGGACATTGTAATTTGATTGACAAACATTGAATGGCTCCTTGTTCAATTGTTTGCATCAATTGTGTAATTTCTTATTTACTGCATATTGATTGATAGATGCTTCCTTATTTGAACTAAATAAAGAACTGAAATAAAATAAAGTATTAATACACGATGGAGCTTGTTAAGTTTATTTGTGCTAAGTGGGTGTATTAATTATCATCACTTCTATTGATTAACAATTATATTCTACATATATAGATTCTATAATGGTTGATCGAAGAGTAACTTTGGTGTGCTATATGAATGGTGTCATGGTTGATGGACCATCTGGAATTTCGTACACGAAACCGCCTATTCGACATCTCAGATCGAAGTTGAGTTTAGGGTACGAGGAACTTGTGAGTTTTATCTGTAATTCCTTAGAGATATACACTGAAAAAATGATATTAAACATGACATATCGATATCATGTGTACATTGGAACTGGAACGTTCAACTATGTCCCTTTGCGAATAGTTGATGAATCAACTCTGAAAGATGCTTGGGAGATTGTGGCAGAATTTCCACCACCAAATTGTATGGAGCTATTTTTAGATTTAGTTCCGAGGCAATCATATACTAGTTCCAATTGTAATATAGTGGTAAGTGGAGAAGGACCTAGTACTCAACAAATATTTGAAGATAATCATTGTGCATCGCCTTTGATGACTTCAAATCCCGACGTAGACGAGGATGCTCGTTCCTGTGATGATGTGAATACCGAGGAAGATGATGACTATTGTGGTAGTGATGGGGATACTAGTGAAGAGAGTAGCGATGATGATGTCGATGATGCAGGGGTTGATGCTCATCATGTTGATGATGACATAATTCAATATACATTAAATCGAGTCATAGCCGATGATGGCTCATTATCTTGTCCTCCAATCTCGAACGAAGTTGGAAACGATGATTTTTTCGATCAAGAGGCTGCTGGAATTGATGGTGCGCATGTGGGTGTAGGTGAATTTGCCGTACCTTCATCTGTATTTATGGAATTGAGTATTGAGGCAATGCAACCCATCCATGAGAATGCAATGATCCCTTCTAGGTCTTTATGGAATGAGGCATCAAAATTTCATGTAGGCATGCGGGTCATTTCTAAAGTAGATATCCAACATGTCGTGAAATTGTATAGCATTAAAGGACACAGGCAATTTGTGGTAACTCATTCAACACCCAATGTATGGATTGTCCGTTGTAAGAAACATTTAGATGGATGTGATTGGAGGTTAAGGTGTTCGAGAAGAAAAACACATGGAATGTTTGAGATCAGTAAATATGCAGGACCACATACATGTATCTATGCAAAACTGTCAAAGGATCATGCTCCCAGAAACTCCACCGTTAAATGCCGTGAAATAGAAAATGTGGTGAGAAGAGATCCGTCCATCTCAGTTCCAGTTCTTCATCAAATTATCAAGGAAAAATTCAGTTATGATGTACATTACAAGAAAGTTTGGTTGGGGAAGAAGAAAGCAATTGCTAAAATCTTTGGAGATTGGGAATAGTCGTATAAAATGTTGCCGCGGTGGATGGCCGCTCTTCAAGAAAGCAATCCAGGGACACGTGTGGAATGGAGGCATGACGAGCCTAATGCCAACAATGAGGTTGTATTCAAATGGGTTTTTTGGGCATTTGCACCTTCTATTGCAGGCTTTAGACATTGCAGACCAATTATACAAATTGATGACACATTCTTGTATGGAAAATACAAACAAAAACTCTTAATAGCCACTGTTGTTGATAGTAATAGTCATGTATTTCCCTTAGCATTTACCATTGTTGATGAGGAAAGTCAAGACAGCTGGGGATGGTTTATGGTTTGTTTGCGACATCATGAGACTGATAGAGATGGTATATGTGTCATTTCTGATCGACACCCTGGTATATTGTTGGCAATGAATAATCATCAAAATGGATGAACCCATGAAAGAGCTCAACATGATTTCGCCTTCGTCACATATGCATTAATTTCAACATGAGATTTGGGAGCAAAAAATTAAAGGATATGGTGTACTTACGGTGCACAACATCAACCGCGGAAATTTAAGGCATACATGAAAGAACTTCAACAAATTAATGCGGAATGTATTGCGTGGTTTAATGATCTTGATCGAACACAATTGACCAACGCATACGACAAATGATTTCGATTCGGATGGATGACTACAAATCATGCGACAATTCGGTTTGAAACAAATGATACCTCCTTTACATAGCACAAGCATGGAGCTACATAAGATTGACTTGAGAGGGAAAACATATAAAGATTGGAGTGCAGAACATGGTGCTTATGTCTGCATGTGGAACGAACGTGCTTCCAATATTGCGAATGATGAATTATTGGAGGAGCCATTGGAATTTTACGACCCGTATATGCTATGGTATCGTCGCATTACACGACGATTCATGTCTCATCGTGGAGCTATTGTTGAGGCATTGGTAAGTAAGAATTTTTTTATTCAATCATGAAGTCTTTCAAATAGTTGGTTTGATTTTATTTTCGCATACAACTTCATAAATATTTTATATGTAGGCACATGGAATGACATCAATTCATCAGTTGACATTGGGTGATGATGCGTCTATTCTACGTATTAGAGATGTAGCTGCATCGACTTTGACTGCAATACATGCAGATTATCGCATCCATAATATGCCCACTTCATTTGAAGCTTCTCATCAATCTTCTCATGATGATACATGTTCGAGGCATGACACTCCGGTGTATACTCCATCCATACCTCTGAACCAGTTCGAGACTCTATATACTCCATCAGCACCTCTCAACGAGTTAGAGACTCCACATACTCCATCATTTCCTCCCAACATGGCATTCGAGGCTACGGAAGCCTTTCAATTTGATATGACACCTACATCTTCACGTCATTTTAATGCAAGTCCAATAATGATGAATTTATCTGGGACAACAAGTACTCATGATGGTGGAATGCATGATATCGATGATATTCAACGAGAAGATGCTCAAAATCCTGCTGATGTGGTCCATTCAAATGTGTCATTACCTTTAAATCGTAATGTGCGAGTCGTAAAGAGAACACGTTGTGGGACTGGAAGTCATTATTTGGGGTCAGACTAGGACTTTTTCTTAACTATAACAAGACATTTTTTTTGTTTATATTATTGCTTTGTAGTTGATCAACTTGCAAGTTCTTCATTTATAGCAATTCAAATTTTTCCCTTTACTAACATTAATTTCATGAATTTTTTAAATTGCTTGAGTTTTAAAGCATTTGTTGTAAAATATAAGGTCATAAACATAATGTAACTTCAAACTTTTTACTAGTTTGTATTGACAAAAAATTAAGAATACGAATATACTAGTTGACTAATTTTAAACCTTTAGTTTTATTGAAAAAATTTATACAAACTCATAGATGCTAGAGATTCTACTAGTTTGCTCGATGAGGTATAATATGGTAGATTTTTTTTTTTTTTTGACAACTTCTACAACAATGTTGCACCGCGAGGCAATCAAACAACGGATTGATTAGCAAGCTTAGCATGCAGCTCGATATTCAATGGGATCTAATGTATTAACATCATGATAAAAAAAGACCTTGCTAGCGTAACCCCAATAGAACCTCTGGACAGGAGACACACTTATAAGTGTCCCTCCGATGTGCCTCGAGATGGGCATGCATGTCAGCAAAAATCAAGGGACACGCAAAAGTTGGTGTTCTATTGGATGTCCTATGAAACTTACGCTATCATTTTTTGATAAAAGAAAACCCATCAACTAGCAAGAACTTTTCTTTTAGTTGAAGTCCCAGCTAATTTTATTTTTATGGGTGAGCCAATTATGGTCCCAAACCTTATATATGATCGACTCCTTCAACCACAAGGCACAAATAAATTTGAACTACCTATTTGTCTCCTTTGAGAAAACAAGATATTTACACCCCAAGAAGAAGAGTTCCTATCAGGCCGGTTACAACAAAAGCTAGCTCGTAAGCACTACCTACTTGTTTTTTCCATCAATGCTAAGTTATATATATATATATATATATATATATAGCTAGGCATATAATTATAAAAGTTTGGTTAAAATCATAAAAAATGGCGTGTTCTATAGGGCATGTGTGCGTCTTAATATGCATGTCCCTTTTTTCTTTTTCTTCATTTTTCACTGCCAAGAAATACAGTAATGTACATAGAATAGTACAGTCAATCTACACCTCTGCTGTAGAATTAAATTTACACAAGAAAAAAAAACAATGAAAACGTGATTGCAAGTCACGTTTTGGGTCTGACGCACTACAATTTCGACGTGGCGGGTGATGTGGCAGTGACGTGGAGGAAAATGTGTTAGATTCGAAAATATTTCTGTGGGTGTGTTAGGTTGATAAATATTATCCCTATATGTATTAATCAAGAAAAAAATTCTGATTTGTTTTGTTACAAATTACTTTAGTAACCAAAAATTTACAAGATGTTAATTTAATTAGTGACCATTTGTGAAATTAATCCCAAAATTAAGTGGGTTACTTTAGCAAGGCCTATGTTCCTATTCTTCCATTATCTCATCATTTTACCAAATGTAAAGATTTTACTCATCTATATATATAAAGGAACTGTTTGTTGGGGCATATGTCCTAGGTCACTAGGTCAATCTATAAAAATTGTAATGAAATTGAGGTTTTTGTTTGCTATTTTATTATAAGTGATTGCGTGTTTACCTTATAATAAGATCCATGGGTATTTGTTGAAATATCTTAAATGTCCATAGTCGGTCATTATACTGGGAACTATAATGAGTTAAGACTAGTGTGAATCTTGATTGATGGTCATCTGATGATCATGCATATAGGGATACGAATCGAGATCATGAGTACTTATTATGAAACAAGATACTAGACCAACCCGCTATGAGAACAACACCTAGATTAAATCATAGGTGTTACTCATGATAGGTATATCATTTAGTCCTTAAACTTGAAATTACCAAAGACTTCAATATTAGGAGTATGGTAATTTGACACAGTCAAACGTTGTATTTAACCGGACGATTGTAAAGATCTTGATTGGTTACGATGTGAATAATGTGTGAAGGTATGTAATCAGAATATAATTTGTCCCTCTCGCATAGAAAGAGATATCAGTGGATCCCTCGATATGTTAGACTTTTAAATGGTCAAGTCCAAGTGAATTGATATGATCAATGTCACTTGGATGTTTTAAGTCTACCTAACGATCGAGACTAGTACGATGGAACATTAAGAGTGACTTTATATGTCTTATGTTTAATCAAAGGATATCGCATGACAAAAGGATATGGTATATGTTATTCATTAGATTGTATCGATTTTGATATTTATGCTACTTGGATAGTCATAATGTCTTGCTAGAGACCACTTATGACTTGTGTACTAAAATGATTTTGGTTTATCGCCAACGTCACATGAACCTATTAGGTCGCACACAAAGAATGACTTTGTGCAATTTCAATTGGTCCAGAGTAATGAATTTTATATGATAAAATTCACAACATTAAAGCCCTTACGATTTATTATATGATAAATTATTAATAGGGGCATACGTATAATTTGTTTAAACTGCCTAAATACAATAGTTGTATTATGAATAAGTTTTTTAAGTGAGCTTATCTATATAAATAGAGGTTGAAACCCTAATAACGAATAAAATTTTCTTTTTGCTATTTTCGAGTTCTCCGAATTTCGGGAGAGAAATAAAAACGTTTTCTATCTCTTTTAGGGCTAGCACTCCAAATTGTGGTCATTGTTCATGTGTGTGGATTTTGGATAAAGGACGCTCGCTTAAACGACTTGGAGATTGAACAATCAGAGAAGGAGATCACGGATTAAGGTATGGTTTACTTTTGTAGATCTAATTTAATGGAACTTATTTTCGTCTTGTTGGAGTTTTTCAAAAACTTTTTTTAAATTTTCGGCTGTTTATGACGAAAATGCAACATTGTTTATGTGAGAAGCTCTCGCAATGCGACATGTGGCATATGTGAAACTCTCGCAATGTGACATGTGGCATTTTGATGTCATAATTAAGATTTTATAAGAAAAAATAAAAGATACAAGCCATTGATCTTTCTCGCACTTAAGTGAGGGGTAAGATGTTAAAAACATACAAAATAGAATTACGATAACAATTTTATTTTTAAACTTTTTTTAGAAACTCTAATGTATTTACTTTCTAGATATTATTGAAAAAAAATAGCTAAATCCTTAATATTATCAAATACTAAACAAGGCATAAATATTTGAGAAACTATTTTCTCGTTGTTCGTCAACAAATTAAATATATATATATATATATATATATATATTTAGGAAGTCATCATAGTTATTTTCCTACTTTTTTATTTTTTTTGGCATACATTAGGCATAAGAAAAAACCTTTTAATTAGCAATTCTTTGAAACTTTTTTTATTCAACTGTTTTTCCAATTAATTTGAACAATACATTTTTTCATATTTTTTTGCAACTATTTTTTTCAATTAGTTGGAGCCCAAACTTGCGATATATTACAAGCTCTCAAGAGCAATCTTGACCATATAAGTGACATCTTGTCTTAATTAACGAGCTCGCAAAGATTAATTTCAAGCATTTTGACGTTCAGTGGGCATGCATATCTAACCGGACATATATAGTAGACTCACTATTAATTATGATTTTTTTCAATCAGTTAGAGCCCAAACATGTGATATATTACAAGCTTAAAAGAGCAATCTTAACCATATAAGTGACATCTTTGTCTTAATATGCGATATATTACAAGCCCAAATTTTGTTAAAGGTATACGTGCATTTTAATTGATTTCCATACTAATGCTTGCATCTAATTTAATTTTCATATGTCATGCAAGAATCTGGTTTATGCAGGGGTGGATGTACGACCGTCTTCCATTTTTTTAGCCGTTTTGCGTAGTGATTAGACCTCGGACAAGCCCTGTGTTATAAAGTGGCACCATAAGAAAGAGAAGAGGCTATACAAGAAGGAGATTAGGTTGTTGTTGGATCATTTTGTTTCTTTTAAACGTCGCCTTAACAAGCTGAGATCACATGAAGTAAGAACCATAAAATTGCACTTACAAAATGAGTTTTTTACACTTATGTTTGTTAACAATTCTCTTTATTTGTTAACAATTCTCTTTATTTTTGTTAGGTGAGTTGTGATACTATTTTGAAGGGTGCTCCGCCTGTCCATGATATTGCATTATACCATGGCCCCATGAAATTTATAGATAGCATTGAACCTCACAATCCCATCAGGGTCTTGAGGCAAATGGGATACGTTCAACGCATTCCGAGAAACCCTTACCGACCAATGAACGCTAATAAGAGTAGGCTAGGACAATTATACTTTGTCAAGTACTCTTATGACGCCCAGCTTTAGGAGGATTAGGAGGGGCACCTAGAATCTGTTGAGCAACGCGGTGAGAAAGCGGACTATCCATATCAAGCGTCATCCGACTATATGGAATGGTACCTCAGAGTCAGCCACCCTTTTGCAGAGAATCCTAAACACGCAACGGGGGTCCATGACGAAGATATTATTTACTTTGTTTTCTCTTTCTAAAATTCATTGTTATGTGTCAAAGTTTACTTAATTGACATATATGCAACAGCGCAACCGTCGGGCACTTGATGTGGCATTGCGGTTCAGGTGCACTCCGAAGGTCAATCTTACTATTGATGATGTTTTCAAATAGCAGATCAAGTCATTACATTCCTGTTAGGTGTTGAGCATATATACCAAAGTTCCAGCGCGACTGACAGTTAAAGCAAGGGAGAAACTACATCCACCGGGGATGTTCTTCATTATGGTTGGAAGGAAAAACGACCACTTGGGGAGCGTTAGAGTTTGAACTACTTAAACTTTATGTTGTGATGGAATTTGAAACTATGGTGATAGAATTTTTCAAGATACTTCAGTCTCACTTTGGTGATGGAATTTGAAACTTCGTGAATTAACTTGAATTGCCTTTGTTGTACGTGAATTGTACTGTATGTGTTGTTGTTGATGGTGAGGCCCCTCAATTATTTCTGCATTTTTCCCTTGTTTTGGTCTATTTCTGTGTCTAGCGGAGCTATAAGCCCGATATCAACATAATTATCTTAGACTGACTTTGTCGAGATTTGTCATACAATTACAGGTACCTTATGCCGTGAAAGTTATCGTAGTGTCGGTTAACATTCACCGACACTAATGATTCATTTTGAAATGTTATATTCTGCTAAACCAAGTGGGGTATATGAAGAAAGTTTGTGGGGTGTAGTACTTCTACATATATGTAAACTTTAAAGACTTACGGCCCACTTTAGTTGAGGTGCACAGGGGTATTACGACTATATTGCTCCAGAAACAATTCCAACTAATTCTACTAAATTAAGTGATGTATATGCAGTAAATAGGTGGGGTACAATACAATTTATAGTTGGACATGTCCATAACTATGAATAAGTTACAATGCACTTAAGTCGAGGTGTACAGAGATATTGCAGCTATATTGATCCGATTAAAGTTCCAACTTATTCTGCTTAATCTAGTGGAGTATATGCAGTAAATAGGTGGGGTACAATACAATTTGCAGTTCGACATGTTTGTAACTATTAATAATTTATGGCGCACTTAAGTCGAGGGGTACAGAGATATTGCAGCTACATTGATCGACAAAAGTTCCAACTTATTCTGCTTAATCTAGTAGGGTATATGCATTAAATATGTGGGGTTGATGACGTATAACGAAGCAATATGTATGAGACATAAAAATTGCTATTCGTCAACTTTCTCCGAGATAGACCTGTTGCTCTCGGCTTTACAGGGCCGACAATTTTAACAGTTTAAGTTAGTAAACATTATAAGACATCAAACATATATCCATAGTAAAAAAGAGATGAGCAAAAGAGATCAGTAGTGGACAATTACAATTTCACAATAAAAAAGATATCAATATGGAGACATCAAACATAGACCAATTTTTTAGGGATTCATTGCCACCATCAAAGAGTTAAATCAAACAAAAAATCCATGTTACATAAGTTAAACAAAGTAACCAATCTCTATCCATGAATCCCCAAAAAAATGGTACCAATGTAGAACAACAAAATGGCAACGTTTTCATGTTTGCTATACCCATATACACCCATATACATCCAAAAAAGCCATGTTGCAACATCACAAAATGACAACAAAAAATGGGTGCACCCTAATCAATTTGAATTGTGGACGGTTCTTTGACATTTGATTGTGGTCGTGGAAGAATGTTGAGTCCGACCTCCAAATCTTTGTTTTATGGCTCAGCGAATACCTCCCATTGTCGTGAAGTTAGTGGTAGAGGAATGTCTTATCTCATGATAAACTGAAAATGGTAACAAAATAGGTAAGTGGTATTGAACATAATTAAACATCATAAAGAATGAAACAAAATTTGCATCATGGAAAGTCACTTACTCTAACAAAATGATTCGATTCACTAAGCACAATCAAAGTACTCTTTTCTCATATACAGATGGGGGCTGCATGTATCCTAGGGAGCCAAAGACCGGACCCTTCATTGGCCAACACAGTAAAAGCTAGCCTATGACAGTTTGCCACAATTAACCCCATCTCTGGTAATGACAACCAATAATCTCTTTTAGCGGGGCTATTGTAGAAATTAATGGTATATCTAACTCTACCATACTCATCATCCTGAAACACATTCCTATACATGGCCACGTTCCTAACCAACTCTTCAAACAATTCCATCCGCACCTGTCTCCATCCTTCATCACCTTCATAGCCTACAGCCTCAGCTATCGTCCAAAATCCACAATTTCCATCAGGCCGCACATCGACAATGTTCATCTAGTAAGTGTGCCACAATGGTGGTAACTTATTAGCGTACTCTCAGCAACCTGAGTTCGAGTTATAGGCCATCTGGGTCCAATCTATTGGGTTACTTTTCCCTTTCCACGACCCCTTCCTTGTGCAAGTTTTAAGGATGAAGATCCCTCACTTGATTGACTTGCCCGAGTTGCATGAGTTGTTGGACTTAGCTGAATTGACTAACTTAGCTCTCTTGCATGGCTCATTGGAGAAGCCTGCACCACAGACTCTTGAGTTGCTTTGGCCTCTGCGAACTTAAAAGCAGAAGGAGTTCTCTTAGTGGACTTGTCAACTACGAGATTCTTGCTATTCGACTTCTTCATTTTCAAGTTCTTGCTCTTCTTCTTGGTCCGACCCTTAGTTGTGATTTTACTCTTATGGTACAGAAACGATAGTCGATGTAAGGCAAGTTATCTCTCTTAGTTTCTGCACAATCTTCGCCCGCATGTTATGACCTCAGCTATTGTATTTTGCTTCTACACCATCCATTTCAACTTGGTACAGATAGTCTAACTCTCCATCCTGTAGGGACTCAATGGGGATCATGTTTAGTCTCTTTCAACGCGGGTGCATTTCGTCAAGACTGATAGGGCTACCATCAAGTATATGCAAAGAGATCTCATGCGCACATGGCAAGCCATGAGTGGCCCGCAACACATACCCACAAAGGGAAGAATCATGGCCAACCCCACCCTCACTAACTGATCTTGCCTCACTGCTAATTACATCCAATGCATGTGCAACAACAAAGCCTATGATATTACTGTACATGTGGTGCTGATACTTGTATGCCACTAGATACATGGATTAATTGAATAATGCCTCCAAGCTATTCTGCTGGTGCATTACAACATTGTGTATTGAGTTGAAAACATCCGCAAAATGTCCCTGTGATGTCACAAGCTCTCTTTTAAGTACATTAAGAGCACCCTCACAACGATTAGTAGTCGCATTCCTAAAGTGTAGTACCTTATTTGTCCAAACATAAACAAACTTCTCCTTTTGACACGATCACGTGTCCCTAGCATAATAATACAACCCCAGGAATCCACCATGATTATCCTCTAGTTCCTTCACCTGACCATTGTGACATGCATCGGTTTGGGATTGCACCAAGTTTATCTACATCCCATAGCAACGGTCATAGTCCTCTTGGTTATAGAATAGATCTATTGTCTTTGTAAAAAAATGTTTTTGCTCACGTGCCATGAACAAAGTAAGTGGGTAGCGGTAGGGAACTCCTCCTCCACTGTCGCAACCAAACCCAAGTCCATATATATCAAAATAACAGTTGGAAGTTGCCACCCGTCCATTAATGACTTCAACTGCCTAAGCGCCCATGCATAATCAGACTAATCTCCTTACCTAGGGAAGCATGAGCTCTTCAGAAGGTCTTGTATATGGATGTGACCCCAACAATCTCAAGGAGCGGAATTTGTCTTGTAAGTGCAATCCATGATCAATACATGAAGAAAAAAATGAGAGAGCTGCACTAAATCGGGGTGGGCAACGAAACGATCTCTTACGCTATACGTGTCAGCCCAATAAGCATGCCGCTTAATGTAATTGAGCTCGTCCAACTACTGGAGTAAAAGTTGCATCTTGCTCTTGCCATCTTTCTCAACTTAGCCCTTTCATTATAAATTGTCTTCATAACAGTCACATTGTCCATGTTTTATCTCTTGATGTGACTTCAAATGTCATTTGGTCGAGCACTTATCTTTCTCAAGTCTCGTACAATGTATTTCCTAGGTAAACTGAGCCTCCAAGCTATAGTGTGTCCAACCAATGAATTGTTGAAACGATGGTTATGTACCCCACACAACTTGAACATGCCACAACCTATCGAGCTCTTGCTTCTCGTTGATCTTAAACCCACATCCACACTTTTTTTATTTGGTCATTTTTTATGTCCTCACTGTCTTTATCCTCTATTTCTTTCAATACTCAAACCTCTCATACCTCTCACAATCTATTGACAACCTCGCTCACCTGCTTTGACTGGCGCCACCAGAATCAAACTTCAAGATAATCACTACAAAATCATATTGTTTGGCAGTCTCTTGGGCCCAAATGATTACACCCTCTCTACTTTTAAAATGTGATGCCGGTGTAAAATTCGATGTGAAGTCCGAGAAGGCCTTAGTAGATGTACCTGTTGTGTCACACGCAGTACCCTACAGGAACCAAACACGAATAATATTTAGTCAAGAAACAACGATAGAAATAAAAATTAGATGAAAAATAGGTTGTGGCAGATAAACATGACCGATACTCCAACGTGGGTTTCAGAGAAACACAACCGCTAATTCATTATGAATTACGTCTTGAATGCTCTATAAACGTAGGTGATGAGGAAGACAGAGATAAGGATGTGGTTGGGCCATCCAATGCCAGTAGGGGAGTAGATGGGGCTGGCCCATCTAATGTTGCCGGTGGAGCAGATAGTGCAAGCACGTTAAATGCCGGTGGTGGAGCAGATGGGGCGGGCCAAATAACAGCCTCGTTTGTATTTTTTTGCAAAGTAAAATGCGGCGGATGTCTACAAAATTCTTCAACGGCTTGATAAAGGGAGGACACTGTTACAAGGATTCTTGACTCTTTCGTGCGTTGCATGGACGGTAGTCTTGGCCACGTCGAGAGACAGTTAGAAGTAATGGCCCCATTGTCGAACCTAATACATCAACATAATGGAAGGTATGTATTCACTTTACCAACCAACCAATTGTTATGTCTTTCCCTGATTATTGTCAATTATAGTTAATCTTTGCTTAGAATGTATTGATATTTTTGCTAGGTTTTGGAGGATTGAAGAATTGATGGGACGAACTGGGGCGGACGTTAGTGAGATATTGCACAGATTTTAGATAGATTTTGACGTCATGAAGTATAGGGCAAACGACGTGGTCGAAAAGACGAACAGTTCGAGGAGGATCTTTCAGGAGTTCGTCAACCACTTCAGTCTAGTGATTGATAGGTACGTGATAGGTCATTATTTATGCATATTATATATAGTTTATTTATGTATTTTTATTGTTGAATCTTCGATATAGGGGCCTAATTATCTTTATTGTTTATTTTTAGGATTTTTGGAGTGCGCGGTTGAGTTTGTGGCGAAAAACTGCGCGAAATGGACTACTCCTACACAGTGATCAGACACCGAAAGATACGCCTCGAGATATGCGCGTTTTGGGTGATTTTAAACTGTTGCAGTCCACGTGTCACTCCGTCATTCGCTGGTTTACTGTTGCAGTCCACGTGTCACGCCCAGATTCGTCCACGCGTTCCAGCAAAGCTGTCGCACCTGCTCCACGCCACGTGGCGGTCGTCCATTCGTCCGCTCGCGTCAGCAGCTGACGCATGCCCCTGCAAAGCTGCAAAAGGCCGCTGTCTCACCAATCAAAACGCGACACGTGGCAGCGTTTGTGTCACAACAGCGTCATCACAAACAGCCCTCTTCCAATCGCTGCTCGCCACGTCACACATGCCGGCAAGCTCACTCAATCAAATGCTGACACGTGGCAGGGGATGGGAGCAAATTCATGACAACCGTTCGATCGTCCTCGGCGCACGCGTCACAAATAAAACTGGGCAGCTGGATCGACGGGGGTTTTTCATCTTCTCTTCGAGCCGAACTCCTTCTTCCCCGATTCTTTATTTTTTATTCTTTTCTTGGGTGTTCTTATATGCGATGCTAAAACCTCTAGCCTAGGCAAGACTGCGAGGGATGTTCGACTGTGCGTATTAATGGATTTGTGAGATTTAATATTTTAATTTCAATCTTTTCATTATTATTTTATTTTCTTTGGTATTATTTGAACAATTGAAGTTAAACACTTGTTTAAACCTTGATTTATTTGTCAGTGAGTCGTAAGCACCCGTCCTTGTGCAATAAGACCACACTAGTGGCAATTGACCCTACCAATTGATTATTCTCTTTTGGGACCGGTTGAATACCTTAGAAATCTAGGCTAAATCGGACACACGAGTGATTCGGTTGTCTAGGTGTAGTGCCTTCACGAAGTTCATTGCGGTCAGCGTGTTAAACCCAATACGCTTGAATATATGGTTATACGTTTGACTAGAGAAATAGTCACCGCCGTACCTTGGCTATCGAGATTAGGAAGTGCGAGGAACCGCGTACGTTACCGGTTCTATAGCTACACTAGGATATTTTGATTTGCATATTTTACATAAATCGACGACCAAATCCAATCTTTTCTCGAACTGAACTTGTATGTCTTGACCTATGTATTTTTATTAATTGTTTTCAAATTTATTTCCATTGCTTTAGTTATTTTGTTTATATTTAGATTAGTTAATTAATTCATTCTCTCTTAAACCCCGATTTCTCTTTTTGTTCTTTTTAAACCTTAGAAAGAATACCAATCTTCGTGGGATCGACCATTTGCCACTATTCTACAAAATAGTTGGTTTAGGTAATAATTTTATTGACGCGTTCGGCGCGCGTCAATTTTTGGCGCCGTTGCCGGGGACTGGTCTTTTTCTTTCTTTGGTTATTTATTCTTTTTTTATTTTTATTTTTTTATTATTTTGTATCTAGTCCCTTGTTATTAACATGTATGAAAAAAAAAAGAAAAAAAAAAAAAAAAAAAAACAACGGAAAAAAAAAATCACAAATCCATTGATATGCGCAGTCGAACCTCCCTCACAGTCTTGCCTAGGCTAGGGGTTTTAGCCTCCCATCGACGAAGCACACAAAACAAAAAAATAGAAAAGAATTTGGGAGAGAAGAGTCGGCCCAGCGTGGGAAGAATAGCCGAGTTCCCCTTTATGTAGAAGCCGATCTTTGCTTTATTCCAAACGTCCATGCATAGTTGCTATTTTCCTCCCTCTTCCCGTATGCAAAATGTCCACTTTCTATTTCTCTGGTCTTTCTTTCCTTGCATGTCCGTCCCTCCATCCCCATCAATACCTCTCTGCCATCTTTCTATATTTTATACTTTCTATATTTATATATGTATCTATATGTAATATATTTCCTATTAAAAACAAGACAATAGATGTTTCCTAACTTATGTCCTTGAATCATGCAAGCACCAATGGACACATGTATGCCTAGCTGTCCGCCACATCATCTCTTTAGTGTCCCGCGTGTGGGCCCACCAAATTCGCATCGTGATGCGTGCTAGTGCGATTTTCGGTGTAAAACGGATCCAGGCATATGAATACTCGATTTTGCGTAGTTTTTCGCCTCGGATTCAACCACGCACTCCAATAACTCTGAAAATAATAAATAAACGTAATTAGGCTAATATTTTGGAGACTTAACAAGAAAAATATATAAATAACCTATATATAGTATTACATAATTAATGACTCAACAAATACCCCCAAACTTGGGACTTTGCACGTCCCGAGCAAAGGTGTAAATGAAAACACAAACTCAACTAGACTTATTATAATAATACCAACTATTTTGTAGAATAGCGGCAAAGGGTCGATCCCACGAAGATTGGTATTATTTCTAAGGTTTAAAAAGAACAAAAAGAGAAATCGGGGTTTAAGAGATAATGAATTAATTAACTAATCTAAATATAAACAAAAAAACTAAAGCAATGGAAATAAATTTGAAAACAATTAATAAAAATACCTAGGTCAAGACATACAAGTTCGGTTCGAGAAAAGATTGGATTTGGTCATCTATTTATGTAAAATAAGCAAATCAAAATATCATAGTGTAGCTATAGAACCGGTAACGTACGCGGTTCCTCGCACTTCCTAATCTCGATAGCCAAGGTACGGCGGTGACTATTTCTCTAGTCAAACGTATAACCATATATTCAAGCGTATTGGGTTTAACACGCTGACCGCAATGAACTTCGTGAAGGCACTACACCTAGACAACCGAATCACTCGTGTGTCCGATTTAGCCTAGATTTCTAAGGTATTCAATAGGTCCCAAAAGAGAATAATCAATTGGTAGGGTCAATTGCCACTAGTGTGGTCTTATTGCACAAGGACGGGTGCTTACGACTCATGACGACAAATAAATCAAGGTTTAAACAAGTGTTTAACTTCAATTGTTCAAATAATACCAAAGAAAATAAAATAATAATGAAAAGATTGAAATTAAAATATTAAATCTCACAAATCCATTAATACGCACTGTCGAACATCCCTCGCAGCTCTTGCGCTCAAAGGCTAGAGGTTTTAGCATCGCATATAAGAACACCCAAGAAAAGAATAAAAAATAAAGAATCGGGGAAGAAGGAGTTCGGCTCGAAGAGAAGATGAAAAACCCCCGTCGATCCAGCTGCCCAGTTTTATTTGTGACGCGTGCGCCGAGGACGATCGAACGGTTGTCATGAATTTGCTCCCATCCCCTGCCACGTGTCAGCATTTGATTGGGTGAGCTTGCTGGCATGTGTGACGTGGCGAGCAGCGATTGGACGAGGGCTGTTTGTGATGACGCTGTTGTGACACAAACGCTGCCACGTGTCGCGTTTTGATTGGTGAGACAGCGGCCTTTTGCAGCTTTGCAGGGGCATGCGTCAGCTGCTGACGCGAGCGGACGAATGGACGACCGCCACGTGGCGTGGAGCAGGTGCGACAGCTTTTGCTGGAACGCGTGGACGAATCTGGGCGTGACACGTGGACTGCAACAGTAAACCAGCGAATGACGGAGTGACACGTGGACTGCAACAGTTTAAAATCACCCAAAACGCGCATATCTCGAGGCGTATCTTTCGGTGTCTGATCACTGCGTAGGATTAGTCCATTTCGCACAGTTTTTCGCCACGAACTCAACCGCGCACTCCAAAAATCCTAAAAATGAACAATAAAGATAATTAGACCCCTATATCGAAGATTCAACAATAAAAATACATAAATAAACTATATATAATATGTATAAATAATGACATATCCGTACGCGGCCTCCTTGGCAGAGTGCACGAGGCACAAGGAATTCAAGCAGAAGTATAAGATCGATCCCGTGGACCTAGACAAATGACAAAGTGATTGCGCGCCCTACTCCGCAATCTTTCCTGCAGAACTTCTCTTTTCATTAATAGTTTTGGATAAACAATGATAATTTATTATCTTTTTCTGGTACTATCTTATGGATAACTGTAGTAACTGAGATATGTTGAATTGGCTTTGGCGATGAGCTTTGCTGAACATCGTTATGGATCCGAGACGTGCTTCATGGCGGGGAACGTCCAGGAAGAACATCTTCTTCTAACAAAATGGATGAACTCTTAAGGTCTGAGGCAGCTCGGCTGGTAAATTGATTCAAGAGGTATACTTGTTTCCACCTGCTCTTTCTTTACCAAAAAATTTATGTTTACATTATATTTTGTTTTTCAATTCATTCTTTTTTATTTTTAGAAATCAAGGTCGATACTTCTTTAAATTTTACTCTTTTTATTAATGTCTTCTTTGCTTGGTTTATGAACTAATGTGAGGTTCTGTATCCTATTCAATGAAAGATGTAAAATAATACTTGGTTAGTTCCTCTCTCAACAAGGACTAAACATATGTAAGAACCTTATTCTAATGAGTGTACCACCTTTTTATCTAAGTAAATTCAGGATCCTTCCAACTTGTGAATGTCAAAGTCAGGGTGACAAGACTAAACATATGTGTGATAGCAAAGTGTGATGTAATTAAGTCTCCATAAGATACTTTGAGCCTAATGTATATAAATGATATATCTTCTGTTTTATGAAATGAAATCATGAATTATTGCTCTAAAAAAGTTATTGATGGTAACAAGACCTTTCACCAAATTATTAGGTTGTATAATCTTATCTATTTATATAAGAAAATGTACTTATTAATTAATTTGAGCTCTTCTCCATTCAAATGTACATATAATTTCATTTTACACTTATATGAGTATTAATATGTACTCCCTAGCTCGATCAGTTGAAGTAACTAAGGTGAAATATGAGTTTTGCTAGATGTACATATATGATTAACATTAATTTTCCATCAGTTGCAATAATTGAATTACTTCTTATTAATTTTAAATGCAAGAAATTTAAAATATGTACAAAAAATTTTAAACAAAAAGGAGGTAATAGATATTAACGTTCTTCAAATTTAACAGAGCAAAGATTACAATCTCAGGATGGATAAAGGTTGGGCCAGGTGAATGTTGAGCAAACTGGTTTCTACAGGGTAAAATATGATGATGTACTTGCAACTCAACTGAAGGATCGCCTCTACCATTCCAGGTGAAGCCAGGTGAGTAATATTATGTTTGAAGTACTTCAGTGAATGCACAAATTCTGTTTATGAACATCTTTTTTTTTTTTGTTGGCGAACGCCCTTCATCGTTGGCGACCTGGGTGGAGAGTGCGGCTACCATAGCATAGAGAGGAATAATTCTCGCATATTCAAGGATGAGGAAAAACAATGGAAAGATGCGTGGGAATCCACAAAGAGGTGTGTTGCTTCCATCATTATAGATCACAAGGATTTCAAGTCTTGGTCTCGGTATCAGTTGAACGAGCACTGGTCTTTACTTTTGTACCCGGTCTTGGTGTTCCTAACTGTAACAGTGACAGGTTTTTTGACGAACTTTTACCTTCATGGTGGGTGGTGATGGGCCTGGTGTTTGTGCTAATTGTTGTGATGATGAGATACTCCTCGCGCCTGGGGGTCTGCTGTGGACCTCCTCATCAGTCTTGGTGGTGGTGGAGGAGAGCTAATATTTCATTCAGGTTGGAGGAGTTTGGGGACTGGTTTTTTTATTAAAGTATGGCCATTTGGGTGCATGGGTGGCCTTTACTCAAGTTATTAATGTCTTATTGCATCTCTATAGGCGCTGATTCCCTGGAGCCTAATGACCAACTAAAGGGTGCAATCTGTATGGCCATTTGGGTGGGTGGTTTGCTTTTATTGTTGTTTTTCTTCATGTGCCTGAATATATTTTCCCCCTTGCAACTTTTATATGAGAGGAGCTAAGATATTGCTTTTCATTTCCAGTTCTTGAGACCTGATAAAATCATTCCAACGGTAAACATTGGCACTTCTGCTAACAGAGATAAGATGCAATCCTACTTTCAGGAGTGGCTACAACCGAAAGATTCGTAACTAATTAATTCTTTGCTAAGGGGTGCATAGTGCATACTTTAAAGCTCTAGTTGCGCGGATGAAACAAACCATGAGTACATAAACTCTTGGGGAAATTATCTGGTTAAATTAAGGAATGAAACTAAAAGTTTGTGATCTTATTTTTTTAAGTTTGATTTCACAGACTAAAAACAATGAAGAAATTTTGTTTTGGACTGATTTGCACCCATTTGTTTTGCATTGTGTTAATGCAAGGAAAAAAACATTTGGATGTGGAGATTAGAAATCATGATTGGGTTTCTGATTTCTTGTTCTTTGTGACGGCAGAGCTGGTGCAGATGAAAAGCCGTTGAGGATGGTCAAAACTATATTGCATGAACTTGTTAAGCTATGTGGAATTTCAATTAAGGGTCACCTTTCTTTGGTTCCCATAGACATGGAACCCGAACCCATTATTCTTGCCAATATTGACCTTAATCTTCAGGTACACTTAAAAGGAAAGGATAAGGAAAATGAGCTTGCTCTAACTTCTTTTTAACATGTAATGTGTTATCAATTGCCAGACACTCGTTGCTGCAAGGATGTTCTCGCAACATGGTGCCAACAGCCATTCTCAATTCTCTGGTTTGGTGAACATTTCATCACCTGCTGTGCATTCTGCAGACGCAAAGTTGAAGGTATTACTTACACCTGCTCATATGTTGTTTCAACTTGTTTCTCCATATTTTCAATAGCGATTTTCCTTCATTACTATTAGAAATGGGTTGTCGTTGGACTTGCAGCTAGAACTCTCGCCAATATTCAGAACGATTGGCGACAAACAAACTTGTCGTATTGGTTTATATGAGCTATATCGTATTACCCAAGTGATACTTTTAACATAAACTGTTGCTTTTTTTTTCACCAAGTATTTAGAGTTTTAGCTTAAACAGATTCATGCAAGTTTTGAATTTTTCAAGTTCTGTAATTGTTTTGATGCATATTGATGGAATTGAAACATTGGAAATTCGAAAATTTAAAAATTTGAAGTGATTACTTTAGAGCAGGGCAGATGGTTTTTGAAATTTTTTTTAGTGTTGCTAAATGCACTAATTAAAACCAGAAACCTCTTAATTAATCTATGAAACTAAAGGCTTATATAGAAATCAATTGGTTCCCTAGGAAAGTTTACTTGTTGGCATGGCAAGTTCTGTAATTATTGTGCAGGTCAGAAAATTTCTCTATTAAAAATTAGTGTGCGTTTCAAAGAGTAGTTGAGCCTCCATTTCAACCGTTGCTATGAATTTTACGTCTAACTCTGAAACATTCAAGCATACAAGGAAAATCTGTGTATTTAAGGGCTTCTAGGACTCTTACTAAACCATCTGAAAAAAGAAAGAAAAAGCATCTCAATTATCCCAAGTCTAAGGTGCCGAAGGAGTAGAAAAGATCGATGATTAGCATTTTCCTAGTCCCTCCTACAAATGGAATTCAGAGATGATTAACTACATGGGACAAAAGAGAACATTGAGAGGGCTCATACATAGTAGACAATGTCTTTAATTCAATGAAACTGAATTTAAGAAAGTGGAAAACAACTTATCCATAACACAGATTTTGTACAAGTACTGAAATGTTCCTCCTGCAATTGCGTAGTTATTTCAAGGAACCAGTAGCATTACATATGGTGTCCGTTATCATTATTGGCAGGCTTCATATTTTGTCACTGTTTATTGATGAGGCATTGTGGTTGCAGGCTGACTATGCTTTTGGGTCCTCCGAGTTCTGGAAAAACAACATCGCTTTTGGCACTTGCAGGACGGCTAGGACCTGGATCGCAGGTATCCATATTTTCATTTGCCATTGGTGCCCTTCTCGTTTTCTTTGAAAGATAAGAACTTTAACTGGAAAACTGAGAATGATGTGGTGAACAGTCATTTTATGCTTCATGGATATAAATTTTGATTGGTATTATGAGCTGTGAAAGGAGAAATGACTGCATTCTGAGATGAAAGTAATTATGTCCAAGTTCTGCTGTAAATCTTTATTCAGCTTTTCGTTAAATGGTAGTTCTAAATAGATATAGCTGACGCTCATGAGAAAATGTTCGAATAATTTAAGCGTCACAAGTGCATCGATTTCTTTTTCCATTTGATTGTTAGTTAGTTTCACTCTTCATTGATAACTTTATATTGTTTTGAAGATGTCAGGGAAAATCACATATAATGGACAAATTCAGAGGACCTCTGCTTATGTTAGTCAATATGCCTTTGGAAAAGAAATAGCCTATTCTTTAATATATATGAAGAATTACCCTATTCTTTTCTGATGGATAAGAAAGCTTTTATTGTTGTTATGTTACTTTGTTATTTGTTCTTTTTTTTTTTTTTTTCAACTTTCTTTTGATATGGTTCAATGACATTGTTTAATAATATTCTAGAGCATCATGTTTATCTTCTCTTTTTTCAAAAGGAGAAAAAGATTAGGAATCAAAAATTGTGGGCCAACATTTTTGATTGATTTTGCTTTACAGGCTAGAACAAGAATTGCTTCCACTGTCAAAGCAATTGTGGATGAGAGAATTGGCAATGGTGAAGTTTCAAACAAGCAGGGTGACTTTCTACAGATACTTCTCTCTGCTAACACATTGTCTGACAATGAAAAACTGAGTTTTGTTGATTGGTTTCGTGAAATGTGTGGCTATCGATTTGTTGTTTTGTTGATTGGTTGTAGAACACTGCGAATTTCTTGATGGAATAATAATATTGCGAGTGGAATGTAGATTTGTATATTTTCAATTGAAAATGGAAATGAAAATTAATTCTGGGCATTTTCAGTTATTATTATTTTTAAATTACATTTGATAGGGGTTTGAAACCCCTACGTAAGCCTTTGGCGATAATATAGAGGTTTCAAACCCCTATGAAATCACTACAATTGATAGGGGTTTGAAACCCCTATGTAAGCCTCTAAAGATATTATAGAGGTTTAAAACCTCTATCAAAAGTCAAATTTGTTTTAGTGCTAGTTGATTACCTTCGCACTTATCTTTTGTTATGCGAGTATATGAGATATAAATCATGATTGAGCATACTCAATCATACCATGTTAAAGCATGCTCAATCACACTTGTTGTTCAGCATGCTCAATTAACCATTTTATCTCAAATTATGATAACCACGTCATAACCATTACCATTAACATATTCCAAAATTAAAATGTACCATAGCATAGAGATAGGGAAATCTAAAGCAAAACGAAGTTTCTCCGAGACATAGACCATAACCAAACACAACCTATCTACAAAAAAAAAAACCTACTAACAACTTCCTCCTCAGCTGCCTTTGTTTTAAGTGGTGCGGATGTAAATCACCTCAATCGACTGCGTCATGTTCTCCCTGACCCTAGTCGCTCTTTCCAAAAGCTCTGATAGCTTTTTGACAGTCTTGCTTGAAGGACCCCCAACCTCATTTCGTCGCCCTGATAGTATATTATGCGGCCTCTTTGTTGACATCCCAACCCACATGAACCGGTTGCAGCTATCGTTGGAGCATTGATAGAAATATCGACCCTTGTTAGGGTTTTCATTTTTCACTTTCCTAAGGACGAAAATGCCTTAATCACACCAGTAACATGATTTGTTTTTCACGCACTCGTAAAAGGAGTGGCTTTCTGCTCCACAGAGGCAGCGCGATACAATTGTTATTTCCATCTTTTGCATGCTTCAGCTTCAGGAGGAAGATGGTGATTTTGATGAAGAAGAGTTGATAGAGTCCAAGGAAAGGAAAAATCTCAACATTTAATGAACTAACACTCACTTATAATTTGACAAAAACAGATTTTTCACCATTTGAAGTGACTTAAATCATAACATTCACAATCATCGAGGGACCCAATTTCCTCCCTTTTGATGACACAAACAACCTCACACGGCGGCGTCGTGTCAAATGACGTGGCTTGACATGGCGCGACACCTCAGCCGTGTGAACTGACCGTGTCTGCAAATCGTGTTAGCAAAACATTTTCATTTTGGAATTCCTATCAAGCCATCTAGAACGGCTTCCCATTTGAGCTAGGAAAGAGGGAAGGTGTCGTGGTAGTCCGACCCATCAAATATGTTTTGTGGAGTGTGAATTAGTTAATGCATAAGGCCCCGAATACCACCTAAGAAATAAAACAAAATGAACGAACTTTTCCTAGCAAAAAAAATGAAGGCGCGCACTTGCCGAGAAATTTCTAGTAGTTGTTTGAGCATATTGACCATTTCAAGAAGAAAAAAAAACCAATCAACTACTGATCCAGCAATACACTTTTCTTCATTGACTTCAGCTTCTTCCAGTCTTTTTTTATGCATCAAATCAGTTTAAAAATTGGCATTGCTCTATATTTTATACATGTCTTCTATTACAGTTTGGTCACCGTTTGATCAACTAAAACTTCATCCCTTTTTCTCCCTTGAAAACTATTGCTAGATTTTATTAATCTCCAGTAACTTCTCTTCAATCCATCTCCAATGGCATCACTAACAGCTTCAATGCAATTCATCAGCGCTGCTCTCTCATGTGATGGTCCTCGTGGTCTCTCCTACAAGCACACAGAACTCAAGTGGCTCATCCGCGACGACCTCCTCTCTCTTCTTCGCAATTTCCCCTCTTTCACTCCTTCAGTTGACACCTTCACACATGATGATGGAGAAACGGTTAATCTCCTTAATGCATCTGGTTGTCTCCGAGCCTCTGTTCCCACACCTCCCATTCCTCTCACAATTTGGATCCATGAGAGTTACCCGTTTATGCCGCCTATGGTAATCATATCACCGACACCTAACAAGCCAATCTTTCTAGACCACCCCTTCGTCAATCCATCCGGGATGGTTTCCTCGCCTTACCTGGTTACATGGCGATACCCTTACTCGAACTTTCTTGACCTTGCACGCAACCTCGCCCACCTCTTCGCCTTCCATCACCCCTGCCTTCCTCCTGTCCCTATCCTTCCTCACTTGGTTGATGCCTCTATTGTTGCAAAACATGAAGCTCTCAACTATATAACCATTGCATTGCACCATGACATGCTGGAGTTGGTGGGCAAAGCAGAGGAGGACATGATAGGGTTGTCATGCTTGAATGAAGAGATTCACGGCCGTGCAAAGGTTTTTGACGCTGCGATAGCAAGAGAATTCAAACGTGAGAGGTCAAGGTTGGAGAAGAGACTTAGAGAGTTGACTCATGAAGAAGATGTGCTGAGGAATTGGTTGATGTTTAACCCTCCGAAACACGCTGTTGGAATTGTGGAACATGATTTATTGGATATATTTGAACATGAGAACAAGAAATCAAGGCTAGAGCTAGAAGCCACTGCAGAGGACTTGGCCATAGATGATCTGTTATATGCACTTGACAATGCTGTTAGCGAAGGTGTTATTCCTTTTGATCAGTACCTTAAGCAAGTCAGAAACTTGTCAAGGGAGCAGTTCTTTCATAGGGCTATGATTCACAAATTAAGGAGATAAACCATGACTCTATGGCCTCATTCATGTTGCACATATCAATGGTTTGAGCGGCTTATTATGTTTTACTTACAAAAAAAAAAAAAAAAAAAAAAAAAAAAAAAAAAAGGTTAAGTATGGTTTCTATTAAAAAAAAGGAGGGGGCTATTGACATTTTTTTTTTTTTTTTTTTTTTTTTTTTATGTTTTTAGATAAGTGACTCCAATATGAGTGAACCTGAAACCTACCCCAACCTTGCCTGTGATGCCTCATCCATCTCACTAGAGATGCTTTGATAGGAGGGGCTAGACATATGTGCTTTAAACCAAAAATAAAAAATGTCGAGATGTGCGTATCATTTGAAGGTTTTCATTTGTTAGGTATTTGACACGTTGCTAGGTGTTGACTAGGGTTGCAAGTGGGGTTGGGCATGGATATATCCTCGCAAGTTCCCCACGGGGCAACTTTGGTGTCTACGCCCCGCTTTGCCTTGCCCCACGGGGATCCTCGCGCCCCACCAATTCTATAAAAATATTCGTTTTAATCTGATCTTCTTGTTTTGTTTTATCACTTGATTACTTTCTTTTTTTTTTTTTTTTTTTTTTTTTTTTTTGAGAAAACTACCTTCTCAAATCGAGAGATAGATTAAATTATTTTTTCTTGATATAAGTATGTTGATTAACAAATTATCATACTTATAATACAATAGCAGGATTAATTTAATGGTAAAAAAGGTGTTTTTATGGTTGGAAGTCTTGTGTTCAATTTCAAATTATTACATAAAGTTTTAGTAAGAAATAAAAAATTAGGAATTTTATGCAGGAAGCAGGGCACGAGGCAGAAGAATCCCCGCACGAATCTTCGTGGTGCACACTTCTTTCTCTCCAGCGTCATGGCGAAGAAACCTTGGGTACAGCGTCCAATCGCTGCTCGCCACGTCACCGCTGACAGGCATTTTTTTTGGTAAGAGGGAAGTTCTCGCATCGCTTTGCCTTGCTTGGCGTGGCGAAATCTCGCCTCGCGGGGTACCGGGATTTCCCACCCCAATTGCAACCCTACATATTGATGACCAGCGACAAAATCCAATCTTTTCTCGAACCGAACTTGTAGTTGATGAGTTAATAGATCACCCGCGCGGAAAAAAAAAAAGACATTAGGGCTTTGTTTTAGGGCGCCACTATGGGCACCCCACCAATTAATGAAGGCACACCACTATTGAAGCACCAAGTTGTTTACCAAAGGCACCCAAAACATTTGAATGAAATCTCGAAATTGCCCCCAAGTGCACCCACCACCAAATTTCGAATTCGATAAACGAACAAGGAGAAACTCAATTTTTTTTGTCGAACCCTAGGTGCAATCCACATACTAACGAGCAATCAATCTCACAGGAGGCCTTGTTTCAGAGATCTCTGTTAACCAATCTGTGTTTGAGCATCTCCTTTGTTTTGTCGCTCATTCAAGTAGTGGTTTTCTTCCATATTCAGAGATCTCGAGTTGTTTGCATTGGGTACGTTGTAGGGCTCGGTCTTAGGGTACCAATCTCACAGGAGGCGTTTATTCAGCAGCTTATAGGTATGTTTGAACTTGATTTTGATAGATTATAGTTCGATTTTTGTTTGTTTTGTGTGGTTCGTCTGCTAGGTTAGGCAAATTTGCGAACCCGTTTTTCTCGGCCACATAGGTCAGAGAAGATGCTAACAATCTCGGTTAACCATGGCCGAGATTTAAGTTTAAGGTTAGTTGCACATAAAGTCTTGATTACATAGTAACGAGAGACACATTATTGTCTCGGTTATCCATAACTGAGATTATGCTAATATATTATTGTTTTAGGTAGCGTAACGCTGGAATTGCTCTCGGTCACCACATACCGAGAGTAATTCAAAGTGTATAGTTGCGTTAGTCTCGGTGATGTACAATCGAGAATGAACCAATCGTCTCAGTTTTCAATTATCGAGACTTGTTGTTTTATCTCGGTCATACGCGTCACCGAGATTGTAATCGTTTTCTCAAACCTGCTTGACCGAGACTATAGAAATGGAAGATTTTGTTCTTATTTTTTTGAATTTTACTTCTGTTTCTGCTCCAGGTGCTTACATGTTGTAGTCTTATCAGGTATGGCTTGTTCGAAAACCCCGGTGACTAGGGAGGAGGTTGGTGTTGAGTCGTCGAGGGGTAACCACGGGTGAGGTGGCCGGAGACCCCCGACTGCATCTTATCGAAAGAGAAAGAGAAGGTAGATGTGAAGGGAAAGGGAAAGACTGCTGGGAATCATGCAAATAATATTCATTTGCACGATGAGGGTTCTAACATTGACACGCGTCGACAAAAAGATCTTCTAGTTGCCCGAGGTGAAGATGAGGCTCATGCATCAGAGTCTAGTAGTAGTGACTCATCGGCACTAGCAGACACCACTAGTACCGATCATAATGTGGGTGAGAGTACTAGTGGTGGAGGTAGCCATAATGAAGGGGAGTCCCAAGAGCAATTGGAAATGTGTGCTCCTTTCCCCGGTGGTCCTTCAGATGGATCATTGCTGAAAAGCTTTAAAGATCATGTCGCATTAGCGATTTGGAGCAATGAGGTATATAAAGTTTCATTGAATGGAGTACTTAAAGACTTATGGTTTTCATATAACTGATGAAATGTTTTTTGTTGTTGTAGGATCGCCCGATACTCAAGTGTATCAATCATGGTGCTCAGATCTAAGAATGGGACTTACAGTCGTGCCACCCTGACACCGAGGGCCTTCAGAAGATTATCCAGCGGTCTGGGTTGAATATGCTGATAGATTGCTCATACCGCAAGGCTAACAAGGAGGTTATATCTGCCTTTGTGGAGCGGTGGCAGCAGGAGACGAACACATTTCACTTACCATTCGGTGAAATGTCGATATCCTGGAGGATGTGAGCATTCTCTTGAAGATTCTTGTGACGGGCAAAATGGGCGAGTTGAGAACTTTGCGAGGTACACCAAGGAATCTCGCTCGGATGCGATTAAGCTGGTGTCCAAACTACTTGGGGTTAGCATTGAAGATATTGAGGATGAAGTGAACATCAGCAAGGGGCTCACAGTGCGAAAATGTTGGTTGAAGAGTCGATGGTGCCCCAAAGCTGGTTCGAGTGACACTACTTATCCCCCCGTGGAATGCACAGCCCGGGCATACTTGTTATACCTATTTTTTTGCACCCTTTTTGCAGATAAGAGTGGATCTCGGGTATCTATTGTGTTGTTGAAGCTTCTAGAAGATTTGGATGACGTGAGAAAGTATGCATGGGGTGCAACTGTATTAGCGTACTTGTACCGACACTTGGGGTCTGCCACCTGAGTACAAGTTTCTTAGATTGACGACTACTTCACATTACTTGAGGTATATTTTTAAATCAACTTACATTGTTTTCTGAAAAATCAAAATTAGGTTTTGCATTTTCCTAATAACTAACGTTGTATGTATTTGCAGGGATGGGTTTACGACCATTTCAAACTCAGGCTCGCCACACCCAATGCAAAGTACATGGACTGCGTGCAACCTCGTGTCTGTAGATGGATTCAAAAGCACGAGACCGTGATGAATATTGACAAGGTTGGGTCCATAAAGAGAACGTTGGACAGGTTGCGGCCAAGCGAGGTGAGTTACTTAGCCAATCTTGTTGGTAAATGTTAAAGTTAGTTTATGTTTACTAATTATGGTTGTTTATGTTTGATTAGGTCACTTGGGACCCTTATGTTAATTACAGGGATAATGGAGTTATGCACGCGATGGCCTTCTATAGTGGCACATTGAAGTACATGGATGTGGTGGAGCCTACCATCCGGAGAGGATTCTGAGATAGTTTGGCCATTGCAATCTATACCAGATCCTTCGTACCGCCTATTGGAAGCATATCGAGGCCCATCTGCACTCAAATACTGTCAAGTATGGGTTCGAACAAGACAATTGGGAACGTTGGCGTAACCATTTGTTGGCCCACGAAGTTCGCGGTGAGAAGGCACAATTCGGGTTTTTGGCTACACGGACTATTTACCTTGGTTCCTTAAAGTGTCTCACCCAGTGATCGTCAACCCGAGCCATGAAGATGAAGACATGGTTGCCACAACCATCGCTGACAATGAGCTATTTGAGGTATTGAATGTGTTTTAAGTGTTATGTAGAAGTGTTTGACATTTCTTGAAAACCCGTAATTTTTAACATTAACATATTTCTTTTTGTTTTCATCAGCGTAATAGGCGTGCGTTGGACGCGACACTACGATGGATGGACTCCCCGCCGGAGTTGTGTTCGTTCGAGTCCGCGAGGAAAATGGCGAGTGACTTCGTCAATTTCCTTTCGGGGAGGAGTCTCGGTCCTACCACCACCACTACCACTACCACCACCACCACCGTGGCCGGCACCACCACCACCGCCACGGACACATCAACCCCTACCAAAGTAGGCCCTAGACAGTCCCAGCACGACAACACTTCTACACATTCCACCTCGGCTAATGCTCCACCGCTACCGGTCGATGCTCGCCCCCCAAAGAGAATGCTTGGCAAAGAATACACTAGGAAGAATTTGAAAAAGCCAAAGCAATAAGGGAACATGATTGTGATTGGCACTAGTATTGTTTTAGTTTTCGTTGGATTATGGAACTTGTTGAATGTTGTTTGAATGTGGGACTTGTTTGAATATAAGGCTTGTATGGTGTGAATTTGTTAAATATTTTACTGTTGTCTATGTTTTGGTGCTATTGTTTGTATTGAGACTTATATTGTAATAACTCTGGTTGATAAACATGTTCATTTTGTGATCAGAAAATAGTCTCGGTCCTTCAGGGCCGAGACCGGTATGACAATATCGATCCCTTAGGACCGAAACTGTTGTTGTACTTACGCACATATGTCACCGAGTTGTATGTGCAATGTACCAGTTTGGCAAGGTTTCGGTTGGACGTGTCCGAAACGTTCACATAATTCTCAGGTATGTATCTTCGATAGCTTTACATGAGTATCGTTGACTACTAACCGAGAGTTATGTAGACAACGTAATTTGGTAATGTCTTGGTTGGATGTGAACGAAAATATGGATCCCAGATCGGTTAGTTGGGGACGAAAATGTTACCATAATCTCGGTTACAACATACCGTGAGGTGACCTAATTGCATGAATCTTATATATTCTCGGTATGTAGTAACCGAAACCATGATGACATTCTCGGTTACAACATACCGTGAGGTGACCTAATTGCATGAATTTTATATATTCTTGGTACATAGTAACCGAGACCATGATGACATTCTCGGTTACATCATACCGTGAGGTGACCTAATTGCATGAATTTTATATATTCTCGGTATGTAGTAACCGAGACCATGGTGACATTCTCGGTTACGTCATACCGTTTGCATGAATTTTATATATTCTCGGTATGTAGTAACCGAGACCATGGTGACATTCTCGGTTACGTCATACCGTGAGGTGACCTAATTGCATGAATTTTGTATATTCTCGGTATGTAGTAACCGAGACTATGGTGACATTCTCGGTTACGTCATACCGTGAGATGACCTAATTGCATGAATGTACACCACAAGAAGAAGACCTTAATATTATTAAATACAAAAGGACACATAATTGACTTTTTTTTAACTAGTTCAGAATTTTATATATTTGCCTTAGTCTTTGCCTTGCTCGTCCAAAACTCAAGAACACATGTTCTTTGCCAATATTATTGCAATGTAGTAACTAATGACATAAACAATAGCATAAATTCCATAAGGCACCCCCTTAACATACAATTAATGTTCTTAAGGCAAAGCTAAGTCTACTACGGAAGGCGTGCCTAGCAGAGAAGTCATCATCGGCACGATTTCCCGAATTATGATTCCATCATGCCAACATTTAGCGCACTCCTCAGCATACCTTTCCCATGATGGATATAATGATAGAAGCGGTGCATTCACAATCAACTTCGCCTACAAAATACAAAGTACAACAAAGAATACATTATCAAATATGTCAAAAGTAATAAAAACATCATGTAATGTACAAATTAATGTACGAACGTACCCTAACCCAATTGATGATTTTCCTATCATTAATCATGCTAATGATAAGTCGACTATCTATCGATGACGGTGGGACATTACGTAGAGGAAGAAATGTCGAACAACTATGTCACGCCCAAATCTCTAACCTCCGTTTTAATTCCTTAATCAGGATCACCGACCCTTGACGTGGGACCTACACTGTGATACGTGCACCGATCGAGGCACGTGGTCGAGGTATATTATATTTTTGTATTGATGTATTCCTAGTGTTATGCATTGTGTAGACTTACTAAGTCGGTTTGTACACATCTAGAGCGGGGACAACAATGCGTGGGAAGTAAGTAGAAGCATTTTGGTAAGTCTTATTTAATACTAATATGAAATAATGAATTACTTATAAGCCTATGGTTTTGTTTGTTAATGTAAATCAAATTAAAGACCTATAGTTGAGTAAATTAAATGGAAAACATATGATTGGTCTAGAGATACACATTGGCACATCTAAGAACTAGGTGAGTAATGAAATGGTGTCACTTGAGGTTGAGTTAGTGAGATATATGGAAAGAGGTGGACCATTAGATATTCATCGGGATACATAAATCCATGGAGATCAAGGGCTAAGAAGGAACATCACCTTAATATATAACATTAGTGATCAAACAACATGCAAACCAAATCACTCATTCATTTTTGCTGGAGAAGAAGAAGGAATTGCTGGAGAGGAGTGAATCATCAAGGTGTTGAAGGAATCCATGGGAGTTGGTGAGAAATTCTCAAGCTAGGGTGCTACATAAACTAGGTACACATCTTTTTAGTTGAAATTAGATTAAGTTCTGGTTTTAGGCTAATTTAGATGGTAGATGATTGAGTATTTACAATTGATTTATATATTTGGATTCCTCATTTCAAGCTGATAATCCAGCTATATTGAAGTTCTTAATTTGGTTTTGAAATCATAAAGATATGAATCTTTGAAGTTGCAACACCAAAACTAGAATTCTGCATGTTGTATTAGAATCAACCTAGGTAATTTGGTCATAATCTACTCATTTTAGATCCAAATTGATCCAAACCAGTGAAATTTGAAAGATTATTTAAAGGGGAATAACTTTGCTTAACTGAAGGTATTTTGATTCAAATTTTTTATGTCCAAACATGCTCTACAAATAAGTGCTGGAATTAAAAAAGAAAGTTTTGAAACTAAACTTGTTAAGGGCATAACTCCCTAACTACTTATCCAAATGAGCTGATATTTTAGTATATTGTATTTGGGTATAGTTTCTGCATTGTAACCAAAAATAACATTTTTAGGAACTATAAATTATGAGAAATAGATTTCTAAATCCGCTGGTGGATTAAATTCCAATTAGACCTATGTTTAGTAAAATCATGACATCTCTTTCATTTTAAATCAAAATTTTGCAAACTAAACCTTTACGGAAAGCTAAGAGAGAGACCAACAATAATTGTACTGATGGAGAATTTTGATATTTGGACCATTTCATGCCTAAAAGTGCATTAAAATGTAGAACTGAAATTGAAACTTAATTTAGTCTTTAGGGGCTGATTTTAGAAGATTGATTTAAAGTCTATTGAACCAATTTGAATACACAATAAACACCACTAAATTGAGCTTAAACCCACTATATTTGAACTAATGAGACACCAAACTCAGGAACCTAGAAAAGGGTACGGGAGAGCGAATACAAGATTTGGAGTATCGGGAGGCCCAGTAAAGCTAGGACTTTACTTTGTTGTTGTGAGTATACCCAATGGAAACTTTACTTGGCATTTCATTTTATTAATTGTTGTCCTTGCATAGTCCTTTTGACTATTTTGCCTTTGTATTCTTATATCATGTGTTCTTTGTGTCTATGCTCACTTGATGAGTCTAGTTTGCATGAATCCATTCATTTGATTTGATTAATTGATTCTATCCCATGCTATGTCTATTCTTGTTGTTTTAAATGTGAATTGAATGATAAATAGCATGCTATTAGGCTAGTGAATATCTTATAAATGTTTAAGAGGACTTGTATTCCTTATTTGTTTAGGTGTGTAGATGTGCCTATGCCTTGACAATCCATACTTGGTATTTCTTGAAATTTTAAAAAGTAGTTTTTTTGCATTTAGGTCCGTACTCGATCGAGGTGTGCGCGACTCACGGGGTTAGAGTCCCTGGGGATGTCGGCACATGTTACTTGACACTGTATGACACTCGGGGTTAGAGTCCTTGAGGTGGTCTACACACCGGGGTTAGAGTCCCTGGTAACACTTGGGTTAGAGTCCCTTATGCTATATGATTATTGAGTCAGAGTGACATGTTTCACTGCCGACCGGACCTAAATCACCACTACTTAGCCTAGTGTCAGTATCACTTGTTTAACTCTGATATTTACTCGCATATGGTTTATTTTCTAGTTTTCCCATTTATATGCTTTTAAATACCATTTGAATATTTGGAAATGCAAATTAAACTTGTCATCTGGGATTACTGTTTTATTCTTGTACTCACCGTCCTTTTTATGACGGTGGGTGCAGAGCCGTCTACCAGCGGGCCGGGCAAAGAGAAGATCGGCGATTATCCCTGAGCCTTCGGCGCGTCACTGCATCGATTGTAGGTATTCTTTTGGTATTTTGATTGTATATGTTATATATGTCTTTCAGATACTATTTGAGGTTGTATATTGGGTTGAGCGTTAGTTTCCCCGACTTGACTTAGACTATTTTCTTGTTTCAATGCATTTTGAGGACTTTATATATGTGATGTCATTTCCTGGTTTTTCCACTCTTAGGATTTTATAAATGGCTTCGCATAAATTATTAATTGCTTCGCATAATCAATAAGACTTCCGTTAAATAATTAATTTAATAAAAAGTTTTAATTAACTCTAAATTTTATAAACTGGTAGGACTAGTGTATTACTTATCTGAATACGAGAAAAGAGGCGTTTAGGTTGTAAAGGCTGACTAATACGTAGTTGAGTCCTGCGTGGATATGATTAGGGCTTAATTGCGGGATTAGGCCGGGCGGTGCCCTAGATTAGGAGAGGGGCCGTCACAAACTACCATGCGAGAGGTTTACTAGAATGACATTAAAGGTCGTTGATATTAAGAGGCCCATGTATGGAAGTGTCAGCCATTCCTCAAAAGAGGCACCAACACGATCATCTGGACAATGCACAACAATCTTCACATTCTCGTAACTCGTTCCAAGCACTTCCGCCAAAGGTTTTCATACCCGATTATCTCATCAAACATCCTTCTACGTACTAACTTCCAATCATTGGCATCGGGAAGTCCAAGCCCGGAGGCAACACACTGATATCCACAATTACCATCGCCCGTCACATCAATAGTGCTCTCAACATATGGCAACCAATCCGGTTGTATGCAATGAGAATAACCAATCTTAGATACACTTTGGGTCTCCCGACATGTAAGACATATTTTAGGCCCCATTTTATTTTTCTTCTTTCTCGAATTAGATGTCTCTTCTTTCAATAATACGTACTCAAACCCGCTAGGCAATCTTGTCGTCGAAGTATCTTCTTCATCGTGTTTCCTCTTTGATCCTATCTTCTTTCCTCTATTCCAGTAAACTTTCAATTGAAGACCCCGATGTCATTCCCTTTGTCTTTATTTTTTAGGTGGGACAACTTTCGGTGTAGATGAAGGACGACTAATCTCTCTAAGCTGCTGAATAATCCTAATGCGATCGTCCTCGTCAATGCAAGCATGAAACTTTTGCAACACTCTTTCAATCTCATCGTTCACATTGTACCCAGCCCGATCCACATGATTCTCTGGTATCATACTCAACTTTCACCAGTATACATGAATTTCCTCGAGAGGGATGGGTGAACCAACAAATTTATGGAAGTTTATCTCGTGTGCACAAGGAAGACCATGCGTGGTACGTATCTCTCAACCACAATGAGTAGAGTCATGTCCAACATCCTCTCCATGTTCCAATTCATCTCTAATTAACTTAAGCGCCCTTTGAGAGACATAACCAAGCAATCGCGATAAAAACCATCAAAATATTCATGTTGCATTACATTCAAACTGAGCTCAAATGATGCCTTGATGTTGTTATGTTGGATCCTAAGAAGACCATCAACCACACTCCACAAAGTCTCAAAATTTGCCTGATTGTTGCTAAGATGTAGCTTCAAAGTGGAATGCGCAGTCTCAACCCTCCGTGTCGTTGTTTCGCCAAAGTGCATAATTCGATCTGTCCATGTCGGTACAAATTTCTCCTTGTAGATCTTCACCCATGTGTTATCCAAGTAATCAGTAAGACCCTTTACATGACCGAACTCACAACGCAAGTCATTCATCTAAGTTCAAATAAGGCCTCCGACTTAGCATACAACACGCTCGTCCACCTATTCATGAAACGAGCGAAGCCTTCGTTATCCCCAAACATCTTCTAGTCTTGGCCAATACTACTTTGTTGATGTGTCAAGAGCAAAGAAGGTGAGACGATGATGGAAATACTTCTTCGATAGCACTAATAAGGCCTAACTCCCGATCCGTAACAAACACATCAAGTTTAAGCCACCCATCCAATATGGATCTCAAGTTCTCAAGTGCCCAATCATAATTTGCATGAGTCTCCGATGATATGAAAGAAAACCCAACTGAGAACGTCAAATGCGTCGAAGTGATGCCAACAATCTCCAATAACGACATTCGATACCTATTTGTTTTGTAAGTGCAATCCATCAAAAGAACTGACGGGAAACACTGTAGCAACTTAATTGAATCAGGATGTGACCAAAATAAATCAGTGACGATATTCATATCGGGATGCTTCCTATGCCACGACATCCACTTATTCTTCTCCAATATGTGCAATAGTTGTTGCATTTGAGTCCTCCCACCCGCATCCTCAATTCAGAATTTTTGTCGTGCATTATATATTGTCCGCATTGTCGATACGTTTTTAACATCTCTTTGCTTCAACGTGTCGAGGATATCTCTTGGCTTCACATTACCATTAGTCATCTGCACCACAACCACCTGCTCACCCTTATCCAATCTTCCTGCAAATGAGTGGCCGTCCAAGTTTTTGGTGGGGTTATGATTGTGCCTCCCACACATGATAGTGACATACAACAAAAAATCAACATTTTCCTTGATGTTAATAAGGAAATGGCATCCACATTTCTTTGTACCAGTTTGAGTCCTCGATGTTTCCTCTTCCTCTTCAGTTCTTGGTGTCAAAGCAAGTTTTGCCGCTTTGACTTTCCCTACTCTTTGTGACATTCCCCTAAATGTATCGGACCTCTCACATGCAAGTTTGACCCTTCCCATGCGCTTAATCCCTCCGGCATCAGATGGCTTCGTTACTAACACAAACTTGTTCTCACGACCAATCATTTGAAGCCATGAAATAGGCGATTCTCTAGATGAGAATGACCTACAAGGAGTAAACGCATCCTTTTAGTATGGAAATAAAGTTGAAACTGGCATCACCTGCAATACATATATTGTAACATTAGGACTCAACACCAATACACAACAGATTCACCAAAAAACCCAAAAATCCACATTCTCGGTAGTACAGGTCCGCGACTTGAAACCAACTTTCGTTCGGGAACCGAGAGTTATGGAAGAGTCTCAGTACGCAAAAATCAAGACTTTTCCATGTGTCTCGGTCACAGCATAACCGTGACTTACGGAAGTCTCGGTGGCTTTTGACCGAGACTTATCTATAAGTCTCGGTACTGCGAGGCCGAAACAATCGAGCCCGTGCAACTTCGACTGAGAACATGAAAAACCAGAAAAAAAAAAAAAAACACAATAAATAGCAAAAAATACCTCTTCTTGTCTCTCCTCTTGCACCATTGTAGTACATTCTTCCATTTTAAGCTGAAAACAACTTCGGAATGATCGAATCTACCAAACCCTACAATGAAAAACCAAATCATCAATGTCACTATTTTGAACAAAAAAATAGTTCATTCGAATCTTAATATGGTTGTAAAACAGTGTTACCTCGCTATCGGATGATGTGAAAATGCAAGAATCGATACACGCCCGACAAACAAATACGTGGCTTTAGGTTAAAGATGAGAGACCAATGTAGTGGGGTGCCCCAAAATTTGTTTCAAAATGTATTGTGAGATTGGAGAGAGTTTATATGAAGGGGCAATAGTGTCATTTACATCAAAGTGCAATTTAGAGGGGAGAATGACAAAAAAATGGGTGCCTTCATTAATTGGTGGGGTGCCCATAGCGACACTCTTGTTTTATTTATAATTTATTAGTTCTTATCTTGTAAGTTTTGATGGAACGTCAATTGTTTGATTGAAATGGCTAAGATACGGTGAAGTTTGTTTTCAGCTTGCCCACCACCACCGAAAAATGGAAACCGTAACAGTTAATTTTGTTTTCTAATGTTTGTTTCGATTTTACGTAGATTTGACAAAGAAGATAGACCAACCGAATGGAAATATTATATACTTACGCAGATAGAGAGATCGGAGACGGAGAGTGTGAGAATGAATCATTAGTGTAGGTCTTTGTGTAACATTGTATCTGTATGCATGTGCTAAGGCACGTGAGTATATAAACAAGAGAAAGCACAGATTGGGAGGTTGTTCATCTTCTCAAATCTGAGCCTCTAGAGACTTCTTCGGGTGTTTTTCCAAAAGTAAGGGGGTTTTACAATTTATTTCACAAAATAGGGTGGTGTACTTTGAAATAACAGAAGTAGGCAATAACGCCAAGGCGTTATTGGTTTTGAAGTTGGTGAGGTGGCGGTGAGGTGGCGGCGAATTGTATAGATAGCGCCTTTTGAAAAGGCGCTATCTATACATTTTGGCCGCCACCTCACCGCCACCTCACCAACTTCTAATTACGCCTTTTGAAAAGGCGTTATTGGTTAATTTTGATGTTTGTGAGGTGGCGGTGAGGTGGCGGGCCAAATATAGATAGCGCATTTTCAAAAGGCGCTATCTATACATTCGCCGCCACGTCACCGCCACGTCACCGCCACCTCACCAACCGGACTCGCCGATCCGTCCGCCACCGCCGCTGCGCCGCTTGTCCGCGACTCTCCTGCGCGCGTTGCTGCTGGCGCGCGCCGCGCCGCCGTCACCGCGAAGCCGCTGGATCTTGGGCTGTCCCGGCCGCTCTCGGTCCCTCATCCTCGCTGGTTGGCGCTGCGCTGCGCTGTCGTCGTCGTAGTTGAGCGATCTCGACAATGACAACCAATTTTGAATATGCATAGGAGGAGTTTATTTTTGTATAAAAAAGAGACCAACAATTTTTTTTTTTTGATTAACCATGTGTATCTAGATTTAAATAGTTTTATTTACCCCGAGATTGCCGAAATAGACCATCGGGCCCAACAATTGGCAAATGCGTGGGGAATCGAACTTAAGATCGTGCACCTAACCCACATAGTCCTACGTTCACCTTACCACTAGATCAACTTGTTAGGGTTAGAAAGAAACGAACTTACCCACAATGACTCGAAGTTTTTGCTTTTTACATAAGTGTTCATAGCAAACTAACCAATAAGTTAAACCAACTTTCGGGCGCTCATGTTCACGCGTCATACGTGGATGTGTTTCACGGATAGCGCCACGTCAACGAAAAAATCTACGCAACTAATAGCGCTGTTGGAAAGACGAGATAGCCTAGTTTTAGAGAAAAAGAAAAAAAAACCACACATATTTTTTTGGGTTTAAACTAAAAGGTAAAGTACTTTTGTAATTTGTTCTCATAAATTAGTGAAAAAATATAAAAAATCTGAAGTTGACACTTCCAAGCTACGGAAAGTAAATTTGCACACAAGTAGTTGCAAGACTTCCAAATATTTACTCGCTAAAATGTAAAATAAAACAACTAACCATATATTTTAGTTCTATATAGGCCTTGGGGCAATCGAATCCTTAACAAGTAAAAATGAGTTAAAGCATATCCATCTGTTTAGTTATGGCAACTTGAAAATTCTTAACATGATTTTCAAATACATGACAAAAGTTTTGTCATGATATATATATATACATTCGTTCCAACCTTCAACTCTCTTTTCTAAATTCATTGATATTGAATCACTCGAACGCACTTCTAACACTTGTTATACTTTTTGAAGGCCTTGCATTATATCCCTTGTTCTAGATTTTTCATATATAAATGTAACTAATGTATCTCCTTCGTAAAGGATTTCCCCATAATGGCCATGTACAGTAGCTCATTGAGTAGCCAAAGACGGCTTATCGGATCTTATTACTAAAGAGCGAACAAGAACAACGAGAACCTGACTAGATTTTTGGTATGGTCCAATTTAATATTTTTATGACAAATTCCTCGAATTGTCTTGCATTTCCATAAAGGATATTATTGACAACTCGAAGTTGCATATATATATATATATATATATATATATATATATATATATAAAAGCTCAGTTATCAACATGAACCAAATAAACATAGATTAGAAGTTTTGGAAAAGTCTTGGGTTCGACTGTAGTTGAAAAGAATCAAAAGTAGCTGCATTGACCGAGTCCTTAACTTTGTGCATGACATTGTGGTGTTTTTTGTGTCGAAGTTCAATGAAGGCCGTGACGAATCTGACAGAGACAACAAAAAAATAAACTAACTTAATTGCAAACTAAACATACTAACCAAATGGAACTAACCAAACTAAACTAACTAACCTAACCACCTAAACAATACAAAGTAACTAAACTAAAATAACTAACTTAACTAACTAAACAAACAACCAAAAAACAATTAGCTAAAGTTCTTTGGAAACTAAACGAACAACCAAGTAGCTCGAGAGTTACTTGTTAACAACCTAACCTAACGTTAAGTTAAATTAAACATATAACCTAAACTCACTTAACAAACTAAACTCTATGGTTTCTTACACTGATTAGGGTTTCTCATTCTTGAACAACACTCTTGTTCAACATGGTATAAGAGATATCAAGCTAGCACTATGGGAGGTCCTGGAGTTGGAGATGTGCAAGAAGGCTGTCATCCACAACGATGAATAGAGCTAAAGCTTCGACACCCAATTATGGTTGATTGGCATATAAAAATGTCAGATCTACGTCACTAAAGCATAGATTTGAGTCACAAAGCAATAGATCGAAATTCTAGAACAATAGATTCACAGTTCTTGGTTCTAGATCCACAGTTTTTGGTTCTAGATCTATGTCGTCAAACCAGATGATGACGCTATTCAGTAATTCTCTTAACCAGACCATCACTACGAAACTAGATTGTACAAATTACTTCTTGTGAAAGGCAGATTTCTTTCAATTTTTCGTGGTTGAAAGTTGTATGACCATCTTCTTCGCACTATCTTGATTCCACCAAAGGTGTTCGAATTTGGTTTTTCATGGTCAATGGCAGGAACGTGCGACGCCACCACATACTAACTAGATTCGCAAAACTCCGAGAGCTTCGCAGATTTTCAACAGAACTAGCAGCCTTACACTGTATGAAAACACTTGCCCCAAGTGGTAACTAGCATGAACTGCTACCCTCTTTCTACTCCAAAAGCACAAAAGCACATCGATTGCCAACAAATAAAGCTTTATTTGTCACATAACGTAATCCCCTTACCAAGCGGCGGTAAAATCACTTACAAAGATTTCTTACACCCACACATGCATTGGCCACTACACATGGCGAATGTGATTTGTCTAATCTAACGTAATCATTAGCTTTATAATCAATGTAATCAAAGTCACAAAGAGTCAAATAAATAAGGTTATCAATTCAATAAACAAAACCTCATAAATCAAGTTTGCAAGTGTGAAAAATCCTCAATACAGAAAAGACTTAGTGATTACAACTCATACAAATAAATTACAACAATAAAAATAAACTAAATAGTACCTTTAATGTGAATCAAGAACTCTTATAACTCTTTATATCTAAAAATAAAACGTAGCTAAATGTAAAAGAGAGGTCTCGTTCAAACGTTTAAACTCTAGCTATTTATAGGGAAACGAAATACAATGAACTAGATAGTATGAATCTTGCGAATCCACCAAATTCGGAACTATAAATCTTTTGATCTCTCCAATGCCATACTATCATGGCCCAAATTCCAAATCCTAGTTTAATTTTTTAATCAAAATCATTGACCCATGATGTGTGACCCGCATTGAGGTATGTGTACTGACCGAGGCATGTGGCCGAGGTATATGTCAGATTTGTTGTGATGTATGCCTAGTGTATTATATATGTGTAGACTACTAAGTTACTTCTACTTGTGCAAAGATATCGAGACTTGAGCGGGAACGTGACTCAAGATGCGTGTCGGCGTGTAACCAAGGTATAAAATGATATGTAAGTTTAATTTAAGTTAATGTTGCTTAAAACACATCACAAGACCAATTATGTTACATTATATGTTATCAAGGAATAGTTAGTGGAGAGTTAATGGATTGTGGGGTCACAATTAAGGCCATTAGATTGATATAGAGATAGGTGATTTACATTAGATCAAGGGCTAAAAGTCTAACTTAACTTAATATATATAAGATTGAATGGGATAAACACGCAAACATTTCATTTGATGTAAAGGGGAGAGAAGAAGATTTGAAGAAGGAAATCAAAGATTTGTGAAGAGATTTTAGTGAATTTGAGAGGGATTTATCAAGCTGGTGATGTTCTACCACTAAGTAAGCTAGTGTACACTAACATTTTGTAAAAGTTTGTTAAAAAATTAGAGTTTTATTTTAGTTCTTGTTTTTGCATAATTTCAAAGGCTAATGAAATCATTTTCGAAATTGGTTTATAGATTTGGATTTCTCGCGAAAAACCAGTTAATTTGCTATCAAGAAAATCTGAATTTCGATTTGAATTGACAAAGTTATGGTATTTTGAAGTTGTAGGTGTTCTTGGTGGATTTTTTAGTAAAAGCTATGAGTTTAGGGTTTTTCTAATTGATTTAATCCAACTTTGATAGTTTATATAAGTCCTAAAACACCCTAATTAACCTCAGAAAATTAGATAAGAGTCTCGAAAGGTTGTTAGCGAGATACGGGGTGTTGGGAGGCCGAATTAGCCTAGGAACTTTGATTGGATTGTAAGTAAACTGATTGAGATATTTATTTTCATTTCTTTCCTATTATGCTTTCCATTTATAGTCATTTGGACTGATTTACCTATTGTACTCTAGTTGCCATGACTTAGTTATATTATCTCATTCATGAGTTTGTTATCATGACATTGTTTGATATTTTATGGTTTCATTGATTCTAAATCATGTGCTATGTCATTCTTGGTTAATGAGGAATTTTGGTAAAATGAAATAGCATGCTATTAGGTAGTTGATTTATGGTATGGAAAATCCATTTTATTTATGCATTAGTTATGCAATTACATTGTTGGATTCCTAAACTATGTCATTCCTTGAATTATGAAAGTAGTTCATGTATCTAGGACCATGATATGATAGATATGAGCGCGACACAAGGGGTCACTAAATTTCTGAGGTTGTCGAGATCTCACCACTAGCTTATGTAGTAAACGGGGTATGGGACCCGAGGTTGTTGACAAGTATACATCACATGTGAGGGGCAGTTGTAAGCATTTATTTATGTGATGGACATTTGTGAGGATGTGAAGGCATTCATGAGGTTGTTTTATGCTCTAGATCATTACTGCTTAGCCGAGTGCCAATTTCATATTGTGTAACTAAAGTATCTTATAGCATGATTCCTTTTCATCATAGTTGTTTTTGTTATGCTTTTAGATACTTGTATATTTGGAAATGTGGATAAATGTCTCTCAGTGTTACTTTCTACTTTCCTGTACTCATCGTCTTTTTATGACGGTGGGTGCAGTTCCATCGAGTAGCCGACTGGGTAAGGAAAATATTGGTGACTACCTCGAGCCACTGGAGCGCTCCTACCTCTGATTTTATAGGTTTAGGTTTTGTTGTATAACTTATATATGTCTTTCATATACTTTTAGGGTTGTATTTATGCATTGAGAGATAGTTACCTGACTACACACATGTTGATATATTTTCATCGTTGTTTTGTTGTATATATACGAACGTGAGCTTTGTTTTCCTAGTTTTCCACACATACTTAAAATTTAAATTAATTGTTTTCACTAATTTATTAAGACTTCTATTAAATAAGGTTAAGATATAAAAATTTTAATTAACTCTGAAATATTAATTGACAAGAGAACAATATATTGCTTATTTTAAAGTTAGCTAGTTTGAAGAAAAGTTTGAAAAAGGCTGACTAATATATTGTTAAGTCTTATATGGCCGAGATTAAGGCTTAATGACAGGAATAGGCCAGGCGGTGCCCTAATTTGAGAAGGGGTCGTCACACATACATACAAAACTCGAAGGCACTAAAAATCATCGAGGAGGTGCTATGACACTCTGTTTTCTGTTTGGTTCTGTCCCGATTTGAGTCCAGCGCAACAGCAACGTCGTACGTTCATTCTCAAGGCGCTGAGAAGGCGTTAAGTTTATTCTTGGAATTTGAGCTTTGTTTTCCACCCAGGTCTTCACAAGGCTTCATATACAACGTCTCCAATGAGTTTCCCCTGATCTGGTCAAGTTTCGTCTAGCGATTCCTTGGCGATTCCTATACAACCGAAGGCGTAGGGAAGGCGCTGAGCCTTTGTTTAGCTTTTTCACTGTTTTTTGTGGAAATCACTCCTTTGTGTTCAATGGACTATATTTATCCTAAAAACACAAAATAAAGGTTTAACAGTATAAATGGAGACAAAAGTCTTGGAATTCATATTAATATCTCACTAAAATATATCACAATTGATGACTTATCAAATACCCTTAAACTTTGACAATTGCTTGTCCCGAGCAAAAGAATATAAGACATTCAAATTGTATTCACAAAACTCATTCCAACTTCTCTAATACCGAACTCTAACTTAAATGCTTTCGTCCAATTTTTCACAAATTTTGCCAAATAAAAACAAGAAAACTTAAGCAAAGCCGATTACTTTGATTCAAGATATTTCAGCTACTTTCCCAAAGAATACTCCGCAAAATACTAGGTCTCGTCAATTAATCATGAGTTATCTCAAAACTTTTAACAAGCCAAAAACTTGCAATCTCTAAATAGAGCATTGAATACTAAGATTCTACAAATAGGAGTTATATAACCATTTCACTGACACATTCAAAACATTGTTTGGAGTCAATATGAGGTAACAAAGAAAGGTAACTCATGGATTCAATAGGTTGGAAAACTTTAGAGTTACGCTTGTTAAAAGTTTTTCAGAGAAAATGAAATGGTTTACACTACACCTAACTTAATTTTTATTTTCATATTGTGTAGTCCTCACTTATTTCCAACCATCCAGCCATCTGCTTCATTTCATGTGGATATCATTTTAGATGGGACACTCATCTTTTTCTAACCACCGAGCTCCCTTCTCCATTACCCGCATATACCTTTTTGGTGGGACTCTTTAATCATGACTTGATTATTTTTTCATCATGATTAATTTTCCCATATTTTTGGTTATATAAGAGATTTCTTTCACTCTTATTATTTATCTTTTCTTCTTTCTTTTCTTTTTTTCATGTCTCTTTTTAATGATTTCAAATCTAAGACTTACTTCCAACTAGGTAAAGGATTATAGGCTAATGAGTTATGAGTTTCATGGTAGGTGATGAAAGAATTAAGTTGTGTTGGTTAAACTTGGTTAACTAAGGATAACTTAATAGATGGTTTACGGCTAAAGGTTTAAATAAACAAGGCTTACGTCTTCCCCCAAACTTATTCTTAAGTTATTACTCAGTTTTAAATAGATTACACACATATCCTAAAATCTGTAAACAATTAGTTGACATTTGTCCTTGACTCCACACTAGCACTCTTTGGTGTAGACTCGATATTGTAGACCAATCATAAGAATAAGTTTTTCACCTAAACTCTACTTAATTTTTTCACCTAAGCTAGAGTTAGACTTTCATTTAAGCCTAAAACAATGAATGGAAAAACAAAAAAAAAAAAGAATTCACAAGCATGGAATTGTGTAAACAACCTACTAAACCATCAATCCATGAAATAAAATAAAATCGTATTACCTAAATTTCGCTAGAAATTTTGAAAAAAATTATGAAATTTGAGAAAATTTTACCATAATCTTTCATGGTTCATCCATGCATTCTATCAACTCACATACCTACATACCCCCAAACTTATCATGAATCTTGTCCTAAAAGTTCAAGAAAGTAGGACAACCAATACAAATTCCAAAAAGAACAAGTGAAATCTAATAATGGAAGATAAGAAAATAGAATGAAATAGAATGACGTGGATATATAGAAACTAATGCTATGAAATTAAACAAGAATTCCTCAATCATAATACCAAGGACAAATATCATCACCTCACTCTGGTGAATGATCACCCGGTAAGTGAGCATGGCAAAATCTCAAATCAAATTCAGGTTTTTTCCAATTGTGGCACTCGCCACTTATTAAAATAGGAATTAAGTAATCCTAATCCTAACATAAATCGCTGAGCGCCTCCCAAGAGAGCCGTTATTTAACATCGATGGACCGACGTCTTCTCCTATGTTTTTCACTTCACTCTCCATTCTTGTGTTGGCTTACATTCTAAAGTTAAGAAATACAATGCCTGCCAACATTTTTTGTAAGATTAGCTAGTACCTCCATCACCTCTAAGTCAATGTCGTCTTTCAAGGTCCTATTGAAGTCTTCATAAAGAGGCTGCAACTTGTGTCAATTCACCTTAAAAGTTTTCCCGCTCTCCATACTCTCTATTTCAACAATGCCATGGAAAAAGATATTGATAATGATAAATGGACATATCCATCAAGATCTAAGGTTACCCTGGAAGATTTTTAATCTAGAATAGAAAATGAGAATTTTTTGACCTATTACGAAGGATTATCTCATTAGATGATGATCATGATAAGCTTTCGTCTTATCTTTATAAATCATTGTGCTCTCATATGGATCGCTTCTCATTTCTTCTAATTCTTGGATATCTAGTTTACGCTTAACATCGACTTCATTGTAATTCACATTACAATGTTTAACTACCTAATATTTTTTATGCTCTATCTTTACATTAAGGTGACTTGTTTTTCCAAAAACTAACCTATAGGGAGACATTCCAATAAGTGTTTTAAAAGCCGTCCTATAAGCCCATAATGCATCATTAAGGCATGGACTTCAGTCCTTCTTTGATGGGCAAATAGTATTTTTAAGAATGGATTTGATCTTTCTATTAGAGACCTCAGCTTGACCATTTGTTTGGGGATGATAGGCTGTAGAAGTCCTATGAGTAAGATTATATTTCCTGAACATAGACTCTATAATCCTATTATAGAAATGAGTTCCTCTGTCACTAATGATCGAGCGTGGAGCTCCAAACCTTGAGAAAATTCGTGACTTAAGGAATTTGACAACTGTTTAGAAGTCATCGCCCCTGGTGGCTTTAGCTTCCACCTATTTGGAAACATAATCCACCGCTAAGAAGATTTAGGTATTCCCGTTAAAGAGTGAAAATGGGCCCATGAATGACCTAGATGTCGAGATCTCATAGAAGAGAATCTTAATCATAGGCATTTGATTTCTTGGTCTTAATGACTCGAACTTTTGACAGTTAGGACAAGTTTTGGTAAAGACATGCATCATGAAATAGTGTAGGCCAATTAAAACCATGATCCAAAACTTTTTTTAGCTGTACGACGTAGGGTGAAATGACCGCTGCACGTGTATGAATGATAGTGAGACAAGATGGAGTGTGTTTCTTGCTGAGGAACACATCTGCAAACCATTTGATATGCACAAAACTTCCATAAATATGGATCGTCCGACAGATAATGCTTAGAATCGTACACCAACTTTTGTTTTTGTGCACGTGTGTCATCTAATAGCAACCGCTTAGCGGCTAAAAAGTTTACAAAGTCAGCAAACCATAGAACTTCATAAAGTATCCATGTTATCGGTCTAGGCTTACATTCTTTCTTGGAAATTAGGAAAAGCAAAGTTGCATGGTCTGAATAGACAATGACTTCGGTACCTAGGAGATATGGTTTGAACCTTTCAAGTGCAAAAACAACAATAAAAACTTTCTCAGTGGTAGTGTCATTCATCTGTGCAGCGTCTAAAGTTCTAGATGCATAGTAGATCACATGAGATTCTCTCCCAACTTTTTGTCCTAATACAGCTCCTACGGCATAGTTGCTCGCATTACACATGATTTGGAAATGGAAGTGACCAATTAAAAGCTTTGATGGTTAGGGTGCAGGTAAGAGTAATTTTCAAGGTAGAGAAAGACTTTTTACATTTTTCGTCAAACACAAGAGGAATATCTTTTTGACGTAACTGACACATAGGTTGGGCTATTTTGGAAAGATTCTTGATAAACTCCCTATAGAAACTTGCATGACCTAGAAATGCACGTATCTCTTAAAATGGAAGGATAAGGTAAAGTATGAATGACATCCACTTTTGCTAGGTCGACCGCTAGACCTCTAGATGAAACAATGTGACCTCAATTGATTCCTTGGTCTCCCATAAAATGACATTTCTTATAATTAAGAACAAAGTTCTTTTCAATGCATTGGGATAACACTTTGGTTAAATTATCAAGACAATTGTCGAAAAAATCTCCATAAACGATGAAATCATCCATGAAGACTTCAATAAAATTCTCGACAAAGTCAAAGAATTTGCTTACCATGCACCGTTGGAATGTTGCGGGTGCATTACATATCCCAAACGACATGCACTTATAAGCAAATGTTCCAAATGGACATGTGAAGATAGTCTTATCTTGGTCTTCTGGTGCAACAATAATTTGATGTAGCCCTGAATATCCATCTAAACAACAATAATAAGATTTTTCAATTAGACGCTCAAGCATTTGATCTATGAATTAGAAGGGGAAATGATGTTTCCTTGTGGCCCCATTAAGTTTCATGTAGTTAATACAAACACACAATCAATTTTGGACACGAGTAGGTACCAACTCTCCTTGGTTGTTTGTCAGAACCATTACTCCAGTCGTTTTGGGTACAATTTGCATTGGACTAATCCACTTGCTATCAGAAATATGATATATCATCCCTGCATAAAGTAGCTTCATAATTTCTTTCTTGACTACTTCAATTATAGGTGGATTCAATCGCCTTTGGGCTTGTTTTGAGGGCTTGGAATCATCCTCTAAATATATGCTCTGTGTGGACATATGAAAGGATGAAATCCTTTGATGTCACTAGTGTTCATCTAATAGCTTTTTTGTAGTCTCTTAAGATATGCATTAGTCTCTCCACTTCCAGTTTTGTTAACTTGCTTGAGATGATCAATGGAAGAGTTTCATTTTCACTTAAGTAAAAATACTTTACGTTATCAGGAAGCTTTTTCAAACTAAGCTCATAGACTTTTTCAAGTTATATTAAGGTTTTGTAAAGAAATGGAAGAAAAAGGAAAGAAAAGTAAATAAGTCAGTCGAATGGAGAAAATGCACAGTGAATAAAAAACAAATCAAGAGAATGAGCTAGGATTTGCTGCTAGTAAATCAATAACGAATCATGGAAATATAGGAATCGCTACCCAAATCGGTGAACCACATAGACATATTTCCACCGATTTATACAAGGAATCAGGTGGGGTATATGATTCAATTAGGAATCATTGGAGTCAGTTTCAAAAATTTTGGAGTAAATCAAGGAATTGTAGTTTGATTGGATATGTACTACTTAAAAATACTATATATATGAACCTTAGGCTTCGAAATCAAGTGCACTTGGTTTCACTTAAGAGCCATTAATTAGTTTTAGTTCATTATTTATTGTTTATTACTTTTGGAGAATTGTTGGAGATTTAAGTATTCAATAAGAGGTATTTATTAATGTCTTTTATTTATTTTATTGTGATTTTTACTATAAATATGTGTGAGTGGTTATTTAATCTAAGCAAAGTTCGAACAAAAACTTAATCCATTTTGCAATGTAGTCATAATAAAGAAGGATTTGTGTTTAATGCTTTAAACTTAATCGTATACTTCAATTCACTATTTTAATAGATTTGTTTTTGCCCATTACAAATCAAAAAATTTTGTATTGCATGCATAGCCCGAAATATGTATTGTGATATTTAGGTTCTACATATAATATAAAGTAGTAATTATGATTAATTTAAAATGTCTATTACCAATTAAATGTCTTAGTGGAATTGTGTTCTAAGTTTGATATTGATACGTCTTTTCACTAATATTTGCTTAGTAGTAACAAGTATTCAAATAACTTAATTTTGTTTTATTTCTATTAATTATCTTTGAGCTTTTGAAATATTAATGGTAATAAAATTAGGATGTGGCTTTTCCATTGATACGAGGAAAATCGGTTGCTTGACAAAGACTATTAAACTTACTTATGATTTAGATTTTATGATCAAAGAGTACTTCATAATATGATAAAAGTATGATTATGACTATGATTTAAGTAATATGTTTGGATTCAAAACGGGTAAATATTTCATTGTTCTAGATATTTGTTTAAATGTTTATTTTATATTGAGTTGATTTGACTTTGTTTGAATTTAATATTAGTGAATTTGAATTGTCTAGTTAAGTTAGTTTAATTAGTTTAATTAATTTTAGTTCCCATTTTAATTAAATTAAAGTAAAAGAATAAAAAATCATTGAAAGACTTTTTTCTTAAGAAACTTGCAAAATCCATATGAAAACGATCCCACTTATCACTAGTACAAAAAATAAGGTTGTACAGGAAACATATTGTACACGCTCGACACGTGTCGATTCTTGGCGCCGTTGTTGGAGATTTTTTATATAATTTCTTGAGAGTTTTAGACATTATGTGGTCTACACACATCCTCATTCTGATTCCACAAGATCTTTACATCCGTTCGATGTTGAGGTAGATAGGACTTTCAATCGTAATTTAAGACAACAACAACGTAGGGAACACCAAGCTCTCATAATGGAAGCCAATAATAATATTAATAATATCAACAATAATAATGATAATAGAGAACCTACTTTTAGGCAAGCCAATCAAAAAGTCATGACTTACGAGTCAATATGTATTGCCAATCCCGAAGGATTTCTTGAATTTTAACAAAGATCTGGATTCATTAGTGCCTTATCTAACTTATATGGCTAAGATAATGAAGTCTCCCATAAATTTATAAGGGAATACCAACACAAAGTCAATGGAAAGAAACCTAAAGACGATACTTTAGAACAAGTCAAAACGTAAGACTTTTTCTTTTGCACTGAAAGATCAAGCACAAGATTGTTTGTTTTATCTTCCTCAAGATTCAATAACAACATGGGCTAAGATGTTAGAAGCTTTCCTAGATCAATACATGCCTGCAAGAAATATTAATTCCTATAAAAGAAAAATCACATTTGCAAAGATGAAAAATGCTCAAGAAAAAAATTAACTGTGACGCTCCTCTCCTAATCTTGGGCACCGCCCGACCTAATCCAGTAATTAAGCCCTAATCATGTCCACGCATGACTTAACTACGTATTAGTCAGCCTTTACAACCTAGACACCTCTTTTGTCGTGTTCAGGATAAGTAATACACTAGTCCTACCAGTTTATAAAATTTAGAGTTAATTAAAACTTTTTATTAAATTAATTAATTAGCGGAAGTCTTATTGATTATGCAGAAGCAATTAGTAACTTATGCGGAAGCCATTTATAAAATTCTAAGTGTGGAAAACCAGGAATTGACATCACATATATAAAGTCCTCAAAATGTAGTGAAACAGTAAAATAGTCTTAGTCAAGTCGGGGAAACTAACACTCAACCCAATATACAACCCCAAATAATATCTGAAAGACATATATAACATATACAATCAAAATACCAAAAGAAGACCTACAATCGATGCAATGACGCGCCGCGGCTCAAGGATAATCGCCGATATTCTCAATGCCTGGCCTGCTGGTAGACGGCTCTGCACCCACGTTCATAAAAAGGACGGTGAGTACAAGAATAAAACAGTAATCCCCGATGACAAGTTTAATTTGCATTTCCAAATATTCAAATGGTATTTAAAAGCATATAAACGGGAAAACTAGAAAATAAACCATATGCGAGTAAATACCAGAGTTAAACAAGTGATACTGACACTAGGCTAAGTAGTGGTGGTTTAGGTCCGGTCGGCAGTGAAACATGTCACTTTGACTCAATAATCATATAACACAAGGGACTCTAACCCAAGTGTTGCCAGGGACTCTAACCCCGGTGTGTAGACAACCTCATGGACACTACCCCTAAGTGTCATACAATGTCAGGTAACATGTGCCGACATCCCCAGGGATTCTAACCCCGTGAGTCGCGCACACCTCGATCGAGTACGGGACCTCAATGCGAAAACTAATTTTTAAATTTCAAGAAATACCAAGTATGGATTGTCAAGGCATAGGCACATCTACACACCTAAACAAATAAGGAATACAAGTCCTCTTAAACATTTATAAGATATTCACTAGCCTAATAGCATGCTATTTATCATTCAATTCACATTTAAAACAACAAGAATAGATATAGCATGGGATAGAATCAATAAATCAAATCAAATGAATGGATATCATGCAAACTAGACTCATCAAGTGAGCATAGACACAAATAACACATGATATATGAATACAAAGGCAAAATAGTCAAAAGGACTATGCAAGGACAACAATTAATAGAAATGAAATGCCAAGTAAAGTTTCCATTGGGTATACTCACAACAACAAAGTAAAGTTCTAGCTTTACTGGCCTCCCGATACTCAGAATCTCGTATTCGGTCTCCCGTACCCTTTTCCTAGGTTCCTGAGTTTAGTGTCTCATTAGTTCAAATATAGTGGGTTTAAGCTCAATTTAGTGGTGTTTATTGTGTATTCAAATTGGTTCAAATCAATCTTCCTAAATCAGCCCCTAAAGACTAAATTAAGTTTCAATTTCAGTCCTACATTTTAATGCACTTTTAGGCATGAAATGGTCCAAATATCGAAATCCTCCATCAGTAAAATTATTGTTGGTCTCTCTCTTAGCTTTAGGAAAGGTTTAGTTTGCAAAATTCTGATTTAAAATTAAAGAGATGTCATGATTTTACTAAACATAGGTCTAATTGGATTTTAACCCAACCAGCGGATTTAGAAAATCTATTTCTCATAATCTATAGTTTATAAAAATGTGATTTTTGGTCACAAGGTAGAAAATATACCCATATACAACATACTAAATGATCATCTCATTTGGATAAGTAGTTAGGGAGTTATGCCCTTAACAAGTTTAGCTTCAAAACTTTCTTTTTTAATTCTAGTACCTATTTGTAGAGCATGTTTGGACAAAAAACATTTGAATAAAAATACTTTTAGTTAAGAAAAGTTATTCCCCTTTAAATAAGCTTTCAAATTCCACTAGTTTGGATCAATTTGGATCTAAAGTGTGCAGATTATGACCAAATTACCCAGGTTGATTCCTAATACAACATACAGAATTCTAGTTTTGGTGTTGCAACTTCAAAAATTCATATCTTTATGATTTCAAAACCAAATTAAGAACTTCAATATAGCTGGATTATCAGCTTGAAATGAGGAATCCAAATATATAAATCAATTGCAAATAATCAATCATCTACCATCTGAAATGAGCCTAAAACCAGAACTTGTTCTAATTTCAACTAAAAAGATGTGTACCTAGTTGATGTAGCACCCTAGCTTGAGAATTTCTCACCAACTCCCATGGATTCCTTCAACACCTTGATGACTCACTCCTCTCCAGCAATTCCTTCTTCTTCTCCAGCAAAAATGAATGAGTGATTTGGTTTGCATGTTGTTTGATCATTAATATTATATATTAAGGTGATGTTCCTTCCTAGCCCTTGATCTCCATGGATTTATGTATCCGATGAATATCTAATGGTCCATCTCATGCCATATATCCCACTAGCTCCCACGAACTCAACCTCAAGTGACACCTATTCATTACTCACTTAGTTCCTAGATGTGCCAATGTGTATCTCTAGACCAATCTTATGCTTTCCATTTAATTTACTCAACTATAGGCCTTTAATTTGATTTACATTAACAAACACAACCATAGACTTATAAGTAATCCTTATTTCATATTAGTATTAAATAAGACTTACCAAAATGCTAACTACCCAGTTCCCCGGCTAGCACGCTACTCGAGGCGTGTCCCCGCTCTCGTCTCGAAGCCTACAACCTGTACAAACCGACTTAGTAAGTCTACACAATACATAACACTAGGCATACATCAATACAAAAATATAATATACCTCGCTACATGCCTCGGTCGGTGCACGTATCACAGTGTAGGTTCCATGTCATGGGTCGGTGATCCTGATTAAGGAATTAAAACGGGGTTAAAGATTTCGGGTGTGACAAATATTCCCAACAAAATGAAAATTTTGTCCTCGAAATTAAGTTTAAGTTATAGTTCTACCTAACTCGAACAGGTACGGAATCTATCTCGCATGTAGTCCTCCCGCTCCCAAGTGAGTTCCATGTCATCGTGGAACTACCACTTGACAAGTACCTTTGGGATGGACTTGCTCCTCAACTGTTGTACCTTGCGATCTAGGATCTGAATGGGATACTCCTCGTAAGAGATGTCCTCGCTCAGGTCGATTTGACTCAAGTCAATTGTCGGTCGCACGCGTGCCTTCGACTCGGCTATTCGAAGCATCGAAATGTGGAATACTGGATGGACCCCTGACATCTGTGGAGGCAATTCAAGCTCGTATGCCACTTTCCTGACCCGTTTCTTAATCATGAAAGGCCCGATGTACCCCGGTGCAAGCTTGCATTTCACCCCAAATCTCTGAAGACCCTTCCGAGGGGAAACCTTTAAATAGACAAAGGCTCCCTCGGAATACGCGAGATCACCGCGATACTTATCTACATATCTCTTCTGCCTCTCCTGTGCTCCTCTGAGTCTCTGACGGATCATTTTGACATTTTTCCGTGTGGTCAACAACAATTTCAGGCCCCACTATCCCCGGTCCTCTAGCTCAACCCAACACGATGGCGAGCGACACGGTCTGCCATACAAAGCCTCAAATGGCGCCATCTCAATGCTAGCTTGATAACTGTTTTTGTAAGTGAACTCACACAACGGTAGGTACTCCGCCCAAGATCCGCCAAACTCCAACACGCATGCCCGCAATATGTCCTCGAGGACCTGAATCAATCTCTCAGTCTGCCCGTCGGTCTGAGGGTGGAAAGCCGTACTGAACTGTAGGCGCGTACCGTACTGCCCTTGCATACTCGCGCCACATCCTGGACGTATACGTAGAATCTCGGTCTGACGTGATCGTCAATGGTACCCCGTGCAGCCTGATAATCTCTCTCTCGAACAGTACGCTCAGCTGATCGAACGTGTAATGCGATGCCACTAGCAAGAAATGAGCAGACTTCGTCAGTCTGTCAACTATCACCCAGATTGAGTCATGTCTCCTCGCGGTCCTCGGTAGTCCTTTGACAAAATCCATAGAGATGTCTTCCTACTTCCATCGAGGAATAGGAATTGGCTGTAGTAATCCCCCGGGTCTGCGATGCTCGGACTTCACTGCTGACAGATACCACAGTTCCTGATGAATCTAGACACGTCTGCTTTCATCCCAAGCCACCGAAATGTCTCCTCATGTCGTGGTACATCTTAGTCCCGCTGGATGTACGGTAAATTTGGAACGGTGCGACTCTGAAGGATCTCATCTCTCGCCTCCGCACCTCGGTATCCACAACCTGCCCGGTATCTCTCGACACTGATCTGTCGTCTATGCCCAATTTGTACACTCTGCACTCTGCGCTAACTCGCTAAATCTCGAGTACAATCGGTCGTTCCTCTGACCCTCTGACACTCGCTGTGTAGACATAGTCTGTAGTCTCATCTGTGCGCAAATCATCACCTGAGTATCGGTAGGAACCTCTGTCTGACATGTTGTCGCCGCTACCTCGAGTAATTTGTACTCATGCATCATGTGACATCTGACCACCTCAACATCTTTAATCGGTCTCCTACTCAGCGCATCTGCGACTACGTTCGCTTTTCCTAAGTGATACTCTAAGGAAAAGTCGTAGTCCTTCAAGAACTCCAGCCATCTGCGCTGTCTCGTGTTCAGCTCTTTCTGTGTAAAGAGATATTTCAGACTCTTATGAACAGTGAAGAGTGTGAATCTCTCTCCATACAGAAGGTGTCTCCAAGTCTTCGAGCGCAAATACAAGCATTGCCAACTCTAGATCGTGCGTGGGGTAGTTCTTCTAATGTATCTTTAACTGTCTCGATGCGTATGCCACGACACCGCTGCCCTGCATCAACACACAACCTAGACCCGTATGAGAAGCATCTGTGTACACTAAAAATCCCCATCCAGCCTCTGGCAGTACTAACACTGGCCTAGTAGTTAATGACCTCTTCAACTGAGTAAATGCAGCGTCGCACTTCTCAGTCCACTCATAAGCAACATCCTTCTGTGTCAGGCTCTTCATCGGTGAAGCGATCTTCGAGAAATCCTTCACAAATCTACGATAGTATCATGCTAACCCCAGAAAGCTCCTGATCTCTAATACTGATTCGGTGCCCGCCAATCCATGATCGTCTGAATCTTGGCCGGATCTACTGCAATCCCTGCTGCTCCAACAACGTGCCCCAAGAACTTGATCTCTGCAAGCCAGAATTCACACTTGCTGAGCATAGCAAAAAGTTAGTGTTCCCTCAATGTCTGCAACGTCTCTCTGAGGTGCTGCTCGTGATCCTCACGTGTCCTCGAGTATATCAAGATGTCGACGATGAAGACTATCACAAAGCGGTCGAGATATGGTCTAAGTACCCGGTGCATCAAATCCATGAATATGGCGGGGGCGTTGGTCAGCCCCAATGACATGACCGTGAACTGGTAGTGTTTGTATCTGGTGTTGAATGTTATCTTGGACCTATCCTCATCCCTGATCCTAAGCTGATGATACCTCAATCTCAGGTCTATCTTGGAGAAAAACTGTGTTCCTCTTAACTGATCAAATAAATCGTCTATCCGCGAAAGTGGGTACTTGTTTCTAACCGTTACTCTGTTCAACTACCTGTAGTCGATGCATAGTCTCAGACTGCCATCCTTCTTCTTCACAAACAGAACTGGCGCTCCCCACAGTGAAATCGAAGGTGTGATGAACCCCTTCTCCCCTAAATCCTTAAGCTGAGTCCTCAACTCCTCTAACTCCCTCGGAGCCATGGGGTATGGTGGTATCGCGATCAGCCTGATACCCGTACTTAGTCGATGATGAAGTCTAGCTCTCGCAGTGGCATTAATCCAGGTAAATCCTCTAGGAAAACATATGGGAAGTCTTGAACAACCGGTATCTCCTCTAGTCTGGGTCCCTGACTCTCCGCTACTGCGTACAACGCTACCTAGAGTATCCATCTCTCTACTAGATGCAAGCCAAACTCTCGTAGTGCCGAGTCTCGTGGTCGGGGGTGCTGTAGTAGTAGCTGTGGTGACGGGGGCGGTCGAAACCAGTGCAGTCATCTGCACCGACATGTAAGCAATGAAATCGACGATATGTCGCTCCTAAGCGGTCGTCTGGTCAGACATCCTCTAAAAATTGTCAACTGATACGGTGGAAGGCTGACTGCCGCTAGCTCCGGTGTCTCCAGCTTCGCGCCAATCCCTCATCGGTGTCTTCAAGTGGATAGCGAACGCGAATCAGCTACTACGTGGCATAACCCATATATATACATATAGAAACTAACACGTACATATAAGAAATCCCCATCTCACCTTCACTCAATTCCCAACAAAATAGTTCCTAGGCAAGGATCATCTGGTTTCCACTTCTAAGGTTTGTGTTTTATACGAGTTCGTGTTTTTCTAATTTATCCTTAAGGTTATAATACCTAGGCTCTGATACCAACTGTGACTGCCCCTCTCCTAATCTAGGGCACCGCCTGGCCTAATCCCGTAATTAAGCCCTAATCATGTCCACGCAGGACTTAACTACGTATTAGTCTGCCTTTACAACCTAGACGCCTCTTTTCTCGTGTTCAAAATAAGTAATACACTAGTCCTACCAGTTTATAAAATTTAGAGTTAATTAAAACTTTTTATTAAATTAATTAATTAGCGGAAGTCTTATTGATTATGCAGAAGCAATTAGTAACTTATGCGGAAGCCATTTATAAAATTCTAAGTGTGGAAAACCAGGAAATGACATCACATATATAAATTCCTCAAAATGTAGTGAAACAGTAAAATAGTCTAAGTCAAGTTGGGGAAACTAACGCTCAACCCAATATACAACCCCAAATAGTATCTGAAAGACATATATAACATATACAATCAAAATACCAAAAGAAGACCTACAATCGATGCAGTGACGCGCCGCGGGCTCAGAGATAATCGCCGATCTTCTTTTTGCCCGGCCTGCTGGTAGATGGCTATGTACCCACCGTCATAAAAAGGACGGTGAGTACAAGAATAAAACAGTAATCCCCGATGACAAGTTTAATTTGCATTTCCATTAACAAACACAACCATAGACTTATAAGTAATTCCTTATTTCATATTAGTATTAAATAAAACTTACCAAAATGCTAACGACTCGGTTCCCCGGCTCGCACGCTACTCGAGGCGTGTCCCCTTTCTCGTCTCGACGCCTACAACTGTACAAACCGACTTAGTAAGTCTACACAATACATAACACTAGGCATACATCAATACAAAAATACAATATACCTCGGCTACGTGCCTCGGTCGGGGCACGTATTACAATGTAGGTCCCACGTCAAGGGTCGTGATCCTGATTAAGGAATTAAAACGGGGTTAGAGATTTTGGCCGTGACAGTAACAAAGAATTAATGGGTTAGCTCAAAATGGATTAACTAGGGAAATTACTTTTAGGTAGGCTTAAGGTTAAGGGTTTTCATTCAAAAATAGCCTAAATCATTCCCCTAAAAGTGGTTTAGTCAAGAATTCCCCCTTGAGTAGGTGACACGCTCTTTTTAGCACCATAGAAATTTGACTTTTTTTCACTTGCACAGTTCTGACGGCCTCCCCCTTTGGTATTTAGCACAAGGCCAATATCTCATACTAAGTCCTTAGTATGAAATCATAAAAATGCTGGGATATGGTCCAAAGTGAGTGTTTCTCTTAATTTTCCTTAAGTTTCAAGTTAAAATGGCAACCATAGGTCACTCATCCATAACCAAAGGCATGAAGCAAAGTTTCAGGTGATTTTAAATAATAATAAAAAAATACTTAACGTATGCATGAAAATGTATCATATTCTAGCGAAATGGAGGATAGATGTATGAAAAAAGAGGAAAGAGAAATTGAAAGATAAGAGGAATGAAAAGAATAACACCACCATTACCATCCTTCAACTGCATAATTTGAAAAAATTAACGATCATACCGGTGGTCTTTAGCAAAAAGATCCATCCAACATAATCCACAATCCCTAAAGTACCCGCAAAATTATTTTGAATCTTGTCCCTAAGGTTCGAAACAAGCAAAGAGGTTCACATATAAAAACAAACAAAAAGGTAAAAGAACATGATAGATATAGAAATAAGGAAATGATACAAGTTGATACATAGTAATAAGAATATTTAAACAAAGAAATAAATATAAACAAAAATTTGGGCTGCCTCCCAATAACGCCTTTGTTTAGAGTCTTTGGCTCGATTTAGAAATGCACATCCTTAGTGATGTTGTCCCACTCGATTAGGTCACGAGTGGTTCTCATCCTTACAACTCCAAAGAGAGAGTAAGTAACCTCTAATTTAATAATCGTGGGTGAAGGAATCTCATTAACTTTCAGCACTTCACGACCGTCCTGCTTCTCCAACCTAATCTCATCTTGCAATAAAGGGTTAGAAACATGAATCACAAAGAAGCAAGATATATTAGTAAGAGGTTTCATGGTATAAAAAATATTAAAGTTAACAATCTCACCATCAAACTCCATAGACAAACTATCCTCAAAGACGTCGACTTTAGTTTCAGTAGTCCGAAGAAAATGTTGACCTAACAAAATAGGAGGTAAGCAATGGAAAGGTACGTCTCTCATGCCTACCACATAAAATTCTATAGGAAAGACAAATTCTTGAACCTTTATCAAGAAATCCTTTAAGATCCCTACAGGGTGTACAATCGACCTATTAGTAAGGTGGATAGTAACTTGTGTGTCCAAAAGTAGACCTACATGCAATGATTTATATAAAGAGAGAGACATGACATTAGTTGATGCACCCAAATCACACATGACACTCTTAACGACAATATTATCTATTTTGTATGGAATAACAAACATACCAGGGTCTTGACACTTATGAGGAATCTTCTTTTGAATCATAACTGAGACAAACTCCCCCAAACTTACATTTTCCGTACCTACAAACTTGCCCTTATTCATGCATAACTTTTTAAACAATTTAGCATAATGAGGTACCTGTTTAATCAAATCCAGTAATGGAATGTTGATGACCGCATTTTGAAACATTTCCAAGATTTCATTCTCGTCCCCTACCTTTTTTGATCTTCACTAACCGTTGTGGAAACGGAGGTGGAAGTTTTAAATCTTAAGGTGGATCATTCTTCATCTCCTTAGGCTTTAGAACTTCTCATGAGACTTCTACTTTCTTCTTTTGCTTGTGCTCATGAGTCTTGAACTCTTAAGCTTTAGGTTGATCTTGACTGGTATCCACCACTTGTTGGACTAAGTGGTTAGCCACTTATATTCCACCCAGGATTTTGATGGCAACAAACGAAGTGAACATATTCTAAAAAGATTGCTAAGTATTTTTCAGAATATCAAACTTAGCTAGGAATCACGAAATCAAAAGGAAGAATAAGTTCTCACAAGTTCAAGTCAAATGTAGCTGGTAAAATTCAAAATTTGACTCATACAAGGATATAAGGACCGGAAAGCTCATACTATAAACTATACACATCATGTAAGGTATATAAGTCCAATTACACAAGCCAAATGCATTAGATACATGCATATCACGTTTTGCACATTTTTCTAAAGTTTGAAGTTTCGGTTTTTACACTATATAATCTTTACAACTTGAAATGCTTTTACATTATGAAAACATGGTTTTAAACATGTATTGGATTTGAAAAATTGTTGTGATTGGTTTTGAATGCACCAACTTCATTTTGAATGGTTTTTGAATTGTAGGCAAAATATTTGCAGAACAACCCCTACATGTTTCATGAAACCATGATTTTCGATATTCAGGATTTGCAAAATCATATGTGTAGTCCAAACATGTCCAATGACTCATACTAAACATGTTTAATATATTTCCATAGGTCTAATTGAGTCGTAGGTGTATTAAGGAGTTGCTAACTTGAGACCATAAATTAATTAGTCTCTGGTCCCTGGTGGTTAGAGCGCTAATGGCATGCATTAGCGTGCAACTGTAGTTAGCAAGCTAATGATGTCACCAAGCGCGTTCGCTAGTGTCTTGAAAACTTTTTAAAAGCTTACTCCTTTTGCTTTATTTTGAATCAATGATTGATTTTGGGCCCTTGGATCGAGATAACGACCATAAACTGTTACATAAGTTTGGAAACCATTCACAAACCACTTAGAACACTCTGTTATCCTCTCAAGCTCAAAAACTCACTTGTGTCCAAGTTTTCTCATCAAACACTTTAGATTTTTGTGCTCAACCACTTGGAATCTTTTGAGGCTATTGAATCATTTTCAAAACTAGTGTAACTAAGGTGTTCTAAGATTTGCAACCACTTCTCCTAAACAAATTTGAATCTCTCTCATTTGGGGATGTAAGAAAGTTTGATTTCCTAGTTCTTTTGTGCTTAAACTAAATCTTTTGTTGTGCTTGGTGTGTTGAAATCATTTGTTGTGTTCTTAAATACATTTGTCTTGGGTTTTCTATTTAAACTTGCTTTTATAAATCTTGGACTGATTTGAACAAGAGTTAGACCTTAAACTTGATTTTTATCAAACTATTTGTTCATTGGATTTGAAACCGTAGTTATTCTCATCGATTTGCTTTAATCAGTTTTTGATTTGAATTTGGTGCAAAATAAGTGATATATTTTTGTCTCATTCATATTCATACTTGCATGCATTAGAGTTATTAGGCTCTAGGTGGCTTGCTAGTAGATGAACTTATTGCCGTTTTACTTTGTAAAGTTGATTTTCATTATATTCATCAATTTCTTGTAAGTGGCTGATTGTAAAACTTAGTGGGATTTAAGTCAAGGGAAGACCAAGTTGAGGCTAGGCATAAACCCTAGTCGAGGCTAGGTGGGAAGTCCTAATTTGTTATTAGGGATTATAGGCTTATACGCTTAGGTTGTAACACTTATCGTCAATATAAATGGATATAGATCAGTTGGATTGAACCACTATAAATCTTGTGTCTCTTTTCCATCTTTTCCACCTCCTTCACCATTGCATTGCATCTATAATTATTGATTGTGTGTGCATAGAGCATCGTTATCCATCGAAAGGTTTTAAAAAAATGATAACCACTTGGTACACCCAATTCGCCCCCACTTGGGTGTGATTTCAATTGGTATCAGAGTGGGTTATTGCTTAAAGTGTCACTAATGTATCTTTGAGTGTTTTTGTGCAAAGATGCAAACTCTTGATCCTGTTCACTTTAGGGAAGGCAACTTATCGAGTAGGCCTCCGTACTTTGATGGAACAAACTATGCTCATTGGAAAATAATGATTAAGTTCTACATAAGAGCACAAAGTAGGAATTTATGGGATTCAATTGAAAATGGCTACACTCCACCGGACAAGCTTACAAAGGATTACACTGCCGAGGAGACAAGGATTGAGCTCTCAAATGATCAAGCTATGAATCATTTGTTTTGTGCACTAAGTGAGAACGAGTTCAACTTGGTTAGTGTATACCAACAACCAAGAAAGTTTGGGAGAAGCTTGATGTACACTAAGAGGGTACAATTCAAGTAAGAAGACCAAATTGAAGATTCTTGAGGAACAATATGAAAGTTTCAGGGTTGGCTCCAATGAAGATATAGCTACCACTATCACTCGATTCATTAAGCTCTTGAATGAGATCAATAATCTTGGAAAGAACTATGATCAAAAGACTTCGATGTACAAGTTCCTTACAGGCTTACCTAAGGAATGGGATGCAAAGAAGTATGCCATCCAATTGGCACAAAATCTTAGAGATTACACCTTTGATGCAATATGTGGAGAGTTGATGGTCTATGAGTTTGAATTACAGGACTGAGCAAGATTGGAAGTACTTAGTAGTGGTTAAAAGAACTCAAGGAAGAAGATTGCTTTAAAGGCAAATAGCCCACTGGCTCCATCGACTGAGATCGTTGAAGATGAGAAATCTAGTGATGACAATGACCTAAAGGAAGAAGTAACCATGCTTTTAAGAAAGCATCACAAAGCGATGTACAAGCGTGATATGTACAAGAAGAAGTAAAGGGGGAAAATCAAGTGAGACATTTTGCTTCGGGTGTGGAAAATCGGGCCACATCAAGGATGATTGCAAGTCCAAGAAGGTTATGGACAAGAGGAATGACAAGAAGAGCTTCAAGGCAATATGAGCTGACTAATCTTCACCAAGCTTCGACTCCCTGTCGAAAAATGAGAAGGCTATACTTTGTCTCATGACACAAAGTAAGGTAAATTCCAATGCTTTAAACTTTGATGATGTTGATGATTTGTATGAATTGTCTAGTCTGGATGAGCTTAGGAAAGAGTTGAAAAGAAAGGTCAAGAGGACGAAACAACTCAGAAAGAGCTTGACTATAGCAATTTATGAGATTGAGTCACTATATGAGACCATTAATGACCTCCAAATTGACTTAAATGAAGTTATAAAGGAGAGAGATGTCTTAGTCAAGGAAATAGAGGACTTGACTAATATGGTGGCCAAGTTCACCAATGATGGAAACATGTTTGATATGATGTTGGGAGCACAACGACGTGCATTGAACAAAAGAAACATAGGTTATGGAGCAAATTTATTGAGCTACCAGAAATTCTTAGATGATGCTCATAGATGCTCTAAGTGTAATGGGTCTCATACGGTTGAGAAATGTGTCTTGCAAAAAACCAACATGGGTAGACTAGCACAAGTAGCTAAGGAGACTTATGGCACTAACTTTGTTGGACCCAAAGATTTTTAGGTACCAAAATCTAGTGTTTTTCACAGTGTAGGATGCGAGGAAGAGACCCCATAGTGTTGGGGCATGTGCCCTAGGTCAATCCATTAACTGTCTTTATGAATACTTTTAGTTAATAAAATAGATGATTTCATTTCGTTGTTTATTATAATTAATTTGCATGTTTACATTATAATAAGATCCATGGGTATTTACAGTAATATCCTAAATGTCCCTAGTCGATCATTATACTGGGAACTATAATGAATTAAGACTAGTGTGAGTCTTGATTGATGATCATATGATGATTATACGTATAGGGATACGAATCAAGATCACGAGTACTTGTTAAGGAACAAAGTACTGGACCGACCCGCTATGAGAACATCACATGGATTAAGTCATAGTTGTTTCTCATGATAGGTATATTTTTTAGTCCTCTGACTTGAGATTACTAGAGACTTCAACATTAGGAACAAAGTGATTTGACACAATCAAACGTTGTCTTTAACCGGACGATTATAAAGGTTGTGATTGGTTACTGTGTGAGCAATGTGATGAAGTTGTGTAATCGAGATAAGATTTGTCCCTCTCATATAAAGAGAGATATCCAGTGGATCCCTCGATGTGTTAGACTGTTAAAAGGCCTATTCTAAGTGAATTGATATTGATCAATGTCACTTGGATGTTTTTAGTCTACTTAGAGATCGAGACTAGTACGATTGAACATGTTGGATGACAATTCCATGCCTTATGTTTGATCAAAAGGATATCGTGTGACAAAAAGATGTTATATACACTATTGATTAGGTTGTATCGATTTGATATTCGTACAACTTGGGTAGTCATAATGTCTTGCTAGAGGCCGCTTATGACTTGTATACCAAAATGTGTTTTGGTACACTGACAACGTTGTATGAGCCTATTGGGTCGCACACTAAGAATGGTTTTGCGAGATTTTAAGATGATTCAGAAAAATGAATTTTATATGATAAAATTCATGACAGAAACGTCCTTGTGGTGTATTACACTTATACTTCTTTAAGTAGGGGTATATGTGTAATTTACTTAACCATCTATATACAAGGGTTGTATAAATAGACGTTTTAAGTTAGAACACAGGTATGAAAGATTAAGGGCCGAAACTCTATTTTTGTTTCAGAAACGAATTAAGGTTTTTTGGTACGCTCTGGATCGTTTTGGAGAGAAACAAAAAGGTTTGGTATTCTCTCGAAGCTAGCACTTCGAATCTCGGCCGCCGTTCGTGTGTGGATTTCTGGTAGTAGAGGCGTTAAATCGTTAGCGGCGCCTTAGAGATCGATCAACCTTAGAAAGGTATATTGCGACCGAGGTATGATTAAGTTTTCATGGTTTAAACGTTTTTAATGGAATTAGATTCGGATCTGTTGGGGTTTTTGTCAAAATTGTTTTGTAATTTTCACTGCGTATGAACCCCAAAACTCAACAAAGTGGTATCAGAGCCTTCGAGTTCGATTCCATTAAATTTATTGCATGTTTTCTTCTGATATATACATGATATATGATTGAAAGCATGTTAATAGTTGATGTATATGTGATATACATAAGTTTTCTGTGAGATTTATTATCATGTTTTGTGTATATGATACATATATTCGTGATTTAATTGAAATCAGTTTTGTACATGCTAGTAACCATGTTAGGTTAATTCGAATAATTTTAATGAATTGAATTTCGTGTTCTGTGATCCATGACACCATTAGGTATAATCTTTATTTTTCGTGAATTGATGCATGGATGAAATCTCGTAATTCGGTATGCATATTTAAGTTTAACTTGTTTTAAGTTTCTTAAATTGTATAAGTCTTAATATTAATTCAAAACTAATATGATTAGGTTCAATTGGGATAGTAGTTCATGATTCAATTACATGTTTGTGATTATTTGGATGAGGACCGAAATTGCAAATAATTATTTTTGAAATTATTTATTTATCTCGTTATATCTATTCTGTTTTGAAATTTCTATTTGATAAGATATAGATAACAAATTAGATTAGGAGATATAAGCAAAATCGGTTTCGTTATCCCTATTGGATAGGAGATAAATATCGAGAATTTTGTTATTGGTGATATGCTAGGATTCAAATATTTTAAGTCCTAATTAGATTAGGATAAGATGATTAGTTAGATGTGGGCTCGGGTTAATTAAAATGTTTTAATTGACTTAATTTTGGATAAATTAAGGGGTTAATTTAAGATAATAAAATTAGCGAAAAATATGATTTTCTATAGCAAATTTTAATTTTCGGAATTGAAATTCGTCTCCTAAAAAAAAAAAAAAAACGGGCGCGCCTCTATTCCCCGTCAGATTGACCGGTCGGTCAATGGAACCACCATCCGCCATTGATCGGTCACGGACCGCGTTCTAACTAATCCTAGCGCAAGGAAATTCTTTTATTAGTGAACAGTATAAAAATTTTCAAATTGTTTAGTGATTGAACTAATCAATAAAATATATGATATTTCATTGTTTACATAAAATCACTAAAACTGAATAAAATCCTTCTATTAAATTTTAAGTCTCGTGCCATCCATTTTAAACACTTGTCAAGGCCTCGATCACATTAATATAGTTTCAGCCATAGCTGTGTGTATTGTGTTATCTTGGTGAGACAAGTTGGGTAAGAGTTACCTAAATGTTTAAAATGGTCCGACTTAATAAAGCTATCAAAATAGTTTTGAGCTTTAGGCACATGATGAGATAAAAAACATGCTAAGACATAAGATGTCCCGTATCTCATAAAAGTATCTAAAATTACATAAGATGTAATTGGTAAATGTTACCTACCTAAATAATCTAATTTTGCGTTTCATGCCATAGCTGTCATAGAATTATGTGAAATAAGGATTTTAGTCCCCTAAATAAACAAGATGTTTTATGAGGGTTGTTAATTTAGTGGGAGTCTATTCCTCTATACTAAAATAAACTTTGCATAATCTTTATTGTAGATCAATGGCCTCTTCAAGTAACAATAATCCCTTGTCATCTGCGATCCATCCTTGAGAAGGATAAGCTATCGGGACTAACTCTCTTGATTGGTTCAAAAACTTGAGAATCGTTCTTAAGCATGAACGCAAGTTGTATGCCATAGATGCTCCAATCCACGAGGACCCCCGACCCAATGCTACGAAAATTTGTGAAGGATGCGCATAATAAGCATGTCAACGATTCTACGATGTTGCATGTATTATCGGCAACTATGGTTCATGAACTTGAGAAGGACATGGAACTAATGGAAGCCTATGACATGGTACATGTAATTGAAGGAAATGTTCCAAAGACAAGCTAGGCAAGAAAGGTTCGAGACAGTCAAGAACCTACATTCTTGCAAGATGATCGAGGGTGCGTCGGTTAGTCCTCATGTTCGAAGATGAAGGGCTATGTTGACCGACTTGATAGACTCAAATTTCCCATAAGCCAAGAGTTGGCTACGAATTTGATCCTGAATTCATTACCGGAGAGTTACTCACAATTTGTGATGAATTACAATATGAATAATACGGAGAAATCAATTTCAGAGTTGCATTTGATGCTCAAAACTGCTGAACAAAATATCAAGAAACCCTCTAGTAATGTGTTGATGGTACAAAAGGGAAAGGGAATGAAGAAGAAAGGCAAAGGCAAGGCTAAAGTTGCCAAGGCTACTACTGCACCTTTCGCAAAGCCTGTGGAACAAGTCAAGCCCCAGGCTGTTCCTACTTCAAAACACCCAAAAGAAAAGGAAGGAAATTTTCATTTCTGCCATGCACATTGACATTGGTTCAGAAATTGCAAACTCTATCTGGAAGATCTAAAGAAGAAAAAGGGTAGTGCGACTACCACTACAGGTATTTATATTATTGAAATTAATTTATCTACTAGTGATTCCTGGGTATTAGATCTGGGATGTGGATCTCACATTTGTATAAATGTGCAGGGACTCACCAGAAGTAGAAAGTTGAAGAAAGGAGAAGTCATCCTCCGCGTAGGGAATGGAGCAAGAGTTGCTGCCCTGGCTATTTGATCATATGACTTAGTCTTACCTAGTGGACTTATTTTAACTTTAAATAATTGTTATTTTGTGCCTGCCTTGAGCAGAAACATCATTTCTGTTTCATGTTTGGATATGGATGGTTTTGATTTTATTATTGCGAATAATAGATGTTCCATTTCTCGAATAGGCATATTTTATGCAAATGTTGATTTGTGTGATGGTCTTTATATTCTAAGCATGAAAAGGTCCACTGATACTCCAGTCTTTAACATAAATACAAAGAGATTCAAGTCAAATGATTTGAATCAAATCTATCTTTGGCATTGTCGTCTCGGGCACATAAATGAGAAACGCATAACGAAGCTCCATAAAGATGGACTTCTAGATTCATTTGTTTTAGAAACATATGAAACGTGCGTATCTTGTTTACTAGGCAAGATGACTAAAAGTCCCTTTACTGGACACAGTGAAAGGGCAAGTGATTTATTGGGTCTAATACATACTGATATATGCGGTCCTATAAACACAATGGCTAGAGGAGGTTATCAGTACTTCATTACATTTACTTATGATTTCAGCAGATATGGCTATGTATATCTTATGAAACATAAAGCTGAATCATTTGAGATGTTTCGAACGTTTCAAAATGAAGTGCATAATCAACTTGGTAAAACTATCAAAACACTTTGGTCAAATCGAGGTGGTGAATATTTGAGCAAAGAATTTGATGATCATCTTAGAAATTGTCGGATTGTCTCCCAATTGACTCAACCAGCAACTCTACAATGGAATGGAGTTTCTGAAAGGAGAAATTGAACCTTATTAGATATGGTTCGATCTATGATGAGTCATGCAGATCTTCCCTTATCCTTTTGGGGTTATGCATTACAAACTGCAGCTTTCACTCTAAATCGAGTTCCTTCTAAAGTGGTTGATAAAACACCATATGAGATATGGTACGGGAAGATACCTAGTTTGTCTTTCCTTAAGATTTGGGGTTGTGAGGCTTACGTAAAGCGACAAGTCTCAGAAAAACTAGCACCTAAATCTGACAAGTGTTTATTTGTGGGGTATCCTAAGGAAACAAAAGGATATTACTTTTATAATCTCGCTGAGAACAAAGTGTTTATTGCTCGGTATGGTGCCTTTATGGAAAAACAGTTTATTTCAAAAGACACTAGTGGGAGAGAAATAAATCTTGAAGAGTTCAAAAATCACAGATAAACACTGAACCGCTATTGGAAGTTCAACAACGTTCTGAACCAGTTGAACCTCCGCAAGTGACACAAGGCCCACATAAATCTGGTAGGGTAAGACATGAGCCAGAGAGATTCGGATTTCTCATTACTGATAGTCGTGATGCGTTGCTTATGGATCAAAATGAGCCCACCACTTATCAGGAGGCTATGCCTGGACCAGACTAAGATAAATGGCTAAGGGCCATGAACTCGAGATGTAATCCATGTATGATAATCTGAGGACGTGTATATGACACAACTGAAGGTTTTGTACAGAGAATTCTAGGAAATTCTTTTATTATGGTGAAGCTTCTACGAGTTATAAAAATTTTCAAATTGTTTAGTGATTGAACTAATCAATAAAATATATGATATTTCATTGTTTACATAAAATCACTAAAAATATGAATAAAATCCTTACTATTAAATTTTAAATCCCTCTCGTGCCATCCATTTTAAACACTTGTCAAGGCCTCGATCACACTAATATAGTTTCAGCCATAGTTTGTGTGTATTGTGTTATCTTGGTGAGACAAGTTGGGTAAGAGTTACATAAATGTTTAAAATGGTGTTTAAAATGCGACTTAATAAAGCTATCAAAATAGTTTTGAGATTTAGGCACATGATGAGATAAAAACATGCTAAGACATAAGATGTCCCGTATCTCATAAAAGTATCAAAAATTACATAAGATGTAATTGGTAACTGTTACCTACCTAAATAATCTAATTATGCGTTTCATGCCATAGCTGTCATAGAATTAGGTGAAATATGGATTTTAGTCCCCTAAATAAACATTATGTTTTAGGAGGGTTGTTAATTTAGTGGGAGTCTATTCCTCTATACTAAAATAAACTTTGCATAATCTTTATTGTAGATCAATGGCCTCTTCAAGTAACAATAATCCCCTGTCACTGCGATCCATCCTTGAGAAGGATAAGCTATCTGGGACTAACTCTCTTGACTGGTTCAAAAACTTGAGAATCGTTCTTAAGACACATAACCGGGGATGCAAGTAAATTCATTAAGCTAAAGCGGAATGATAGTGGAAAGTTCACATTTGGAGATGACAACAAAGGAAAGGTCATAGACCTTAGTACCATGGGTAACGATTCTCTATCCATCTCAAATGTTTACCTTTTAGTCAACTATGTGAAAGGTTTTCATGTCACATTTGAATCATCAAAATGCATTGTTAGGAATGAGAAGTATGAAATCTTGTTCATGGCATATAGAGATAAGAATGTTTATGCTATTAACTTTGATGAGATGCATATGCAAAATGTTTCATGTTCGAGTGTTCAAAATGAATGTGATGCATGGTTTTGGTACCGTAGGCTAGGACATTCTAGTATGAAAAATTTGTCAAAGTTGGCCAAGCATGATTTAGTGAAGGGTCTCCCCAAATGCAAATACAAGAAAGACAAGGAATGTGAACCTTGCATTCTTTGCAAACAAGAGAAATCTTCATTCAAGACGAAAGTAGCTAGTGATGTAACTAGAGCCTTAGAACTAATCCACATAGATTTGTTCGGACCTACCTAAACACAAAGTCTATGATGAAAATCATATTACATTGTTATTGTTGATGATTTCAATAGATATACATGGGTGCACTTTCTAGTACATAAGCATGAGGTCTTTGAGGTGTTTGTCAAACTTTGTGCATTAGTTGAAAATGAGAAGGTTTATAAAATTTCTATCATTAGGAGTGCTAGGGGTGGTGAGTTTGTCAATAGGAATATAGAGAAGTTTTGTGCTAGACAAGGTCATACACACCAATTATCCTCTCCTAGAACACCATAACAAAATGGAGTGGTTGAAATGAAATGGAGTTTTGTGCTAAGCACTTTTGGGCCGAAGCCATTAACACTGCATTCTATGTTTTGAATAGAGTGAATGTCTGAAAGCAAGTGAAAAAACTCCTTATGAACTATGGAAAAGTCGAAAGCCTAACATTAGTTACTTTAAGGTGTTTGGTTGCACTTTTTATGTACTAAATGATAAGGATCATTTGGAAAAGTTTGACCCAAAGTCAAATGTTTGTACTTTCCTAGGCTACTCCATGCATACTAAGACATATAGAGTGGTTAATAGATCAACCAAGACCATATAGGAATTAATCCATGTTAAGTTTGATGAGATAGATCCTAAAGTGCAAATATTGCACACTTTGGACAAAATGAGACTTGATGATGATGATGGCATCATTCAAGCTCAAACATCCAATCGTAACGAAATAGTAGTGAGAACAAAAATCGAACCTAATGTACCTGAAAACTCAAAACTTCTTTTAGGACATCCTTCTCAACAAATCATAGGTAATCCAAACAAAGGAATAACCACTAGATCTTGACTAAACCATAATGATGGGCATATTGCATTTGTATCACAAATCAAGCCTACTAAGATAGATGATGCCTTAGGTGATGATTTTTAGATCATGGCCATGCAAGAGGAACTAGGACACTTTGTAAGAAACAAGGTATGAACACTAGTGTCTATACGTAAAGACCATACCATTATAAGCACCAAATGGGCCTTTAGAAATAAAAAGAACGAAAAGGGTGAGATAATGAGAAACAAGGCTAGGTTGGTTGAACAAGGCTATAATAAAGAGGAAGGCATTAGTTATGAAGAAACATTTGCACCAGTAGCAAGACTAAAAGCAATTCGAATGTAGCTTAGTTATGATTGCTAAAATATGTTCTTACAATAGCAAATGGACATTAAATGTGCCTTTTTGAATGGCTTCATCAATGAAGAGGTATATGTGGAATAACCATCGGGTTTGAAGACCATTCTTATCCAAGTCATGTTTATCATCTTCAAAAGGCCTTGTATGGATTGTGACAAGCTCCTAGAGCTTGATATGATAGGCTAAGTGCATTTCTTCTTGTAAAAGGTTTCAAGAAAGGAACACTACATCCCACATTGTTCATTTTGATAAAAAAAATGTGATATGCTCTTTGTTCAAATTTATGTTGATGATATCATCTTTGGTTCATCTAATACACGCTTATGTAATAAATTTTCATATTTGATGACCAATGAATTTGAAATGAGCATGATGGGTGAACTAACATACTTCTTAGATTTGCAAATCATGCAATCCAAGCACAATATTTTCATAAATCAAGTGAAGTATGTGAGGGAAATGCTTAAAAAACTCAAATTTGAGAATTTGAAGGCTTGTGACACTCCTAGTAGTTCCATTGTCAAAATAGATAAAGAACAATTCGGAAAGCCCATAGATCCTAATCTATATCGTGGCGTGATAGTTAATTTCCTATATTTGACCGCTAATAGACCCATTATTATGTTTAGTGTGTATGTATGTTTTAGGTCCCAATTCGAGCCCAAGTAATCACATTTAAAATGTGTCAAATGTATATTTCGTTATTTAAGTGGTACACAAGACTTAAGATTTTGGTTCAACAAAGATAAAAGTTTTAAACTTAGAAGCTTAGTTGATTTCAATTATGCAGGGAGTCTAGTAGATAGGAAGAGCACTTCAGGATTTTGTCATTTGCTAGGAAATTCGTTAATATCATGGTTTAGCAAAAAGCAAAACTCTCTTGCTTTGTCCACCGTCAAAGCCGAATATGTTGCTGGCAGAAGTTGTTGTACTTAGGTATTGTACATGAAGCAACAACTTGAGGATTATCAAATCCTAGTTGGTTGCGCTGAAAGCTATTGTGATAACACAAATGCAATGAACATATCAAGAAATTCGGTGTTACACCCTCGTACCAAGCATATTGAGATTAGGCACCATTTCCTTCGAGATCAAGTGCAAAAGGGTGATGTTAACTTGATTCATGTGTTCATTAAGGACTAACTAGCTGATATTTTCACTAAGTTGTTGCCTATAGACTAATTTTCCAAGATTCAGCGAGAATTGGGCATGATTCGTGAATCCGACCTTCTAAGCATGATATAGCTCATTCAAACCTTTTTATATGTTGTCAGTGTGGTGTCCATAGAGTATGAGATGGATCTAAGTTGTCCGTCAAAAATCCAAATTTTTTGACGAAAAATTTTAGAGAGCAATTAGTGAGCTAGGTCCACTTAGGTAGCGCACTAGGTCTGTCTGGCTAGCGTGTTAGGTCCACCAATTAGTGCACTAGCCATTCCACCTAGTGCACCAGGGAAACTATTCCCAGGACAATTTTTTCTTCTCATTAGCGCGCTAATACCCATACCTAGCGCGCTAATAACACTCGGGCCAGTACGTTGAAAACCCTATTTTTAATCTCTATTGCCTCCAACCGAGTCTCCAACTTCCCAAATCGGTCTCCACTAGATTTCTAGGGCTCTCTAGGTAATATCTTATCCTTCCTAGTTCATTTTTTCCTTGTTTTTGTATTTGTTCACATTGGTAACCCTAGCCACACCTTTGTGCCCTAAGTTCATTTTTGTCCGTATACTCATGTCTACACACCGTACTTAATGTGCCACTTCCTGTACTGCTCTCGGGTTATCCTCCCGTCGTCCCCCCACTTGTCGGGTCGTCACACCATCATTCGGTAGCGACTCTAAGTCATTGGCCCCATCCTTGACCACCTCCCTATCCATTACTCGTCGCGAGACAAGATCCTCTAGTCATCAGGCTAGCAACACATCGGCCACCGTCCTGGCCGATCCCCCACGCAATAATGGTCGTTCCATGTCCTAGCACGATGGTGCTTCGACCTAAATCCATTTTAGAAGCGGTTAGCTCCCAACTTACGGACGCCAATGTCATAAATCGCGCCGTTGTCGATTTTGAATTCTGACAAGGCACACCTCCCAATGCGTAAGGTTCTTGCCAAACTTGGGAGGGTATCATTTTGTGAGTATTAGGATACCTACAATGCTCCCTTGGTTCTGATCTTGTGTTGGGGCATGTGCCTTAGGTCAATCTACAAACATTATTTATCTTATAGTTTTAGTTAATAAAATTGAGGTTTTCATTTGCCATTTTATTATAAGTGATTGCATGTTTATCTTATAGTAAGATCCATGGGTATTATTTGAAATATCCTAAATTTCTCTAGTCAATCATTATACGGGGAAATATAATAAATTAAGAATAGTGTGAATCTTAATTGATGGTCATGTGATGATCATGCGTATAGGGATACGAATCGAGATCATGAGTACTTGTTATCTAACAAGGTACTAGACTGAATCGCTATGAGAAAACCACATGGATTAAGTCATAGGTGTTACTCATGATAGGTATATCATTTAGTCTTTTGACTTGAGATTACCATAGACTTCAATATTAGGAGCATGGTAATTCGACATAATCAAACGTTGTCTTTAACCGGACGATTATAAGGATTGTGGTTGGTTACCATGTGAATAATATGTGAAGGTATGTAATTAAGATTGAATTTGTCATTCTTGTATAGAGAGATATCAGTGGATCCCTAGATATGATAGACTGATAATAGCCAAGTCCATGTGGATTGATATGATCAATGTCACTTGGATGTTTTCAGTTTACTTAAAGATCGATACTAGTACGATTGAACATTAAGGTTAACTTTCTATGCCCTATGTTTAGTCAAAGGATATCACACGACAAAATGATATGATATATGCTATTCATTAGGTTGTATCAATTTTGATATTCATGCTACTTGGGTAGTCATAATACCTTGTTAGAGACCGCTTATGACTTGTGTACCAAAATGATTTTCGTTTATTGCCAACGTTGCATGAACCTATTGGGTCACACACAAAGAATGGCTTTGCACAATTTTAATTGGTTCAGAGTAATGAATCTTATATGATAAATTCATGACATAAAAGCCCTTATGATTTGTTATATGATAACTTATTAATAGGGGCGTATGTGTAATTTGCTTAAACTACCTAAATACGATAGTGTATTACGAATAACATTTTATGTGAGGGCTTATCTACACATTTAAATAGAGGGTAAAACCTTAAAAATAAATAAGATTTTTGTTTTTTGCTATTTTTGAGTTCTCTAGATTTTGGGAGAGAAAGAAAATCGTTTTCTATCTCTCTTGGGGCTAGCACTGCAAATTATGGTCATCGTTCATGTATGGATTTCTAATAGAGGACAGACGCTTGAACGTCTTGGAGATCGAATAATTAAATAAGGAAATCATAGATGAAGGTGTGGTTTACTTTTGTAGATCTAGTTTAATGGAATCTATTTTCCATCCTGCTATGGGTTTTTTCAAAAATTATTTTAAATTTTTACTGCGTATGAACCCCAAAACCCAACATCTTGTACTCGAATTGTGCCACCATCAACGAGTACATTATTTGGTCGGTGGTTGGCGGTCGTATCCATACAATCACTCATCAGCGTCTAGCTGAGCTTTTCAGTTTTCCACTTCACCCTCCTACCACTACTTTAGGGGTGTAAGATTCAAGATTGGCCATTCGAACGGCTCGAGGTTCTCAATTACTTCACACGATCTGATATAGAGATCATTGTGTATCCATCTAGAGTCACTGATATAGACTTCAAACTAGTGCCTCATCTTCTGCACAAAATACTCCATAAGGTCATCCTTCCTCATGGTGACAGTAAGAACTACGTCACTCTTCTCGACCTTTATGTCGTCGGGGCTCTCATGTGAGAGGTACCCTTCATCCTACCATACATCATGATCGCCTATATGATGTCCACATCAGGTTTCGATCGTCACTTCCCTTATGCCCACATCATTACCACCTTTCTTGAGGTGGCATAGGTGGACCTTTATCTAGGGGGTCGCCAACTTACCGACATCAACCTCGTCGGCATGGCTACTCTCAATTCCATGAAGTATTAATACATTTGCACTGAGCGGCGGTGGATAAGAGAGGAGGAAATTCTTGAATGTGAGCATTACGAGGCCTACGAGTCCCCTCACGAGTTCGATCCTCTAGTGCACTTAGATGAGCTTGACTATTTGGACGATAGCTTTCTATTTCCGTATGGTGATGGTGATGATGATGAGGCTCAGAAGAAATCCTTGACCTATGAGGCTCGACCCATTCTACAGCAACCACAACAGCACCATCCGCCCTATCCTTCGTACTTTAACACTGCTCCTCCACCGGACGTGTCTCCTTCCTTGGATACAACTTTGCTCAGTAAGGCCACATGCATGAGTACATGACATGGACCTTTACAACTATCGACACCCATTTTGATCATTAGGGTGATCATCTTCGTCGTATTGAGGGACGTCTCCGGCCACTAGGCCAGCACTAGATGACCATGCTTCTGGCTCTACACGTTGAACTTCGTCCCATTAGGGGGAGAGGCTAGAAGTAGATTTGATAGGAGGAGCATTAGGCTTAGTTATGTTAGTCATTTTTTATGTACATCCATACATGTTTAGTCAAGTACTTTTTAGTTTCTTATTCATGTGCCACAACTTTGTTACTCATTTTAATTTAGTACTCAATAACATGGATGTTTATTTGCATATCTCTGAGTTATACTGATCCCTGTTATATTATCTTACCTATGGATGGATTGTTTTCATTATCCTTGTTTATACCTCCATTTATGCATGTTGTGACGGGGAGCTCTGTACCCATTTTTGATGTTATCAAAAGGGGGAGAAATTTGAATTTGAACTTGAGATTATGGACTTGATATGTACTTAAACTGTATTCTTTGTTTGTCAAGTTAACGTTGTTTGTTATCATGAAAAAGGAGAGATTGTTGGACTAAGTGGTTAGTCAATTATACTCCACCCAGGATTTTAATGGCAACAAACAGAGTGAACGGATTCTAACAAGTTTGCTAAGTATTTTCAGAATGTCAAACTTGGCTAGGAATCATGAGTTCAAAAGGAAGAATATGTTCTCACAAGTTCAAGTCAAATGTTGCCAGTAAGATTCAAGATTCAGTTCATACAAGAATACAAGGACCAGAAAGCTCATACTATAAATTGTGCACATCATGTAAGGTGTGTAAGTCCAATTTCGCAAGCCAAATGCATTGGTTATATGCATATCACATTTTACACGTTTTTTTTAAGTCTAAATTTTTGGTTTTTACACTATCTAAACTTTACAACTTGAAATGTTTTTACATTGTGAAAATATGTTTTTAAACATGCATTAGATTTGGAAAAACTGTTGTGATTGGTTTTGAATGCACCAACTTCATTTTGAATGGTTTTTGAATAGTAAGCAAAATATTTGCAGAAAAGATCGTACATGTTTCATGAAATTGAGATTTTTGATTTTTGAGAGCTATAAAATCATCTGGGTAGTCCAAACAGGTCCAACACTTCATACTAAACATGTTTTATATATTCCCAGAGGTTTAGTTTAGTCGTAAGTGTATTAGGGAGTTGCAAACTTGAGATTAGAAATTAATTAGTCTCGGTCCTTGCTGGTTAGCACGCTAATGGCATGCATTAGCGCTACTTGCGCGCTAATGATGTCACCTAGCGTGCTACTTGCGCGCTAATGATGTCACCTAGCGCGCTTACTAGTATCCTAACAGTTTTTTAAAAAGCTTACACCTTTTGCTTTATTTTGAATCAATGATTGATTTTGGGCCCTTGGATCAAGATAACGATCATAAACTATTAAATAGGTTTATAAACCATTCATAAACCACTTAGAACACTTTATTATCATTTCAAGCTAAACAACTCACTTGTGTCCAAGTTTTCACATCAAACACTCTAGATTTTTGTGCTCAACCACTTGGAATCTTTTAAGGCTATTGAATCATCTTTGAAACTAATGTAACTAAGATGTGCTAAGGCTTTCAACCACTTCTCCATAACTAATTTGAATCTCTCTTATTTGGAGTTGTAAAAAAGTTTGATTTCCTAGTTCATTTGTGCTTAAAATATAGCTTTTATTGTGCTAAGTGTGTGAAAATCATTTGTTGTGTTCTTGAATACATTTTTCTTAGGTTTTGCATTTAAACTTGGTTTTCAAATCCCTTGGACTGATTTGAACAAGAGTTAGGTCCTAAACATGTTTTTTTATCAAACTACTTGTTCATTTAATTTGAAACCGTAGTTATTCTCATCGATTGGGTTTAATCAGTTTCTCATTTGAGATTAGTGCAAAATCAATGATATCTATCTCATTTATATTCATACTTGCATGCATTAGAGTTGTTAGAGTCTAGGTGGCTTGCTAGTAGTTGAACATAATGCCGCTTTACTTTGTAAAGTTGATTTTAATTACATTCATCAATTTCTTGTAAATGATTGACTGTAAAACTTAATGGGATCTAAGTCAAGGGAAAACCAAGTTGAGGCTATGCATAAACCCTAATTAAGGCTAGGTAGGAAGTCATAATTTGTTATTCGGCATTATAGGCTTGAACACTTAGGTCGTAACACTTATCGTTAATATAAATGGGGGTTTGAAAATCTTAACCGAGGAGGTTAGGTAGTGGATGTAGATCGGTTAGATCGAACCACTATAAATCTTGTGTCTCTTTTCCATATCTTCTACCTCCTTCACCATTGCATTGCATCTATAATTGTTGGTTGTGTGTGCATAGAGCATCATTATCCAAAGAAAGATTTTAAAAGGCGATAACCTTTCGGTACACCCAATTCACCTCCTCTTGGGTGTAATTTCACCACCTTCTCAGTTCGTTCCAACTGCTTGTACTTCTTCGAATAGAGCCTTTATGGGAAAGAACCTAATTTTTATCTCATGCCACCATCCTTTTGATAAGGTATCATCTTCTTTGTAAGACTTAAGGTCTTTCACCACGATCCCGCTCCTCAATGACATACATTCACATGAGCCCTTGGAATTTTGATTAGTTATGATGGAACCTTTCATTGATCTTCAAGTCTCCTTAATCTCAACGCGATCTGACTCATTTGAACCTTAAGATTACAAATTGTCGCATTGGTATCATTGATGGATTTCTTTGTGTTAGCCTTAAACTCAGCAACATCTCTCTAAAATTTGCTCTACTGAGCCACAAGATATTTCATCATATCCTCAAGTGAAGAGGAATTATCGGAGGGTGCAGTCAATAGTTGACCTCTGGGGACAAAGGTCTGGTAGTTTGATTTTGAGGCTTGTAGCTGAAGTACGGGTTGTTCCTCTCCGTTACGTGATTATAGGTATTTCCAAATAGAGCCCTAGGCGTTACCTTAAACTAATTATCAATTGCATTGGCTTGTTAATTTTCCTCAAAAAGAGTAGGACATTCATCAATTGCATAATTTATGGCTGTACATAAGCCACAAGCCTTGACTTGCACTCCACAGGTTAGGAGACGCCCCATCATGGAGGTCAGTTGGTCAATTTTTGGGTCAGTAGAATTTGAAATTGCTCTTGTAGTGAGACTTCAATACGCATGTATAATGGCACGCTTGTAGTAATAGTGTAATCAACTTGCGTTGAATACGGATATCGTCCTCAAAAAAATGTGTATGCACTCAATACGTACCTAGCTAAAATTACTCAATTGCTAAGGAAATACTTTTTAAATTGATTTTATAACTAAACTAAACTAATCTAATAAATTAATGTAAATTACTTTAACTCTTATATTAAGAATATCTTAGTTCACAACTTCACCTAGGTAATGAAACACTATGCTTTTCAACTCACTTTATCATCTTTATTAGGTGTGTGTGCAATGCCTAATTAGAATAAACATATTTCCTTTAAATCCACTTTAACCCATTGTCGTGACAGAAAAGATTCTAATGTGCAAACTAGAACTTCACCTATAAGTGTGAATAATGTAAGCTTAACATTGCTTTAATGTATCAAATTTGTAGATTCATAACCAATTAAGTTTACTATCCGTGTCTCCCTAATCAACAACTATTTCTTTATGTTGTATATTTTACGACTGTATTGTCCATATCCGGCTTAAAAGCTTCAATGGCCATGATAACTTCTAAAACGTAATAACAACAAACATGTGATCAAGATGTTCGTAGCATTACACTCAGAATCAATACAAATTCTAACCATTGTACTTTTTATCTTTCTAATATACTCATGTTTATAGCATAACATTCATACCATAGAATCCATTGATCCCTAATATTAATAAACTACTCACACTTCATTGAGAAAATATGCACATAGTGGTATTCATTGAAATTATAGATATAATGAAATAACTTTTTATTAAATCAATAAAAACAATACCCGAATCACCACACGTGAGTCTTCAATGCTTTCTCTCCACCAGTCTTCTTAATACTCAAAAATAAAGTAAACTTATGATAAACTATGTTAATGGTGGCTAATCTATGGTGATTGATGTGTTACCATGTTCTCCTAAGTATTTATACTCCCTAAAAACTTTTTAAAATAATTAGAAACCCTACTCAACAATTTAACACGAAATAGAACTCGACTTTTTATTTTCTTCTCTTCTCGACGCTGTCACTTAAGTCCTAGCGATGTGTGTACAATCCTACGATGCCGCCACTGCTCCAAGCATCTTGTATGCAAATTCTCTCTTTAGTGGTCCTGGCGCGCTGTCCCTATATCTCCCCGGTGCCGTCCTTTGAACTCTATGGCACCGCAACTGCGCCAACCATCCTTGGTCTATTTTCTTCACTTTCATGTTCTCTCATGCCGTGTTCCCACGCTGTGCCTTATTGTCCTACAACGCCACACTGCTTAGCCACGACGTTAAACCTCATTTGGTGTGTTTTAGTTCCGTTTCTTCTCAAATTCACTCTTTTCCTTCCTTTATGCCTTATGTACCTGAAAATGCATGAATACCATCAATTTTAACTCATTGAGGGATATATATATGAAATACACTATTAAAACAACCATATATACAAGTCTAAAGAATCAATTATCACATTCCAACATAGAAGAAACGACTATGGCTTTCTCAATTGCCATTTTGCGGGCAACTAGCAATCAACCGCTTATACCAATCCTAATATTCACCAAACGAATCTCCTGTTTTTATTTTAATGTTGCATATGTCCTTGATGACCTGAACAACTCTATGTTAAGGAAAATACTCTTTTAAAAACTCTATTTTCATCTCATTCTAGGAGTTAATGCAACCAGGCAGAAGATAGAAAAACCATTCCTTGGCTTTGCATTTTAGACAAAATGGAAAAGACCTTAGCTTTACCATGTCCTCATCCATTATAGAAGGTTTCATGGTCTTGCAGTTAGTCTGAAACTCCTTAAGAAAAGTAACGGGTTCCTAATTCTCGCAACCATGAAAGGAAGGTAGGAGATGGATAAATCCAGACCTCAACTCAAAAGCTCCGGCATTTTCAAGATAATTAATGCAAAAGGGTTGTTGTGCGAAAAGAGCTTGAAGGTCATGATTAGCATACCTCATAGTGCCTTGGCAATTTTCAGCTTGCGTCATGTCTATAGGATATTGGCCTTGTTGTTACCTAATTTGGGTCTCCCTATTTGACCTTTGGAATATTCTCGCGGGTTTAGGATCGAAAGGCAACAATGACGTAATCAATTTTGACCTAGTGAGTCTCAGAAGCACATAATTAGAAAAAAAGGAAACTAAACTTAACATAAAGGACTAAGTCTCTAGAAACGACACCAAAATTTGTTCACATGTCATTCATACCAAATATAACCCGTACTTAAGTTAGTAATCCATCTTGGTTATAGTAGTGGTAAATACGGGGTTGAATCCACATGACTAAAGTTTACTCCGAGTTAACTAAAAAGGGAAATTCAAGGCTTTTTCAAAAGAATGTTAGAAAATAGTTAATTAAAACTACTAGAAATCAATGTTTGCAAAAGTGAATTCAATGAGATAAAATACCTAGGTTTATGGTCCCACAAATCCAAATCAAGATTCAATAGCATGTCATGGTCTTTGATCTTTCCCTGAATATTATTAATTCAATTCCTCTTTGATTAGCTATAGGAAATCGACATCCACAAGAAAGCCCTGATTCCCATAATCTCGATAGCTAGGACTGTTGGGGTATGTGTCCTAGGCCAATTTTGTAAAAATGTTGTTTAACTATTATATGTTGATTTATATTACTTTTATAATAGTGTCCATGGATAATTAATGTATTATTCTAAACATTTTTAGTGAGTTATTATTATGAGAACAATAACAAATTAAGACTAGTATGAGTCTTAATTGATAGTCATATGATAATTATGCATATACGGATATGGATCAAGATCATGGATATCTATTAGGAATAGATGTTGGACTGACCCGCTATGAGAACGTTATATAGTAAATGTCATAAGTGCTTCTCACGATAGCTATATCATTTAGTCATTTGACTTGAGGTCACAAAAGACTTTAATATTAGGAGTACAATGATTTGTCAAAATTAAATGTCGTCTTTAATTGGATGATTATAAAAGTTGTGATTGATCATTGCCTGACTAATGTGTGGATGTTGTGTGATCAAGATAGAATTTGTCCATCTTTTTTAGAAAGAGATATCTATTGGGCCCCTCGATATGTTAGACTGATAAATGGTCATGTCTAGTGAATTGATTGGATTAATGTCATTTGACAATTTCAGTCTACTCAAAATCGAGACTATAGTAGATTGAACTATAAGGGTGACATTCCATGTCTTATATTCAATCAAAAGACATCGCGTGACAAAGGGATATGATATACGGTGTCTATTAGGTTGCATCGATTTATTGATCTTCATGCAACTTGGGTAGTCATAATGTCTTACTAGAGGTCGCTTATGATTTGTGTGTCAAAAAGGATTTTGATTCATTGCCAATGTTGTATGAAACTATTGGGTCGCAAACAAAGAACATATTTGCGCGATTTAATATTTGTTAGGTTAATGAATCTTATTTGATAAAATTTATTTTGAAGATTCTCATTAAGTGTCCTAGTTTGACTATGATTCAAAATTCTCCAACATTTTTAGTGTGACTAGAAATTTTGTCTCTTAGTAAATCCTATTTTGAATAGGACTCTAATTTGAATTATAGTATGAATTTAATTTTGATTTGAGTTTTAGATAAATTACAACTCTTGTTGGATTAGTAATTGTAGATTATCTATGACTCTATCCTTTTTAGAGTTGGACTTTATCTAAGACTCTATTTGAAGTATGACTAGGAGATGGAGTTCTTTTACAACTCGACCTACTGTAGTATAAATAATACATTAGGGTCACAGTTGTTGTAGAGATTTTCTAAGAGAGTTTTTGTGAGAATTTTTGTCCTAGAGTTTTTGGGGCTTGCACTCGAATTGTTATCGTCCTTTCGTATGTTGACCTCTGATAGAGGATGTTCGTCTCCAGCAACATCTTGAAGGACTCAATCAACACCAAACAAGGCAGACATATATTTTTTCTTGTTTATGGTATCTTTTTATCTCTTGGTATGTCAGTTTAATGGAATCAATATGATCTTGGTTCAGGGATATTCGAAAAGGTTTTGAAAAACTTTCGTTGTGCTTGATCCCCGAAATCCAATAGTGGTATCAGAGCAAGGGTTGGATTTCATTAGACATCAATGTATCATTTTCTTTTGTTAGCCCATGAAATTGATGCGCAAGGAATAAGATGATAAAATTAATATCGTGTTTGTGCACACTACTATCAGCCTTAGTGTTTGCTTGTTGTTTTGTTGTAATCTTGCCGGTCCCATTGGATGAGATCATTCATTCATGATGATTGCGCACGATCGTGATGTGTAGTAGTCATGGATCTGCAATTTTCATGCCATACATTCCATGCACTACGATCAAAATTGTGTTTTCATTGGTGATGTTAGCATGCTTATCCCATATTAATTTTATAATTGTGGGTCACTGTTTGTTTTGTCTATGAATCGTAAGTTCTCGCAATTAGCCTAGTATTAAGGGATCATAACATGTTGCATGATTGGAATCAAGTGACGTGTTCCTTGATATAAAGCTCCTTTTACCCATATGATTGTCTGGACATGTATATATTGAATATCTAAAATGGTTTTAGATGTGTCACGTTTCCTTGCTACACAAGTGGTATTAGATCATTGTGCACATGCACCTAGGCATCTAGCCTCCATGTGATTAATTAAATTTATACTATATTAAGTTGTGATGTCATAAATCCCTCTTATTTAAATATATCTATTGAAAAGATCAAACTGGCATTAAAGTGGGATCTAATAAATAAAGTTAAATTTTGAAGGCAGTTTGATTTAATAAATATTAATTTAATTAAAATGGTTTTACTTAAATTAATATTTGTGGATGAGAGATAGTAAATTTTATAAAGCTTTGAGATTCTCTACCAAAAGAGCTTTGCCTCATTGACCCTGCACTCTGAGTGATTAGCCTTACCACCCCTTTATTTAATCATGGTACATCGAAATTTTTCTATTGAAGTATAGTTGTTTAATTTCCTCATTTGTTTTTATGGTGCTTATGTACATGAAATTGTTTCCTATTTTATTTTATGATCTTTATTATATGCATGCATATTGGGTATATATGATATTTCATGATTAAATGATGCTAGAATTAATTATCATAAAATTCAAAAGGGTCATAAAACTTAAAAAAAATTCTCTCGATTAAAATTTTAAGTTAATGCCACCAAATTTTAAAACACTTGTCAAGGCCCCGATTACACCAATATGGGTCTGCCTCCGCATGATGTATTGTGTTATTTTAGTGAGGTAAGTCAGATAACGGTTACCTGGATATTTTAAATTGGTTTGACTTAGTAAAGCTATCAAAACGATTTTAGGTTTAGGGATAGATGAGACATAATATGTTGTGACATATGATGTCTAGGTCTCATAAAGAACCTAAGAGTTGTAATTGGTAAATGTTACCTACTTAAATAACTTGATTTTGAGTGTCATGCCCTAGCTGTCTCAAAATTAAGTGAAATATGGATCTTAAACCACTAAATTAATATTTATGAGGGTTATTGATTTAGTTGGAGTTTAATTACTCAATAATAAATTATTCAGCATAATTTTCTAGGTGTAGATTTAAGAATCCTTGTAACACTAATCCATAGTAACTGCGATCAATCCTTGAGAAGGATAAAATAATTTTTTAGAGTAAATTCCCTGATTTGATTGAGAAATTGATAATGTTATCAACCATAAAAATAAGGATGTATGTCTTAGATTAATGGTTCCTTTTAAACTATCATCTATTAGTACAAGAATTATATGTTATGTTAGCACAAACCAGACTTTAGGAAAGATTCAGGACCATAGAAGCTAATAACATGATAGTGACACTGAAGAAAATGTTCCTATAGTAAGTCACACGGGAAGAGTATAAGATTACTAATTCTTATATTCTTGTAAAATGATTAGGAACCAATTAATATGTCCTTATATTTGGAACACATAGGACTATATTGATTATCTTAAAAGGCTTGAATCTTTATGTGCTAAAAGTTGGCAGTAGATTTGATCTATAATTCATCAAAATGGTTTTGAACTTTATAATATGAATGATATAAAAAAATTTGTTTACAGTTTTGCATATGATGTTTAAAACTGTAAGACAAAATATTAAAAAAATGGCCCTAGATATGTATTTGATGGTTCGTAACAGAAAGGAACTTAATATAAATATGATAAAGGAAGACCTTTTGCCTATTTCTAAATAAAAGCTATAATGGAAAAAATTTGTTATTCATATAATGAAATTGTTCATTTTATAATGAATTACAAATCCTATCAGGAAGACATAATTTTGAATTGTTGCGAATATTTCAAAATGAGTATTAAAAAATCACTTTGCAAACTATTAACATAATTTGATGAAACAAAAAAGGATAATATTTGAGCTAAGAGTTTAAAGGAACATCTTTGAAATTGTGGGATTGTCTTGCTATCAACTCCACTAGGAACGTCATTTGAGAATTGATGTTTTAAAAGGAGAAATTAAACTGTGTAGGATATAATTCGATTTATGATGTGTCACACAAACCTTCCTATGATTTCCCATTGAGTCTATATTTTAGAAACATCAGCACTTCGCACCAAACCTTATCTTCTTTAAAGTGGTTGATAAAACAACATATACGATATGGAATAAAATACCTAGTTTGTATTTTCTTGATATTTGAGGCCGCGAGACTTGTGTATGTAAGATGCTAAGTCAGATAAAGTTTGATGCCTAAGTCATTTGTATCTAATTGTGGTTGAACATTATGATACAATTTTATACAATTGAGAACCAATTATTTGTTGCTAAAAAATGATGTCTTTCTAAATAAAGAGTTTATTTCAAAGAAACTATTAGGAATAAAATAAACCTTGAAATGTTCAAGAGCCATAAATGAGAACTGAAACATTTTAGGATGCTAAACAAAGTCTTGAACTAGTTGAGTATACACAAGTAACATATATCTCCTGAAAATTTAGAATTATAAGAAATTGGCCAGAGAAATCTGAAATTCTTTATTATTGATAGTTGTGATATGTTTTTGATGCTACATCAGAATGAATCACTACTTATCAAGAGACATGTCTCATCTAGATTGGATTAAAAAACTAAGTGTTATGAACTATAAATTTTAATTTATGTATGTTATCCAAGTTTGGAACTTGAATTATTCACCTGAAGCTGGTATGAACATTGGATATAAATGAGTTAAAGTGACATGAAAAACAAAAGATACATATTTAAAAGCACGGCTTATCAAAAACTCCAGTCTAAATCAAGATTTTTCACTTGTAGCTACGCTCAAGTTCTAGAATTCGGATTGTAGTCACTTCATAGTTTGACTATAAGATATGACAAATGAATATCGAAATAGCATTGCTCTATGCTCCTTAAAGATTTGTATGACACCACTTAAAGGTTTTGATTATCTTGAGAATTTTAGAAAGGTATATAAGCTTAAAGAATCCATTTGTCGATTATAGTGAGCTTATTAGAGTTGGGATCTTTGTTTTGATGAAATAATTAATGAATTAAATTCATTGAATCAAAGATAAACCTTGTGTATACAGAAAGTTTAGTGGTAGCGCAATTATCATTCGGAATCTGTATGTTAATGATATATTATTTATTAGAAATAATGTCCTAACCTTGTAGAATGTCAAACCTTGGTTAAGGAAAGTTTCTCAATGAAGTTCTTAGACAATAAGGCATATATCCTTGTGATATAGATCTATAGAGATAGATCTAATAAGCAAATTTTCTAAGTTAGAGTGCTTATATAGATAAATTATTGAAAAGGTTTCAGTGTGCAAGATTCTTAAAAGAATTCGTAATTATGTCTTATTGTTGGGTTTCGGGGATCAAGCGCATCAGAAGTTTTTGAAACCTTTTCGAATATCCTCGAATCAAGATCCTTTCGATTCCATTAAACTGATGTACTAAGAGAGAAAGATCATACCTTAACAAGAACAACTCCATGTTTGCCTTGTTTGGTGTTGATCGATTGCTTCAAGACGCTACCTGAAATGAACGTCCTCTATCAGAAATCCACATACGAACAGACGATCATGATCTGAAGTGCCAGCGCCAAAAAATTTAGGGCAAAAATTCCTACAAAAATTCTCTAGAAAAATCTTTACCATAATTGTCACCCTAATGTCTTATTTATAGTACAATAGGTCGAGTTGTAAAAGAACTGCATCTCCTACTCACATTCCAAATAAAGTCTTAGATAAAATCCAACTCTGAAAATGATAAAGTCATAGATAATGTACAATTACTAATCCAACAAGAGTAGTCATTTATCTAAAACTCAAATAAGAATTAAAGTCATACTATACTTCCAATTAGAGTCCTATTCAAAATAGGATTTACCAAGAGACAAAATTTTTAGTCATACTAAGAATGTAGGAGAGTATTGAATCCTAGTTAAACTAGGACGATAAATGAGAATCTTCAAAATGGATTTTATCAAATAAAATTCATCAACCTTGACAATATTAAATCGCGCAAATTCGTTCTTTGTGTACGACCTAATAGGTTCATACAACATCGACAGTGAACCAAAATCTTTTTCGGCACTCAAATCATAAGCGGCATCTAGCAAGACATTATGACTAGCCAAGTTGCATGAAGATCAATAAATCAATACAACCTAATAGACAATGTATGAATACAATGAATCTCTAAGTCGGATGATCGATCAGATTCATTTATTTCTTCTTCAATAGGATTTAGCCCTAAAAAATCTTCTGATTGTTCTGATTGAGATTCTGAGACAGTAGATTGATTTTCTAAATTAGCTATCATTGGAGATTTATCCTTTTTATCTGTTTTTCCTGAATCTAATTGTAATGTGTCTAACTTAGATGGTATAGTTTGTATTAATTCATCTGAGTATTTTGATTTTATATCAGACAGAGATCATAATGTATCTTTTATCATAAGTTTTTTTCAAAATGAGTTCATTACCTGTTTGTTTACTTGTAGATGCTTGATTCTTAGAATGTTTTAGATAGATAAACATTAATAAAGTTATTTTGTTTGAGAATATGATTTAAATCTTTTCGTGATATAGGTTTTTCTTCATCAAAACTTACTTTTAATGGAACTGCTTTAATATTTTATGTTATTTTGATAGGAGCTAATGGGGGATGAGTTTGAATATGTTTTTCTCCTTTAGATCCTTCCCATAAAGTGTTAATTTTATTTATTATTTTAGGATAAGATTGCGCCAAATAATCAAAAAATTGAATGTTCTGTTTTGTTGATTATATGTAAGCAAAATAATTTTATCAGATGGATGCTTGTTGAAATTTAGAACATAATATACAAAATATTAAGGTTAAAGGATGTTTAAGAAATCGTTCTTTTAAATATTTGTAATCCATTTCAAAAGTTTTTTTCTTTTTCTATTTGAACCAAATTAATTTGATAATCAGTGAAATCATTTATGGTAACATTATCTTCTGTAAGTGTAACTGGATATGCAACATGAGTTGAAATTCTAGAGGTTGATGCTCTAGTAGGTTGTGCTTCATATATAGATTCATTGTTCGTAGTTGGTATTGTTGAACAAGATTTTCTAGATTCAAAATTTATTTCTACTAACCCATCATCATGAGTTATTATAGTATGAATTTGATCATTTGTATTATCCGAAGGGTTTTCTTCTTTATTTTTTATCTTCTATTGGCCAAGTTTTAGGATATTAATATCTTTCCAACTTAATTGTTTCCTAGTGATAACTTTATTTTATATATTTGTTAAGAATAATGTAGATGTCCTTTTTGCAAATTAGTGTATGCAACTGCAGGAGTTATTGTGTGTATTAATTTATAGTAAATCCTATAAACAACAACAATATATGTGCATACTCCTTTCATTTTAAAGCCTTTAGTATAGAGACTTAATGTTGATGCTTCATGGGCAAATTGATCATAAAGACTTAATGTGAAGTTAGAAAAATAATTGAAGAAAATTGGACCTTCAGTCAAGCTTCCTTCAATTATTCCTAAAAGAGAATCAATGAATTCTATGTCTTTTATCCCTAACAGACGCTAAAACTGATGTGTTAAGTCCTAATGTTGTTAATGGTTTTATTGCTACTTGAATTAGTCCTATATGCAAATATTTATATTTTTCTTTATATAATCTAATTTTTCGGGAGAGATTAATAATATTTCTTGACCTTCTTCATCTATTGATTTGGTATATTTTTCAAGCTTAACTATAAAATCTTGATTTTTTAAAAAAGAACCTTAAGTGTAAATTTTTTGGATCTATTATAGGCATATCCCAATTTTGAAGAGATTGCTCTATATCATTATAAGAAGTTTCACTAATATTTCTTAAATCTATTTTTGATTGTATTTTCTTATATTTCAATTTATGGTCATGTAGGGTTTCATAAGAGGATGATGATTCAAACTTTGGAGTTGAAATTTTAAATGAAAGAGCACCTTTCATTTTCTTAGTTAATTCACTAATGTTTTGTTCCTAGGGTTTAAGTTGAAACTTGGTCCATGAATTACTGCTAGACTTACTCTCATCTTTTTGCTAGACTTACAACGCGACTAGGAAAGTCTAAGCTTAGTTCCATAAGAATGAATAAGAGAAGAATTAATTTAAAAACGAAAGAAAAACTTTAAAATCAAAATCACAAACTTAAAGTCTTGATTCAAAATCCTTTCCGAAATCCTCTTGACAAATATATATATATAATTATATATACTTACAATTAGGAGTGATTGAGGAATTGATGAATTACTTGATGAGGACGGAGTGATTTGGCTCTGATACCAAATTGGTGATGGGTGACGATGATGATGGCGAGAATGTATTGTACAAGGGTTTCTATGATAAAAACTAAAGGGATTAATGATTTCAAGAGAAAGACTAGAAGAAGAAGAAATATGAAGTTAAACTTTCAAATGAGGAGGTCCTCAGTCGATGATGATATTTATAACAAAAATGTACAATAGTTTACAAAAATGTGGGCCGACAAAAGTTAATGGCTCGCGAAAAAAGAAAAGACGCACTATCTTGTAAAAATAGTCTAACTGATAAAAGATAATTAAAAACAACTGATAGACTACTTTTCATAAAGATTATAATGAAAGATGCATCTACTTTAAGAAAATTAGATTCAGACCGTAAAACTTTATGAGCTGTATGAATTGATGACTTACTACATTGGATGGTTGTATCATGTGTTGGACATGCTGTATGATATGACAAATGAACATTATCTACTCGACTATATGATGTGATGTGATTCAATGAACCGGCATGTTCTTTATTTGGAGATGAATTGAATTATTGAGTTGAATAATTGAGTTTTAGGTGAGCTGAATTATTGAGCTGAATTAATTTTAGTCCTTGTAGAGGATATGAATCAAAAGGCAGGCTTATAGGCCTGGAGGCATGGGCCTGAAGGCAAGCGTAAGCCTAGAAGCATGGGTCTGAATGATTGATTTTGGCATGGGCTAGGTTGGTTAATTACGACATGGGCTTGAATGTTTAATGTTGGCATGGGCCTGATTTAGAGTTTAAAGAAATCAGGAGCTGAAGAACTAGCCCCATCTTCAGAGTTATTTATTGATGTTGCATATTGAATTTCTTCAACTCTCTTCATTCGTTCTTCCATTCATTTGAGATGCTGAAGGATTGTGGTAGCGAGGTTTGGAGATAATTGATTAGAGGAGGATAGGTGAATCAATTTTTAGGTCTTGTCCTTTTGGAGACTGGTTTCTTTTTAAATCTTAGGGGTTGATGGTTGTTTTAAAAACAGATCTGCTGGTGTTATGGGAATAAGTTTATCTTCGATGGGAGTAAATGAACCTTCTTCGATAGAATCGACAACAAATTTATGCCACCACTTAGCATGAATTTCTTGGATTAAATAATAGGAAGTTGTTTTGTCTGTATTCATCATCTTTGATGTATTATAATTCCACTTAAGGATCCACGGAATGGTGTATTTCTAAATAAATTGGAAAAATGAAAGTTTTTCCTTTTCATATAAAGCCTTGACTTTGGATGGTAGAATTTGTTCTATTGGGCCAAAATTTGTCCACCATTCATGGAGAAACCAAGCGGGTAGGGTAATTCGTAGTGATTTTTTGAATGTAATATATCATGAATGGCCTTCTGCTTGATATTTATAGAAAAGGATGACTCTCCATGCTTCTATATAATCATTGTAGCTGACATATAAAGTTGGATGAGTTGTCTGAATTGTCATTGATTGGTAAGTAAATGGTGATTGTTTGATAAGATGTTGTTGATCCCATTCTTCCATTATAAGAACCTTTTGAATCTTCATTTTTGAGTATGGTTTTTCATTAGTCCCTGGCTTCTTGAAATACTCAAAAATTACAGAATATGTTTGAGAAAGTAAAGCTTCATAAAACTTCATTAAGACTTGAGGTCGTTTTGGGATAAAGTGATAGGTGGGAGGCATAAGGGTTTTGACTTGATTTTCTAAAGATTGTTCTAAAAAGATGACTATATGGTGACTACTTCATTGATAGGTGGAACGGTCATCAATTTTATTGTATTGATTGAACGGATGAGAGAATTTATTAGAAAAATATGATTTTTGATAGGTAAAAAGGTTTTGCCTTTATCTGCCATAATCTGTATGGAATGATTTTGAGGAGTTAGGAGAAATTCTCGAGATAAGAAGTCTGGGAGAGAATTATTTTCTCCCTTAATATATTCAATATCAAAATAAAAAATAATTAAAAGAGCTTGCCATTTGGCAAATATTTGTTTTGAAACTATATTTTTTTATATCCTTTAAAAGTATTTTTTTGTAGATTTGCAATCAACTAGTATCAAGAACTTTTGATTCAAAATATTAAATTAAAATTTTTGAACACATAATACTATTGCTAATATTTCTTTTTTGATTGTTGCATAGTTTTTCTGGGTGTCATTCCATAATTTTGAGGTATAACGGAGTAAATGTTCATTTCTGTAAGGAGGTTTTTGTAATAAAATTCCACCATAACCTAAATCTAGAGGCCTCTATTTGGATAATTCTTGAATAGACAGGTTTAGCTAAATGAAGACATGGGAGAGATTTAACCTTGGACTTGATGAGTTGAATAGCTTTAGTATGATCTAATGTCCATTGAAATTTTACATTTTTTTTAGAAGATCTTGTAATACTTTTCTATCTTTAGCTACGTCTTTATAAAAATTTCTTAAATAATTAAGGCATCCTAAAAAGCTTTGTTGTTGGTTTTTATCTGAGAGTTGATCTATGAATTTTTCTAAAATTCAATAACTCAATTTATAGGAGTTATGGTTTGATTTTTAATCTTAAAACCGAAAAAATTTATTGAAGTTTGAAAAAGTTTTATTTTTCGTTGGGATAATACTAAACAATTAGTTATTATAATTTGTTGAAATGTATTTAGATGTTTCCAATGATGATCAAGAGATTTAGAAAAAATAAGTATATCATCAATATATACTAAATTATATTCATGATAAGGATGAAAATTTCATTCAACATCTTTTGAAATTCGGATGGAGCATTTTTTAGTCAGAATGGCATAACATTCCATTGATATTGGTCAAAAGGGGTATTAAACATAGTTTTATATATGTCTTCTTTCTTAATTTGTATTTGCAAAAAACCAGATTTAAGATCAAATTTGGAAAAAATAATTAAATTGGTTATTCGTTTTATTAAATCATTTTTGTTTGGTAATGAATATCTAATTGTTTTTAATAATTTATTTAATGGTTTATAATTTATTACTAATCTAGGTTATCCTCGTTCTAATTCTGCGGCATTTTTGACATAAAAAGCGGTACAACTCCAAGGAGATCTGGGGGGAGTAATCAACTTCTTTTGCAAAAGATCTTTTATATCTTAATCACATAGATTTAATAGTCTCTCACTCATTCGAGATGGATTTGCTTTTGTAGGTATGTGGTTTTCATGGAAATCATCAATATAAGGTAGAGATACTTGTTGCTTTCTTCGATCACAAAATGCAGATGGGATGTCTGAATAACATTTTTTAACTAAATGGTATTGAAAAATATTTATTTTTAATTGAAAAGAAGGAGTGTTAATTATTTGATCTGTCTTTAGATTTTTAATTTTTGATTTTAAGAATCCTATATGATTTTGTTTATATTCTATTTGGTTTATTATTTGATTTAGATATCTTTTCTTGGGTGGTGAAATTAAAGGAAAATCAATTTCTTTATTTTCTAACAAAGTTTTTATTCCTTCTTTACTGAAAGAAAATGGTTGAATTTTTTGTAAAAATGGGGTGCCTAATAGCATATCATGTTGTAAATCTTTTACAATAATGAATGAAGTGGGTATACAAACATTATTTCTACAAATATATGCCATAGAATTTTAAGTTTAATGATGGATTTATTTCCTTCTGTTGTAAAAATTCGACTATTAGTTTTTTCACAATATTGTAATGGGATTAAATCTTCTCTTATGCAGTTTAACTCTGCTCCATAGTCAATTAATGCATGACATGTATATTTAAAATCTTTTATTTTTAAAGTGATTGGGGTAAACCATCGTTGATGAGTATAATGTGTACGTGTTTCTATAAACACATTATTTTCATAGAATGAGAAATTCTCGGAATTAACGTTATCATCTTCTAATTTTGTCATTCTATCTTAAAGAGACTTTATTTTGGTTTTTAATTTATTTATTTCTTGTTGTAAAGAGTTAATTGTGGATTCAGTTGGTAAAACTCATTTTTTGTTTACTGCATTTAAAACATCTTGCATAGTATGATAATTACTATGAAAATCTATTTGTTTTTGAAAATCAATTTTAGACTTTGATCCTTGAGATGTTTTCCCTTCATTGCTTGCTTTTTTCAAGATTTATGTATAATATTTATATTTTCAAGTAGGATCTGCTATTTGTTCTCCTATTTCTAGAATTGATTCTTCATGTGCAGTTAATACATTTATTTCATTGTCTATTTCAGAGGTAGAAGTACAAGTATTTTGTATATTATCTAAACATTGACGGGTTTCAAAAGAACTAGTTTCTTGAATTTCATTAACTTTCTTCTTTTTCAAATGACATTTATTAGCCTAATGACCTAGTTTTCCACATTTAAAATATTTATTTGTTTTATTTTTATTAACGTTATTCTTATTATATTTCTTTTTGTATTTTCATCGTTTATTAGTCTTAAGTAAGATTCTTGGTTATCATAATTAGAAAATCGTTGAAGTCGTTTATGATTTCTGGAATTCCTAAAGTATGTTCTTACTTTGGCATCATGTCCAAATTGATAACAGAAATTGCCTAAATCTTTATTTTTTAATTTATTTTCTTTATTTAATTGCTTCTTAAGTTTTATATCATTACATATAGTTAATCCAGTCATTTGAATTATTTGAATCAAATCTCCATAAGTAAAATTATTGTAATTTATATTTTTGCCACCTTTTTGACGTAATAGTATTTTAACCTTTTCTGCAAAGGATGGTGGTAATCCAGCTATAAATCATTCTTTCCAAAATAATGCATCCGTTGTGGTTAATGTATATACTTTAGATAAGAAGGTGTCTTTATACCATTGAAAATTTGTTAATGTTCTACATCTTAAACTATGCAATTGTTCTCTAGTTTTTTCATCTACAATGGATAACATTCCTAAGAAATGTCATATAATGTTAGTGCTTAGACATAAAACACCATTTGGTTGTTCTTGTCCTTGCGCATTTAAAATTGAATTGTTATTATCGTCACATTGTACTGAATTTAAAATTTCTAATCTTTGTTCGGCAGATAATGCATAGTTCCACCAGCCATGTAATTGACCAGTAAAACCAATTGCTATTGCACCTGTTATATTGATTTCTGGATGATTTTTTATCCTTTATACCTTAGCATAAACTCACATACACATGAAAGAAAGGAAATTTCAAGTGAACGAGTCCCTATAAGACTTAGGATATCAAACTTTAAGGTTGATGGAACATTTTATTTTTTTCACAAGGTTTTTATTAGGAACCAAACTCCAAAAGTTGAAAATGATGAACCAAAGTAATATACAATTGATATTAATGAATACATTGGTTCAAATGTTGTGCTATACTATGTTGTTAGTTAGTGATGAAGTTTGAAGTACTATGTATTTTAAATTAGATTTGGTGTAAAATATCCTATAATGGTGAAGATACAAATAAAAATGAAAAGAAAAGCACAACTTACAACTCAGTTAGTAAGTATTATTCGTATTGGTTGAAAATATTGAATAGAATACAATGTATCTAATTCAATATATTTGAAACATTAAATATTCTTCTATTGTAATTAAGTAGAGCAAAATATATGTATTGAATAGGGGCAAAAATGGATATCATATTTGTAACTTGTATGAAATACAAGTTAAAAGTTATACTATGAGAGATAATCAAGAAATATGTGGATCTGTATTTAAATGCATATGTCTAATCAAGTTAAGGATAAATGTATCTATTTAAGTAATGAGATAAGTTGGTAAACAGAAAGTTATTAAGACGTGAGATGACGTAATCTCCGAAATTGGAAAAATAGGGGAAACCAAAAAATGTTATTAGGCCAATCTAAAAGATATTGGTAGTGAAAGTGAAAGAATGATGTTCTTAGTAAACTCATGAATAGAGAATGGTTCGACGAAGTTAGAAAAATTGTTAATTTTCTAACCAGTCAAAGGAAATGTTAAGCGAATGGGCTTACGAGTTGAAATTGGTAATTGCTTTATAATCCACAAATCTAAATGATATTGTGAATAGACATTTAGAGAATGAGTAAAAGTTGCACGATGTGTCCGGTTTCATTTTTCGATCAGATTGAAATTTGAGATCTCTTGTCATAGGATGACATACATAATTAGAGATCTATAGTCATAGGTTGACTTGTATAATTTCGGGTATCTGTTGAGAAACGCTAGAATGGTTATGGATCAAATAGACACATAACTCTACTTTAATATCTAATGTCATGCTCAAATATTATTTATATTACTATATAAATATTAGACTGATGATAGTCTAAGAATTAATCAGCCAATGATTCTAATTAGAAATGATTAGTGATGAGAAAACAAACTGGAATGTGTAAAGAGTTTAGTGGATAGGGAAAGAATTATCAACAGTTTGTGGAATAGTATTCAGTTAAAAATGTAAATGGTTTAATTGAAAAGCATGATAAGCTAGATCTTGCTAAATATTGATGCTTGAATGAGACTCAAGCATGAAATGAGAAGTGAAGAAAAGTAGGGTTATTGGATACTCCATAAAGACGATTATTTAACTCGTAAGAAATTCACAAAATGTCAGGATTGGTAGAGAAGTTGTTATGACTTTTCATTAAACCAAAGAGTTAAAAATGAAAAGTTGAAATGTTTATAATTTCTACCACTGAGTTTTTGATTACAATGAAAGTGATTGGGTCCACTTAACTGTTTCACCTTGGAAATGGTTTTTACTAATTCGGATTAAAAGAGTTGTATATGAAGGATCATGTTTTCATATATCTATTGGTTTAATAACCTGTACGTTTAACTTTCGAGGATGAAATATTTATTTATTTGAGAAGAATTGTGAAATCTATTAATTTCAAAAACTTGATTAGGCGATAAATTAAGTATTTTCGAATTGTATTTGGAGTTTAAATGTCGGAGGTGGGACCCACGCATTATGGACCAGAAGTCGTATGGTATATTTTATTTTTGTGTGTTGCGTGCTTAATGTGTGTATCATATGGTGTTTTGTCGTGAAGTTGGGGTGTGTTGAGGTGTATCCTTAGTTTCTCATACTTGGAGTTGCAAGTGCGTGTCTGAAGGGCACGAGTAAAAATAAATTATTAGTTGCTCGAAAACTAATTAACAGAGTGTTAATTCTCACGTGAAGATTTTGCTTTGGTTTGCGTGCAAGTCAGGATTAGTGGTACCGTAAAATGAGAATAAAAGGGGTGCAAGACCTTACCTCGAGATTATGTCGGTTGGTGGTGGTCGAGGTTTAGATTGGGTCTAAATTGGTATAAATTTGGTTTAGTATGGCAAGAGAATTGGCCCATAAGGGTATAGTATGTCATGGAAGAAGTTAAGATTTTTGGGGTTTTAGTGTAACCAAAATTAGTGTTATGAACGTTTTATGAAGATATACTATTTTGTCGAGAGTTTAGTTCGATTTGGTGAAAAATCGAATAAAAAAGAGTGCCAGAAGTTAAAGAATATCAAAAATAAGGATTTCGAGAATTAATAAATAAAAAAATTTAAGTTGCTGACAAGCAGTTGAGGGTTTATATATAAATATATATAAAAAATAACGTCTATCCTAAACCTCTTAGCTCAGTTTTTCGCTCTGTGATCTCCCTACGTCCGATTTTTACCCGATTTCTTTCTGCAAAATAGTAGAGCGTCATGAGATAGTCAATTTGATCTAAGTTTACGTAGTAGATGAGGTATTCGGCTCGGAATATGGTAAATTGTCGATTCGGGGCATTTTCTCTCAATTCAATTTGAATTCTCATGTTTTCTTCATTTCCTTTGCATTATTTTGATAGGAATTGGTGGGGATTGTTGAGAATTGATGTATTGGATTGATTCGGATCAATTTGGGATTAGTTCTACTGGCGTGGGTTAAGGATTTGATGATTTGAACTAATGCAGTTCCGTTGATAACTATCGAGGCATATGTCCTAGGTCAATCTATAAAGATTGTTTACCTTATAATTTTAGTTATAAAATAGAGGCTTTCATTTGCCATTTTATTGTAAGTGATTGTATGTTTACCTTATAAATACATCAATAAGTATTTGTTGAAATATCCTAAATGTCCCTAGTACGTCATTATACTGTGAACTATAAAGAATTAAGACTAGTGTAAATTTTGATTGATGGTGATGTGATTATCATGCGTATAGAGATACGAATCGAGATCACGAGTACTTGTTAGGGAACAAGGTACTGGAGTGACCTGCTATGAGAACACCACATGGATTAAGTCATAGGTGTTACTCATGATAAGTATATCATTTAGTCATTCGACTTGAGATTACCATAGACATCAATATTAGAAGCATGGTAGTTTGACACAATCAAACGTTTTCTTTAACCCGATGATTATAAAGATTATGATTGGTTAGGATGTGAATAATATGTGAAAGTGTGTAATCAAGATAGAATTTGTCCCTCTTGTATAGAGAAAAATATCAGTGGATCCTTCGATATGATAGACTGATAATGGCCAAGTCCATGTGAATTAACATGATCAATGTCACTTGAATGTTTTCAGTTTACCAAAAGATCAAGACTAGTACGATTGAACATTAATGGTGACTTTCCATGTCTTATGTTCAATCAAATGAAATTGCACCACAAAATGATATAATATATGTTATTCATTAGGTTATATCGATTTTGATATTGATGCTACTTGGGTAGTCATAATGCCTTGCTAGAGACCTGATTATAACTTGTGTACCAAAATTGTTTTGGTTCACTACCAACATCGCATGAACCTATTGGGTCGCGCACAAAGAATGGCTTTGCGCTATTTTGATTGGTCCGGAATAATGAATTTTATATGATAAAATTCATGACATAAAAGCTCTTACGATTTGTTATATGATAACTTATTATCAAGGGAGTTTATGTAATTTGCTTGAATTGCATAAATACAATAGTTGTATTATGAATAGGTTTTTTAAGAAAGCTTATCTACACATATTAATAGAGGTTGAAACCCTAAAACGGTAATAAGATTTCTCCTTTGCTATTTTTGAATTCTCTGGATTTAGGGAGTGAAAGAAAAACATTTTTTATCTCTCTTGGGGTTAGCACTCCAAATTGTGGTCACTATTTGTATGTGGATTTTTGATAGAGGACGCGCACTTGAATGTCATGGATATTGAACAATTAGACGATGAAATCACGGATTAAGGTATGGTTTACATTTTGTAGATATAATTTAATGGAACTTATTTTTGATCCTGTTGGGGTTTTTCAAAAATTGATTTAAATTTTCTATTGCGCATGAACCCCAAAACCTAACAATAACTATTTTAGAGATGTTTTATAGTTGATATTGTTTTACATTAGGTTTATGGATGAATTGATTATTGGTTCTAATCCAATTTGAGTCCACGGGCTTTGGAAATATTTTTATGTTGGTATCGAGTGGTTTTGTGGTGTTTGTTGTCGAGTTTGGAGGATTTAATTGCAAAAAATTGATTTGAAGAAGTTTTTCAGTTCAAAATAAATAAAGTTTGCCTTATTGATAGGCCATATTGGAAAATTCATAAATTCTCCGTCGGGGATCCCATTTGAGTGTTCTTGCAGTTTATGGAAAGTGGGACATGAGTACTACAAGTTTCTTTTAGGTCATCATGATAAAAAATGAGGTTTCAAGGTTAAAAAGCTACCCCAAGTTGGCCAGTTGAAAGCTAGTTGAAATAGTTATATAAATTAAACTTTGGAGTTGAATTTTTAAATGAAAGAGCACCTTTCAATCTATATGTTCAACAACTTCTATTATTCTCGACAATCTCTAGTTGATTTATAATTAAAAGAAAATCAATCCAAACGAATTAAATTTGAAGAAAATGTTGTTTATGAAAGGAATATAGATGGATTATCTGAATATCGAATAATATAAGTTGTTCAATATTTATTAGTTTATGCTAAGGTATGTAGGATACAAAATCATCTAGAAATCAATATAATAGGTGCAATAGCAATTGGTTTTACTGGTCAATTACATGGCTTGTGAAACTATGCATTACACATCGAACAATACAATGTGACGATAAAAACAATCCAATTTTAAATGCGCAAGGACAAGAACAAACAAATGGTATTTTATGTCTAAGCACTAACATTATAAGGCATTTCTTAGGAACGTTATCCATTGTAGATGAAAAAATTGGAGAACAATTGCAGAGTTTAAGATGTAGAACATTAATAGATTTTCGATGGTATAAAGACACCTTCTTATCTAAAGTATATACATTAACCACAACGGATGCATTATTTTGGAAAGAACGATTTATAGTTGGATTACGACCATCCTTTGCATAAAAGGTTAAAATACTATTACGTCAAAAAGGTGGCAGAAATATAAATTACAACAATTTTACTTCCGGAGATTTGATTCAAAAAATTCAAATGACTGGATTAACTATATGTAATGATATAAAACATAAGAAGCAATTAAATAAACAAAATAAATTAAAAAATAAAGATTTGGGCAATTTATGTTATCAATTTTGACATGATGCCAATGTAAGAACATAATCTAGGAATTCCAGAAATAAAAAACGACTTCAACGATTTTCTAATTATGATAACCAAGAATCTTACTATAAGACTAATAAATGACAAAATACAAAAAGAAATATAATAAGTATAACGTCAATAAAAATAAAACAAATAAATGTTTTACATGTGGAAAAGCAGGTCATTACACTAATAAATGTCATTTAAAAAATTATAAGAAGAAAGTTAGTGAAATTCAAGAAACTAGTTCTTCTGAAACCTATCAATGTTTAGATAATATACAAAATACTTGTACTTCTACCTCTGAAATAGACAATGAAATAAATGTATTAACTGCAAATGAAGAATTAATTCTAGAAATAGGAGAACAAATAACAGATCCTACTTCAAAATATAAATATGATACATAAATCATGAATGAAGCAAACAAGGAAGCGACAACATCTCAAGGATCAAAGTCTAAAATTGATTTTCAAAAGCAAATAGATTTACATAGTAATTATCGTACTATGCAAGATGTTTTAAATGCAGTCAACAAAAAACGAGTTTTACTAATGGAATCCACATTTAACTCTTTACAACAAGAAATAAATCAATTAAAAATCGAAATGAAGTATCTTAAAAATAGAATGAAAAAATTAGAATATGATAATGTCAATTTTGAGAATTTATCAGTCTACAAAAATAATGTGTTTATAGAAACACTTACACATTATACTTATCAACGATGGTTTAGCCCAATCACTTTAAAAAATTAAAGATTTTAAATATACATGTCATGCATTCATTGACTCTGGAGCAGACTTAAACTGCATAAGAGAAAGTTTAATCCCACTATAATATTGTGAAAAAACTAATAGTTGAATTTCTATAGCAGAAGGAATAAATCCATCATTAAACTTAAAATTACTATGACACATTTGTAGAAATAATGTTTATATACCTACATCATTCATTATTGTAAAAGATCTCCAACATTATAGGCTATTAGGCACTCCATTTTTACAAAAAATTCAACCATTTTCTGTCACTACATAAAGAATAAAAACTTTGTTAGAAAATAAAGAAATTGATTTTCCTTTAATTTCACCACACAAGAATAAATATCTAAATCAAATAATAAACCAAATAGAATATAAACAAAATCATATAGGATTCTTAAAATCAAAAATTAAAAATCTAAAGACATATCAAATAATTAACACTCCTTCTTTTCAATTAATAATAAATATTTTTCAAGACCATTTAGTTAAAAAATGTTGTTCAGATATCCCATCTGCATTTTGGGATCGAAGAAAGCATCAAGTATTTCTACCTTATATTGATGATTTCCATGAAAACCACATTCCTACAAAAGCAAATCCATCTCAAGTGAGTGAAAGACTATTAAATCTATATGATCAAAAAATAAAAGATCTTTTGTTAAAGAAGTTGATTACTCCATCCATATCTCCTTGGAGTTGTACCGCTTTTTATGTCGAAAATGCCGCAGAATTAGAACGAGGATCACCTAGATTAGTAATAAATTATAAACCATTAAATAAATAATTTAAAACAATTAGATATCCATTACCAAAGAAAAATGATTTAATAAAACGAATAACCAATTCAATTATTTTTCCAAATTTGATCTTAAATCTTGTTATTGGCAAATAGAGATTAAGAAAGAAGACATATATAAAACTGCGTTTAATACCCCTTTTGGTCAATATCAATAGAATGTTATGTCATTCGGACTACAAAATGCTCCATCTGAATTTCAAAAGATGATGAATGAAATTTTTCATCATTATCATGAATATATTTTAGTATATATTTATGATATACTTATTATTTCTAAATCTCTTGATCAGCATTAAAAACATCTAAATACATTTCAACAAATTATAATAACTAATGGTTTAGTATTATCCCAAAGAAATTAACTCACATATAAAAAGCAACCACAAAGATTTTTAGGATGCTTTAACTATTTAAGAGATTTTTATAAAGACACAGCTAAAGATAGAAAAGTAATACAAGATCTTCTAAAAATAGATGTAAAACTTCAATGGACTTTAGATCATACTAAAGCCATTCAACTCATCAAGTCCAAGGTTAATTATTTCCCATGTCTTCATTTAGCTAATCATGTTTATGGTGGCATTTTATTACAAAAACCTCCTCACGAAAATGAACAATTAGTCTTTTATACCTCAAAATTATGGAATGACACCCAGAAAAAACTATGCAACAAACAAAAAAAAATATTAGCAATAGTATTATGTGTTTAAAAATTTCAATCTTATATTTTGAATCAAAAGTTTTTGATACGAGTTGATTGCAAATCTGCAAAAGAAATAATTTTAAAGGATATATAAAATCTAGTTTCAAAAAAAATATTTGCCAAATGACAAGCTCTTTTAAGTATTTTTTATTTTGATGTTAAATATATTAAGGGAGAAAATAATTCTCTCCCAGACTTCTTATCTTGAGAATTTCTCCTAACTCCTCAAATTTATTCCATACAGATTATGGCAGATAAAGGCAAAACCCTTTTTACCTATCAAGAATCATCTTTTTCTAATAAATTATCTCTCATGTGTTCAATAAATACAATAAAATTGATGATCGTTCCACCTATCAACGAAGTAGTCACCATATAGTCATCCTTCTAGAACATTCTCTTTTAGAACAATCATTAAAAATCAAGTCAAAACCCTTATACCTCCCACCTATCACTTTATCCCAAAACGACCTCAAGTCTCAATGAAGTTCTATGAAGCTTTACTTTCTCGAACACATTCTTTAATTTGTAAGCATTTCAAGAAGCTTGGGACTGATGAAATAGCATACTAAAAATGAAGATTCAAAAGGTTCTTACAATGGAAGAATGGACTCAATAGAGTCTTATCAAACAATCACCATTAACTTACTAATCAATGACAATTCTGAAAACTCATCCTCCTTTATATGTCAACTACAATGATTATATAGAAGCATGGAGAGTCATCATTTTCTACAAAGATCCAGCAGAAGGTCATTCATGGTATATTACATACAAAAAATCACTATGAATTACCCTACTAGCTTGGTTCCTCCATGAATGGTGGCCAAAATTTGGCCCTATAGAACAAATTCTACTATCAAAAGTCGGGCTTTATATGAAAAAGAAAAACTTCCATTTTTCCAATTTAGTTAGAAATACACCATTCCGTGGATTCTTAAGTGGAATTATAATACCTTAAAGATCACCAATAGAGACAAAATAACTTTCCATTATTTAATCCAAGAAATCCATGTTAAGTGGTTGGATAAATTTGATGTCGATTATATCAAAGAAGGTTCATTTACTCCTATCGAAGATAAATCTATTTACATAACACCAGTAGATCTATTTTTAAAACAACCATTAAACCCTAAGAATTATAAAGAAACCAGTCTCCAAAAGGAAGAAAAACCCGAAAAACCGATTCAACCATCCTCTTCTAATCAATTATCTCTAGACCTCGCTACCACAATCCTTCAGCATCTTCAACGAAAAAAAAAACAAATGAAGAGAGTTGAAGAAATTAAATCTACAAGATCAAGAAATAAATTTGAAATGGAGCTAGTTCTTCGGCTCCTAATTTCATTGAACTCTAAATCAGACCCATGCCAACATTAAAAATTCAAGCCCATGCCGTAATCAACCAATCTATCCTATGCAAAAATCAATCATTCAGGCCAATGCCTCCAGCCCTACGCCTGCCTTCAAGCCCATGCTATAAATCATATTCAAGCTCATGCCTCCAAGCCCATCAGCCTGGCTTTTGATTCCTATCCTCTATAAGGACTAAAAATAATTCTGCTCAATAATTTAGCTTACCTCAACCTCAATTATTCAGCAAAATAATTCAATTCATCTAAAAAAGCATAATATGTCGATCACTGAATCACATCACATCATACAGTCGATCAAATAAGGATCATTTGTCAGTTCATACAGTTGTCCAACATATGATACAACCATCCAATGTAGCTAGTCATCAATTTCATTTGTCAGATCATACAGCTGTCCAACACATGATACAACCATCCAATTCAGCTAGTCATTAATTCATACAACTCATAAAATTTTACGGTATGAATCTACTTTTCTTAAAGTAGATGCGTCTTTCTTTATAATCTTTATGAAAAGCAATTTGTCTATCAAGAATGTACTTTATTAAAGTATATGTGTCATGTTGTGTTGTTACATTTTAAAGATCCTTCACGCCAAGGGTTAGTTGGACTTCAAGTTTTTTGATAAGGTCGTCTTTAATTATCTTTTGTCAGTAGGACTATCTTTATGAGATAGTGCGTCTTTTCTTTTGTCGTGAGCCATAACTTTTATCGACCCACATTTTTGTAAACTATTGTACGTTTTTGTTATAAATATCATCATTGACTGAGGACCTCCTCATTTAAAAGTTTAACTTCATATTTCTTCTTCTTCTAGTCTTTCTCTTTAAATCATTGATCCCTTTAATTTTCATAATAGAAACCCTTGTTCATTACATTCTCGCCATCATCATCATCACCGACCACCAATTCGATATCAGAGCCAAATCACTCCGTCCTTATCAAGTAATTCATCAATTCTTCAATCACTCCTAATTGTAACTATATATATTTATATATATAATTTGTCAGGAGGATTTAGAAAAGGATTTTGAATCAAGACTTTAAGTTTGTAATTTTGATTTGAAAGTTTTTCTTTCGTTTTTAAATTAATTCTTCTCTTGTTCAATTTTAGGGAATTAAGATTACACTTTCCTAGTCGCGTTGTAAGTCTAGCAGAAAGATGAGAGTAAATCTAGCAGTAAACCATTGAGCAAGTTTAAACTTAAACCCTATGAACCAAACATGAGAGAATTAATTAAAAAAATGAAAGATGCTCTTTCATTTAAAAATTCAACTCCAAAGTTTGAATCATCATACCCTTCTGAAACCCTACATGATGTTCTTTCATTTAAAAATTCAAATCCAAAGATTGAATTATCATCCTCTTCTGAAACCATACATGACCATAGATTGAAACCTGAGAAAATACAGTCAAAAATACATTTAAGAAATATTAGTGAAATTTCTTATATTAATATCTAACAAATTATATATATATATAAATATATATACTTACAATTGGGAGTGATTGAGGAATTGATGAATTACTCTGATACCAAATTGGTGGTAGGTGACGACGATGATGGAGAGAATGTGTTGAATAAGGGTTTCTATGATAAAAACTAAAAGGATCAACAATTTCAAGAAGAAGACTAGAAGAAGAAGAAATATGAAGCTAAGATGATATTTATAACAAAAATGTACAATATTTTACAAAAATGTGGGCCGATAAAAGTTATGGCTTACGACAAAAGAAAATGCGCACACTATCTTGTAAAGATAGTCCTATTGACAAAAGATAATTAAAGAAGACTTTATCAACAAACTATTGAAGTCCAACTAGCCCTTGGCGTTAAGGATCTTCAAAACGTAACAACACAACATGACACATCTACTTTAATAAGGTAGATTCTTGATAGCACACTATTTTTCATAAAGATTATAAAGAAAGACACTTCTACTTTAAGAAAAGTAGATTCAAACTGTAAAACTTTATGAGCTATATGAATTGATGACTTGGCTGCATTGGATGGATGTATCATGTGCTAGACAGTTGTATAATCTAACAAATGAAATTGATGACTAGCTACATTAGATGGTTGTATCATGTACTGGACGGATGTATGAACTGACAAATGATCCTTATCTGATCGACTGTATGATGTGATGTGATTCAATGAACCTACATATTCTGCTTTTGGAGATGAATTGAATTATTGAGCTGAATAATTGATGTCGAGGTGAGTTGAATTATTTTTAGTCCTTGCAGAGGATATGAATTAAAAGGTAGGATGATGGGCCTGGAGGCATGGGCCTAAATATGATTTATGGTATGGGCCCGAAAGCAGGTGTAAGCTTGGAGGAATGCGCCTGAATGATTGATTTTGGCTTGGGCCAAATTGGTTGATTACGACATGGGTTTGAATGTTTAATGTTCTCATGGGCCTGAATTAGAGTTCAAAGAAATCAGGAGCTGAAGAACTTGCCCCATCCTTAGAGTTATTTCTTGATGTTACAGATTGAATTTCTTCAACTATCTTCCTTTGTTCTTCCATTTGTTGAAGATGCTTTGAAGGGTTGTGGTAGCGAGGTCTAGAGACAATTGATTAGAGGAGGATGGTTGAATCGATTTTTTTGGTTTTTCTTCTTTTTGGAGACTGGCTTCTTTATAAGTACACCAAATCGGTGGTGGGTGACGACGATGATGGAGAGAATGTATTGAAAAAGAGTTTCTAGGATAAAAATTAAAGGGATTAATGATTACAAGAGAAGACTAGAAGAAGAAGAAATAAGAAGCTAAACTTTTGAATGAGGTAGTACTTAGTCGATGATGATATTTATAACAAAAATGTGGGCCGATAAAATTAATAGCTCACGATAAAAGAAAAACACACTATCTTATAAAGATAGTCCTATTGACAAAAGATAATTAAAGACGACCTTATCAACAAACTATTGAAGTCCAACTAGCCCTGGCGTGAATGATATTCAAAACATAACAACACGACATGACGCATCTACTTTAATAAAGTAGATTCTTGACTGACTGACTGCTTTTCATATAGATTATAAAGAAATACGCATTTACTTTAAGAAAAGTAGTTCATACCATAAAACTTTTATGAGCTGTATGAATTGATGACTGGCTACATTGGATGGTTGTATCATGTGTTGGATAGTTGCATGATCTGAGAAATGAAATTGATGATTGGCTGCATTGGATGGTTGTATCATGTACTAGACAGCTCTATGAACTGACAAATGATCTTTATCTGATCGACTGTATGATGTGATGTGATTCAGTGAACCAACATATTTTTCTTTTGGAGATGAGTTGAATTATTAAGTTGAATAATTTAGGTTGAGGTGAGCTAAATTATTGGGGTCAATGTGAGCTGAATTATTTTTAGTCCTTGTAATGGATAAGAATCAAAAAGCAGTCCGATGGACTTGGAGGCATGGGCCTGAATATGATTTATGGCATGGGCTCGGAGGCATGGGCCTGAATATGATGGGCCTAAAGAATTAGCCCCATCTTTAGAGTTATTTCTTAATGTTGCAGATTGAATTTCTTCAACTCTTTTCCTTCGTTCTTCCATTTTTTGAAGATGTTGAAGGGTTGTGGTAGCGAGGTCTAGAGATAATTGATTAAAGGAGGATGGTTGAATCAGTTTTTCTAGTTTTTCTTACTTTTGGAGACTGGCTTCTTTATAAGTACACCAAATTGGTGGAGGGTTACGACGATGATGGAGAGAATTTATTGAACAAGGGTTTCTATGATAAAAATTAAAGGGATCAATGATTTCAAGAGAAAGAGTAGAAGAAGAAGAAATATGAAGCTAAACTTTCGAATGAGGTGGTACTTAGTCGATGATGATATTTGTAACAAAAATGTACAATAGTTTACAAAAATGTGGGCCGATAAAAGTTATGGCTCACGACAAAAGAAAAGACACACTATCTTATAAAAATAGTCCTATTAACAAAAGATAATTAAAGATGACCTTATCAACAAACTAATGAAGTCCAATTAGCCCTTAGTGTGAATGATCTTCAAACATAACAACACAACAACGCATCTACTTTAATAAAGAAGATTCTTGATGCTTTTCATATAGATTATAAAGAAAGACGCATCTACTTTAAGAAAAGTAGTTCAGACCATAAAATTTTTATGAGCTGTATGAATTGATGACTGGCTGCATTAGATGGTTGTATCATGTGCTGGATAGCTGTATGATCTGAGAAATGAAATTGATGATTGGCTGCATTGGATGGTTGTATCATGTACTAGACAGTTGTATGAACTGACAAATGATCTTTATCTGATCGACTGTATGATGTGATGTGATTCAGTGAATCGGCATATTCTTCTTTTGGAGATGAGTTGAATTATTAAGCTGAATAATTAAGGTTGAGGTGAGTTGAATTATTAGGGTTAAGGTGAGTTGAATTATTTTTAGTCCTTATAGAGGATAAGAATCTAAAGGCAAGCTGATGGGCTTGGAGGCATGGGCTTGAATATGATTTATGACATGGGCCAGAATGCAAGCGTAAGCCTGGAGGCATGGGGCTGAATGATTGATTTTGGCTTGGGCTAGATTGGTTGATTACGACATAGGCTTGAATTTTTAATGTTGGCATGGGCCTGATTTAGAGTTCAAAGAAATCAAGAGCTGAAGAACTAGCCCCATCTTCGTAGTTATTTCTTGATATTGTAGATTGAATTTCTTCAACTCTCTTCATTCGTTCTTCCATTCGTTGAAGATGTTGAAGGATTATGGTAGCGAGGTCTGGAGATAATTGAGAGGGAGGAGGATGGTTGAATCGATTTTTCAGGTTTTTCTTCTTTTTGGAGACTGGCTTCTTTATAAGTCTTAGGGGTTTATGGTTATTTTAAAAATAGATCTGCTGGTGTTATTGGAATAGGTTTATCTTCGATAGGAGTAAATGAACCTTCTTTGATAGAATCAATATCAAATTTATCCCACCATCTAACATGAATTTATTAAATTAAATAATAGAAAGTTATTTTGCCCGTATTAGTGATCTTTAAGGTATTATAATTCCATTTAAGGGTCCACGAAATAATGTATTTCTGAAAAAATTGGAAAAATGAAAGTTTTTCTTTTTCATATAAAGCCTTGGACCCTTAAGTGGAATTATTATAAGCTGGTAGGCAAAATTTTGGCCACCATTCATGGAGGAACCAAGCTGGTAGGGTAATTCATAGTGAATTTTTGAATGTAATATACCGCGAATGGCATTCTGCTTGATCTTTATAGAAACAGATGACTCTCCATGCTTCTATATAATCATTGTAGCTGACATATAGAGGAGGATGAGTTGTCAGAATTATCATTGATTGAAAAGTGAATGGTGATTGTTTGATAAGACTCTATTGAGCCCATTCTTCAATTGTAAGAACCTTTTGAATCTTCATTTTTTAGTATGTTATTTCATCAATCCATGGCTTCTTGAAATGCTCAAAAATTACAGAATGTGTTTGAGAAAGTAAAGCTTCATAGAACTTCATCGAGACTTGAGGTCATTTTGGGATAAAGTGATAGGTGGGAGGCATAAGGGTTTTGACTTGATTTTCTATAGATTATTCTAAAAGAGAATGTTCTAGAAGGATGACTATATGGTGACTACTTCATTGATAGGTGGAACGGTCATTAGTTTTATTGTATTGATTGAACAAATGAGAGAATTTATTAGAAAAAAATGATTTTTTATAGGTAAGAAAGGTTTTGCTTTAATCTGCCATAATTTGTATGGAATGAATTTGAGGAGTTAGGAGAAATTCTCGAGATAAGAAGTCTGGGAGAGAATTATTTTCTCCCTTAATATATTTAATATCAAAATAAAAAATACTTAAAAGAGCTTGCTGTCTGGCAAATATTTGTTTTGAGACTAGATTTTTATATCATTTGAAGTATTTCTTTTGCAGATTGGCAATCAACTCGTATCAAAAACTTTTGATTTAAAATATCATATTGAAATTTTTGAACACATAATACTATTGCTAATATTTCTATTTTGATTGTCGCATAGTTTTTCTAGGTGGCATTCCATAATTTTGAGATATAACAGACTAATTGTTCATTTCCGTGAGGAGGCTTTTGTAATAAAATACCACCATAACCTAAATCAGAGGCATCTGTTTGGATAATTTTTTAGTGAACAGGATTAGCTAAATGAAGACATGGGAGAGACTTAACCTTAAACTTGATGAGTTGAATGGCTTTAGTATGATATAAAGTCCATTGAAATTTTACATCTTTTTTGAGAAGATCTTGTAATATTTTTCTATCTTTATCTGCTTCTTTATAAAAATTTGTTAAATAGTTAAGGCATCCTAAAAATCTTTTTAGTTGCTTTTTATCTGGGAGTTGATCTGGGAATTTTTCTCAAAATTCAATAACTCGATTTATTGGTGTTATGGTTTGATGTGTAATTTTAAAACTTAAAAAATTTATTGAAGTTTGAAAAAGTTTTATTTTTCGTTGGGATAATACTAAACAATTAGTTATTATAATTTGTTGAATGTATTTAGATGTTTCTAATGATGATGAAGAGATTGAAAAAATAAGTATATCATCAATATATACTAAAATATATTCATGATAAGGATGAAAAATCTCATTCATCATCTTTTGAAATTCAGATATAGCATTTTTAGTTCAAATGGCATAATATTCCATTGATATTGACCAAAAAAGGTATTAAACGCAATTTTATATATGTCTTCTTTCTTAATCTATATTTGCCAAAAACCATATTTAAGATCAATTTGAAAAAAATAATTGAATTGATTATTCGTTTTATTAAATCAGTTTTGTTTCTTAATGGATATCTAATTTTTTTAATACTTTATTTAATGGTTTATAATTTATTACTAATCTAGGTGATCCTCATTCTAATTCTGCGACATTTTCGACATAAAATGCGGTACAACTCCAAGGAGATATGAATGGATTAATCAATTTCTTTTGCAAAGATCTTTTATTTCTTGATCACGTAGATTTAATAGTCTCTCACGCATTTGAGATGGATTTGCTTTTTTGGAAATATGATTTTCATGGAAATCATCAATATAAGGTAGAGATACTTGATGCTTTCTTCGATTCGAAAAATGCAGATGAGATATCTGAACAACATTTTTTAACTAAATAGTCTTGAAAAATATTTATTTTTAATAGAAAAGAATGAGTGTTAATTATTTGATCTGTCTTTAGATTTTTAATTTCTAATTTTAAGAATACTACATGATTTTGTTTGTATTCTATTTGGTTTATTATTTGATTTAGATATCTATTCTTGGGCGATGAAATGAAAGGAAAATCAATTTCTTTATTTTCTAACAAAATTTTATTCCTTCTATTGTGACAGAAAATGGTTGAAAGTTATGGCTAACGACAAAAGAAAAGACGCACTATCTTGTAAATATAGTCCTACTAATAAAAGATTATTAGGAGCACAATGATTTGACAAAATTAAATGTCGTCTTTAATCAGATGATTATAAAAGTTGTGATTGGTCATTGTCTGACTAATGTGTGGATGTTGTGTGATCAAGATATAATTTGTCCCTCTCTTTTAGAGAGATATCTCTTGGACCCCTCGATATGTTAGACTAATACAGTGAAATACTGCCAAAATCGAATTGATAAGTTTGTTATCCACTTGTTTCCAATGCTTTGATCATTGATTTTAATTGTTTTGGTTATCGTTTCACTGATGTTGTTGTTGGTGGTTGATCTGATTCTAGGGCTAGGGATTTGTTATTAATTTCCTATTTTTTGGTGCTAAATGTCGAAGGACTCGTCTAGACGAAGCCACCACGATGTTGAAGAGGTATTTTTTTGCATTTTTTTCAATTTTTTCATCGTGGAAGAACCTTCATTGTTGTTTGCAACCCCGTCTTTGTGCGAGTAATAGATCCGAGACATGTACCAGACGTATTAGCGTTATAACTATGCAAGGCAGTAAGATGTATCGGTTTATGCAAACTATCACTCCTAGTTTTGTGAGGATTGGGATAGGCACTTAGGATTTGTTGAGCAACACAGTGAGAAAGCGGACTATCCATATCAAGCGTCATCCGACTATATGAAATGGTACCTCAGAGTCAGCCACCCTTTTGCAAAGAATCCTAAGCACGCAATGGGGGTTCATGACGAAGAAGAGAACTCTTTGATAATATTATTTAATTTGTTTTCTCTTTCTAAAGTTCATTGTTATTTGTCGTAGTTTACTTAATTGACATATATGCAACACCGCAACCGTCGGGCGCTTGATGTGGCATTGTAGTTCAGGTGCACTCTGAAGGTCAATCTTACTATTGATTATGCTTTTCAAATGGCAGATCAAGTCATTGCATTCTTGTCAAGTGTTGAGCATATATACCTGTGACGGCCCCAAATTCCGAGGCAAATCGGGCACCGCCACGTCGCCGGACACGTCACCAAGCCATGCTACGTCACCTGCACACTTGTCTATGATGGCCCGCGAACTATCCATCTTGTAGTCCGACTTAGTAAATTTCGTCATTTTAAAAGATTAATATTCTATCAGTTTTACAACTTAATTTGTTTATTTTAATTCTTTTCAAGTTATTCTTAATAGCGAAAGTCTTAATAACATGCATATAATTAATGTAAACAAGTTATGCATTAATTAGCAACCTATGGGGTGGAAACCCAGCAAAAGGATACCATGTATATCAGTTAAGGCGACAAAGAAATGTATAATAGGTGTCAATATACATGTATCAGGTGAAAAGTCTCCCAAAATGATCCCAAAAAAAGTATGTATATGTAAATACAAACACCTACGAGTAAGCTAGTGGAGGCGCTCCAGATCAAATATAGTCGCCAATTACCGCCTTCCCCGGCTCGTCGTAGGATCTGCAACTTGCCACCAACAAATAATGACAAGTTCCAGTGAGTAAATCCCAGAGAAGTTCAGTTAGTATTCACAAGAAATCCAAGAAAATGGCTACAATTCATGCATATAAAGTAAATGAACAGGAATGTAAAGCATGAATATAAGTCGTGAGAAAATCAAGAATATGGAACGCGATTATAGTGTATAGCTGTCGAGCCCTGGGAAGAAAATACTAAATCGAGAAGGCCCTGGAGGTGAGGAAATCCACACCCCCTCTTCACGGTCGAAATGAGGAACTCTGTTGGTCGGAAGGTAGACTTCCGCCCAACGCCTCAAATGAGAGGAAATATGTGACGGAGGTGAGCCTCACGTCAACTCGCACTCGAGATCATCGACTCGCTGAAAGAATCTCACGCGTAGTCTAAGGTATGACCAACACCATAGCAACAATTGGATCATCATCAACGAGAGAGCCGGAAAGGGGTCACACCGTCCCTTCGACCATACACAGACACACGCGGGCATAGAGCAAACATGCAAGCTGAACTGGCGAAAAGTAATGGGAAATAAATAATTTACGGTAAAATAAGTAAATTCTAAGCTGAATTTTTCGTGGGTTTACTTACCTCAAACAATCGCAGATATCTCTCCAAAATGTCCCTCTCACGCCTCGAGACACGCGCCCGATACCCGACTATAGTCTCCTAAGTTCCTGGTATCCAATTATACCACTTTTGTTATTTTAGAGTCACATTAAGAGAATTTATAATGTGTGACCAAAAATTTGAGATTTTGTTTCAAAAAGTTTAATTTCGGCACACTTTTCGAGTTATACCGGGTGCCGATGCCCCAAAAGTCCTCAAAAACTACATTTTTATATTTTTCCCATTTTATTATATTTTTCTTGATTTTTTTGGATTTTTTCATAATTTTCTTGCTATTTTTCCTATTTTCATATATTTATTTGATTTTAAAAATGTATTTTATTTAATATTTAAAAAAAAAATTAATTAATTAAAATTAATTTAGGGTGGTTGGGCCCGAACCGGGCCCGGTTCGGTTGGGCTCGGTTCGGCCCAACCAGGGCCACCCGGGTTCGGGGTCGGCTCGGCCCAACCCGGCTCTGGTCATTTGCCGGCCCTTTGTTGGGGCTCCTTCTTCTTCCTCTAAATCGTCACAGAGACGATTTCTTCTTCTTTTTTTTTTTTACACAACAACAACAACAACCCCACCAACAACCTAACAACAACAACAACAACGACAACCTCATCACCATTAAACTCTAAATTTCTCCACAAAAGTTAACAAAAATTGACACACTCACCTCGATTCGGAGATCTTCGCGAGCGTCGCCAAGTGGAGAGAGCGCGGCGAGGGATGTGCGACCGAGTTGAGAGAGTGATGGAGAACTTGGTGGTGAGGAGTTGAAAGTGGAGAAGTAAGTGAAAATGAATGGGGAAGAAGAAGAGTCGGGTAGAGAGAGAGTGGGTGAGGAGAGGTGATTTTTTTTTGTTTGATTTTGGAGATGAGAGAGAAAAAAGTGAGCGATGGGTTTAAGTATGGTGATTAGATAGGTGATGTGATGTTATGCGTGATGTGACAACTAAATCCCAAACTATCCCATACACCCGCGTTACGCGCACACCGCGACGTCGTACACTCTCGTCACTACACGCGCACAACGCAACCAAACGTAATTCTCAATTAGCGCGGCGCGAACTATTAAATAATAGTAAAATAAATAAACACTCGCCACACAAAAATAACAAATTTCACCTCGTTAGGCGTGCCCTAGACTTTTCTGCGACGTCCACTTGGGTTTGAGCTTAGGATCTTAATCGTAATTTGTCAGTTAATCGGGATTAATTAAAGCGGGACGTTACAATACCAAAGTACCACCGCGACTGACAGTCAAAAGTGAGGGAGAAACTACATCCACTGGGGATGTTCTTCATTATCGAAAGGAAAAATGACCACTTGGGGAGCGTTAGAGTTTGAACTACTTGAACTTTGTGTTGTGATGGAATTTGAAACTTTGGTGATAGAATTTTTCAAGATACTTCGGTCTCACTTTGGTGATGGAATTTGAAACTTTGTGAATTGAACTTGAATTGTCTTTGTTGTACTTGAATCGTGTTGTATGTATTGTTGTTGATGGTGAGGCCCCTCAATTATTTCTGCATTTTTCCCTTGTTTTGGTCTATTTCTCTGTCTGGCAGAGTTGTAGGTCTGATAGCAACAAAATCATTTTGAACTAACTTTGTCGAAATCTGTCACATAATTACGGGTAACTTCTGCCGTGACAGTTATCGAAGTGTCGGTTAACACTCACTGACATTAATGATTCATTTTGAACTGCTATATTCTGCTAAACTAAGTGGGGTATATGCAGTAAATTTGTGGGGTATAGTACAATTTATAGTTCGACATATCTGCAACCTTTGAATACTTAAGGCCCACTTTAGTCGAGTTGTATAGGGGTATTACGACTATATTGCTCTAAAAACAATTCCAACTAATTATGCTAAATCAAGTGAGGTATATGCAGTAAATAGGTGGGGTACAGTACAACTTACAGTTAGACATGTCCGTGACTATTAATAAGTTACGACGCACTTAAGGCGAGATGTACAAAGATATTGCGGCTATATTGATTCGTCAAAAGTTCCAACTAATTCTGCTAAAACAAGTAGGGTATATACAGCAAATAGGTGGGGTACTTTGCAATTTACAGTTGTTCATGTCCGTAACTATTAATAAGTTACGGCGCACTTAAGTCGAGGTTTACAGAGATATTGCAGCTATATTGATCCGACAAAAGTTTCAACTTATGTTGTTTAATCTAGTGGAGTATATGCCGTAAATAGGTGGGGTACAGTACAATTTGCAGTTTGACATGTCTGTAACTATTAATAAGTTACGACGCACTTAAGTCAAGGTGTACAGAGATATTGCGGCTATATTCATCGACAAAAGTTCCAACTTATTATGCTTAATCTAGTAGGGTATATGTAGTAAATATGTGGGGTTGATGAGGTATAACGAAGCAATATGTCTGAGACAGAAACGTCGCTCTCCGTCAACTTTCTCTGAGAGAGAATTGTTGCTCTCGACTTTACAGAGCCGACAATTTTAACAGTTCAAGTTAGCAAACATTACAGGACATCAAACATATATCCATAGTAAAAAAAGAGATGAGCGAAAGAGATCAATAGTGACCAATTACGATTTCACAAATAAAAAAGATATCAATATTGAGACATCAAACATATACCATTTTTTGGGGATTCATTGTCACCATCAAAGAGTTAAATTAAACAAAAAAAAGTCCATGTTACATAATTTAAATAAAGTAAGCCAATCTCCATCCATGAATCTCCAAAAAATGGTACCAATGTAGAACCACAAAATGACAACGTTTTCATGTTTGCTATACCCATATACATCCCAAAAAAAAAAAGTTATATTGCAATATAACAAAATGACAACAAAAATAGGTTCATCCTAATCAATTTGAACTATGGACGACTTGACCTCTCAATTTGTGCTTTGTGACTCAGTGAATACCTCCCATTGTCGTAAAGTTGGTGGTAGAAGACCTTCATCTCTCATGATAAACTGAAAAATGGTAACAAAATTGGTAAGTGATATTAAACATTGTTAAACATCATAAAGAATGAAACAAAATTTGCATTATGGGAAGTCACTTACTCTAACAAAATGATTCTAATGCACTAAGCATAACCAGAGTAGTCTTCTCTCATATATAGATGGGGCTAAATGTATGCTAGGGAGCCAAAGACTGGACCCTTCCTTGGCCAACACCGTAAAAGCTAGCTTATAACAGTTTGCCACAATTAACCCCATCTCTGGTAATGACAACCAATAATCTCTTTCAGGAGGGTTATTGTAGAAATTAATGGCATCTCTAACTCTACCATACTCATCATTCTAAAACACAATCATGTACATGGCCTCGTTCCTAACCAACTCTTCAAATAATTCCAACCGCACATGTCTCCATCCTTCATCACCTCCATAGCCTACAACCTCGGCTATCACCCGAAACCTACAATTTCCATCAGGCCGCACATCGACAGTGTTCATCCGGTAAGTGCACCATAATGGTGGTATCTCATCAATGTAGCCCTCACCAACCTGAGTTCGAGTCCTAGGTCGTCTGGGCCCAATCCATTAGGTTAATTTTCCCTTTCCACGACCCCTTCCTCATGCAGGTTTTGAAAATAAAGGTCTCTCATTTGATTGACTTGCCTGAGTTGGCTGACTTGTCTAAGTTGGATGACTTGCCTGAGTTGATTGAGTTGCTTAAGTCGGGTGAGTTACTGGACTTGGGTAAATTGGTTGACTTGGCTCACTTGCATGGCTTGTTGTAGAAGCAAGCACCACAGATTCTTGAGTTGTTTTGGCCTCTGCGAACTTAAAAGCAGGAGTTCTCTTGGTTGACTTATCAACTACGAGATTCTTGCCCTTTGACTTCTTCGTTTTCAAGTTCTTTTTTTTTCTTGGTCCGACCCTTAGTTGTAATTTCCTCTTGTGGTACAGAAATGATAATCGATGAAGGGCAAGTATCTCCCTTAACTTTTGCACAATCTTCATCTGCATGTCATGACCGTTGCTCTTGTACTTAGCCTGTACACCATCATTTCAACTTGGTACAGATAGTTCCATCTGTGGGGATTCAATGGGGATCATGTTCAGTTTCTCTCAATGCGGGTAGATTTCGTCAAGACTGATAGGGCTATTATCAAGCATATGCAAAGAAATCTCATGCGCACATGGCAAGCCATGAGTGGCCCGCAACATACATCCACAAAGGGAAGAATCATGGCCAATCCCACCCTCACTAACTAATCTTGACTCCCTATTGATTACATCCAATACATGTGCGGCAACAAAGCCCGTGATGTTACTATACATGTGGTTGAAACTCGTGTGCCACTAGATGCAAGGATCGATTGAATGACGCCTCAAAGTTATTCTGCTGGTGCGTTACAACATTATGTATTGAGTTGAAAATATCCGCAAAATGTCCTTGTGATGTCCCTAGCTCTCTCTTAAGTATATTATGAGCACCCTCAACACGATTAGTAGTCGTATTCCCAAAGTGTAGTACCTTGTTTGTCCAAGCATAAACGAACTTCTTCTTTTGACACAACCACGTGTCCACAACATAATGATACAACCCCGGGATTCCACCATAATTGTCCTCTAGTTTCTTCACCCGACCATTATAACATGGCTTCAGTTTGAGATTGCACCAAGTTTATCCACATCTCATACCAAAGGTCATAGTCCTCTTGGTTAGAGAATAGATCCCTTGTCTTGCAACAATATTCTTGTTCACGTGCCATGAACAAAGTAAGTGGGTAGCGGTCCTCCACTTTCGCAACCAAACCCAAGTCCCTATCTGTCAAAATAACCCTCGAAAGTTGCCACCTATCCATTAATGACTTCAACTGCCTAAGCGTTCATGCATAGTCAGACGTAGTCTCCTTACCTAGAAAAGCATGAGCTATTAAGAAGGTCTTGCGTGTGGATGTGACCCCAACGATCTAAAGGAGCGGGTACTTGTACCGATTTGCCTTGTAAGTGCAATCCATGATCAATACATGAGGAAAACTACAGATGAGCTGCACTAAATTGGGGTGGGCAAAGAAATAATGTCTCACGCTATACGTGTCGGCCCAATAAGCATGCTACTCAATGTAATTGAGCTCGTCCAACTGCTAGAGTAAAAGTTGCATCTTGCTCTTGCCGTCAGTTTCAATCTTTCTCAACTTAGACCTTTCATTGTAAATTGCCTTTTATAACAATCACATTGTCCTTATTTTGTCTCTTGATGTGACTTAAAATGTCCTTTGGTCGGGCACTTGTCTTGCTCAAGTCTCGTACAATGTATTTCTCAAGTACACTGAGCCTCCCAGCCACAAGCCTCCCGACTACAGAGTGTCCAACCAATGAATTACTAAAGTGATGATTATGTACCCCACACACAACTCGAACGTGACACAACGCATCGAGCTCATGCTTCACATTGATCTTAAACCCGCATCCACACTTCTTTGATTCGGTCAATTTTTTATGTCTTCACTGTCTTTATCCTCTATTTCTTTCGATACTCGCTTTCCCTTTGCAAGTTTCACTTCAAACATCCCATACCTCTCACAACTTATTGTCAACCTCCCTCGCCTGCCTTGATCGGCGCCACCAGAATTAGACTTTAAGATTATCACTACAAAACCACATTGTTTGGCAGTCTCTTGGGCCCAACTGATTACACCTCTCTAATCTTAAAATGCGATGTGAAGTTCGGGAAGGCCTCGGTAGATGTACCTGCAATGTCACACCCAGTAACTTACAGGAGCCAAACACAAATAATATTAAGTTAAGAAACAACGACAGAAACAAAAATTAGACGAAAAATAGGTTGTGGTGGAGGAACATATCCGAGACTCCAACGTGGGTTTTAAAGAAACACAACCGCAAATTCCTTATGACTTACGACTCGAATGCTCCATAAAGGTAGGTGAAAGTGACGGTTTGCATAAATCGACACATCTTACTGCCTTGCGGAGTTATAAGGCCAAGAAAGTCTGGTACATGTCTCGGCTCTATTACTCCGCACAACACGGGGTTGCAACCAACAATGGAGGTTCTTCCTCAATGAAAAAAATCGAATAAAAATGCAAAAATAATACCTCTTCAACATCGGGGTGGCTTCATTTTGATGAGTCCTTCGACATTTCGCACCAAAAAACAAGAAATCAACAACAAATCCCTAGCCCTAGAATTAGATCAACCACCAACAACAACATCAGTGAAATGATGACCAAAAAAATCGAAATAAACCACCAAAGCATTAGAAACAAGTGGATAACAAACTTACCAATTCGATTTTGACAGTATTTCATTGGCCAAAGACGATGGAGTCGTGTTTGGGTAGAGCGGGAATGGGGGTTTCGAAATGGGTGGAGCAGTGAAGGAGGAGATGGGGTGGGGTTTGCTCACACAAAAACCCTTTTTTATATCAAGGGCACATTGGACATTTCCTTAGAAGGCAAAATTAGAAAAAAAAAATTAACGGGGTCCGTTTAGTCGTTCCCTATAAATTTCACATCCCATCTATTCTTCTTGCAATCCACTTAATTTTTTCCTTTCCCCCTTCAAAGAATCAGAAGAAAAAAAAACACAATACAGTTCCACATGCTTCCTTCGTTTGTTTTTTGTTTACCTTTACTAAAAATATGGTGTTGTTTTGAATTTAGCACTTTAATGGGAGGTCCAAATGTTTACCTTTACTGATGTAATTTTTAGTATTGGGCATATAATACAGTAATAATATTATCCATAGATATCAATGTGGACACTAAGTTAAGGATGTAAAATAATTTAATAAACCTGTTATGCTATAGTTTCATTAACACATGCGCAATGTGGAGGAAAACGACTAGTGTGTATAAATATATATATATATCAAATATATAAAAGAGCGAATGTTAGATTTTTGAGTCGTAAGCAAATTGACTATTTTGTCCTTTTTATTATTTCTTTCGCTCCCAATTTTGGTTCCCAGTTCATAATTTCATTCTGAGTTCTTGTTTTCAATTCAAAATTCCTCTCCAACTCTAACTCCTAGATTTCTCTTCCACAACTCAACTCGAGTTTTCGATTAAACTCAATTTTTTTCCATGATCCTTATTCTCTTCAACTCCTATTCTCTGCGTTGTTTGATCGAGATTACGATAAGCTCCAGGTCGCTGAGGAGAATGAGTGGAGATTCCAACAACACTTCTACTTTAGGTGACATTAGGTTTTTTTTTCTTAGTTTTTTTGGGCTCCTCTGCAATTTTGGTCTCTCACATTGTTGAATCTCTAGAACACAAACAAAATACTCGATTTTCTTTTTTTCTTAAAAAAAATCCGTGGCTCTTTTTATTCTCACTCTATTATCTTTTTTTTTTAATTATGGAACATCTCTTTTAGTCTTTGTTTTATGGGATCATCAAAAACCATACGTACCTTTTAGTCTAGGTATAGGCAATGTTTCCAGTTTCTTAGTTTATATCAATCTGGAGAACAAAAAAAAAGATTAGGTCAATCTATGGAGCATTACGCTTTTGTTTTTTAGTTTTTGCAACACTTACCTATTAGGATTATCCAAACCACCAAATTTGATATCAATGCTACAACCAGTCTTTTGAAAAAAAAAAATGTATTCATAAGTGATTTGCTTGACCACCAATTGTTTGAATAAATGACAAGCCGAAAGAGCAAATGAACTTTAACTCAATTTTTGCTCCATTCAGACAAATAATTAACTCGAACTACCATCTACCCATTTCATTAAACCTCAAAAATAGACAGTGGCGAGAACCCTTTACAAAAATCACTCATACGGTGAAGATTGGCAACTTCCCACGAACACTCAACCGTAGAAAATAGTAAAAGTCTAGCGATCAATAAAGTCTTCAATGGATCATCAGTAGTGCTTGTGTTCTTAACATTTTCTTCAATTTAAACAAGAGATTAAATAATAAGCTTTGTTAATATTATAGATCAATTGCGGCATCTTTTTATTTAAATCTAGAAACATTTAATAGAAAACCAAGTCTATAGATCAATAAAGAAGAAGAAAATAATAAAATGGCAAAACCGCTTGCAGAATTAAGCATGCTAATTAAGTGGATCTGTTATGATAAAAAAAAGTGGCTCTGCTTATAGTCTCAACTGCGTTTTATTTTAGGTACCATCATTGACATTGTGTATTACATTACAAAGTAATACAAGCTCAAGGCAATGAGAGGACTTTTAGGTTTTGTAGTTAATGGACTTCATAGCCCAATAACGACTAGATAATTCTCATGTAACAAGTGTGGCAACATATATAGGTAGCAATGGGCTTAGAAAGATTATGGACTTCTTCTGTGACAATATATAATGGATCCCATCAGTATACGTTGTACTATTAAGTATGAACTATAGATTTCTCTTAAGTTATAGTAACATTCTTTTAAGATAAGAATTTGAACAATTAGTTAATGCATGGGCCTTCATCACTATCGAGTAAAAACATACTCTACAGTAAGAGACTTTCACTCACAACAACAGCAACGCGGACTATGTTAACTTTGTACGTACATTTTGTTTTTCATCTATATTAGAGTCTATACCCTTAATTTATTTGTATTCAAGTATGTATTATACACTTGAAACGTTAACTAATTCAAATTACTAATCTTTAAAATGTTTTCCTCATTAGTTTCATTGCATTAATTCTCGTTTTAATAACCAACTGTGGCCTATTTACATTCGCTAGACTTGAGCTGGAATGGCATAAGCACATGCATAATTATAAATTCTAGGTTCTATTAAGAGTATATCAATGCTAATTATAGGTTATGTGTTTTCACTTTTCTTGATCATGTGCGCTTTCATATACACATAATAGGCAGTTTCTGCTTATGTATATGATCTATCTAGATTTTGCAATAGATTTAAGTGTTTAGAGGCATAGATCATGTATTATTCATGGGAACTATTCGTTGTCAATTAAGTGTAACCATTTTATCTTGCATTAGCGAGTTACCAATTGCTTGAATAATTGTCAAGCCAATCTAGATTTTGGTTACAACTATCCAACTTAAAAGTGTTGAATAAAAATGACCACCAAGTGTTTGAATTATAAGTGTTGTTGTTGTTGTTCGTATTCTATTAGAGGTTATTTTTAAAGTTATATATCAATCTATCCATCATTGATGAGATGCCTTAGTATGATATATTTATACTAAATCTTATATTTATATTTATACTAAATTTGCATTGTTTTAATTAACATTATTTATTTCTTTAAAGAAACTCCTGCGAGCTAAGCGAGCGGGCTTAATCGTGCATAGCACGATCATGAAACTAGTATATATATATATATATATCTACCTATATGTTAAAATCATGAATAAAGAGTTTTTCCTTCATTACTTAAAAATTCGATTTTACCCCTTTAAATATAGTTGCATGCGTTGATGATACAGCTGTAACAAAAGAGACGGTATTGATAGGTTCAAATTGCGTTAGTCCATGTCAACTGTGTATATCAACCTCCGTAATCAGATAAAATCTCTATTAATTAGTTCGAAATCTTAGGATATAGTATAACAGAGAGATATTTTCACATTAATCAAATACATTAATAGAGAGTTTTTCGAGTTTTTACCCAACTTCGAACCTCTTTTGTATACTCCCCCTTACTCACGTCTCTTTGTCTCATGCTTATACCTTGATTTATCTTCTATACAAAATCTTTTTTCTTTTTAGAATGCACACCAATTGTTTGATATATACAAGTCCTTAACGAAGTTGTGTATTACAAATCATTCATGTCCACGAGGGGAATATATAAGCAAGTTACTTCATAAAGGAGTACTCTTCACATATTTTGAGAATTTACTTAGTTGTATAGAGATCAATTTAAAATTATTGGGTTTCTTTCAACTTCGTTTCATATCTCTGTTTTATAAGCAAAAATGTTTTTCTTTGTAGGATTTAAAAAAGAAGAAGAATAGGGCTCTATGTCTGGCGTTGAAGCACCGGGTCGATGCCTCAGCGCCCAGAACAAATAGGTATGAATTTTAGGTGTTATTTGGTCTATTTTTTCCATATTTGGTACATATTCGCACTAAAACTCACCTCTTTATGGATAGACACAAAATCTCTTGATTTACTATAAATCAAGAGATCTAGTACATACTAAAAAAAATTGAGACATATTGAGAAACATTGAAATACAAAAAGTTTTTTGAATCAAAGTGTGTTCTTGAGTCAAAGCATCATTCTCTCAAAAGTTTTTCAAAGAGTGTTCTTGGTTGGAGATGTGTTACACACACATAATCCAACAACTATTAGAGATTTGATTATATCATGAAGGCAAGTTTCAATTAATCCCATTGTGTATTCGTTGTTTCGATTGGTAGGGAGAAATTTTGTCTAAAAGAGAGTGATTACGCGCCTCAAGTTTTTGTTTGGTTCTTCAATTCTCATCTTGCATTCTTAGTCCGAAGATTTTTTTCCAACATTCATTTCTCTACTTTTGATGTCCAGATAGTTTGTATTATGATTTCACATAATTGTTTGCTCTATGAATCAAATTCAACAATCAAATAGATCAATATCTACATGGTAGAATCATTTCCTTCAATTCTGATGTTTAATGCAGTTACTTTTTCTTTTTTAAATTAAGGAATGCATTAATTTGTGTACTCCTATATATAGATAATTATTGTTTCAATTATATATCTCCACCTTTGAAATTAAGTAATTAACAGAATAATGTCATTATAATAATGGAGTCTTTGTTCAATTTTTTAAAAAAAATATTAGAGCTATATATGCAGAAATCATAAAATACTTGGTGTGGGGAGATTGTAATAAGTTTTTTAGATGTTTGCATTCTAATCTACCACATTGGTTTGTGATGTTCCAAAGCCCTATAAGTTTATCCAATTCAATGTTTGGCTTCTAGTAATGCTTGAATTAATTCAATAGTGATTCAAACAATAGCTAACTAAAAAGCTATTAAATTGATATATTCCAATTCAAGTCTAGCCGGATTAGTGATTTTCCAGTCCAGACAATTTAAGGGATAAAAAAATTGATCAAATTAGTGATAATTACTACGGATCGGACTGGATCCGCGGATTAGTACAATCCGTGTGCACCCCTAATTAATCAATTAATACATTTATTTATATATATCGATATTATATATGTCTTTGTATTTATTTATTATTTGTTCATTTATATAATATCATTTATGATTAATTTATGATTGAATCCAGCAAATTCACGAATAATTCTCGCGAGCGTAGCGAGCGGGTTTGTTAGTGCATAGCACCTTAGAGAACTAGTTTAATCCGTACTAATTATCACTAATTAGATCAATTTTTTTATATAAAGGAAATTTTTCTGTGAGAAGCTCTCACAGCGCAACATGTAGAATATGAGAAGCTCTTACAACGTGACATGTGACATTATGATGTCATAATTAGGATTTTATAAGAAAAAATAAAAAATACAAGTCATTGATCTTTCTCGCACTTAAGTGAGGGATACGATGGTAAAAGCACACAAAATAGAATCTGATAATAATAATATTTTTTAAACTTTTTTTTTTTTTGGGAAATTCTAATGTATTACAAATACCTTAATTGCCGGATATTATTGAAAAAAATAGCCGAATCCGTAATATGATCAAATACTAAACAAAATATAAATATTTGAGAAACTACTTTTTGGCTGTCCATCAACAAATTAAGTTTATATATATTTAGGAAGTCATCATAGTTATTTTCCTACTTTTTGATTTTTTTTTGTCATATATACGCTAGGCAAAAGAAAAAAAAACCTTTTAATTAAGAATTTTTTGAAACTTTTTTTATTTTTATTCAACTGTGTTTTTCAATTAATTAGAACAATGCATTTTTTATATTTTTTTGCAACTAGTTTTTTCATTTAGTTAGAGCCAAACAATTAGAACAATGAAAAGTTTTATTTATATTTTTTTCCAACTATGTTTTTTTCATTGTAGTTAGAGCCCAAACATGTGATATATTACAAGCTCTCAAGAGCAATCTTGATCATATAAGTGACATCTTTGTCTTAATTAACAAGCTCGCAAAGATTAATTACAAACATTTTTAGGTTCAATGGACATGCATATCTAACTGATTGAACGTAAAAATGTTTGTAATTAATCGTCCATTCACCACCCTGCCCATGTCGACTGGATGGTAGAATTGAAAAAGATATCTGCTGGTAGGGATCTCAGTAACGGTAAGGCCCTTTTTAGGATTTCATATAGATGCTAATTTGGTTTGCATTGTATGGAAGTGGATTGTTCTTTCCGTTGGAAATCGCCCAACCAAACAGAGATTGGACACTGGATTCGCTTGTGAGAGGTGAGATGGCTCGATGACTAGTTCCTCCCCCTCATCTTCCGAGAGAACAAAATTCTCAAACTGCTCCTCCATCACGTAATGAAGTACACAAACCCCTCAACAATCGGAGAGGACAAGAAACCTCTCTACTGGCGGAGAGGACGTAAGGAGATTTATTATATATTTTATTAAAAAATATAAGAAATAAGGCTTGATTTCTTGACCTCCTGTATAGAAGAGGTTTTTTTCTTTGATATCCATATAGGAGAGTATCTTAAATAGGCAGTTAAATAAGTAGCTTAAAATTGATTTTTATAATTTATTTAATAATCACCAAACAAGTATTAATTTTAATAGTGTTATGATTAGGTATGAATATTCGTATGCATGTGATAATCGGGTTTGGAACGAGCACCATACTTGTTTATTATATAATAAGGTTTAGAAAATAGGTACTGTAACGGCCCATTTTATTAATGTAGTTAATTATCTTTAATTTACAGACGTGGACGCCAGCTCAGATCTACGTGGACGCCGCGGTAGGCTAAGACACACGGGGACTTAGGTATGATAGTTTATGGTTTGTTGGTTGCTTATTTGCGGTGCAATTTATTGAAATACATCGTATGTATGTATGTTGCATAATAATGCGTGCGAGATTGTGTGAACAATATTCGCCTCGATATGTGTGTCGACGCGGGTACCGGGTAGTTGACGTGACCGAAAATTAGGTCGGGGGAACGAAAACACACAAATTAAATAAAAATTGGCCAAGTAACTAATATGGAATAGATATTGGGTGGCTAGTGACGCGGCGGTACGCGTATATCGCGGTTCAGACGCGAAATAGGGCGTCGAAACGCCTGAAAACACGGGTGAGTGTCCCAACTCTGTCACACTTTGGAGTCAAGCAACAAAGTCAACAAGCTTATCCACACTCCACCACCTTTTCTCTCACCTCACACACACACACACACACACACACACACACACACACACACACACACACACACACACACACACACACACCGCGATCGGGAGGCCGAGAGAGAGAAGAAGAACCGGAGAGGAGGAAGAGAAGAAGAAGCTAGGAAGGAGAGAGAGAGAGAGTGGAAACGTCACGATCAAGGTGAGTCCTAGTTGGTTTTGTATTGGGTTGGTGAGTTGACCGTGGTGGCCGAGACGGGGGTTCGGCCATGGAGGCCGAACCGGGTCGCGATGGTGATGGCAGGGGTGTCTCCCCTGCCATTGATTCCACTAGGGTTGGGGTGGAGAGCAACCCTAACCCCAACCGCAACCCACACGCGCGCTCGTGTGCACCCCCCTCATGGGCCTGGGCCTGAATGGGCAGAGCTCGGCCCATGGGCCGAGCCTGGACTCGTTCAGCCCAAGAACGGTCCGACCCGACCCAAACCAAACTTTAAAAAAAATAAAAAAATAAAAAAAAATTGGGAAAAATTCCAAAAAAAAATTGAGAAAATTCCGAAAAAGAATTATATTTCAATAAAATAAATAGAAATTTATGAATTTCTATAAAAAATAAAATATTTGGATATTCCGGACGCGACTTTCGCGGAGTTATTGCCTCGAAAAGCGCGAAATGGGCAATTTTGCCTAAAATTTTTAGAAATTAGTCATAAATTGTCATACTAAATTGAAATTATTGATAAATGGACATAGGTGGACAGGGGTGATCAATTGGCGACAAAGGACCCAGTGGACTTGGACTCGGGGATTGATTACGAGGTATTGGAGTGTGTTGTGAGGTTTGTAAAACTCAATTAAAAAACTCTGAGTATTTAATTCGCTTTGTATTTCCATTCATTTCCAGTATTCCTTGTGGTCTTTATTACATCTATATCTTGTCATTATCTGGACGGTTGGTTGAGTTACTCCCACCGGATTTTTCCGTTATGTTTCTATGCAGTCTATACCATAGCATGTCTATCAGGAGTTCTCAGTGGATAACGACCCGAGCTAATGAAGTGCTACATGTGTCGGTGCGTCGTAGGTCTACGCCGGCCATCGAGAGGGACCAGGTGATGGCTAGTTGGGTGCGCCCACTAGTGGGATCCCGGAAGGGTATCCCAAAGTATGGTTTAGTCTGACTGGAACAGTTACATACATTTGCACTTTATTGTTATCTATGCATGTGATGCCCTACTTACAGTTGTCTGTTTAAATTCCGCATGTTTATTTAACAGTATTTATTGACTTTCACTTGTTTATTTGAATGCTCGGAGGAGTTCCTTGGGATTTTACTGACTGGACTCGTCATCTTTTTTCTTCTGTGATGATTGAGTGCAGATCCGAGAACAAGTAAGGGCAGGGGGGTCTTAGGCAACTACCTCTGACTTCCTACCGTTGAGGATTACTTGTACGTGTGTTTTGTTTTGATATTTTGATTCTTTTGGGGACTGGGGAGTATTATGACCTTGTACATGGCTATACCTTATATGGTGCAGTTGTCTACCTCTATACAAAGTACTTTTCAGAGTTTTTTCCACAATAATATTTGTTAAATTGATTATTAATATTTCTTGCATTTAAGTACAACTTCCGCTGAATATGTCATTTATACGATGTACACACAAGTGGATATGGATTTCGAGACAGAAGTAGGATGGGCAGGTGTCGTACACGTGTAGTAGGGCCAGCTGGCAAGGAGTACACGATGACACGTCACCCCATGGCGGCGAGGGTCGCCACAATTGGTATCAGAGCAAAGAGGAAGTCCGAATACAATAAAACTTAATCAATGAACTTAGATGTGGAAACCCGAAGTTATTGCCTTAAAACTTTAGTTGGGAAGTGATGTGAGGCGGGTAGAGTTAGAACTTATATGCGTGTTATTTTTCATTTTATTATATGATAGACGTATATACCTCGAGACTGATCCAGAGCACATTCTCGATGCAGATTATGAACGGACAGTCTGGTACGCCTTTTGAGACTGGACAGACTAGCAATGCGGCTAGGGATGTCTCGGGTATGGCGAGTGTGGAGGATAGACTCTCGGCCCAGGAGACACAGATGGTCGAGGTATTACGGCTATCACGAGAGCATACCGCGGTACTGGCGGCACTTACTTCAACTAGAAAGCCAATTGTTATGACTGTACCGGCGGAGACAGCTATTGTTCAGGTGGTACCCCAGACACCAGCTCAGGGGGTAGCGGCAGAGGAACCCACAGAGACAGCTATCGCAGTTGTCGTTCCTTTGGAGACGTCGACTCTTACGCCTCCACTCACGACGACGGACCAAGTTACTGCCACCACCACTGCTGATACGATTACTACATCGGTATTCGTCCAGTACCAGAGCAAAGTTATTGAGGGAGTTTTTGAAGTTCCAGCCTGAATTCTTTTACGGCGGCGGTGACTCCGAGGCTGCAGGGATATGAGTAGTGTCCCATCAGCGTTTCCATAAGCTGGTGAGGAACGATGAGACTGTACAGGCACGAATTTCAGGAGCTTGTTTGAGAGGGCATGTGGCAGTCTGGTGGACAACATATACGGATACTCATCCGGAACAGACGACATGGGCTGAGTTTAGGGAGCTATTCTACGATCAGTACATACTTATTGAGGTTAGGTTGAGACCGAGGGAGGAGTTCCTGGCCCTGAGACAGGGTAATCAGACCTTGATGCAGTATATGGAGAGGTTCCGACATTTGCTTCAGTTCTCTTTAGATGTCGTTGGGACAGAGCACTTACAGATCTATTATCTCACCAAAGGGGTTGATGACATGATTGCATCAGCAGTTGTCTCGACCGGAGCCACGACTCTGCAGGAGATCTTTGACAGGGCATTGGCTCATGAGACATACATACTGCAGAGGGCTGGCAGACGTGTGACTGGTAGGGAGGTACAGACAGGGCCGAGTTCTTAGTCGAATCAGAGGCACAAGAGACCGATGGATCGTCCGAATAGAGGTCGGAGAGATGATAGACGGGAGAGGGGCCGCCGGGACGATTTTCAGGGCCGTCATTTTCGATGTGAGGAGCCACAGCCAGTTCATGCTATCACCTCAGCACCAGTGGATCGGCAGAGGTCACAGTATCGTCAGGGTCGAGATCATGGGGGACATGACAGGGGTCAGGTAGACCGGAGTCAGGGTTCGAAATCTGGAGACGGACAGACGGGTAGACTGGAGAGTCGTAGTTGGCACCGGTGTGGGCAGAGGGGACACTTGAGGGCTGACTGTCGGGTACCACTATCGCCACGACGAGAGCAGACCAGGCCAGAGATAGAGCGCATGCGTTAGCACAGCCAGATAGCTGGGCGACTAGGCAGCTTATTCAAGGTACATTACTTATATTTGGTCGCCATATGCATGTTATGTTTGATTCTGGTAACACGTTATCGTTTCTTGCTGGACGTATTGTTGGATTGTTAGGGTTAGTTACACAGACACTAGACCCACATCTTGTCCTCAGGACGGCTGCTAGGGATAAGATATACCATATTCGAATATGTCGAGAGGTGATGATAGAGGTTGAGGGACATCAGCTACCAGCTGATCTTCGAGTATTGGAATACTTAGAGTTTGACACACTAATCTGGATGGATTGGTTATCATCCTATCATGCACAGATAGACTGTTATGGTAAGAGGATAGAGTTTCGTATTCCTGTAATACCGGAGTTTGTATTACTTGGATCGGCAACTGACTTTCCCATCACGAGAGGCCGACTAGCTACAACGCAGGAGATGTTTTCGGCGATAATAGAGCCGGAGGTTCGGACAGAGATCCGGATTGAGGACGTTCCGGTGGTTAGGGATTTTGTCGATGTATTTCCAGATGATTTACCCGGATTGCCACCTCCACGAGTTGTTAAGTTCATAATCGAGCTAATACCAGGGACGCAGCCGATCGATCGCCAGACGACCTTACCGGATGGCACCAGCAGAGCAGGAGGAGCTGAGACGACAGTTGGATGAGCTGTTGGAGAAGGGTTTTATTCACCCTAGTATGTCACCTTGGGGAGCTCCAGTACTGTTTGTAAAGAAGAAAGATGGTACGATGAGGATGTGCATCGACTATAGGAAGCTGAATCAGGTAACCGTGAGGAACCGTTACCCACTTCGTAGGATTGATGATCTGTTTGATCAGCTGACGGGTGCCAGATTCTTCTCGAAGATTGACCTTCGCTCAGGCTATCACCAGTTGAGGATTCGAGAAGAGGATATCCAGAAAACCGCTTTCAGCACGAGATACGGGTTATTTGAGTTCATAGTCATGTCGTTTGGGCTGACGAATGGTCCAGCGATTTTCATGGATGTGATGCACAGTCATGAGGCCGTATTTGGACAGATTTGTCATCGTGCTTATCGACGATATCTTGATCTACAGCAGGACTCGTAAGGATCACGAGGGACTTCTTAGGACAATTTTGACGACATTGAGAGAGCACCGACTGTACGTCAAGTTCAGCAAGTGTGACTTTTGGCTAAGTGCGGTGAGATTCTTAGGCCATGTCATCAGTGAGCAGGGTATCTCAGTGGATTCAGAAAAGATTCGGGCGATCATTGATTGGAAGACGCCTGAGTCTGTGGCTGATATACGGAGTCTCCTTGGACTGGCTGGATACTACCAGCGATTTGTGCAGGACTTTTCCTCGATCGCAGCGCCGATGACGAGACTGACTAAGAAAGATGTCAGATTTGACTGGTCAGACGAGTGTGAGCAGGCCTTTTTGTGAATTGAAGCAAAGATTGACATCTCCACCAGTATTAACATTGTCGAAGCCGGGCAAGACCTTGACTGTATATACAGATGCGTCGGGCATTGGTCTTGGATGTGTGTTGATGCAGGATGGTAGACCAGTTGCCTATCTTTCCAAACGGTTGAGACCCCACGAAGGGAATTATCCAGTGCACGACCTGGAGCTTGGAGCGGTCGTCTTTGCACTGAAGGCTTAGAGGCACTATCTCTATGGAGAGTGATTCGTGCTGTATATAGATCACCAGAGTTTACGTTACATCTTCACGCATAGGGATCTGAATATGCGCCAGCGGAGATGGTTGGAGTTGTTGAAGGACTACGACTTTGCTATTGAGTATCACCCTGGCAAAGCGAACATCGTAGCAGACGCATTAAGCAGAGTGGACTCGACGGTCGATCGTTTCTGCGCAGCGAGATGACACATGAGCATGACTTATTACAGGAAGCATCAGTTATGTGCATGGCCGAGTAGTCGACTACGGCGGAACATCAAATTTGTTGTCAGATGAGGATACCGACCGTATCGATTGAACGGGTTGTCGAGTGTTAGAGGGCTGATGGGCTCTATGAGCTGGTCAGTTGTCTGTCACGAAATCCGAAATGCACTGATTGGGCAGAAACCACAGATCGGTGTTTGAGATACCGAGGGAGATTGTGGATACCTGCGGATCAGGAGATACGGGACGGGATTCTAGAGGATGCACACCGGTCTCGTTAAACAGTTCATCCTAGTCGAACCAAGATGTACCATGATTTGAGGCGACTATTCTGGTGACCAGGGATGAAGGCTGACGTAGGTGCGTATGTTAGGAGTTGTCACATTTGCCAGCAGGTGAAGGCTGAGCACAGGAGACTCGGTGGATTATTACAGTCGTTGCCCATTCCACGGTGGAAATGGAAACATGTCACTATGGAGTTAGTGGGCTACCGCAGACATCGAGGCGTCATGATGCAGTTTGGGTAGTGATTGATAGACTGACGAAGTCGGCTCACTTCATGCCAATCTCGATGAAATACACGTTTCCCAGGCTGAGCATATTTTTTAAGCAGGAGGTTATTAGACTTCATGGGGTGCCGTCATCATTGTGTCGACAGAGATCCCAAATTGACCTCGAAACTATGGGAGGCAATGCAGAACAGATTTGGCACCAGGTTGCGATTTAGTACGGCTTATCATCCTCGACCGATGTACTGATCGTAGCGATTGATCCAGATTTTGGAGGATATGCTCGGGGCTTGTATATTACGGTTTGGGGGTTCGTGGGAGGATTATCTGCCTCTGTGTGAGTTTGCATACAATAACAGCTATCAGGCGAGCATTGGCATGCCACCATTTGAGGCACTGTCTGGGAGGCCCTGTAGATCACTTGCGTGTTGGGCAGAGCCGGAAGATACAGTGACAGTAGGGCCTGAGATAGTTGTTGATCACATAGAGAAAATTCGACAAATTTGTCACAAGCTGCGAGTTGCACAGGATAGACAGAAGAAATACGCGAATAGGTATCGCGAGGGTCTGAGCTATAACGAGGGCAATATGGTGTATCTGAACGTTTCTCCTTGGAAAGGTCAATAGAGATTTAACATTAAGGGGAAACTGGCACCGATATACATTGGGCCATACCGAATTGCACAGAGAGTGGGCACTGTTGCATATCGGTTGGAGTTACCTGCCGAGTTAGCTGGGGTTCATCCTACATTTCACATTTTCATGTTGAGACTCGCTAGGTCAGGGCCGAGACCGACGATTGAGTTGGGACAGGTGGAGATACAGCCTGACGTGACCTAGGAGGAGAGACTGATAGAGATTGTTGACCTTCCAGTACAAATTCTCCGGAAGAAGGAACTCGCAAAGGTCCTAGTTCGTTGGCAGCATCATACGACGGAGGGACTCACCTGGGAGCTTGAATCGATGATGAGGACACGATACCCTCAGCTATTCTCTAGTATGAGACTTTAGTTAGAGTTAAATTTCGGGACGAAATTTTATTTAGTTGGGAAAAACTGTAACGACCCATTTTATTAATGTCGATAATTATCTTAAATTTACAGACGAGGACGCCATCTCAGATCTACGTGGACGCCGCGGTAGGCTTAGACACACATAGACTTAGGTATGATAGTTTATGGTGTGTTGGTTGCTTATTTGTGTTGCAATTTATTGAAATACATCGTATGTGTGTATGTTGCATAATAATACGTGCGAGATTGTGTGAACTGTATTCGCCTCGATATGCGTGTCGACGCGGGTACCGAGTAGTTGACTGGACCGAATATTAGGTCGGGGAAACAAAAACACACAAATTATATAAAAATTGGCCAAGTAACTAATATGGAATAGATATTGGGTGGCTAGTGACGCGGCGGCACGCGTTTATCGCGGTTCGGACGCGAAACCGGGCGTCGAAACGCCCGAAAACACGGGCGAGTGTCCCAACTGTGTCATACTTTGGAGTCAAACAACAAAGTCAACAAGCTTATCCACACTCCATTACCTTTTCTCTCACACACACACACACACACACACACACACACACACACACACACACACACATACACACACACACACACACCGCGATCGGGAGGCCGAGAGAGAGAAGAAGAACCGGAGAAGATGAGGAGAAGAAAAAGCTGGGAAGGAGAGGAGAGAGAGTGGAAACGTCACGATCAATGTGAGTCCTAGTTGGTTTTGTAGTGGGTTAGTGAGTTGGCCGTGGTGGCCGAGACGGGGGTTCGGCCATGGAGGTCGAACCGGGTCGCGGTGGTGATGGCAGGGGTGTCTCCCCTGCCATCGATTCCACTAGGGTTGGGGTGGAGAGCAACCCCAACCCAAACAAAAGGGAGGAAAAAAAGCGCGTGTGCACCCCCCTCATGGGCCGGGCCCAGAACGGGTCATGCTCGGCCGTTTGGGTCGACCCGACCCAAACCAAACTTTAAAAAAAATGAAAGACAAATTGGGAAAAATTCCAGAAAGAAAAATTATGAAAATTCTGAAAAAATTATATTTCAATAAAATAAATAGAAATTTATGAGTTTCTATGAAAAATAAAATATTTGGATATTCCGGACGCGACTTTCGCGGAGTTTTTGCATCGAAAAGCGCGAAATGGGCAATTTGGCCTAAAATTTTTAGAAATTGGTCGTAAATTGTCATACTAAATTGAAATTATTGATAAATAGACATAGGTGGACACGGGTGATCAATTGGCGACTAAGGACCCAATGGACTTGGACTCGGGGATTGATTACGGGGTATTGGAGCGCGTTGTGAGGTTTGTAAAACCCAATTGAAAAACTCTGAGTATTTAATTCGCTTTGTATTTCCATTCATTTCCAGTATTCCTTGTGGTCTTTATTACATCTATATCTTGTCATTGTTTGGACGATTGGTTGAGTTACTCCCACCGGATTTTTCCGTTATGTGTCTATGCAGTCTAGACCATAGCATGTCTATAAAGAGTTCTCGGTGGATAACGACCCGAGCTAATGAACTGCTACATATGTCGGTGCGTCGAGGTCTACGCCGACCACTGAGAGGGACCAGGTGATAGCTAGTTGGGTGCGCCACTAGTGGGATCCTGGAAGGGTATCCCGAAGTATGGTTTAGTCTGACTGGAACGGGCACATACATTTGCACTTTATTGTTATCTATGCATGCGATGCCCTACTTACAGTTGTCTGTTTACATTACGCATGTTTATTTAACAGTATTTATTGACTTCCACTTGTTTATTCGAATGCTCGAAGGAGTTCCTTGGGATTTTACTGACTGGACTCGTCATCCATCTTCTTCTATGATGATTGAGTGCAGATCCGAGTACAAGTAAGGGCAAGGGGATCTTAGGCGACTACCTCTGACTGCCTACCTTTGAGGATTACTTGTACATGTGTTTTGTTTTGATATTTTGATTTTTTTGGGAACTGAGGAGTATTATGACCTTGTACATGCATATACCTTATATGGTACAGTTGTCTACCTCTATACAGAGTACTTTTCAGGGTTTTTTCCACAATATGATTTGTTAAATTGATTATTAATATTTCTTGCATTTAAGTACAACTTCCGCTGAATATGTCATTTATACGCTGTACACACAAGTGGATACGAATTTCGAGACAGAAATAGGTTGGGCAAGTGTCGTACATGTGTAGTAGGGCCAGCTAGCAAGGAGTACACTGAGACACGTCACCCCGGGGCAGCGATGGCCGCCACATGTACCATACTCGTAAAACTCATTTATTATATGTTAATTAAAAAATATAAGAAATAAGGCATGATTTCTTGACCTCATGCATATAAGAGATTTTTTCTTTAATATTTAGAGCATATATTAAATATATACGCAGTTAAACAGATACATTTAAATTAATGTTTCTAATAGGGTTACGATTGAGTAGGAATATGCATATGCATATCATAATCGTGTTTGAAACTAGTAACTTACATGCATGTTTACATCTTATAAGAGTTTGGTAATTCTAATAGTTAAGGTTGGATACAGTGGGTTTGGAACAGTTATGGGTGTCAGTATTATAGAGCATAGAAAATTTTAATTTGATCTAATATACATATATATAAATATATATATATATAATATACATATTAGTTGAAGGAGAGAAAAAGTTAAGAAGCTACCTCCTCTCACCATTCCAATTTTCTATTTTTATCATTTTTCTTATTTTTTGCTATTTATTTATTTTATATTATCGATTGTTCTAAAAGATATAATTATGTATTATGTGTGTCTCTATTAATAATTAATAATGGTTATCTTATCAACAAATGATGAATAGAATGTGTACGTTGAACTCGAAATCATTGGCGAATACATGGAATGGAGTGTAGTGCAAGTTCTAAGAAGCTAAGGACAGATACATGGAATAGAGTGTAGTGCAAGTTCTATTCCCCCTATAAATTTCACTTCCCATTCATTCTTCTTGCAATCCATTTGTTTTTTTCCTTCCCTTTTCGAAGAATAAGAAGAAAAGAAAAACATAATACAATTCCTCATGCTTCCTTCATTTCATTTTTTTTGTTTACTTTTACTAAAAACTAGTTTTGTTACATGATTCACACGAATGAGCCCACTCAATACGGCTCACGGGAGTGAATTTAATTACAAAAATATATTTTTATTCATAGAAGTTTGATTCCAATTTCTTAATATACATAAAAAATATATATCAATTTCATAGTAAAAAATATACATCAATTATTCAAAACATAAATCTTCATATGAATAATCAAAACAATGTAAGACAAGTCCCAAAATCCCTACTAATTACCAATAATTAACAATTGAGACATTCAATGACTGAAAGCAATGTTGATTGAACATGATAATTAAACTCATAGTAAAATTATATCAATATTGATAAATAAAGTTTATCAAGACGTTTTCTTATAATTTTTGACGCATATGAGACTGTTGAGTCTTAGGTAGCTACAAGCAACCTAGACCCAAGGAGATTCATTCATCCAATGATGCGTTAAATACGAGTGAACCACATGCAAAGTATTTTTTTCATGAAGAATTATTGCTTGTCTTTTTCTTTCCAGTTTAATGCTATAAATCTGAATTCAAAACAATGACACTCTTCAAGGTATATCTACATGTTGGGAGCTTCTTAATTACATTCAATACAAATTAAAATTATCAGTTGATAATACATACCTCACCCCTGCACAACCGTATAGACTAAGAAGAGAGAGACAGATGAACGAGGACGTGATAGCAATGTGTGTGTGAGCGATTTTAAGGAGATTGATTTCATCGTGAGAGAGAAAAGTGAGGTTATTAGGTGATAAGTATTTTCTTTTAGAGCTTAAAAGGATCAATGATTTTGAAAGAATAAACAAAAAACTAAAGTTAAGATAGTAGAGAAGTAAGAAGTCTTAAGCTTTTACAAATTCACAACTATTACTTCAAATGTCTAACTTCGAATGCTTAACTCCTCCAAGTGAGCTAGCATTTATACAGACTTCAAGACACTTGTGGTCAAAACAATTCCTTTTTCTAAAAGGAATAGCTCATAATTAAAGATACAAAAGTAAAGAAAAAGACGCACTATCTTGGAAAGATAGTCCAAATAATGTACATATATTTTATTAAAAGAAAAAGTAGACTCATCATCTTTCAAAAAGATGATTCGAGACAAAATTTAGACAAATAGACAAATAGTGGAGTCCAACTAGCCCTTGGCGTGAAGGATCATCCACAAGACACGCGCATCTACTTTAATAAAGTAGATTCTCAACATACTTCTTTACTAAACAGGACAAACAAGTTATAAGCTGGAGTGGGCAGTTGTATATCGTGATTTGATTGATAGATGAAGTGATGCTTATCCGATAATCTGAATGGCAAACAGCATGGACAGCTGTTGATGGCTGGATGATGTGATTTGACATGTTGATGCGAAAGTGAAGGGACAGTTGTAAGTGGAAAGACGGCTGTGAACTTGAGTGCTTCGAACATTGCTAAAGGAAGTATTGAGCTTATGTATACTAAATTATAGAGATACAGTGAAGAAACATGTAGATGGGCCTGGAGGCAAGGGCCTGAAATGATGAATGGCATGGGCCTGAAGGCAAGCATAAGCCTAGAGGCATGGGCCTGAAAATGATGTATATGGAAGGGCCGGATAAGCGGTATGTTCTTGATTGTTCTGAATGTTTGAGGATGACATGGGCCTGAATGGGGAATGATGGCTTGGGCCTGACTTTATAGTTCAAAGAAATCAGAGCTACGGAACTTGCATCTTCTTTCGAATTTGTTATGGATGTGGCGGAATAGAGTTCTTCTAATTGCTTTATCTTGGCATCCATTTTTGCTTCCATTCGTTCTTCCATTTGTTGGAGTTGCTTTAATATTGTTGTGGCAATATCTGGAGAGAGTTGAGTGGAGGTTGATGGTTGTTTTGATGTTTTAGGAACTGCAGCTTTTGAGAGGTGACTTATTTATAAGTTTTAGTGTAGATGGTGGTTTGAGGACGAAATCGATTGGAGATATGGAATTTAATTTTTCTAGAATGGGAGTAAAGGATTCTTCCTTGATTGAATCGATATCAAATTTATCCCACCATTTAACGTGGATTTCTTGAATGAGATAGGTAACGATTCTGTTATTTGGTTGACTGATTTTATGAGTGGAATAGTTCCATTTAAGTATCCATGGGATGGTATGTTTGTGGATGAATTGAAAGAGGGAGAGCTTTTCCTTTTCATAGATGGATTTAACTTTTGGAGCAGGATTTGTTCAATTTGGGCAAAATTTTGGCCACCTTTCTATAAGAAACCATGTTAGGAGAGTAACACGTAATGATTTTTTGAATGTAATGTACCAAGAATGGCCTTCTGATGGATTTTTATAGAACAAAATGACTTTCCATGTTTCTATGTAGTCTTTATAATTTACATGCATATGAGGATGGGATGAAAGGATGGTCATTGATTGATGAGAAAATGGAGATTGTTTCACGAGACTCTGGTGAGTCCATTCTTCTATAGTGATGACTTTCTGAATCTTCAATTTAGAATATGCGATTTCATCTGATCCTTGGTTTTTAAAGTGCTCAATAATAACAGATTGTGTTTGAATAAGCAAAGCTTCATAAACTTCATCGAAACTTGAGGACGATTAAGGATAAAGTGATAAGATTGAGGCATAAGGATCTTAACTTGATTTTCGAAAGATTGATTGAGAAAGGGAATTCTCAATGAGGATGACGAGGTTCTGATTGCTTCAGAAATAAATTGATCGATCATCAGATTTATTATAAGAATTAAACAAAATGAGAGAATTTATTGGTATATGGGAACTTTTGATAAATAAGAAGGGTTTTACCCTTATCAGTCATGATCTATACAGAATGAGTTTGAGGAGTTAAAAGGAATTCTAGGGATAAGAAATCAGGAAGGGAATTATTTTCTCCCTTTATATATTCAATATCAAAATCAAAAATACTTAAAATAGCTTGCCAACGGGCAAATATTTGTTTTGAAACTAAATTTTTAATATCTTTTAAAAGAATTTCTTTTCCGGCTTTGCAATCGACACGAATCAAAAACTTTTGATTTAAAACATCGGATTGAAACTTTTGAACACATAAAACTATTGCTAATGTTTCCTTTTTGACAGTGGCATAATTCTTTTGGGTGTCATTCCATAGTTTAGAGTTATAACAAATTAATTGGTCATTTCCTATAGGGTTTTTGCAATAATACACCTCCATAGCCTAAATGAGAGGCATCCGTTTGAATAATTTTTGGATAAACAGGGTTTGCTAAATGAAGACATGGAGAGATTTTACTTTAGCCTTGATAAGTTGAACGGCTTTAGTATGTTCAGATGTCCATTGAAATTTTACATCTTTTTTAAGAAGATCGTGAAGGACTCGTCTATCTTTTGCGGCATTTTTATAGAAATTTGTTACATAGTTAAGGCAACCTAAGAATCATTGTAATTGTTTTTTATCAGTAAGTTGATCAGAAATTTATCAAAAAATTCAATTACGCGATTGATAGATGTTATGGTTTAATTTGCAATTTTAAAACCTAAAAAATTAATTGATGTCTGGAAAAGTTTTATTTTTCTTTGAGACAACACTAAACCATTGGTTATGATAATGTGACGAAACGTATTTAGATGTTTCTAATGCTGATCTAGAGATTTGAAAAAAATAAGGATATCATCTATGTACACTAGAATATATTCATGATAAGAATGAAAGATTTCATTCATTACCATTTGAAATTCAGAATGGGCATTTTTTAATCCAAACGGCATAACATTCCATTGATATTGACAAAAATGGTGTATTAAATGCAGTTTTATATCTATCGTCTTGTTTGACATGTATTTGCCAAAACCCAGATTTAAGATCAAATTTAGAAAAAATTATTAAATTGGTTATTCGTTTGATTAAATCGTTTTTATTTGGTAATGGATATCTGATTGTTTTTAATACTTTATTTAATGTTTTATAATTAATGACTAATCTAGGTGATCCTCGTTCTAACTCAGCAACATTTTCTACATAAAAAGTGGTACAACTCCAATGTGATCTGGATGGAGTAATTAACCTTTTATTTAAAAGATCTTTTATTTCTTGATCGCAAGAGTTAATAGTCTCTCATTCATTTGTGATGGATTAGCTTTGGTAGGGATACGATCTTCATGAAAATCATATATATATGGTAATGCAACTTGATGTTTCTTTCGATCCCAAATTGCGGATGGAACTTCAGAGCAACACTTATTAACTAAATTTTCTTGGAATGTAAGTAGTTTCGATTGTAAAGATGGGGTATTAATTATTTGGTCAGTTTTTAGATTCTGATTTTAAAAATCCTATATATGTTTGTTTATGTTCGATTTGATTAATGATTTGATTTAAATATCTAGTTTTAGGCAATTGAATGAATGGAAAGTTAATTTCTTTGTTTTTCAAGCACACTCTTTGTTCCATCAGTGGTAACAGAAAATGGTTGGATTTTTTGTAAAAATGGAGTGCCTAATAATATATCATGTTGAAGATCTTTGACAACAATAAATGATGTAGGTATACATACATTACTTCGGCATATATGTGCTAGAGGTATTTTAAGTTTAATAATGAATTTATTTCCTTTTGATGTAGAAATTCTACTATTAGTTTTTTAACAGTAATGAAGCGGGATTAACCCTTCTCTTATACAATTTAAATATGCACCGGAATCGATTAAAGCATGACCAGTGTATTTAAAATCTTTGATTTTTAAGGTAATTGGGGTAAACCATAGTTGATGAATGTAGTGAGTAAGTGTTTTGATAAATACGTTATTGTCATAAACTGAAAAATTCTCAGAATTGACATTATCATCTTCTAATTTGGTCATTCTCTCTTTTAGTGTCTTTATTTCTGTTTTTAATTGATTAATTTCTTGTTGTAAAGATTGAATGGTAGATTCTGGAAGAACACGACGTTTTTTATTAACTTTTTGTAGAATGGCTTGCATTGTATAAGACTTATCATGTAATTCCATTTGATTTTGAAAACTAAATTTAGATTTTTGTTTTGGAGAGGTTGATTCTTCATTAGTACCATTATTTAATATTTATGTAAAATATTTATATTTTAAGGTAGGATCAGCTATTTGTTCTCCTATTTCGAGGAGTAATTCTTCATGTGCTGTTAAGACATTTATTTCATTGTTGGTATATGTATCAGAAGTAGAAGTACAAGTGTTTTGAATATTATCTAGACATCGACATGTTTCTGAAGAACTACTATCATCGTTATTGACTTTATTTGCTTTTCTTTATAATTTTTTAAATGACATTTGTTTTCATAATGACCAGGTTTTCCATAGTTATAACATGTATTTGATTTATTTTTATGTGTATTAGTCTTCTTAAGTTTCCTTTTGTAAATTCGTAGTTTATTCATTTTATAGTAAGCATCTTGAGTAGCATTTTTAGAAAATCAATGAAGTTTACGTCGATTTTTTGAATCTCTATAGGATGTCCTAGTTTCTACCATCATGGCCAAATTGATAACAAAAATCACATAAAGCTTGATGCTTTATTTTATTCTATTTATTTAGTTGTTTCTTGAGCTTGATATCATTACAGATGGCTAAACTAGTCATTTGAATTGTTTGAATTAAATCTCCATAAGTAAAAGTGTTATAGTTTATAGTTCCACAACCCTTTTTGCGTAAAAGGATTTTAACCTTTTTGCGAAAAATGAAGGTAGACCAACAATGAATCGTTCTTTTCAAAATGAGGAATCGGTTGTGGTTAAGGTAAACACTTTAGATAAGAAAGTATCTTTATACCATCTAAAATCAGTTAAGGTTCGACATCGGAGACTTTGTAATTGATATCTAGTTTTTTCATCCATATTGGATATCGTTCCTAAGAAATGCCAAATTATATTTGTGGTAAGACACATGACAGCATTTTGTTGTTGTTGTCCTTGAGTATCTAAAACTAGATTGTTGTTATCATCGCGGATAATCAAATTTATAATTTCTTGACGTTGTTGCTGATTTAAAGCATAATTCCACCGGCCATGTAACTAGCTAGTAAAACTAACTGCTAAGGCACTAGCTATGTGATTTTCTGGATAACGATGCATTAAACAAGCTTTGGAGTAAATTAACATATGTTGAATTATTTCTAGTATTCAATATTCAGATAAACCATCAATATTTCATTCATAAATAGAATTACCATCAAATTTAATTCGCTTGGATTTTTTTCTTCTAAGAGAAAATCTATTGGTGATGGTCGTGAATAATAATGCTTAGTTTTTCGAACATTATAGGTTGGATGTTTCCTTGGCTTATGGATTCGCTGGATTTCTAAATCAGATTGTTCAAAATCATCTTGAGTTATGTCAAGAGAATTCAATCCTATAGACTCACTTTGATCGTTTTTGGGATGTAATAGATTGAGTCTCGACATTATCTAAAGTAGCTATCAATGGCGATTTTTCTTTTTATTTGTGATGTTAGAATCGACCTGTAGTGTTTCTAATTTAGTTGTTATTGCTTGGAGTAATTCATCTGAGTATTTAGGTTTGATAATTGATAAAGAGCTTAATGAATCTTTAATCATAGGTCTTGTTAAAATTAATTCATTGGTGGATGATTTACTAGTATAACCTATACCCTTAGAATAATTTGACAAAGTTGATAGATAAAAATTTGTAAAATTATTTTGTTCTATAAGATGATTTAGATCTTTTCTAGATATAGGTTTTTCTTCATCAAAACTTCCTTTTAATGGGACGGCTTTAATATTTTCATTTATTTTAATAGGAGCTAATGGAGGGTGAGATTGAATGTGTTTTTCGCTTTTAGATCTTTCCCATATTGTATTAATTTTATTTGTTATTTTGGGACGGGATTGAGCTAAATAATCAAAAAATTGAATATTTTGTTTTATAGCTCGTATATGAGCAAAATAGTTTTCTCTAATGGTTGCTTGTTGTGATTTGGAACAAATTTTACGGAAGATAGGTCAAATGTTTAAGAAATTGTTCTTTTAAGAAAGTATAATCCATTTCAAATATCTCATCTTCTTGGTCGTCATGAATCATATGTATTTGATAGTCTGTAAAATCATTTATACTAACGTTATCTTCTGAGGGTGTAATTGGATAAGCTACATGTGTTGGAAGGCCAGAAGTTGATGCTCTAGCTTGTTGTGTATTAGTTACATAATCACTAGTTGTTGGTATTGTAGAGCAAGATTTTTGAGAGGCAAAATTGATTTCGACTAACCCATCATTATGAGTTATAATAGTATGGATTTGATCATTTGTATTATCTTGAGGGTTTTCTTCTTTATTTTCGTCTAATTTCTTACCTTTATTAGCCATGTTCTATCACTGCTCGTCTATATCATTGGCGGATACATGGAATGGAGTGTAGTGCAAGTTCTAAGAAGCTAAGGGCAGATACATGGAATTGAGTATAATGCAAGTTCTATTCCCCCTATAAATTTCACCTCCCAACCATTCTTCTTGCAATCCACTTGATTTTTTTTCCTTCCCTCTTCAAAGAATCATAAGAAAAGAAAAACATAATACAATTCCTCATGCTTCCTTCATTTCATTTTTTTGTTTACTTTTACTAAAAACTAGTTTTGTTACATGTTTCGCACGAATGAGCCTGCTCGCTACGCTCGCATGAGTGAATTTAATTAAAAAATATATTTTTTTATTCATAGAAGTATGATTCCAATTTCTTAATATACATAAAAATATACATCAATTTCATCGTAAAAAATATAAATCAATTATTCAAAACATAAATCTTCATATGAATAATCAAAACAATGTAATACAAGTCCCTACCAATTACCAATAATTATTAATTGATACATTCAATGTTTGAAAGCAATGTTGATTGAACATGATAATTAAACTCATAGTAAAATTATATCAATATTGATAAATAAAGTTACTCAAGACGTTTTCTTATAATGTTTGACGCATATGAGACTGTTGAGTCTTGGATGGCTACAAGCAACCTAGATCCAAGGAGATTGATTCCTCCAATGATGCATTAAATACGAGTGAACCACATGCAAAGTATTTTTTTCATGAAGAATTATTGCTTGTCTTTTTCTTTCAACTTTAATGCTATAAATCTGAATTCAAACCAATGACACTCTTCAAGGTATATCTACATGTTGGGAGCTTTTTACATTCAATGCAAATTGAAATTATCAATTGATAATACATATTCAAATTTTAACAAATTAGAGACCTACCTCACCCCTGCACAACCGTATAGACCAGGAAGAGAAACCGTATAGACCAGGAAGAGAAAGAGAGAGAGAGAGAGAGAGAGAAGACGTGAGAGAGCAATGTGTGTGTAAGCGATTTTAGGGAGATTGATTTCATCGTAAGAGAGAAAAGTAAGGTTATTGGGTGATAAGGGGTAAATGTGACATTTCATGTTACGAAGGAAAATTTATCTATTCGTGCTTTTAATATATAGGTAGATATGGTGCTTCGAATTCAACACTTGAACACGAGTTTCAAATGTTTACTTTTACTGGTGTAATTTTTAGTATTTAGCTTATGATATAATCGATGTGGACAGTTAGTTACGGATGTAAAATAATTTAATAAATTTTCTATGAATAGTTTCAATAACACCTATGCGAAAATGACTATTATATATATAAGTGATACTTGGTCTTGCCCACGCTTGAAGCGCAGAATGCGACTAGTTTTAGTACAATCATGGCTACCATACATATTTTTCAAAAAGTGGGGGGGCTTTAGTTTGAAATTCACCAAATAGTGTGGTTTACTTTTAAATTCCAAAACTAATGTATAACTCCTTTTCTATTAATGATGAGGTGGCATGCATGGTGGTGAGGTGGTGGTGAGGTGGAAGGCATTTGTATGGATAGCTCCTTTTGAAAATGAGCTATCTATACAAAATTATAAACTCTATGGATGACTCCTTTTGAAAAAGAGCTATCTATACAAAATTCTTCGCCCTATGAACGACACGTGCATATGGAGATAGATGACCCGCGTCACTCGCGTATCTCGAGGTAGACAACTCATGTAAATAACACGCACGCATATCGACGTGGAAAACCCATGCAAGAGTCACCCATGTATGCTGAGATGGAGAATTCATGCAAATGTCAGGCACGTTTGACGAGGTGGGCGACCCATGCAACCTCGTGCAACTCATGCAAACATCACGCACGTGTCTCGAGGTGGTAAAGCCAATGCAAACGTCACACACGTATCTTCCGGTTGACAACACATAGAAACGCCACGCACGTATATCGAGGTGGGCGAGCCATGCATCTTTGTGCAAATCATTCAAACGTCACACACATATCTCGAGGTGTGGACAACTCATGCAACCTCGTGCAATCCGTGCAAACCATGCGAATGTGAAGCACAAATTTCGAGGTAGACAACCCATGCAACCTGCTGCAGTTAGGGGTGGGCAAACCGCTGTTTGGTGGTGAAAACCACCAAACCGCGACCAAACCGAGGGTCTACGGTTTAGTGGTTTTCCAAACCACCACCAAACCGCGAACCACCAAAACCGCAACCAAACTGAACCGCGGTTTGCGCGGTTTGGTCAGTTTGGTTGCGGTTTTGGTGCGAGGCAGCGGTGCGAGGCGGCGGTGGACGTTCGCGCGGTGGAAGCGACGACGATGGCTATGGATTCGGCGGCGGCGGTGAGACGGGGAGTGACGGGAGTGAGAGGAGACGGCAGTGATTTGGCGGGCTGTGAGAGAGAGAGGAGACGGGAGTGACGGGAGTGAGAGGAGAGAGGAGCGGCGGGAGTAAGAGGAGAGAGAGAGACGGCAGTAAGAGGGAGAGAGAGCCCGGCGGGAGTGAGAGGAGAGAGAGAGCTGCGGTGAGAGGAGACGGCGTGAGAGGAGGAGGAGCCAATGGCGGGGGGAAAGTGACGGACCGAGGAGCGGGCTGTAGTGAGAGGAGTGAGGTGACGTGAGTGAAGGAGATGATTTTTTTTTATGTTTAAGCTTTTTAGGGTTTTTGGTTTGTATTTACCAAAATGCCATCGGTTTATTAAACCGCGGTTTTCCCAAAATGAAAATCGCGACCAAACCGCGATTCTCGGTTTTTACGTTTTTTAAACCGCGACCAAACCGCGAGTTTTAAAAACTGCACCAAACCGTGCGGTTTAGTCTTCGAAAACCGTTGCCCACCCCTAGCTGCAGTTCATGCAAACCAGCTGCAGTTCATGCAACCCATCCAAACGTCTGCATGTAACTCTAGGTGGATAATTAATGCAAACGACAGACACGTTTCTCGATGTGGACAATCCATGCAAACGTCATGCACGTATCTCGATGGGACAACCCATGCATATCCACTACAGACCATGCACCCCATGCAAACGTCACGCGCGTATCGCGAGGCGAACAACCCGTGCAAATGGGCAAAACGAATAGCACATATTCGGAAAATGCGCTATTTGTGTGTTATTGTCACGTCGACATCCACGTGGGATGTCCACGTAAGCCCCAAAAAAATTTCCCTACTACTAGCGCCTTTTCAAAAGGCGATATACCATATTTTTCGAATAAAAAAAAAAAATCACACTTGTTTTCCTCTATTAAATTAAAATCTATTCTACTTTTGTAATTTTTTCTAATTTGTGTCACAATATATTATTGTTTTAATTTGTTCCATCTAGGACGACCCACCACGAAACGCGAAAGTTGTAGTCCACGTCGTTGGGATCTCAATAAAAGGCGTGATGTTCGAGGCATATAATGATCAAATACACCCACGTTACTCTTTCGTAAACCACATCCCACTTCTCTACCGTTCAGATTAACCATCGTAAATGGTTTAGAATCTCAAGTGTTCGGTTAATCAGTAGAAGCTTGATATATGGCTTCGGAGAGCACTGGATCATTTTGTTGCCGTCTAGTCAAATCATAATTCCGAGTTGTTTGCAGACACAGCAAAGTGGCTTAAACGGAGGTTTATTATTCCGTACACCAACCCGTAAAACACTTATCCAGCGTCACCACTCTTTCTCTTCCACGTGGCGAGTCTGGCCCACAGCCCAAATTACTCTCAAATGATGGTCAACTGTTGGATGGAAGCCAAATAGTTATGTAACACCTTGGACCACTCTGTCTGAAAACACCATAAACTGCTCTGTTTTGATTACATCATTGATGACCTCTCACATTAGAATTCACATAGTTCATTTCATGTCGCATATATAAAAAGGGCTCACTCATCTCTTCTGCATTGACAAATTGAGTTATTGAAGATTCTTCTTCTCTTGACTTGATTTGAAAAATTGGTTGATTTCATCATTTTCAAAGGTGTGTGATTTTTTTGTTCTATTATTGATCTCTTTTTTTTTTGTGATTTTTTAGTGCTAATCGAATGCATTTTTGAAGTGGAGTTTTGTCAATAAATTGTATGAGTTTTTGGTTGAGCTATCTGGGTTTCTATTGTGGTTTGTGTGTTGTTCAACTTGAAATTCGTTCTTCTCTTTAATGCCCCTAATGGAATTGCCCTTTAAATGTTTGATCTTATTGCCCCTAATGGAATTGGCGTTGTGGTAAAGTTACTGAGATGCGTATTGAATCCTGACATCTAACTCCAAATTGTGTAGGATTCTCTTGAGTCATAGGATTGAGGCACTCGACTGAATCTCGTGGGAATAATCGAACCTAAATAGGGAGAGGCGAAAAAAAAAAAAAAAAAAAAAAAAAAAAAAAAAAAAAAAATTCAGACACCCACGATTATCTAAAAAGAAGTTTGATCTTATTCACATTGACAAACATAGATAACAAATTTTGCTTTACTTGTTTGCAGGTTTGTTGAAGTTTTAGTTCTCAACATGGTTGAGCTTTGATAATCAAAAAAGAAAAGATGGTTGAGCTTCAACTGTTCTAGCAAGTTTTATTGCTAGTTAAGTTTCTAGTTAGAATTGATGGACAAAAAATTATATATAACCGAATTCGACTATGAATGATATTTAAGCTATCCAATGAAAAATTGGGTATAGGATCGTCGAATAACATGGAGAAGAAATGGGTCTTCCCTCTCGCAATCTGTTCTACGATGTGCCTTTTTTTGGTTGTTACATCCTTCAACTTGGGCATTGTCTCCTCTTTTCACACGATCAATTCAATCTTCTCAATCTTTCCTTTACGAGCATTTCCGAACCAAACGAAACCTGTTTTCATCGAAGAAAAGATTTCCCATCCTCCACCACAACCTGAAAAATCATCTATTCCTCGCCTCGCTTATCTAGTCTCCGGTTCGAAGGGTGATCTAGAGAAGCTTTGGAGGACATTGCAGGCATTGTATCATCCATGGAATGAGTACATAGTTCATTTGGACTTGGAGTCGCGGTTGGAGGAAAGATTGGAGCTTGCATCGCGTATCGAAAGGGATCCAATATTTTCAAAAGTTGGGAATGTTGAGATGATCACTAAAGCAAATATGGTTACTTACAAGGGACCTACAATGGTGGCTAATACACTTCATGCTTGTGCTATCCTTCTTAAGAAAAGCAGAAAATGGGACTGGTTCATAAACCTCAGCGCGTCGGACTACCCTTTAGTCACGCAAGACGGTATGATTTTTATTGTGATCATTGATGCAGAATTTTTGCTTCAAACATCTTGTATTCATGCTGATAATTAAATGTGATGATTTCTTTTTTATGTGTAGACATTCTATTTACATTTTCGAAATTGAAGAGAAATCTGAACTTCGTCGAGCACACAAGTCGATTAGGTTGGAAGGAGTGAGTTCATTCATGGAATTCATGATCTGTTAATTAGTCTCTTAATCATGTTATGACAATCAGTTGAAAATTATACAATCTGTTTTGCAATGCAGGACTTATAGGGCAAAGCCATTGATTATAGATCCAGGGCTCTATAGGTCGACGAAAGCAGATGTGTTTTGGGTCTCGGAAAAGAGAAGCGTACCGACTGCATTTAAACTATTCACTGGTCTGCCTTACTTCCCCTAATCTTTCCTAGAACTAACTACTTCACAATCTTGATTTTTGTTTTCAATAATGGCACAGGTTCGGCATGGATGGCTCTCTCAAACTCATTTGTAGAGTATGTCATATGGGGTTGGGATAACCTGCCTAGGACTGTTCTTATGTACTACGCCAACTTCGTCTCCTCTCCGGAAGGCTACTTTCAAACCGTTATCTGCAACAATCCAGAGTTCGCAAGCACTGTCGTGAACCACGACTTGCACTATATTTCATGGGACGTTCCGCCTAAACAGCATCCTCACAGTCTTGGCCTCAAAGACAGTAAAAAGATGATTTCTAGTAATGCTCCCTTTGCTCGAAAATTTAAGAGAGATGTTCTGGTTTTGGACAAGATCGATAAGGAACTGTTGAATCGAAGCAATGGAAGCTTCACACCTGGAGGTTGGTGCTCAGACCCTCGGTGCTCCCAAGTTGGCGATCCAAGCCAACTAACACCGGGACCTGGAGCGCGAAGGTTCAACCGGCTCATATCCAGGCTACTGTTATCTTCAATCCGCAATCGAAACCAATGTAAATAGATTGCATAGTGAAATGTTGCAGTTGCTTCTAATCTCGATCGCACTATGTAAACAAGTGATGATCATTGGTAGCCACGCTTCACTCTCTTACAATAGCAAATGCAAAGCGACATGATCCATTGTCCATTGAATGAAAACTCTCTAACCGATCACTGCAGGGCGTGTTGTTCGGATAGGTTCAAGCTTTTTGCATAGACGGCTCTTTCTTCGGATTGAAATTCAAATTATGTATTATGCCTCAAGCAATTAAAGAGTGCTCTCTTTTCCGTATGCAGTTGGAAAAAAATTAAATCAATTGAAAAAGAGTGGTATAATGTATATAGCCTGCTTTGAGCTTGTTCATAGCTAGTTTTATTTTTCGCGTCTTTGATCTCATTTGTCAAATTGATGATTAACCTCTAAAGAGTAAACACAGATAGATTTTTTTTTTCTTACTATGTCAAGATTAAATCTTTATCACATTGTTATTTATTTATTTATTCCCTTACAAAGTAACAAATTATTTACAGTTCAAAGGGACAAGATGATCATACTTCAAACAAAAAAAAAGGACAAGAGCAAGAGCAATGGAACTTTTGAATCACAGAACTTCAACTGCTGTGCAATGCAAGTCGATTGTGAGCATCGAAGCCTTCGGCTTCTCTAGTTGGTCTGCAAATCCTTTAGAGAACAGCGACACAGATGATGAAGGTGTCATTCTTCGGTATGATCCTAACCATTTCGCTTCCATGTATTTATTTTTCCTCCATGGACCCATGTGCATCTTGTTCTTCTTCATGCATTTCTTCGCGGCAGAGCACATGATCTTGATTACACCAACTAGTTTACTAGGTTTTCCTACAAAAACTCTTGGCAAAGAATCGACCAGCCTCTTATACTCGTCGCTAGCTCTTGCCATCTCGAATTCTGCCCGAAAATTCAATTCTATTACCACTCTTCTCACATCACTTCTTTTAGAACTTGAACTTGACTTTCCCAACACATCCAAATATATGTGTTCTGTCAAAGAAACCATTTAAACACACATAGCTAATTAAGCTACATGTATTCTTTAAATTTAGGAGATGAATAATAAGGAAAACTTGAAATCACAGTGAACACATACCCGATGGAGTTTCGAATGAGCTACTCCTCTTGGACTTACAAATTGCACAGTCGAAACCAACAACGCGAAGTTGATTGCATATATGTTTTAGCAAGCAATTTCGACATTCTCCCTTAATCGGTTTTTCGCATATACATTGAGTTTTTGTTTGATGAGATTCTTTAATTGCTCCTTTGATTGCTTGCTGCACTGCATATTCTATAGAGCTCCTCCTACTTAAGATTGCCTTTAAAAATGTCAAGACAAGTCACATTGCAAACACTATTAGTACTGTGATCAAAACAAAACAATTGAGAAACAACAACAACAACAACAACAAGGTTCAATCCCATACTCATTGGGGTCGACTATATGGATTTCACTCTGCTCGATTCAATGCCCTTAATTAATCGGGATACAATTGAGAAACAAATTGAGATCCTTTTGTTTTTTTATCTTCTTTTCAACAAATGTTAATGTAATATCAAAATGTATAAAATTAAACCTCAATCACCAAAGTTTTTTTTTTCTAGACAATCACTCATAAATCAAGATAGGGGTGTACAAAAAACCGATTGACCCAATAAATCCGATTGATCCAAACCAACTCAAGTGATTTGGGTTGAGTTGAAAAGGCTATTGATTTGGGTTGGGCTCTTCAAATTTGAGAACCGATAGGTTGGTTCAGTGTTTGGATTATATAATTGTACACCCGAACCAACCATGATCATACTAAATATTTGTCAAATTTATTTAAATTTAGCTTACATTAAATGTTATTTTTATTTCAAACAAACAATGTTACTTATTTTATTTTATTTTTGAACTTCAATTGTCTTTTATAATAAGAATTTCCGAAATTTGCATTTTAGCTTTCAAATGTAAGGAGCCTCATATGTGATTTGATCATCGTGCTTGAATATTAATTTGATAATAATGTTACATTTTTATTGACTCGAGCTAGCGATCATATTTTTATTTGGTTTATTATTTTAGGCGAACTAGAAGTTGTGAGTGTATGATGCAAGGAATAAGTGTTTAGAGGTTCATTTCCTTATTTTGAAAGAAAAAAGAAAATAATTGTGCTTTAAATTTTTATGATCAGTATGTTTTATAAAATTTATAATTTTTATGCTTAAATGTATAAAATCAACTTGAAGATTGGAATCAACCCAACCCAAATTCATAGAGTCGGATCGGTTTGATTTTGAAGAATCAATTAGTTCGGATTGGTTCTAAAAAAAAAATTAGAGCCGAACTATTTGGTTTGGTTCATGTTTTAGGCAAAACCCAAATCAACTCAACCTTTCTACGCCTCCGAATCAAGATATTAACCCCTCTATACTTGCAAAATACCCTTTTGATGAAATCAACGGTCATAATTTAATGGAATCCAGATATTAATTAACCCCTCTATACTTTAATTAATCAACTTACTTGGAGAAGATCTTGTTGTGCCTCCCAAAATGCCTTGCTCTCTTCAACACTACTAGACTCTCCACCCTCCTCCTCCTCCTCCTCCTCCTCCTCCCTCGACCCAATAACTTTATCATGACAACTATTTTCCAACAACCAATCTAATTCGTCCTCCAAAAACTCAAAATCGGCATCGTCTGAGCCCCCCGATTTGCTCACAAACCCAATTCCGTCTCCGAGCCTCATCGAAAACCGGCGAGCCACCGCGATCCTCCCCTCCACTCCAGACATCTCTCCTACTCCCACTCTCATGTCCCTCTTATATATCTATACATATATACACATATATATTAAGTTCTGAAGCACCTATACAGTATATCCAGTGTATCATCTCAATAAAAAAAAAAAAAAAAAAAGTGTACTATTGAAATATTCCATTTGTACTAGGTGGGACCCACAATGTTGCAACACAGACGAGTCGCCGCGCGAACGTAGACACACGTGGAGGGCCACCATTGGAAGGAGCACAGATGAGATTTGGTGGATGTCATGATTGGTGGGGCTGAACAGGTGAGATCCACGTCAGAGTGAGTGCAATTATTGGTGATTCCTTTAATGATTTCGATTATTTTACATACTTCAGGAGCTCTGGATCTTATCCTGATATTGGGCACGTGGGGACCGCGTGAGGTGTGTTTGTCGATCGTGGGCCTGGGTTGGCGACACGTGGACTTATTTGAACACGTTGGATCTTGTAGGGTTTGTGCATGTTTTAACTTTTAGGCATATGAACTTGGGCTTAATTTTGGTGTTGTGGGAATATTCGAGAGATGCGGAGGTTCGTCGAGGTGAAACTAGGTTACAAAATAATGTGGTTTGACAAATATTTAGGGAAATATACTTATTGATACCATTAAATTATGTTTTTTTAGGCTTAAACCGACAAATCAATTTCATCAACGGAGATCCGAAATTATATTAGAAGAGAAGATCCGATGCAATTATAATTTTAGAGATTAATTTCTTTTTGTTTTTTTATTTGATGAAAGTTTTAATTTTTATTTTTATTTTTTGTAAAAAAAAAAAAAAACTTGTATTGACAAAAGTTGGAAATGAAATTAAGAATAATTTTTCGAGATATAGTGAGAAATGCATATTTTATATAAGTCGCAAGCGTTGAGAAACAACAATAGTAAAGTCTGTGTTGCCTGGATCAATGCTTTCACTCCACTCAACTTAACAAAACCCAAGCAAACGATGTGATAGAATCCTTTATTATTTACTACTACACTCAGGTTTTAGGGACGAGGGACACCCTAACGTTTATAATTATCAATTTATTTCAACAATGGCAAATGTTTTAGGACGGCGCTATAGGCACTTTAATTTTTTATGATGGCACCTCAATTTACATGCATTTTATGTGAGGCACCCCAGCATTTGGGGTGCCTATAGTCGTGCCCATGTTTTTTTGTTGGTTTTCTTTTTTAAAAGAACGTTTTGTGTTGGTTGTTAATAGGGGTGCAAATGGGTAGGGAAATACCTACGGGTGATGAGGATTTACTCTAATGAGTACGAGTACGATGATTTTAAATGGGAATAGGGGTGGGGATGGGTACAAAATATCATACCCACACGAATATGAGTACGCGTAGGAGTAGTAAAATATATTCATAGAGATTCCCATGGGGAATCCCAATAGGGATCCCCACTGGGTAATCCCCACGGAGATACCCATATATCAATTTATATACCATATGATATTTATTATTTACATATATATATCATGTGATATTTATATATAAATATTACATAATATTACATAGTTTCTGCTCCGAATCACTCATACATATAACAAAAAATCTTTTAATGAGATTTATAATTTTAATTTATTTGGTTAATTAATATATATATGTTTTGTTTTGAATTGTTTGCAACTATATTTATATTTTAGAATTTTAGGATCAAAAGTACTAAAAAAAGTTGATGACTTGGTGGTTTAAAGAGAAGTGACTTTAAGAAATATTTTGAGTTTGCACTTTTCGTTTTGCATATGCCAATGATTTTGTAGAAACTTAATTATAAGTGTTAGCACTTAGTAGTTAGAATTTTAATTGCATGATACGTTGATTTTTTTTTTGTTGGAATTTCTCAACAATCGTGTTGTTACGTATGTATATTTGACACCTTATTTGTTAAAATTCTTTTTTTGAGAATCTCCGCAGTGATCTCCAATAGAGAGTGGAATGAGGAAAAAAAAAATTTCCACGGGGATTCATCATCCCTGCAAAAATTCTCATGAAAATCCCAAAGGGGATCCCCAATGAGGAATGAAATGGGTAAAATATTTTACCCATAGAGATTCCCCATACCCACGGAGATTTGATGGGTATGGGGATGAGTATGAGAACTCATCCCCAAACGGGTATGAATATGAGTGATAATTTTTTTAGTGGGTATGGGTATATGAATGATGTCCACATCTCCTACCGTACCCATTTGCATCCCTATTTGTTAATCTATTATAATTTTCCTCCTTAATTCACAAAGCAAATTAATGTATATTTGGAGGCAAAAAAAAAAAAAGGAAACGTGTATTTGAGAAAACTAATAATCTTCTTATCAAAAAATTAATAATTTTTCAACATCAAAGAAAATGTTCTATAGGAAAAGAACATTTTCTTAAAAAAATATTCCCTATATAGTAAATGTTCAAATGAAAAATTTCCTATATGTGTTTGATTGCACATATAAGAATTTTTTCCCTCAAAACTCACCAACAACAAGTTTTGAAATAAATATGAAAACTTACCATATATATTAAACTAGTCGGCATCTCGCTCGCGATTCGCGCGCGGATAAGAATAAGTATCTACATATTAGATAAAATAATCTTGATGAAGAAAAAAGTGAAAAAAAAAAGATGTTCTCTCGCCTTTCCCAAATATTTGTCACATTTTGAGAATTTTTAATTTCAACTGTAAACTTAAGAAATCAAAAATTTAAACATCAATTGCTTCATTTTCGATTCTAACCTCACTAAAGACAAAGTTGTATCTTTTACAATAAGTACTAATTGAATTTGTGTTGTAATGTATAAAAGAAAAAATCTTTGTGATACTTGTGTTACAATTTTTTTGTCAAATACTTTGTGTTACAATTAGAAACTTTCCAAAAAAAATAGAAAAAAAGAAAAAATATTAAAAAAACTGAAACTGAAAATAGAAACTCCTTAAAAAAAGATCGAAAAAAACTCCCTAAAAAACACCAAAATAAAAAACGAAAATTATTAAAAAACTGAAAAATTAGATTTTACCATCCTACCCCTCGCTTAAGTGCGAGAAATATCAATAGCTTGTGTTTTTTGTTTTTTTATATCAATTACGACATCATAATGTCACATGTCACATTGTGAGAGCTTCTCACATTCCACGTGTCGCGTTATGAGAGTTTCTCACAGAAACAGTTCCTTTATATATATAATAATATATATATTGATTTTTATATTTAAAATATAAATTTAATGTGTCTTAATAGGGAAACTAACATTTTCTTAATAGAAAACTTAATTTGCCCACCATAATAGGTGAGAAAATATATGGGTCTTAATATGAAAAATTGGCAATTATATAAAAAAATGTTCCGCGAGAAAATTTTGTCTATCAAATATATGAAAATGTCATTTTCTCACGGAATTTGTCATTTTCCTTGGAACATTTTCATTTTCCGTCCAATCAAACATTCTCAAATTCACAAGTAATAATCTAATGCAAAGTTTTTTCATAATGTTTTGAAATAATTTTGTAAGGGATAATATATAGCACAAACTGATTTAATCAAGATCTATAATTTAAACTTACACATTTGTTTGAATTTATTTTCAAAATCATTATCAACTATATATAATATTGGATTATAGTTTTGCAACTTAATCAATACCACCCACCGACAAAGTTAAAAAGTGACATGAAGAAAAGTGGATGCCCAACGGAACCATAAACAAGAAAAACCAACTTCATTCGAATTAGAAAAATAAATGTTCATTTAGGCCGAACGTATAATATATTAATTAAGACTTTAAATCATTACATACAATAATAAATTGACCAATGCTACACCCAATTAGGGATGCAAGAGAGGCGGGGAATCCTCATGGGGGACGAGGATTCCCCGCAACGGAGATGAGGATGAGGAATTTAAATGGGGATGAAGGTGGGGAATGGGATAAAATCTCATACCCACTTGACGGTGGGGCGGGAAGTGCAGGAACAACAGGAGCTAGTAAGGCTGGTCTGATGGGAGGTGGCAAGGGAAGTCTGCCCACTGTGTTCTGTGCTGGAGCAATGGATGATACAGGAGGCACAGCCAGTGGGTGTGTAGCTGTCCCCGAACCCTGAGATCCTCGGTTCCATCCCCTTGCTCCCTTACCCCTATGTCTCCTCCTCCCATACTCTAAGGCCTGCTCTGCAGACAAAACTGGACCCGGTGCTTTGCCATCAGCAACTATGCCCATATAATATGTCTCATGCGCTAGGGCTCGCTCATAGATCTCGGTGAGTGTCATCGCGCCTGAACTAACAACGTAATACCCAATATCGGGTCTGAGTCCATCACCGAAGTGATATACATCATCAGACTCATCTCTCACCAAGTCCCCAGCAAACTGGCGCGGATAATCGTATCGATCCATGTACTGCATCACAGGCTCCTCTGGCCCCTGTCTCAAATCCATGAACTCTCTCCTCAATCGCTTCATGACTGAAGGCGAAAAATACTGCTGATAGAACTTCTACTTGAAAGCATCCCATGTCTCGAACTCTCCGTGAGTGGCCACTGTCATACGCCACCACACGTCGGCGTCTCTCTCGAGAGTATATGATGAGATCTCTGCCCGAAGTCTATCATCAATCCTCAGTAGCCGATGAAGCTTCTCTCGGGACATGATCCATTTCACAATCTTCTGAAAATCCCTTACTCCATCAAAATAAGCTGGTTTGAGTCTGATGAAGTCCTTCACCAGCTGAACTTCTACTGAAGTGCTGGAAGATGCGGGCTTGGGAGCAGTCGATCGCCTCAATCTGTCTCCACCGTGATGAACATCGGCTATCTTTGCCGCTTAAAGTCTGCAGTAGGAAGTACTGGAGCATCGACAGTCGGTGTAGCAGTCGCAGGAGTTGATGTCGATGTCGGTGGAGCAAAACGAGCAGTCATCATAGCGATAAAATCAGTCAACTGCGGCCCTGAGATATCATTCGATCAGACAGTCGTTGTAAATCCTCCGCTATAGTAGGAGGCGACTGCAACTAGGCTCTGCATCTCCTCCCCCGCGTGTATCAACCATCGGGGGTCTGCAATGGATAACGAACGCGAATCAGCTTCTATGTGACATAGTGCATATGTCTATCTATACATACAAAAATTAACAAGTACATATAAGGAATCCCCCATCTCACTGTCATTCAATTCCCAACTAATGGTGTTTAGGCAATGAGTATCTGGTTTCCACAACTAAGGTTTGTATTTTATGCATTTTGATATCTCGACCTATTCTCTGATACCAACTGTGATGGCCCCAACTACTAAACAGGGCACCGCCCGGCCTGATCCCGTAATCAAGCCTTAATCCAAATCACATAAGACGTAATTACGTGTTAGTCAGCCTTTCGCCCTTATATTACTCTGAATCCATGTATTAATCTATATTATCAATTTCATGTAGTTTAAAGATCATGCGACAGCTATTATGATTCAAAATTCCTAAGTGTGGAAAACCAAGAAAATACAACATCACATGCATGTATATATATATATGAAACTATTCACTCAACCCAATGTACAACCCAAAATGACATAAACAATAATAATACAATAAAAGTCGAGACATACAAAATGAGTGAGGAGAGTCGCCGAACTGTTCAAAGGAAGTCGCCGATCTTCTCCTTCCCTGGTTTGCTGCTGCTCGACAGACCTACACCCACCGTTACAAACTAGACGGTGAGTATAGTGATATTTAAGTACTAACTGGAGAATTCTATACTACATCTCCAAAATAAACGAATGGTATTTAAAAGCATAAAGTAGCGATAAATTGTTGAAACAAGAAATGCAAGTAAATACCATAAGACAGACACAGGCTAAGTTGAGATGATCTACGTCCGGTCGGCGGTGAGACCTATCACCAACCCTTTCCCACTACTATATGGAGCCGCGCTCAACATATTTCACACAACTAGCGGAGCCACGCTCTACGCTTTCACAACATTAATCTCATGCTTGTCGACCACCCCGAGTCACATAACTCGCGTGCGCGCAAGTGTAGTGGTGAGTGTCGGAACCCCGCTAGACCCATGTCCCCGTGAACCGCGCATCTCTCGTGCAATGGACACTAAATAATCTCTACTTTACTTTCAAAGACAAATAATTCCAAAATTCTAGGATTCCAAAACAGGTTAGACTACAAAGCCCAAAGGAAATCGAATACAAGTCCAATTAAATCCAAATTATTCCATTGGCATGTTTTTCATAAATCTTTTCAAGAATGACATCAAGTGCAGGAATCAGAGTCAATGAAACAATTCACAAGGCATCATGTCACAATATTCACCCATGAATATATACAAGAACAACATGATGTGCGAGTTCAAGTAGTAATGTCTACCAATAGACCAATAAATTAAAAAAATGATTGAAATGAAATATAAAATTCTCACAGTTGTACTTACAATTCACACGCTTGTCATAGTCTATTTCTATTCGATCCCGACAATTCGAAATGCGTGCCCAAACTCCTGAGTTCTCCCCTTAGTTCCCTAATAGTTAATAATGTATCACTTTAGGCCAAATCGAAGTCGAGACAAATTTCTAAATTTTTTTTATTTTAGGCCAATCCGCCCATTCGCGCTTTTCGAGGTAAAACCCCCGTAAAATGCTCGTCCGAAATTCCAAATATTTTAATTTTCCTAGAAATTCATTACTTTCTATTTATTTTGTCGAAATATAATTTTTCGGAACTTTTCCTAAATTTTTTGGATTTTTTTCCATTTTTTTTTCCATTTTTTTCTCTTTTTTTTGTTTTTGTTTTGGGTCGGGTCGACCCTGACCATGGCGCTTGGCCCGGCCCGCTTGGTTGAAGGGACTCCCTGGTTCGTTGGGTGAAGGGAAGCCCTTGGCCCGACCCGCTTGGGTGAAAGGACTCCCTAAACCCTAAACCCTAAACCATTCTTCCCCAACGAACTAGGGACTCCCTAGTTCGTTGGGGAGTCAGTTTTTTTTTTTTTTTCTGTTGTTTCTTGTTCACGAGCTGGGGTTGGCAATCCAACCCCAGCTCGTGTAGGGAGGGGAGACGACTCGGAAGAGTCATCTCCTTCCTCGGGAGCACGGGAGCTCTCAAGCTCCCGAGCTCTAGAGCTCCCTCACCATCACCACACCAACACCACTCTACAACCACCCCATCAATGGAACAACATCAAACTCACCTATATTCGTCTCGGGTTCTCTCCTTCTCCTCTACATCCTCCAACGATTTTTCTTCTTTCTCTCTTCTCTCCCGATTTTTTTTTATTTGGTGAGGTGGTGAGGATAAGAATCCCAATTGGGGTGTGCTTTATATACACAATTGTGATTTAAATGCTAGCCTTTGATCTTGGTGTGCACACGTATCCCGAGGCTCATCACATGGAGCACATTGTCCCACTTGTTCCCCAAGTCACTTATGAGTGACTCAACAAAGTGACACATCGTCTCATGATGGGTTAACGCGTGTCTCGATGCACATCTAATGCACCTTATTTTATTTCACTAACTATAGGTCTTTTAATACTTTAGCTACATGTGACCACATTAAAAGCCACTCATTACCCAATAAATTCACATTTTATTTAAATAAATTAAACTTACCCCAATATGCCGCTACCTCGGTCCCACGTCGACAAGCGACTCGAGGTACGTCCCCGCTCGTCTCGATACCTACACAACCATAAAAAATTAACTTAATAGTCTACACAAATACAATACACTAGGCATACATCACAACAAATATAAAATTGTACCTCAGCCCTTGCCTCGGTAAACAGACATATCACAGTGTGGGTCCCACAGTACGGGTCGTTGAGCCTGGTTAAAGACATAAGCATGGTTAGCGATTTTGGACCATTACATGTTTGAAGTGCCCGAATCAAAACCTCATAATATGCAATCTATAAAATTGCAAAGGTCTTTGTACAGATTAAAACAATCTGGCCGAATGAGGTACAAACGCCTCAGTGATTATTTACTTACAGAAGGATATGTAAATAATCTACTTTGTCCATGTGTCTTTATTGAAAAATCATCATCGGGATTTGCAATTATTGCTATATATGTTGATGATTTGAATATTGTAGGAAATCATGACGACATAGTGAGAACATCTGAATACTTGAAAAATGAATTCGAGATGAAAGAACTTGGAAAAACAAAATTTTGTCTCGGTCTACAAATCGAACATTTTCCAAGTAGAATACTTGTCCATCAATCGAATTATATTGATAAAATCTTGAAAAGACTTTATATGGACAAAGCACATCCATTGAGCTCCCCAATGGTTGTTAGATCATTTGAAGTAGATAAGGATCCATTTCGACCTCATGAAAGTGATGAAGAGCTATTTGGTCCAGAGGTACCATATTTAAGTGCAATTTGTGCACTTATGTATCTTGCAAATTGTACAAGACCAGATATTGTCTTCTCTGTTAATTTACTTGCAATATATAGCTCTTCACCTACTCGAAGACATTGAGATGGTGTCAAACACATTTTTCCTTATCTTCGGGGAACAAGAAACATGAGTTTGTTTTACTCAAGATGAGTAAAAATGAATTTGCAAGGATATGCTGATGCTGGTTATTTATCTGATCCTCATAAGACTCGCTCTCAAACGGGTTATGTATTAACTTGTGGTGATACTGCTATATCATGGAAGTCAGTGAAGCAAACTATGATTGCTACTTTTTCTAATCATTCAGAAATACTTAATTGCAATTCATGAAGCAAGTCATGAATGTATATGGTTGAGAAACATGATTCAATATATTCAAGAATCAGCTGGATTATCTTCAATTAAAGATTCTCCAACCATATTATATGAAGATAATTCAGCGTGTATCACACAATTAAGAGAAGGATATATAAAAGGGGTCAGAACAAAACATATTTCACCAAAATTCTTTTATACACATGAGCTTCAAAAGAGTGGTGAAATCGATATCAAGCAAATTCGGTCGTGTGATAATCTTGCTGATTTATTCACAAAAGCTTTGCCAACTACAATATTTAAAATGCTTACCTATGGTATTGGCTTGCGTCGACTCAAGGCTATTGCAAGCAATGAAACATGACAAATCCCACCCATGTCAACATGAGGGGGAGTTATTGATTAGTGTATTGCACTCATTTTCCCTTAGCTATGGTTTTATCCCACCGAGTTTTCCTTGCAAGGTTTTTAATGAAGAAATCATATCAATATCATACTCTATATAAAGATTGATGAGAACGACGTACTCTTTTTCCTTTGCTAGATTTTTTTCCACTGAGTTTTTTCTAGTAGAGGTTTTAATGAGACATTTTCTCAACAAGTGTCATCCAAGGGGAGTGTTGTAAATGTCATGAGAAAGTGGATGACCCTTCTTATCCCCACCTTTTACAACCATTTACTTGTAAGTCATTATTGTAAGTGTAACTTGTGTCTTTTGGCCTTCATCTCATTATGACCAAAAATGCTATATAAAGAGGTTTTCTCAATGTAATTGGTGCACCAAGTTGAATGAAAGATTTCTCATTTCTCTCATCTACTATCTTGTTCAAGTTATAGTTCATTGCTTATACTTTCCTTGCCTTAGCCTTAGCCTTAGTTTTACAGCATAATGTGATTTATAATTTTAACTTGTTTGGTTAATTATATGTTTTGTTTTGAATTGTTTGCAACTATATTTATATGTTATATTTTATTTCGTTGGAATTTTCAACGATAGTGATCCTATACTACAACAATTTAGGCAATTAGCAACAAACTTTCAGGAACAAAACAAAATTTTATTGCTATATACTGTTTTTAAGCAACAAATTATCAATTTAGCACCTATTCCTCATGTAAGGAAAAACAGCAACGAATGAATTTGCTTCAAATCAATCTCTTAGAACTTTGACAAAAAAAAATCAATCTCTTAGAAATAATGTGTTTGGTTTTTATTTTTATTTATTTTTAAGTGAAAGCCACAAACAGCAACAAAGGTTTTTATTGCTAAATGAAACCTTTAAGAACCAAAAAGGACTCATTTTGACACACTATTACTAACTCCTTCTCCCTCAAGAAACTCAGTCTTCTCACTTTTCTCTGACTTTCTCGCGACAAAAAAACCCTAAACCATTGCGACCTCTCCAGATTTCTCTCGATCTCACAATTCTCGCTCTATTCGAAGAGATCTCTCGCGAACTCACCGAATCTCTCTCTCGTGGATCTCTCGCGTAAACTCACCAGATCTCTCGCGATCTCTCTCGCGATCTCTCTCGGTTTGATTCGTGTTCTTTGTTACTGTTGGAAATTTGCTTGTGTTAGTTACAATTTTGATTCTTCTCTCGCAGTTCCGATTTCGCATCCGTCGCAGCTTTGATTTCGCCTCTTTCGTAGCTCTGATTTCGCCTTTACAGCAGCTCTGATTTCAATGTGGTCGTTAATGGCGCAATGGATCAGAGAAGGAAAAGAAAGACTCGATTTCTTCGTAAAGACTTGTCTGTTGTCCAGTTTCATTTTAATACGGCGCGAATCTAGGTTTTAATTAAGCATTTTAGGGAAACGAGGGTTTCTGGATGTGTTTTTGTTCAATTTTTGGTGGTGAATTTCTTGGATTATCGGAGTATTTGTTCTGTTGTTTGATTAATTGAGAACTTGTGCTTCTCATATTTCTCATTTGATTTCCGAAAATTTTGGCTGGGATTCGGTCATTCCATAGCTAGGCTTGCATTTGCTTTTCAATGACAATCTCTCGATTCTGCTTTTCTTTGGTTCGGTAATGGAGAGACGAAGTTGCATTTGCAAAGCTTGAAGAACTTGTCAAAGTAATTTTTTGAGTATTCATAGATTTCTCACGGATTGGGGTTTTATTGTAAGAGGTGTTTCTTTGAGCATTAAGTGAGCTTGTTAGGATAAATGAAAGCTATCATGGAATTTTGAAGTATGTATGGAGCTTTGTGAAGAATTAGATGTAAAAGTTGTTGATCTTGGAGTGCAACAATGTAGAAAAAGGATGATTAGCGCAATGCTTGTCTTACATAATTTTCTAATCTTCTAGCAATAGTTTCCTTATTGATTACAAATGTGGTGTTTTACACTATGGAGTGCTCTAGTTCCCAAGATGCGGAAAGTATTATTTTTCTTACTTATAGATCTTGATAAGTTGCATGCCAATTAGTATTAGTTTAATTGTGGAAGATGTGGAAAGTGCCAATCTTCGGAACATAATCTTCAAGGTCCCTTTGGAAGGTATAAAATTGGGCTGCAAGTTTTATGGGAGATGATTATGGTCATCAACCATCTAGTATTGAATTATCTTGGACAACGAAAAAAATATTGGATGAACAGTCCTATTGGTTTTTGTTATATAGCTAAGTTTCGAGTTGAGAGTTTATTAACCCAATTCAATTAATTTGCTGTGTATATAGCTTAAGTTCATCTTCTATTCATGTTAGTTCCAATTCATTTAATATGGAACTTTCTGAAAGTTTTGAACAAGTCGCCATGTTAACAAATTAGTCTCAATTTTTCATTTGTAAATGCTTAGATTTAGTTTCAAGTCAAATAATTGTTTTGTTTCATGTTTTTCATCTTATGTAGTTATTTGTATAAAAAGAATTAGTAGTTATGTAAGGTCTATAACCATGGGAGAGATGTTGAAGCAGAATTGCTCGATTCTTTCAAAATTCAAAGAGCTTCAATTGAAGTGAATGTTGGTCTTCCATAGTTAGCTAGTAATCTTTCTGCGCAAGGACTCACTAACTTGATATTTTTCTGAGGTGACCCATAATATAAGTAGTTGATTAATTAATTAGTTAATTAATGGTTCAATTGTGTACACATGTGATGCAGGTGTGGCTGTTGGGTGTGGATGGCAAGCCTTTGTGGCCTACGTTAATGTGGGGTGCTATCACATTGTTGGCGTTCCACTTGGTATTCTTTTTGGATTCAAATTTAACCTTGAAGCCAAGGTACGCGCATCCATATCAAAATATTATATATATAATCTAGTATAGCTTAAATTCTTGAAGTATCTTGGTCGAATATGGTCCTAATTAATTTATCAAGCATGTGGTAACCATGGGAGAGATGTTGAAGCAGAATTGCTCGATTCTTTCAAAATTCAAAGAGCTTCAATTGAAGTGAATGTTGGTCTTCCATAGTTAGCTAGTAATCTTTCTGCGCAAGGACTCACTAACTTGATATTTTTCTGAGGTGACCCATAATATAAGTAGTTGATTAATTAATTAGTTAATTAATGGTTCAATTGTGTACACATGTGATGCAGGTGTGGCTGTTGGGTGTGGATGGCAAGCCTTTGTGGCCTACGTTAATGTGGGGTGCTATCACATTGTTGGCGTTCCACTTGGTATTCTTTTTGGATTCAAATTTAACCTTGAAGCCAAGGTACGCATCCATATCAAAATATTATATATATAATCTAGTATAGCTTAAATTCTTGAAGTATCTTGGTCGAATATGGTCCTAATTAATTTATCAAGCATGTGGGGAGCTTGATGATTTGGTATGCAGTTACTTGTGTACGTAAGAGATATATAGAACTCTGATCCTCGCGTAACTATATATGTGCCGAAGTAAAAAAAAAAGAAAAAAAAGAAAAGAAATATATTTGCTAACACTAACCTATATTTAAAGTACTATTAAATATTTTTTTCGATGAGAAATCTACTTACACCATCTCCCATAGAAAGACTTGAACCCTGAACCTCACGTATATAATATTGAAAATTGGGCACGTGCTAATTAAATTACCACTAATAATTTAACATGTCATCAGACATCTTTTTTATATAAGATTAATTGAGAATTGAAGTTTTCTTATCATTAAAAAAAGGAAAAATAAAAATTATATATGTATATAAACGATAAATGAAGGATTAAGTTTGTATATATATGGTGAAAATTATGTGCAGGGAATATGGTCAGGCATGATTGGAGGCACAGCAATGCAGACTCTCATTCTATTATGGGTCACCTTTAGAATATGGTCAGGCATGATAGGTGGCCTAAAAAACCACAAAATTCCTGTTATTATCAAATCAAATCTTTCAGTCAAAGTTTAATTTGGTAATGAGATTGCATTGTTGCAAGAGGAGTTGAGAGCTCTTGTCCAGAAGAGGGAGAAAGCATATATGAAGGACTCGTTGAACTTAGAAAACAGTGAGATGAAGGGGTATGCTTATTTTATTTCCTAGGTTTTTGTTCTTGTTATAAAAATATCTTAATTTTACATTCGGCTTGTTTGTTTTGTTAATTTCGTTTTCTTTCCCGTGCGTGCAACTATTTCCCATATAATTTTTAATTGCTAGGTTGTGTTTTTGTGTATTAGAGGATGAGTTTCAATAAGCAAAATGTGCCAATGAGCCAATTTTATGTCGTAATAACAGTGCAAAAGTTGGTTGCATCATAAGCCCGCTTTTATTTCTCCCATAAAACAGTGCAAAAATTGGCAAAACTCTCGATCTAGTCATGAAACATATTTGATTAGTGAAATTAGTTGCATTATATTTCTTTACTTTCATACTAAATATTTAACTCTAACTGTTCTTGGCTCAAATATGTAATGAAGGATTCTCAAAGCGGCATCAAGGATTATCAGTTACTGCATTGTCTTACAGTCTGAGAACTTAACCTTGCTCAGTGTTCTTGCATATGTTCTCTCTGCTCTTTCTTTTGATCTTTTTTTTTTTTGTTTTCTGTAAAGAAACAAAGTGAATTCTCTACTAGGATCTCTGTTTTACTTTTGCTTCTTGTGCGTCTAGAAACACAGTTACACACCTCTTAATAGTTCTGTTTTACTTTTCCTGCTCTCTGAATTGATGTAGAAGACCCTGCACCAGCAACAGAGAATCCTACCAACAATTGTAGTACTGTTATGCGGAGCACAACGCTGCTCAATGTGCTTTCATGGTACCTCTGCTGCCTCTTCACCGCCATCCTTCTTCATCCTAATCTGCAAAATCATGAGGTGTTAATATAATTGATCACTAGACATAATCTCGATTTTAGTCTCTTGATTGATTGTTATATTAACTGTTTCCCCCATCACATTATATATATATATATAGTCCTTAAAACGGATGATTACCATGCCTAGCAATTCACAATTCACTATGTTATGTCGCTCTCGTCTCTCTCTCTCGCTGCTCTCGGGCGCTCCTCGTCTCTCCTCTCGCGGCGCTCTCGTCTCTCTCTCTCTGCGCTCCTGCGCTACCTCGTCTCTCCTCTCTGCGCTCCCCACTCACCTCCCTCACCGCCGCTCCTCACCGACCGCCGCTCCTCACTCACGCTCCTCATCGACCGCCGCTCCTCACCGACCGCGCATTGGTGGATCTCCGATCTATGGCTTCGGTGGGAACGGATCATCGGCTTCGACTCGTCGGTGGAGATCAAAGCGCTCGAGAGGCGATCGTTGACGTAAGTCTCCATTTTGAGTCGGCCGATCTTGTTTTTTTCTACAACAGTCCTTCCAAAGCTCAATCGAAGTACGATCGAGGTGAGTCTCGCCCGCCATTTTCGTTTCTCGACTTGTTCGCGAAATGCGGATCGAGCAGAACCATCGGATCAATCTCTTGATCTCGGATCGACTAGTGACGTTTTTTCACGATCGCGACTTGTTTTGTTCGAGAAATGTAGGGCTATGCAGGGTAGTAGTAGTTGTAATGTTGAGAGAGGAGAAATTATTGCAATGCCAGCTGAAGTAGTCAGTAATTGGCAGCAGTCTCAAGATCAATCAGTTTTCTCAGTTGTTGCAAGACTACTTTGGGGAGATGATCACTGCGTGGCGAGTTTTGGTGGATGATCAAGCTCAGGTAACAGCTTAGTGGGGTGTGTGTTTTTTTTTTTTTTTCTTCGTACTGCATTATAAGAATGGCACGTTTTTTTTTCCTTTACTACATTGGTAGTGGGTTTTTTTTCGACTTTATTTAGGAAAACACATTGCTTCTCGCCTTTGTATATAAGTCGATATGGCTATAATAAATAATGGTCTAATTTATTCTTGATGAATATAATTGATGGGTGTGGAAGGTATATCATTTGAGTCTATCGAGGGGGGGTATATTGATTTTAAATCAACTCAAATTAGTTGGGGTCGGCCACATAGATCAGAAGTTTCAATTTAGCTAGATATAATGCATGATGTGATCTGGTGATCTTTAAATGACTCCACTTAATTTATCTTTTGTGTCTCCATGATTGCAGTATAATCAAGAGGTAGAGGGTGACGCTTGTTTTGTCTCCATCAAGGTCCGTGTCTTCAATATATATTTTGTATTCAAGTATTGATGATTAATTTTTTCTTTTGTCTCCGTTATGTATTGATTTAGACATTCAATTATAATTCGATTTTCATTTGTTTGTTATTTGTATATATATTTGTAATATCAACAATTCAATTTTCATTAATAATTTGATTTCATTTAAATTTCAATTATAAATTCAGCAACAATTGTTCTTTCGGAAGGCAATTGTTGTTGGAACAATTTTTTTTTTTTATGCTTTAGTATAATTTAGCAACAAACTATTTGTTGCAACATGCGCAGAATTTGTTGCAGCAAGGAATTCCAGCAACAAACATTTTTGTTGCTGTAAGCAGTTTCAGCAACGAATGACTTTGTTGCTGAGAACTTCTTCAGCAACAAATGCCCCATTCGTTACTGAGAACTATTAGGTACGGATTATTAGCAACAAACTCATCAACAAAAATATTTTGTTGCTAAGAAGTTGCAGCAACGAAATCAGAGGCTTTAGGAACCAAAGCTTTCGTCGCTAAAACCACTTTTCGTTGCAGTTATATGTATGTTTTTTTATAAATTTTTTGAAAAAAATTAAGTTTGAAAAAATATTTCCTCGCGGTAATTCTTCGCAAATTTCTCGTGGGGATCTTGAATGGAGAATGAAATGAGCTCAATGAAGATTCCCCATCTCCGCGGAGATTAGACGGAGATAGGGATGAGGATGAAAGTTTCTCCGCGTGGAGATGAGTATGGGATAGGGAGATGAATTTTTAAGCGGGGATAAAGACCACCCTCTCCATTTGCATCCCTACACCTAATAATGCACAAAGTTGTCTATTGATCAGTCATGCTAATCTAACTCCAATTTTATTTACATGCCACTTTTTTTTTTTGTTTTTTTGTCAAGTTAGGTACTTGTCACTTTCATGAGCACTCATTGGGAGTCCCTTATTGATGCACATTGATTTTTATGGGGCATGGGCACACATGCATTGATGTGAAATTAAAATCGAAAAATTATTTTTTGACATACTTTGGGTACATCATTTGATACACAACGGTGTAGATTTCATTGGAATATGTGCAACACATATCCCAATGAAAATTACACTTTGTGTATCAAATGTATGTACCAAAAGTATGTATGATTTAGCATCACTATACATTAAAATCAACAGTTATAATTAAGTGTGTGTGAAAATGGTGTATGGGGTAGTTGTCCTTTGACAATTTTAATTAGGGTAGTTCCAAGCTTCAATATGTATTTTAATTAGAGTAGTTCCAAGCTTTAATATGTGATGTACGTACGTAGTATCTATTTCATTTCACTCATTAAAATATTATTATAGATTAGCTCAACCACTTGGGTTAATAACGAATCAATGTACTTGTTTAAGGGGAGAGCTAATCTCACCTTCTCGACGTAACGTACCTCTCTCGACACTCCAAAACCTTAAAAACCAGTTTTAGATCTAGCCGCCATGGGGCCGGCGTCGGCCGCCCCCCCCCTTTCTCTTTCCCAAAAAATCCAAGATCTCCTTCTTCTCTCCTTCATCTTCTCTCTTTCTTTTATTTCATCCCCTCCCCACTACTCCCTCGCCGGATCTGCACCCATCCCATCCCTCCCCCTCGTTTTCTCACCCTTCACCTCTACCGATCCATCCCACCCCATCCTTAACCTCTCAAGATCTGTCCCACCCTCGTCTAAACCCCCTACTCCCCTCTGCAAATCAGGCCTTCTCCCCCCTGTTTCTCTCCACCCTTCCTATTTTCTTCTTTTTTTTGCAGCACTAGGCTTGAGGTCTTGGTGCAGTGCTCTGGATAGGCTCCTCGACTTCTCAGCGTTGTTGTTGGTGGTCTCTTAAAGTTTATTTTGCCTAGGGCTTGATCTAAATGAGTGGAAGCCGATGGGATAGGTCTGGACTCTTCGTTCTATGTGAAGCAACGCAACCGGCGGCGGTGTTCGACGGTGGCGATCTTCTTTGGAGCGGCTTAGAATCCTACCAGTCTCTGGTTTTTTCTTTGTTTGGTTTATGCTCTAGTGTTTTTGAGTTTTAGTTAGAATTAATGTCCGCCTACGTGCGGTAATTGTCCCCTTTATTGAGGTGGTTGTCCCCCATGGGGTGGTTGTGTTGTTGTCCCCTACTTAAGGTTGGGGCCGCGTGATTTGGATTTAGTTATATGCTTTTGTAATATCTATTTGTAATAGATACTCAACAATGTACTTGTTTAGGCTTCAGAGAGAAAAAAAAAAAAAAGGAACAGGGTTTTTCATTCCACGATGCGTTAGCAATCCACTTATCACGCGCAAACTTACATGCATTTATAAGTACTTGTGTTTTAAATTAAGGGGCCTTCAGATTATGATTTTGCCCTAATCCATCCAAATACCTCATTTTTTTTCTTCTATTGTTGTTGAATCATTTTCCTTATATAGTACTTTCCAACTTAAATTTTTCTATTAATTGTTGACAAAAATTTGAATTTGTTCTCTAGCTAATAGCAACATTAACCAGTAGAATTTCATTTTACTAATCAATGCTTGAAAATGGTTTCTCGAGTACCAAACTGCTGAACTATTACTAGTTAATTGGTATTTCTATTTGAATGATCTTAATAAGATTTGAGATATTGATGAAGCAAAAGTCCTTTTAATTGATGCTGAGTCATCAACAAAATTAGGAGAGGCATGCATTGGCATGGTTATGTATGTATAGACAACTAATGACACATAAGCAATATGATCATATATATGAGGCTCTTTGACCGAATCAGTACTCATAATAAAAAAAAATGATATGAGGCGAATCAGTACTCATATAAAGTTAAAGAATGAGTCAAAGGTATGGTAATTAAGTTGGTTTGTTATACAACTATGACGACGACAACAACGACAACAACATAGCGTCAATCTCAAATTAGTTGAAGTCGGCTACATGGATCAAACTCTTCCGTCGCGCTTGATTTAGTGTAATTGATGGTGCTCTTTTCGAATCATTTAAATCCCTCCTAATAAATGTTTGGTTTTTTTTTTTTGGCTCAAAACTAGTTCCTATTTTAGTTTGTCAGTTAATTAGAAAGTTAAATGTTTTAATCAAGTTTCTAATTATTTTGTGTTTAGGAAGTTTCTAATTTAGTCAAATTAGTAAATTTGATGTCTATATATATAAAGACTCTTATATTAGTTTGTAGGAAAATATCCAAGTTTTGAGAGAAGTTTTTGATCGATAGTTTGAGAATTTTTGTGTTTGTAAGATTTCCAACAATTAGCGCATCTCAAGTTAGCTTCGGTCTACCCTTACATCGTTGTAAGTTGGTTTCTTATTAAAAAGGAAAAAAAAAAAGAAAAAAATTGGGTATCTAGTATTTACAGTTTGCCTTTGCCTTGATCTGATATTGCTGTAATTGAGGATCTAGAATGGTTTAATTGATATTTCTAAATCCCCACAGAAACCAAAAGCAGTTAAAAAAAAAAAGGTGTGTACATTCTTAACCAAATAAAAAGAAAACTCTGGGTCTTCAAGTTCAGCTGAACCAACATCAGCTATAATGACTTCCCAAGAAATCAAAACAAAGCAATTTCATCTTCTTCAAGATTTAAAGAAGATATAACAGTAGAATATTATACATGTTGGAAGAATTGAACTCACAAAAGAAAAAGAAAATAACTAACATACATGTATAAATACATGATTCATACACACATAGATACAAAAATGAACAAACAAAATTTCTAAACAAGATTGAATCAGAAACTCTACCAAGGAGATGGTATGACTATTGAGGTCACAGTTTCATGGTCATCTCCCATCAACCATTACATCTGACCATAAGAGAGACATCGAAGACGACATTGACTGTCGGAGTTCGTTGAATGTAGGGTGCCCTCCACTAGAGGAGCTGTGATGGTACTTAGACCACATTGCAGTGGACTTCACCTTGTCGAGCAAGCGCATATCGAATCCTTCCCCTTCTATACCTTCTGCAACATTAGATTGCCCTTCCAACAGCTTCACTACTTGCCTCATTGTTGGCCTATTATTAGGTTCAGGATATGCACACAACAAACCTAAATGAAGAATCCTCTCGACCTCTTCGTCGCCGTAGCCTCCCTTAGCCTTTAACCTCTCATCAACTGCACTCACTAACTTGTCCTGCTCCATCAATGCCCACAGCCACTCCACCAAAGGTGGCTTCCCATCCTCAATAGGCCTTCTCCCACACACAACCTCGAGAATTAGAACTCCGAAGCCAAACACATCTGTCTGCTCCGAGGCTCGCCCCGTTCGAACCAACTCGGGTGCCATGTACCCTACTGTTCCTACTACTCTAGTTGTGCTTGATCCTTCACCGTGCCCGTACATTCGAGCCAAACCAAAATCTCCTAGCCTCCCATTCATTTCGCTATCTAGCAAGACGTTGCTCGCCTTTATGTCCCTATGTAGGACTCTCTTCTCCCATCCCTCATGTAAGTAGAGAACACCATTAGCAACATCTTTCAAGATTCTAATCCTATCTTCCCAATTCAACATTGAATTCCCCTCGCACTCAAACACCCTCTTATCCAAACTTCCATTCTCCAAGTAATCATAGACCAAGATCAAGCTATCTTTATCTCTTTTACACCAACCTCTCAATCCCACCAAGTTTCTATGCTTCAATCTACCTAGACTCGAAACTTCGGCCAAAAATTCTTTCATTCCCTCTTCGCTTTTATGCAAAAATCGCTTCACCGCAATCTCCACCCCTCCTTCCACACCCTTGTAGACCTTCCCATTTCCTCCAAACCCGATAACATTTTCTTCGGCGAATCCATTCGTTCCCTCAAAAATGCTTTGATAAACAATCCGATGAGGCCAGTACTCCAATTCCCACTCCTCAAAATCCTCCACATCCCTCTTACTGCTCCTCCTCCTCCTCCTCCTCTTCTTGAAAACCAAAACCAAAACTCCAACACCACAACACAAAACAAACACAACTGCCAATGTAACACCTGCAATCACCCCTTTCGATCGAAAAACCGAACTAGTCCCTCCTCGAGGAACAAAATTCGGTAAATTCGATGTAATCAACAAATCCCCCACTAATCTATTTGTATTACTAAAACTCCAAGCTAAAATCCTATGACTCTCAACCAACTTCCCAGTAGCTCCACAAAACCCAACATACATTTCATCAAAAAAAACACTGGACAAATCAACACTCACCTTAATCAAAGCCTTACTAGGCCTCTTCATTCCTGCAGGAGCAATACTAACACTAAGCATAGAATCCCAATAATCAATCCACACTTGGTAATTCACTCCATTGTTCAACTTAAGATCCTCAAAATACCCATCACTTTTTTCATCAAATCTCCAATACCCAGATGGGTGAGAAGCAAAAGAAGTGAGAGAATTCAAGTTTACCGCAATATGGTTATCATTGACGTCATTGAATTCAGGGTTTCTGAAGACATCAAACTCCACACCAAACACATGATTTTCAAACGACCCATCATTGGTCCTGTTAAAAAGTCCCAAATGTTGGGCAGAGCCAGTGCCATTGATGCCAATTGAAGGGACAAAGATGAAGACAAAGCCATGGCCAGGTAAGAAATTGGTGACTTGGGCAATTGAGAAGATGAAGGAGGTGGAGAAGGGGAGGGTTTGGTGGGGTTTTTGTGGGCTTTTGGTGGGGACCCTTGTCGGGTACAAAACTCTGCCTATTGTGAAGGGAGAGTCATTGGTTAGAGAGATGAGATTTGGGGATTTGTGGAGTGATGAGTTGCCAAAGAAGAGGAGGTTTGAGGAGGGTGTGAAGGAATTGAAGGTGAAGTCTGTGGATGATGTTGGGGATTGGAGGGTTGTGATTGTGAGTATGAGTGCTGTGAGTGTGAGGTGGTGAAGAGTTGGGTGCATAGTTGTCATGGAGAGATGAAGTCTTGAAGAGAAGAAGAAATCTATGTGGGATTTTGTGAGATCTGTGGAGGAGTTTGTGTGTGTGAGAGAGTGGTTTGTTTGGTGTTTTGAGAGGTTATGGTTAACTGTCAAATAATGCCAAATAATGCCACGACATTGATATACTCATTTTCATCCGTTAGATGTACCTTGAGATGCGTAAATCAGTTTTCGAGGTAGAACGAACGGGGCTCGAGATGTATAATGCAGTGACGTCGACAGTTCTGTAGCTTGTAATCTTAATGTGGGTCAACTCTTTGAGACCGTAAGCAAGAAATGTCTAACGATGGTTTTTTATTTTTATTTTATTTTATTTTTTTATAGAATTTTTTTTTCATGAAATAATATTGGTTGACATGTTGGTTAGGTGATACCCTCTTGGCAAAGATTAGGTTGTAAATCATGGATACCCCACCTTTGATGCTACTACTCAAGAAATATATATATATTTTTATATTTTTATATTTATGTAATATTTTGTATAGTTATGTATCACTACAAGCAGTTATGGGACCAAGTAGACAATCCCCTAAGTAGCAATCCCCCAAGTTAAAAACATCCCTTCCAAGTTAAAAACATCCATTGAATATTACTTACCCATGTTTAAAAGAAAAGCATTATATCTTATATTAGCCCACCTCAATTTGTCACAAGAAAACATCCCTGACTATAGCCCGGTGCACTTCAAAATCTTGGGTCCGCCGATGACTACAAGGATCATAGTCTTTAGCCGCGAAAGACATTTCCTTGTAGTGTATATTTGGTACTCAATTCTAATTACATAGATCATTAAATTACTTAAGTTTTCAAATCGAATTCCACATCACCAGTTGAATTTGACATTTACGTGAATCTAGAACTTCAATGATTCAACTTGATAATAAATGTGAGTAAACATAGCTAAAATTTGGGATTACTAGTCATGTTCAAAATTTAGAAATTAGTAGGATGGCTACATCTTGAAACCAAAACAATCTTGAAACCAATACATACAGTACTTTAATGGGTATTATTACAATGAAACTCAAATAAATTATCATGTGATGAAATAAATTATCATGTGATGATGGAAATATTAATTATCTTAGAATATTTCACATAAAGTTTGAAAATCGACCTACAATTGCGAAGAAAAAGCTTTTAATGATTTTTAATTTCGGATCTATAATGTATTTGATCTCTTTTTTAGATATTATGTAAAAAGTGATGGGGTAGGGAATCCCCACGAGGTGGGGAATCCCTTTGGGATGGGGATCCCGTAGGGTGGGAATGAGGGTCAAAAATTTTCCAATGAAGATTTTCAAGCGGGAATCCCCGTCCCGCTATAAGTGGGGACACTACAAGAAAAAACCAAATCAACAACAAACTAATCGATCGATGTTGAATTGGTACGGAATGTTGCTAAAGCACTCGCAACAAATCGACGAGATAGTAGTTGTTGCTAAAATCTTTATTTGGTGCAACTCAACGACAGATTAGGTATTATGTTGTCGTTCAATGACATATTTGTGATTTAACGTCGTTTCAACAACGAAACGAAACGGTCATTATTGATCGAAGTCGATCAAGACAGACGTGTCTCGTTGCGAATATGTTGCTATTTAGCGACAAACTAGCGTATGTCAATTGGTGCCCGATCAACCAAGACAGACGCTGCGACAAATTAGCGACAATATAGAACGAAATTTATGCCGCTAATTTTTAAATAGTAAAAAATATTCTCTTATAGTAAAACCTGCCTAGAAACAATTTAAAAGCCACCAATATTCATTTAATTGGAAATATATATGTAAAATATCAAAATTTTACAAACAATGTTTACAAAAAAATGAGTTCAACATTTCATAATTACTACTATACTATAAAGTAGTAGATCAACATTTTTCAACAATCGACAAACAACTACACAAGCTGGCTACACAAATTTACATACATACAATGTGTACAAAACACTCCGATAGCATTCTTTCACCAGTACATAGATAGGCACTACACTTCTTTAGCTAGCAGAGTGTGATCTCATCCAAATCCGAAAATTAAAAAGAACATCAATATTATTCGACATGCAACCAACATATGGCATTAAGTTCAACATTAGTTTTGCCAATGGACCACTCAACCAACAACAATTTCAAAGATAGCTATCAACGCAATGAACAACAATATTCAATAGAGTAAAATGAAATGACTGTACAATTTCATAGCTGGTTTACTTACATTCTCGCGTGCAATCCATCGCGTTGTCGAGCTTCGTCGAAGTCACGCCTCATTGTCCATTGTTGTTGTCTCGTTGGGGATCGATCGGTCCGCAACGCGCCACCGCGCGTTAGCCGCTCCTCGCCGTTGGTTCGCGCGTGCCGCCGCTTGCTCCTCGCCGGCGTCACTACTTCACGCCGGCGACATTCGCTGGAGCCGCACCATTGCCCGCCCATCCGCGCCGGAGTTCAAAGCCGCCTCGCCGCCGCCGCTGCTGCTCGTTCGCGATCTCCCTTGCGTCGATCCTTCGATAGCCCGTCGCCACACCGCGAATCGCCGTTCGCCCGCTCGCGCGACCGTCCGTCGTCCGTCGTTGCCCATTTGTTGCACCGCCGTTCGTCATCATCCCCACGATTGCGCGCCACCTCCTAGTCGCTGGAACAAGACCGCGCGCCTCCGCGTCGCCGCGAGCCTCCGTCCGTGCTTCGCCTGGTCGCGTTCAACTCGCCTCTCGCGGCCTCGAGCTCCTCTCTCCGTCGTTTTCTCTTCTCTCTCTCTTCTCCGATCTCTCTTCCTCCGTTTCTCTCTCTTTCTCTCTCTTCTCCGATCTCTTTCTCTCTCTTAGATTTTTAGGCCGTTACACGAGCAGCGGGCGATGCGAGAGGAAGGAGAGAGCGCGGAGTCATGAGGACGACGATGATGAGAGTGGCCGACGACGGCGACGGTGGTGGCGATAGTCTTTGGAGCGATGATGCGAGGGGCGGTGAAGGGGTTTGGCGGGGGTGGTTTGCGAGAGAAAGGACGAGGATGATGGGTTTTGGTTTTTAATTATTTTTCTTTTTTCGACGAGATCGGCGACAAATTATGTCTGTCGTCGTGATGGGGATGGGGATTGCATTCCCCTCCCCAAACTCGCTCCACCTGCATCCCTAACCTTAACGGGTACGGGTATGGAGATTTTAAATGAGTATGGGGGTGGTGATGGGTACAAAATCGCATACTCATATGGGTACACGGGTATGGGTATGGGTAATAAAATATACCCACGGAGATCCCCACAGGTAATCCCATTGGGGATCCCCACGGGGATACCCATATACTCGTAAGGATTCTCATATATTAATTTATACACCATATGATATTTATTATTTATATATATACCATATGATATTTATATATAAATATCTATATATTTATAAAGGAAGATCTTCTGGAAAAGTTAATGAGAGCGTGACACGTGGATTATTTATGGAGTGTTTCTATTTTCGGATTTTTTATTGCCTATTTTTAGGTTTTTTTCGAGTTTTCTTATGTATTTGACACATGACATATTTTTGGGTCAATTTCTTTCTTATCGCCTACTTTTTTTGTGTATTTTTCGGATTTTCTTATGTATGTGAAACGTGGCATATTTTTGGGTCAATTTCTTTTTTTAACGTCTATTTTTTGTGTATTTTTGTTGTCCCATTTTTTGGGTTATTTTTTCCTTTTTAGCCTAAATACTCTAACATGTAGATTAGCCTAATTTCTTATGTATTTTTGTTCCTTTTTTTTCAATTTTTCCTATTTTTAGCTATTTTTAATTGTTTTAAGATTTTTCATTTTTTAATTATTTTTTATTAAATAAGAATTGTATTAGTAATTGGATAGCTAATGTTAGTGTGTTCTAATATATTTATCTTCTCGATTTTCCTGTTTAGCTATTTTTTATTTTTTGATATTTTCAGATATTTTTAATAAGTATTTTTATTTTTCGAGTTTTCAATTTTTACAGGGGTTTAAATTTATTGTGTGCCTATTTTTTGGGATATTTAACTATATTTTTTATTTTTCATATTTTTTCACGTATTTTTTTTACTTAATATTATGGCTATTTTTTAGTATATTGTGTTTTACGAGTACCATACTAATTTACTTCTTAAAAGACTTTGATAATTCTAATAAGGTTAATGATGGTACCGGTGTTCAAATCTATGCATATTATGATTCGATTTGGGACAAGTACGTAGTATTAGTATCGTAAAATGGGTATGGAATTGGGAAATTTCATAATACCCTATTCGTTTACATCCTTACAATAGTTTGTAAAATCGCATCAAATTCATTTTTATCTAAGGTAGAGATTAATACTCGGGTAAGTCGCGAAGCACAAGATGTCAACGTTAGTTATTGTTGAGTAAGGTTTATACTTTTTTAGATTTGATAGGGGTCTTCTATTTTGTTGCAGAGGTAATTAAAGCAATTTGGTGATTTTTAGGAGGAAATTGAATTTCTCCAAATAATTACTAAGTACGTATATGTGACGGCCCCAATTTCCCACAAATTAGGCCCCGCCCGACCTAAGCCCGCGTGGACCCCCGAGCCAGTCTCGCAAGGTCAACGCAGACCTAGTCAGCCTTCCACTCCATCATTATAAGTAAATTCAAAATTTTAAGTTGAGTTATTAGTAGTTTTCAAGTTTTACAAATTAGCGGAAGCAATTAATACATTAAATACCTCAACAATAATTGTAAAAGAGTTGGACAACCTAATTGTGGAACCCTACATAAAATATATCATCATCAGAGGAGAGTAAATACAAGATATATATGCCCAAAATCCTAGTGTTTTTAAAACAAGTATATCTAATAATACAAAAGATTCACCTAGCTATGGAGCCTTCCCCTTGCTGGACCTTGGATCTGCACTCAGCCAAACACAAGAATGACGAGCCCATGTAAGTAACGCTCGTAGGACATATATACAACATTTCAGAACAACTAAAGCAGTCAAATTCATGCAAATAGAAAGAAAGGAACATGGAACGCATTGATATAAAAGACTGTAAACAAATCAATCGATAAGTGAGGGCCCGAAATACAAAAAACCAAATAACAAGGAGTCCCGACCAAAAGGTCGTTGAGTCGCGGCAAAAGCCCTGCAAACTCAGGTTCAGGACGAGACACAGCCTACCAGCCCTAACTCTTGCGACTATGAGATATCCACAAACCCGGATAAGTGCCCCTAACGTACACTCAATTGGGAGATATCAACGGCGTCCAGATAAGAGCTCATATCACAGATAAATAGTAACCATGACTCACTTGCCAATGGACCACTCAACCAACAGAATTTCAAAGATAGCTATCAAAGCAATGAACAACAATATTCAATAGAGTAAAATGAAATGACTATACACTTTCCTAGCTGGTTTACTTACAAAATCCATCGCGTCGTCGAGCTTCGTCGAAGTTACGCCTCCATTGTCCACTGTTGTTGTCTCGTCGGGGATCGATCGGCCCGACAACGCGCCACCGTGTCGTTGCTCCACGCCGTTTTCCCGCGCGTTGCCGCTGCCGCGCCGCCGCTGGTGAGCTCCTTCGCGTTGCGCTGGTCCGCTGTTGCAGCGCGCGCCGCGCTGCTGGTACGCGCCACCGTGTTGGACCCCCAACAAACCCTCGCTAGTGGAGCCACTTACCGTCGCCGCTGTCAACGCGCCTAGCCGCTGCCACTCGTCCGCGAGCTCCCCAACGCGTCGGTCTCCTCGCCGCTCTCGCACGCACCGGCCGTTCGCGCTTCGCGTCGCCGCGAACCGCCGTCGCGCCCCGTCGCTACGAGCCATTGCCGTCAGTAAAGTTCGAAGCTCCGCCATAGCGCCGGAGCCGCGTTGCTCCCGCGTTGCTCCTCTCTCTCTCTCTCTCTCTCTCTCTCTCTCTCTCTCTCTCTCTCTCTCTCTCTCTCTCTCTCTCTCTTCTCTCTTTTTTTCTCTCTTTCCTCTCTCCTCTCTCTTATTATCCGTTCCCCCCTTTTTTTTTTCTTTTTTTCCTCGATTTTATGTCCGAATTAAACCCCGAAAAATACCCCATTTTCTCAAAAAATTGACGAAAATACCATTGCACCTCGAAACACGGGTACACCGCGTCTAAACCTTAACTTGACCCTATTTCGCGTCGATTTCGATCCGGATCACGACGAGTGGGTCCACATACGACCCTGAAATGACACGTGGTACGAGTTAGATTTTTAGGGTAGTTACAGTCTTCCCAACTAATTAGAATTTCGTCCTCGAAATTAAAGCAATTCACAAAGGAAGATAGTGTTTTGTGAAGGCCCAAGGCCATACCCGCCCAAGGCCATACCCCCATCTTACTCTGTAGGGCTGGGCTCCTCCGAGACCTGCAGGCTGTGTAATGCCCTTACACACCTTACACCATCTATCTTCTCCTCTCCACTATATGCCAGGGCAACATCCTCGAAACATATATGGGAAAAACTCAAGGGAGAATCCTCCCTATCATATACCAGGGCAACATCCTTGAAACATATATGAGAAACTCAAAGGAAAATACTATTTCCATGATCCACCGTCTCTAACAACACACACACATCCTCCGTATGTCCGTGAGAATTTGAACCAGTCTCTCGGACTATTCGTAAGTCTCTCTAGTTTAGTGGATTTCAAACCCAACTCATCGACCAAGCGACCTGCAATAAAACTATCAAGTTACGGGTAGCAGTCGGATCTGGCTCGGCAACAGCATGAACCCGATCTCGCTCTCGCTTTGTGGTGCCCTCTGCCCAATCGTGGACACGTACTGGCGAAGTGACCTGACTTTCCACACTCCCAACAAGTACGTTGAGATCCCGATCTAGATGGAACACTCTGTCCCCTTCCATACCACTTCCCGCCATTTCCCTCCGATATTATCGTCGCCGAGAACCCGACGTGTGCGGCGTAGCTGTGGTGTGCTAATATAACTCGTACTAGAGCAGATGTTATTGGCGCAATACGCGCAATACGCGCTGCTGGAGGTGGCGATGCAACATACTTCACGCCCTGAGCTCGATCCCTCGACCCCCTGTTTAGGTCTTTTCCTACTCCCGTCACCACCCGATCTGACATCTGGTTGTCTGGTGGTGGAGCTGCGACTACTGTACTAGTGCGCGTGCTCAGAAAAGTATCACCGACCAAACTCCTCTCATATGCCTCCTGCAACGTTCCTGGAGTTGTGGTCACCATCATAGAACTGATCTCACCCAACATGCCATTCATGAAGTAGTAGGCCCGAACATTGTCTGTATCAGCTATGCCTTGGCATAATCCATCAACCGTAAAATATCGCCCATATACTGCATCACTGTCTTGTCAGCCGTCTGTCGGATGTTCTGAAACTCGGTCCTCTTCATATTCCTTACCGAGGGAGGGAAATACTTCTGATTGATGCTACGCCACCACACATCAACCTCTCCGAACAACGAAGCTGATGAGATGCTCGGCCTCATATGATCTGATGTGGCCAGGACATCGTGGATCTTCTCGTGACTCAGCATAAATTTCTCCGCTGCTCCGAGATCTGTACCACCGTGAAACTTCTCCGAGTGATGTCGCTGAAATCGCGAGACTGCCTCGCCTTAGCCGTCACTCGTGTGCTCCCATCAGTGGGCGTGCTCAGTGTATCATCCGCCGGTGTAACATGAGTAGATGGTATTCTCTCACTGGACTGTTTCTCCTCAGTCCTGGTCGGCGTTGTAGGAGTCGAACAACGGCACACGTCGTCGCGCACTCCTACCCTAAGTACTTGATGTCGCGTCGCGAGATGTAGAAGGCGATGCTGTAGTCTGTGCTATCAAAAGTCGAGAGAATCACTTGAAGTTGCTGGCCATGTGAGGTGACTAGCAGGGACATCGCATCTAACCTCTCATGAACGTCACGCAGACCGGTATCACTGATCTCGGGCTGATCGGCTATCGCAATATGCAAGGAATGCGATTTCTCGATCATGATATAGCTAGCGATAATAATAATACACACCTCAAATATCTCATATATTACAAATTTTAATTTCCCCAACTCTCCTCACTTCCCAACTAAGACTCTAAGGCAGGATCATATGGTTCCACTTTAAGTTCCAACCGTGTCATAACTCTATTTTTAACACCTTATGCTCTGATACCAACTGTGACGTTGGTATCACAATGTCTTAAGCCATGAGATTCTCAAAACTAGGCTCTGATACCAACTGTGTTGGTATCATATTGCCTTAAACCATCTGGGTCTCTAAACCTAGTCTCTGATACCAACTGTGACGGCCCCAATTTCCCACGAATTGGGCCCCGCCCGCCTAAGCCCACGTGGACCCCCGAGCCAGTCTCGCAAGGTCAACGCAGACCTAGTCAGCCTTCCACTCCATCATTATAAGTAAATTCAAAATTTTAAGTTGAGTTATTAGTAGTTTTCAAGGTTTACAAATTAGCGGAAGCAATTAATACATTAAATACCTCAACAATAATTGTAAAAGAGTTGGACAACCTAATTGTGGAACCCTGCATAAATATATCATCATCAGAGGAGAGTAAATACAATATATATATGCCCAAAATCCCAGTGTTTTTAAAACAAGTATATCTAATAATACAAAAGATTCACCTACCTATGGAGCCTTCCCCTTGCTGGACCGTGGATCTGCACTCAGTCAAACACAAGAATGACGAGCCCATGTAAGTAACGCTAGTAGGACATATATACAACATTTCAGAACAACTAAAGCAGTCGAATTCATGCAAATAGAAAAAAGGAACATGGAACGCATGAATATAAAAGACTGTAAACAAATCAATCGATAAGTGAAGGTCCGGAATACAAAAAAAACCAAATAACAAGGAGTCCCGACCTGAAGGTCGTTGAGTCGCGGCAAAAGCCCATCAAACTCGGGCTCAAGACGAGACACAACCTACCAGCCCTAACCATTGGGACTATGAGATATCCACAGACCCGGATAAGTGCCCCCAACGTACACTCAATTGGGAGATATCAACGCATCTAGATAAGAGCTCATATCACAGATAAATAGTAACCATGACTCACTTGCCAATGGACCACTCAACCAACATCAATTTCAAAGATAGCTATCAAAGCAATGAACAACAATATTCAATAGAGTAAAATGAAATAACTGTACAATTTCCTAGCTGGTTTATTTACAAAATCCATCGCGTCGTCGAGCTTCGTCGAAGTTAGCCACCATTGTCCACTATTGTTGTCTCGTCGGGGATCGATCGGCCGACGCAACGCGCCATCGCGTCGTTTGCTCCACCCGTTTCCCGTGTCGTTGTAGCCGATGTTGCCGCGCGCTGCCGCTCGCGCCGCCACTATTGAGCTCATTCGCGTCGCGCTGGTCCGTTGTTGCGGCCGCGCCGCGCGCTGGTAAGCGCCACCGTGCCGGAGCCCCGCCAAACCCTCGCCGGTGGAGCCACCACTCAGCCGTCGCCGCCATTGTCAACGTGCCACCGCGCCTAGCCGCGCCACTCGTCCGCGAGCTCCCCAAAGCGTCGGTCTCTCGCTCGGCTCGCCGCCGCACCGGCCGTTCACGCCTTAGCGTCGCGCTGCGAACCGCCGTTCGCGCCCCGTCGCTACGAGCCATTGCGTCGTGAGCCGGAGCTCATCGCTGCTACTGGAGCCGCGCCGCTCCTCTCTCTCTCTCTCTCTCGTCTCTCTCTCTCTCTCTCTCTCTCTCTCTCTCTCTTTTAATTTCTCTATCCTCTTCTCTCTCTCATATCCTCTCTTTTTCTCTCTTTTTCTCTCTCTTTCCTCTCTCATCTCTCTTATTATCCGTTCTTTTTTTCTTTTTTTTTCCTCGATTTTATGTCCGAATTAAACCTCGAAAAATACCATATTTTTGCCAAAAATTGACGAAAATACCATTGCACTCTGAAACACGGGTACACCGCGTCTAAACCTTAACTTGACCCTATTTCGCGTCGATTTCGATCTGGATCACGACGAGTGGGTCCCACATACGACCCTGAAATGACACGTGGTACGAGTTAGATTTTTAGGGTCGTTATAGTATATGCATAAAAAGTATATTTTGAGTTGTATATCTCATTTTTCTCTACCAAGGAAATTGGATGATATTGCTTCGAGACCATTGAAGTTTTTTTTTTTTTAGACTTATGCGGGAGTCCAACTCATGATCTCCCTAAACCTTGCCTTTTGGCAAGTAATGTCTCATCCATCTAACCATAAATACTTTAGCAACCATCGAGGTTGTCTAATAAGTTTTATTTTTAATTTTATTATTCTCATCGAATTAATTTTTATCAGATATATTAATATTCTGTCTTGCCCGCGCGCAAAGAGCTGGTCTACGACTAGTTACATAATATTACATAGTTTCCACTCCGAAACACTCATACATATAACAAAAATCTCTTAATGAGATTTATAATTTTAATTTATTTGGTTAATTAAAAACTATATGTTTTTGTTTTGAATTGTTTGCAACTATATTTAGATTGTAGAATTTTAGGATTAAAAGTACTGAAAAAATAGGATCAAATGAGAAAAATTGCAAAACCTTATTTTATAGAATCCTCCTAATTTTTTAGGGGCCCTTAGTTTTATTGACTTTATAAATAATTGATATTTGTATATACATGTTATGAATTTGTAACTTATTGACATTATTATTATTTTTTGTATCACGACATTATTGTTTCTTAACTCTTAAATGTTAGTAGAGAAAAAAGTATACATTGATTATCAACCACACCAAAACCTCAACCCTTAATCTCAAATCCTCAATTCTCAAAATACGTGGGTCAACTATATGATCAAACTCTTTATAATATAATATTTGTTAATATTTAGTTACATTATAAATTTTTAACTAAATTAATATTATATATAATTATAGATCATATTACAATATGCTTATGCTAACATATGTATATTATAGATATAAGTATCATTTGAAAATATCAATAGTTTTACTTGTTATGTATGTATATTTGATACCTTATTTGTTACATTTTTTTTTTTTTGGAATCCCCGCCGGGATCCCCGATGGAAAACGAATTGAAGAAAAAAATTTCCCATGGAGATTCCCTATCCCCGAAAAAATCTCCATGAAAATTCCCATGGGTTGGGATCCCCAATGGGTAATGAAATGGGTAAAACATTTTATCCATGGGGATTTCCCATTTGATGGGTATAGGGATGGGTATGAGAATTCATCCCCAGATGGGTATGGGTATGTGTATGGGTGATAATTTTTTTTGGGTATGGGTATGGGTATGGGTATGGGAATGTGGTCCCCATCCCCTACCCTACCCATTTGCATCCCTATCCACCACTTACTATAGTAACGTGGGATCTCATTTTCCATCTATAGTAGGTGAATGTGTGGGTTAGGCACAAGACTTGAACCCTAAATTAGTGATGACATTATACCAAAAAATAAATGTTATCGTGCCTTAAGACGGGCACACATGAGGCACACCCACCTCGTGGGTCGCAATTGATTTTTGGAATATACACATATCTGGAGGTGTATTAAGGATGAACGATAAGTGCGTGCCCCTGGTGCATGTCCAGTCCCTGAGCACGCTAACGTTTTCGTCCATTTTTCAAAATAAAAAATAAGAGATGACAATACTACCCGATTTTCACTTGTACTCGCACAATCATGCCCATATCTGAAGAGGGGTCGTTCCAAGTATTTTGGAGTCCGGGGCGATACAGGGCCCTTAGATTTCATATGGTAATAGTAACATATTACATTACAAGTAAAACATTTTTTTCTCGTAAAAGTACAACGAGGTAGTTGTTAAATAAAATAAAAATTTTTTTAGCAACACAATTGATCTGACAAAAACTTCTAAATAAAAAATAAAATCTCTAAAAAACACACAAATTAATGTTGTCCACCTTAAAGAAAAACCTTAATAAAATAAAATAATGTTAACCAAAAAATAAAGGTAAAATAATATAAGTCAAATAGCTAGTGCTAAAAAAACTAGACGAATATGGTATATGTTAGATATAGTGATGTTCACTAGTTCAGGGTTAGTGTGTACTGACTATGGTTAGTTTATACTTGACCATAGTCAAATTTATTTTAGTTAAACTAACCCAACTGTAACAGCTTTGGTTAGACAATTGGGAGATCAGCTGAGTGTATATATACTCTGTAAAATGTGTTGGTTAAGTTAATGGAAATGATTCAATTGTTCTGATGAGGCAGAGCTCATGAGTTCTGGTTCTTACTTGTATTCATAGATCTTCCTCATTAGGCTGATCTTCACATGGTATCAGAGATGGTCATGGCTTCTAATAGTACAAATTCTGTTGATTGAGTGAGAAATTCAAGACCTGCAATATTTAGATGTGACGAAAACTGTTAAGGCTTTGAATCTTAGTCTTCCAATAAAGCTTGATGACACAAATTACATTCACTGGAAGGTTCAAATTCGTGCAACCATGCATTAAAGGTCTTGGTTTTAGCTTCTTGAATTTTGAATCTCCTTCGTTAGCATCATATCAACCTTATTATTCTTTGTCAGACATTTCTGTTTAAGAAGATGAGGTACGAAGCCAACTTGATTCAATCTTGATGGTTTGGTTGTTTTCAAACATAGATAAATCTGTAATTGGTCATGTCACTGATTGTGAGTCTTCATATGAGATTTGGAGTGTTTTAGAGAGTTTTTTTGCCCAGTCTTCTATGGCTAGGACACTTCAATTGAAAAACCAATTGAATACATTGAAGAAATGATATGGTTCTATCTCTGATTTTGTTGTGAAAATCAAGAACATAGGAGCAGAATTGAAATCAATTGGACAAGGTGTGACTGAATCTGATTTGATTCAATTAGTTCTTAATGATATAAGACAAGAATTTGATTATGTGGTTATTGGGGTATATTCACAACAGAAGACTATTAATCTTCGAGATGCTCAGTACTTATTGATGCTTTATGAACAATGGATTGCACAATTTAATTATGTTTCTTCTAGTAACCTATCATCTACTTTTTTATATTTTGCTTCTAATGTTGTTGATTAGAATATACAATTTAATAAATCAAATGGAGGACGTAACAATGGTGGTTATAGAGGAGGCAATACCAGAGGTGGTCACGGTGGTCATAGAGGTGATATAAATGGTGGCCGAGGTGGTAATAAGGTGTTTTGTCAAATTTGTTATAGGACAGGCCATATGGCATTACAATATTACCAAAGGTTTGATCATAACTACTATGGTCTAAATTAGAATAACAATGGGAATCAAAATGTGAATCAACACAGTCAAATGAAGAAGTTTAATTAGACTTTCAATGGTTCTCATCAACCAACCGCACCTAGTTCTCAATTCTCACCTCAACAGGTTCATTATCATCAATTTGAAGGTTTAGTTGCTTCTCCTGATTCACTACTTGATCTAAGCTGGTACATAAATTCATGGGCTTCTAGTTACATAGCCTAAGATCCTTCATATATGTCACACAGAACTGATTACACAGGTAAACAATATGTCAATGTTGGTAATAGTGCTAAGCCAACAATTTTGTTTTATTGGAAACAATATTCTACCTACTACTGATCATTCTTCTTATAATCGGCTTTGAAACAAGTTCTTCTTGTTCCTAGCCTTGCAAAAATCTGGTCAGCATTTCGAAATTATCTCAAGATAATGATGTGATTACTATGGTTACTTTTGACTCCTTCTTTGTCAAGGACAAGGTTACGAAGAAAGTTTTGCTTTAAGGCGAGCTTAAAGATGGATTATATTGTCTTCCAAGGCAACACCAACAATCTCTGGTGATACTTCATTGACTAGTTCTTCTCTGAACCTTGTTGCTCAGCCTGCTCACTGCTCTATGTTATTTCCTTGTAATAAGACTGTCATTTCTAATTTTGCAGCTACTGTTGATATCAGTAATAACTGGCATGCTAGACTTGGACACCCTTCCCCTATGGTGCTTCAAAAGGATTTATATTCTTGTAGTTCTCATGTCCCTAAAGTTGCTTTGCCTTTTTGTGACTCTTGCAAAGTTGAAAAATTACATAATCTACCTTTTACAACTTGTGCCATAACTTCTACAAATCCTTTAGAGTTGGTTTACTCTGAACTTTGGGGTCCTGCACCAATGCTTTCTACCACTGGATCTCGTTATTACATTATATTTGTTGATGCATTCAGTAGACTTACTTGGTTTTACCCTTTGAAGCTTAAGTCAGATGTTTTTGCAGCTTTCATTCATTTTCACAAATCTGTTGAACTTTACTTAGGCACCAAACTGAAATGTTTTTAGTCTGATATGGGTCTTGAGTTTAAACCTATTGCTTATAGTCATAGTTTTGGCATTACTCGTCGTTATTCTTGTCCATATGCACATCGACAAAATGGAGTTCCAGAAAGGAAGCACATAACCATTGTTGAAACGGGATTAACCTTAATTGCTCATGCTCACATGCCACTTACTTACAAGGAAGAAGCCTTTGTTACTTTAGTTTTCATCATCAACAACTTGTCGTCCTCTGTCTTACAATTTCAATCTTCATACTTTGTGTGCTTCAAGAAAAGTCTTGATTATTAGTTCTTTTGAATGTTTGGTTGCTCTTGTTTCCCTAGTCTCACAGCTTATTCCTTCATAAGTTCAATTTTCGATCAGCCAAGTGTGTGTTCATTGGCTATAATTCGAGACGTTATGGGTATCGTTGTCTTCATCCTTCTGGCAAGTTCTATATCTCAAGAGATGTTGTGTTCAATGAATCGAATTTTTTTTCATTTGTTGTTTCCTGGTTATCCTAAGTCACCACACTGTTTCAGCTGTGAGATTGCACTTACCTTCTATTCATGTTTACTCACCATAAAAGTTCTCATCATCATCATCATCATCATCATCATCATCATCATCTCTGGATGCTTCTCCTTCTTCAGCACCATTTGATTCTTTAGTCTCCTCACCACCAGTTCCTGATGGTTTTATTGAGTCTTCTATGGACTTTGGTGCTTCTTTTGTTGCTTCTCCAATTGTTGCACATTCTTCTCCCACTGCACCTCTTATCAATAATCATCATATGGTTACTCAAAGCAAAAATGGGATCTTCGAGTCTAATGTAACGCCCCGTTTTATTAACACCGTTATTCATCTTGTAATTTCAGACACGGACATCGGCTCAAATCCACGTGGACGCCGCGGGTAGGCTAGGATACACGTCGACTTAGGTGCAATAGTTAATTGTGTGTCAGATTGCTTGTTTGCAATGCATTTCATAAATTCATTAGTTAATACATCGCATGTGTGTATGTTGAATAACGATATCATGCGAGGGTGTGTGATGGGTAATCGCCTCGAAGTGCGTGTTAATGCGAGTATCGAGAGGTGAAGTATGGGTACACTAGGAAAACTCAACAAACTTACATAAATATGACAAAGTTATTAAGTTGAAATGGGTAATGTAATCATAGGCTAACTATATTGAAATTTAAATAATAGACTATGACGTGCCTCGAAATGCATGTCGAGACGCGGGGCACTGGATACCGGGTAGCCGAAGGTTAGTGGGACCATGAGTTGGGTAAATCGGATAAATAAAACACTAACCATATGGTTTTGTAAGGCTTAATGTAATGTGACATCAATTAAATAAGCTAAGCCTATAGTTTACACTAAATAATGAAGACCATGAGATGAATATCTAGATGATCATAATGAGTAGTACTAGGAGATAAGTGTGCTATTGGAGTTATTAAGGAGTGTGTTATAGCATGTTTATACACCACAAGATAATCCCTCAAGATAAGTACGCACACTTTATTTTGATCAAATATATATATACATGACTTAGTGGAGTTTTTGATCAATCTACTCAAATTTTTCTCATGCAATCTGAGAAAACCAGGGAGAGATAGATAATTCAAGCTGGGAATTCACACATTAGAGACCAAATCAAGAGCTTAAACCAAGGTAATCATCATCTTCATCTCCTCCGCTCTCCAATGAACCCATTTTTGATTGAATTGAGTGAATTCGGACTTGATGGTTAAACCTCTTGTTTTTTGTGAAACCTTGATGTATTACATGTTATTAGATCATATTCATAGGGAATTTACCACTGGTTTAGTTCAAATTGATGATTTTGATGAAATTGGAAAGTTGTGGTGAATGCATGAATTTGAAGATTTTGGGTTAAAATTGATGTTCGGAGTGTGCTAGGTGTTACTTTGAAGTTGATATTGTATGTAAAGCATGTGTAAACCAATAAGGTAGCCAATTGAGAGGAGAAAGAAAGAATTCTCGATTGGAGAATTATGTCCTAGATGACAGATAGCGCGATACCTGGAACGGTTAGCGCGCTAATCGTTCTGGGTTTGCAACTGTTCTTCATCCTGAATAACAGTAGCACGCTACCATAACCTAGCGCGCTATGTATACCCCTTAGCGCGCCAACGATAGATTAATTATGGATTTAAAAGGCTGTTTTGATGATTTTCAACTTATTACATGTCTGAACACTAGTAAACAACCAAAACCTATAAAATTGGACTTCAGGGACTTGGGGGACCTTAACTCGGTGTCGGGAGCTTGTCGGGTCGGATACGGGAGTCCGGGGAGGTCGAAGAGCGATTTGAGGTTTGTAAAACCCAACTGAAAAACTATGAGTATTTGATTTTGTTTCTATTTCATTTCCATCATTTTCTTGTTGTTTCTACTACTCTATTCCGTTACTTGGACGTGGGTTGAGGTTACTCCCCGGATTTTCCTGGTTGTATGCTCATTATGCTACAGTGTAGCACGTGTAACCCGACCCTCAGTGAATGGCAACCTGAGCTTACTCTTGGTGCACGTATTGGTAACTCAGCAAATTTGGCCAAGCACCGCGAGGACCAAATGTCGAGCCAGTTGGGCGCGACCACTGGTGGGAACTTGGTGACCTGAAGTACAATCTAGTCCATCTGGAGTGAGCACACACATTTATTAGCTTATCTGTTATCTATTCATGCAATGAGCCATTTACAGTTGCCTATTTATATTTCGTATGTTTTCTTGACAATATTTCTTTCATTTCATTTACTTAATTATGAGGATGCTCAGAGGGGTTCCTTGGGATTTTACTAACTATACTCGTCACCTGTCTCGTTGTGATGATTGAGTGCAGATCCTAGTACCAGTTGGGATAAAGGGATCCTAGACGACTACATCTAATTGCCCGCCGTCGAGGACCTACTAGTACGTGCTTATTTTGATATTTTGTTTTTATTTTGGTTATTGGGAGACTTGTAATGACACAATACATGTATATATACCCTGTTTATGTTACTGTCGCTTATATACAGAGTACTTTTCTTGGTTTTCCATAGTAGGATTTGTTCTTATTAATAATGTTTACCATATTAAATTACTTACCAAATGTATCAATTAAGGCTTCCGCTGATATAAGTGTTAACTTGTAAGATACAACCCACTAGTATGGTTAGACATTAGAATAAACTTTTAACTACTTAAAGAGAATAAGTTAAGCAAATACTGACAATCCACTAAATAATTTGATAAAACACACGTGGACATGAATTCTGAGGCAAATTGTAGAGGGGCAGGTGGCATACACGTGTAGATGGGCCCACCTAGCAAGGAGTACACGGAGACATGTCGTCCCATGGCAACAGGGCCGCCACAGTTGGTATCAGAGCCAAGTTCTCGAAACTTCGGAATGTAAAATGAAAGTGCATAAAATTTAATAAATAAACTTTAGTTGTGGAAACTCGATATTATTGCCTTAGAACTTTAGTTGGGAAGTGATGTGAGGGGACTAGAGTAGGATTTATATACGTGTTATATTTTGTTATATATGATATATGTATATATACGAGGTTGATCCATAGCACACTTCTCGATGCAGATCATGGACGAACAATCGACTATGCCTCAAGAGACTGGTCAGACTAGCGATGCAGATAGGGATTCCCCGGTTATAGCTAGTATGGAGGATCAACTCTCGGCTTAGGAGACTTAGATGACCGAGGTATTATGGTTGCTACGGAATCAGACTGCCGCACTGACAACACTTGCTACAACGGTAGCAGCACCTAGAGCGCCATTAGCAGATATTGTACTTATGGGAACAGACGACGCCCCGGTTGTTCCCCAGACACCCATTGAGAGGGTAGCATCGGAGACACAGACAGATAGAGTCACCGCAGTTGTTGTTCCACTGGAAACGCCGCCTCCTACGCCTCCACCCACGACTACAGATCAGATTATTGCTACCACTACTACCGCTACTACATCGGGATTCGTCTTGGCTCCAGAGGCGAAAATGTTAAGAGAGTTTCTGAAGTTCCAGCCAGGTTTCTTTTATGAAGGTGGTGACCCCGAGGCTGCGGGGAAATAGATTGTGTCTCATCAGCGTTTCCATAAGCTGATGAAGAATGATGAAAGGGTTCAGGCACGACTGTAGGGAGCATGCTAATTGAGTGGCCACGCCGCAGTATGGTGGACCACATATCAGGATACCCATCCAAAGCCGACGACATGGGCTGAGTTCAGGGAGTTGTTCTATGATCAGTACATACCTATGGATGTGAGATTGAGACTGAAGAAGGAGTTCTTGACCCTGAGACAAGGTAACCGGACTTTGATACAATATATGGAGAGATTTCGGTACTGCTCCAGTTCTCGATGGATGTCGCTGGGACGAAGCGTCTGCAGATCTATTACTTCACCAGAGGAGCTGAGGATAGGATTGCTTCGGTAGTGGTATCATCTGGGGCACCCACTCTGCAGGACATCTTTGATAGAACGTTGGCACATGAGACCTACCTGATGTGAGAGATGGCAGACGTGTGATTGGGACTATGGTGCAGACATGGCAGAGTTCTCGACTAGACCAGAGGCCGAAAAAATAGAGGGATCATCAGGATAGAGGTCGTAGGGATGACAGATGTGATAGAGGCCGCGGGGATGATCAACAGGGAAGTCAGTTTCAGTATGAGGAGAGACAGACAGCGCACACCATCACACCAGGACCAGTAGATCAGTGTAGGCCACAACCACAAATGGACTTTAGGGTCGAGATCAGGGAGGACATGACAAAGGTTCGAGAGACCAGGGTCAGGGTCCGAGATTCGAAGACGGACATGCCAGTAGGCAGGATAGCCGCAGATGCCACAGGTGTAGTCAGAGAGGACACTTGAGGATAGACTGCATGACACCACTGTCACCACATCGAGAGCTAGATCAAGCAAGAGAGAGAGCTCATGCAGTAGCACAGCTGGATGGTGGGGCGACCAGACTACTCGTTGATGGTACGTTGCGTATTTTTGACAAACCTATGCATGCTATGTTTAATTTTGGTAGTACTTTATCATTTATTGCTGGGCGTATTGTTGGAGTGTTAGAGTTAAATACACAGACACTAGACACACACCTTGTCCTCGTACAACCGCTGGGGACAAGATATACCCTAACCGGATATGTAGGGATGTGATGATAGAGGTTGAAGGACATCAATTACCAGCTGATCTTCGAGTATTATAATACTTGGAGTTTGACACGCTTCTTAGGATGGATTAGTTTTCACCGTATCATGCATGGATAAATTGTTATGGTAAGAGGATAAAGTTTTGCATTCCTGGGATACCGGAGTTCTCACTAGTTGGATCTGTGACTAACTTACCTATCACTAGAGGTCGACTAGCTACGGCGCTTGAGATGGAGGCATTTACTGCGATAGTTGAGCTGGAGATTAGGACAGAGGTCAGGATTGAGGACGTTCTGGTAGTTAGAAATTTTGTTGACGTATTTCTGGACTTACCAGGATTGCCACCGCCACGACCTGTTGAGTTTATCATTGAGTTGATACTAGGGACGCAGCCGATTGCTAGTAGACCATATAGTTAGTCACCATCGGAGCAGGAGAAGGTTAGATGACAGTTGGATGAGTTATTGGAGAAAAGTTTCATTCACCCTAGTATGTCATATTGGGGAGCTCAAGTGTTGTTTGAGAAGAAGAAGGATGGTTCGATGAGGATGTGCATAAACTATAGGAAGTTGAGTCAGGTGACAGTTAGGAACCGTTACCAACTACCTAGGATATATGATATGTTTGATCAATTGGCAGGCGCCAGATTCTTCTCAAAGATTGACCTTCGCTCAGGTTATCATGCGTTGAGGATTCAAGAAAAGGATATCCAGAAGACCGCTTTAAGCACGAGGTACGAGCTATTTGAGTTCACTAGTCACGCTGTTTGGGCTGACTAACGCCCCAGCGATTTTCATGGATTTGATGCACAAGGTCTTGAGACCATATTTGTACAGATTTGTCATAGCTTTCATCGACGACATCTTGATCTACAACAAGACTCATGAGGATCACGAGAGACATCTCACGACAGTTTTGACGACACTAAGAGAACACAGATTGTACGCCAAGTTCAGTAAGTGTGACTTCTGGCTAAGTGCGGTGAGATTTTTAGCACATGTCGTCAGTGACCAGGGTATCTCTATGGATTTAGAGAAGATTCGGGCTATCATTGACTGGAGGACGCTTGAGTCTATTGTTGATATATGGAGTTTTCTCGGACTGGCATGATACTACCAGCGATTTTTGCAGGATTTTTCTTCGATTGCATTGCCGATGACGAGACTGACCAAGAAGGAAGTTAGGTTTGATTGGTCAGAGCAGTGTGAGCATGCCTTTTGTAAGCTGAAGAGGAGGTTGACTTCAGCAACAATATTGACATTGCGCAGCAGAGCAAGACTTTGTCAGTTTATACGGATGGGTCAGACATTAGTCTTGGATGCGTGTTGATGCAGGAGGGTGGACCAGTTGCCTATCTTTCCAGAAAGTTGAGACCTCATGAGGGGAATTATCCAGTGCACGACCCGGAGCTTGCGACGATCATTTTTGTACTGAAGGCTTGGAGGCACTATCTTTACAGAGAGAGGTTCATATTGTATGCAGATCACCAGAGTTTACGCTACATATTCACCTAGAGGGATCTGAATATGCGCCAAAGGAGATGGCTTGAGCTGCTGAAGGACTACGACTTCGCTATTGAGTATCACCCTGGGAAGCGAACGTCGTAGCGGACGCATTGAGCAGGAGCGAGATTGATAGTCAGATTGTTCTTGTGACCTATGACACACGGGCATGGCTTGTTACTAGTGGCATCAGTTATGTGCATGACATAAATGTATCTACTACGCTGAGCATCACATTTGTGGTTAGATGAGAGTTTTTATGAGCGGTTTAGTATCGATTGAGGAGGGTTGTTGAGTGTGAGAGACCACGATAGGCTTTACGAGCGGTTTAGTGGATACCTCCGGGATCGAGTTACGAATCGATTTTGGAGGATGCACACCGATCACGCTACACAGTTCATCCTGGTCATACCAAGATGTACCATAATTTAAGGCGTCTATTCAAGTGGTCAGGGATGAAGGCTGACGTAGGGGCGTGTAACGACCCAAAATCTCTAACTGTGTTTAATTCCTTAAACATGATCAACGATCTGTACTATGGAACCCACACCGTGATATGTCCATTAACCGAGGCAAGGGCCGAGGTATATTTTATATTTGTTGTGATGTATGCCTAGTGTATTGTATATGTGTAGACTATTAAGTCAATTTATACGGGTATATAGGTATCGAGACGAGGGGGACGTACCTCGAGTTGTATGTTGACGTGGGACTGAGGTAGCGGCTTATGGGGTAAGCTTAATAAATTTGAGTTAAATATGAATTTGTAAGTAGCTTTAATGTGGTCACATTCGAATAAACATAAAGTTCCTAAAGTTAGTGAAATATATTAGTAATCACATGATGTGCATCGAGACACGTATTGCCAAAGCAAGAGGTCAAGTGAGTCAACTATTGGAGTCATTCAATCATGACTTAAATGACAAGTGTGTCAAGGTGATCCATTAGTTGAGCCTCGAGATACGTGTGCGCACATGAATAAAAGGCTAAGGTTCAAACATATCAATATGGTCAAATGAACCTTATAAGTCAACAATTCTCATTTCTTATCTTCATCAAATTGGTAGGCAAGGAAAAAAGAGAGAAAATAGAGTTTACTCGGAGTGAGATTCATTGAAGCTTTGGTGAAGAAGAAGAAGTTCTTCAGGGTAGGTAACTTCTTAACTCCATTAAGTTGTAAATTCATGGAATTTGATGTTGTGGTTGTTGTTTTGTGTTGGGTTTGATGTTAGGGACCTTAAGTAGTGTGTATAAGGGTTCCTAAAGCGATAACAAGTCCTATGTGTAGCAAAAACCCAGAATTCGAAATGCAGAGTTCTGGGTTCTGATGCACATAGCGCTAGGTAGATAATCTAGCATGCTAATATTAATTAGCGAGCTAGATATGTGAAGTAGAGCATTAAATTCAAATTAGCACGCTAATGTCGAGCGCTAGAGATTTAAGATAGCGCGCTAATTCCCCTTGACAAAACAAAAATCAACACTTTACAAAAATGGTTTAAACACTATAAAAGGGTTTAAAACTCTAAGTAATGGTCCAAACCCACTCTAAAACTTATCAAACAACTCCAGAGAACTAACGGGAGGTCTCGAGAGTTCGGAAAGCATTTTGTAGTGTCGAGAGATCGGATAGGCTATGACAAGTGTTGTGAATTGTAAGTAAAGTTGTGAGAATTCTATATTTCATTTCATTGATTCTTATTGTTTTAAAGTCTATTTGTAGACATTGCTATTCGTAATCTCACATCATGTTGTTCTTGTTGGCTTGTGAAATATTTCATAGATTCCAAATTCTACTATTGATGTTGTTCTTGATAGATAATTAATGAAAAACATGCTATTGGGATAAGTTGGGTTTGATTAGACTTGTATTCTATTTCTGTGGGCTTTATAGCCTAACTAGTTTTAAAATCATAGAGAATTGGAACTATTGATCTTTGAAAACGAAAGTATGGATTATCAAGTGTCCATTGCACGAGAAATGCGCGGTTCAGGGGGACATGGGTCTACCGGGGTTCCGGCACTCACCACTACACTTGCGCGGCACACGAGACATGGGACTCGGGGTGGTCGGCAAGAATGAGAAAGATGATTTGTATGTGTAGAGCGCACCTCCGCTATTGGTATGGAATATGTTGAGCGCATCTCCATATAGTAGTGGGAAAGGTTAGGTGATAGTTCTCATCGCCGACCGGACGTAGATCATCTCTACTTAGCCTGTGTCAATCTATACATTTTTAACTGTGGTATTTACTTGCATTATTTGATTCCACAATTCTTTCGCTGCTTTATGCTTTTAAATACCTTTCTTATATTTTGGAAATGTAGCATATAATTCTCCAGTTATTACTTAAATATTACTATACTCACCGTCTAGTTTGTGACGGTAGGTGTAGGTCCGTCGAGCTGCAGCAAATCGGGGAAGGAGAAGATCGACGACTTTATTTGAGCATTTCGGCGATTCATATGTCTCATTTTTATATGACTCGACTTTTGTTGTATTATTACTGTTTATATTTCTACTTTACATTTTAGGTTGTATAATGGGTTGAGTGTATAGTTCCCCATTTTGAGATTCATATATCATATTGTGTTATTACCTTTATGATATATACATGCATGTGATGTTGTGTTTCCTGGTTTTCCACACTTAGAAATGTTGAAAAGTAAGAGTTTCCGCATAATTTTTAAAATATGTAATAATATTTAAATGATAAAAAGTTTTAATTAACTCTGAAATATAATAATATCTGAACATGTGTATTGAAGAATAGAGGGACGAAAAACCGACTAATGCGTAATTAAGTCTTATGTGGTTGGATTAAGGCTTGATTACAGGATTAGGCCGGGCGGTGTCTGTTTAGAAGAAGGGGCCATCACAGTTGGTATCAGAGCATAAGTTTAGAGAACTATATGGTTTAAGGCAATAAAATACAAACCTTTGTTGTGGAAAACATATGACCTTTGCCTAGAACTCATTAGTTGGGAAGTGAGTGAAAGTGAGATGGGGAGGAGTTGCAGAGCCCAATAGTGGATTCACGTTCGCTATCCATTGTAGACCGATGGCTGATACGCAAGGGGGAGGAGATGCAAAGCCTAGTGACGGTCAGCCTCCCACTATTCCAAAGGATTTACAGAGGCTGTCTGACCGAGTGACGACTCGGGAAGACGATTGATCGATTTCATCGCCTTGATGACAACCCATTTTGCTCCATCGGCATCGACATCGAGTCCTACGACTGCTACACCAACTGTACAGGTGCCAACACTTCCTACTACGGATTTAGCTGCACTGATGGTGCAGACTATTCCTGCCGTGAGCGTACCAGTAGTGGGACAGTTGAGGCACTACCGTATCCCACGCCTGCATCCTCTAGCACGTCAGTTGAAGTTCAGCTTGTGAAGGACTTCATTAGATTCAAGCCATCTTACTTTGATGTCGTACGAGATTCCCAGAAGATTGAGAAATGGATTCTTTCTCAGGAGAAGCTTCATAGGGTACTGAAGATCGATAATAGACTTCGGGCAGAGATCTCATCGTATACTCTCGAGAGGGACGCCGACGTGTGGTGGCTTATGACAGTGGCTATTCATGGAGAGTTTGAGACATGAGATGCTTTTAAGCAGAAGTTCTATCAGTAGTATTTTCTCGCCTTCAGTAATGAAGGGATTGAGGAGAGAGTTCATGGACTTGAGACAGGGACCAGAGGAGCTTGTGATGCAGTACATGGACAAATATGATTATCTGCGACAGTTCTTTGAGGAATTGGTGAGAGATGAATCTGAGGATGTGTACCATTTCGGTGATGGACTCAAGCCAGACAATGGGTATTTCATTGTCAGTTCATGCGCTAGGACACTCACCGAGATCTATGAGCAAGCCCTATCACATGAGACATACTATTCGGGCAGAGTCGCGATGGAAGAGCACCGGGTCCAGTTTTATCAGCAGAGCAGGCGATGGAGTATAAGAGAAGGAGACATAGGGGTAAGGGCACAAGAGGATGGAGCAGAGGTTCTCAAGGGTCGGGGACACCACTCTCCCACTGATTATGCCTCATATATCTTCCATTGCTCCAGCACAGAGCACGGTAGGCAGACTTCCCTTGCCACCTCCTGTTAGGCCAGCGTTGCCACCTCATGTTAGGCCAGCGTTGGCAGCTCCCATCGTTCCTGCACTTTCTCACCCATATGCTCCACGGCAGCAGCCGCAGGGTGGCAGAGGTCGAGGCAGAGGTCGAGGCCAAGATACTAGACATGGATAGGAAAATCGGGACGAGTGGTCGATGCATCGCATAATACTCAGGGTCAGCACAGACAGCTTAGATGCTACAGATGCGGACAAGTCGGACATATTGTGAGAGAGTGCCCGCATCCAGCAGCAGTCTACACCTAGCAGGCTTAAGAGGAGGTACACATGGTAGCCCGGCTAGACGCCGACGCCACGCGAGGTCTCATTGATGGTATGATTTCCATTTGCGGTAGAGATTTATATACATTATTTGATTCTGGTTCTACCGTATCTTTCATTATTGGTCGCATGATAGACATCCTAGGGTTGAAACCTGTTAGGCTTAGCGTACATTTGATTTTGAGTACTGCGGTCGGGGATAGGGTTTACCCTAATAGCTTTGTTGAGGGAAGTCTGGTCGAGATAGATGGGGTAGAGTTACCTGCTAATTTTAGAGTCCTCGAATATTTATAGTTCGATGCGATTTTAGGGATGGATTGGTTAGCAGCATACAACACTCATATCGAATGTTTCAGTAAGACAGTGATATTTGAGATCCAAGGCGTCTGACGTTCACCTATAGAGGTAGTTCAGTGAGAACAATAGGTACGAGAGGTCGACCTGCGACTAGTGAGGAGATGGAGGCGTTGATCTCGCTATACACTGTACCAGAGAGTCGGGGACCTAGGCTGGAGGACATACCGGTGGTTAGAGAGTATCCTGATGTATTTTCGGAGGATTTAACTAGTTTACCACCACCACGAGAGATTGATTTTATTTTTGAGTTAGTACCGGGTACTAAGCCGATTTCCATACCACCGTACCGGATGACACCACGAGAGTTAGAGGAGTTGAAGACTCAGCTTTAGGATTTGGGATATAAGGGTTTCATCACAACTTCTATGTCGTCATGGAGGGCACCTTTCCTTTTTGTGAAGAAGAATGATGATACTTTGAGACTTTGTATCGACTACATACAGTTGAACAAAGTCACCATTAGGAACAAATATCCACCAGACTTTACGCCAAGTTCAATAAATGTGAATTCCGCCTCTCGGAGGACAAGTTTCTAGGTCATGTTGTCGGAGCAACATGGATAGCGATGGATCGACCAAAATTCAAGCAATTATAGATTGGTATGCACCGACTTGGTGGATCGAGATCGGGAGTTTTTTTTGGGTTTGACGGGGTATTATCACCTATTTGTGAAGGTTTTCTCAAAAATCACTTCACCACTTACGAGATTGACCCGAAAGATGTTAGATTTGAGTGGACCGAGGAATGTGAGGAGGCATTCGCTCGATTGAAAATATTATTGACTCATCAACGCCGGTATTGGTGTTATAGAGGTTGGACAAGGATTTTCAATATATACCGATGCTTCTCAAAGAGTGCGGGATGTGTGTTGATGTAGGGTATTGGTACGGTAGCTTATGCATCCAGACGAGCTTGAAGGTACATGAGAAGAATTATCGACACATGATTTGAGAGTGCTTGCAGATAGTGTATGCATTGAAGATATAGAGACATTACCTCGTATAGAGAGAAATTTACACTTTTTACCTAATCATAAGAGTTTGAAGTATCTCTTCACACAGAAGGATCTGAATATGAGACAACGCAAATGGTTAGAGTTTCTGAAGGATTACGACTTTTCCTTGGAGTATCATCTGGGAAAAGCGAACGTAGTCGCAGATGCACTGAGTAGGATACCTATTGGAGATGCGGAGGTTCCTACCGAAACTCGGGTTGAGATTTGCGCTCAGATGAGAGTACAGACCGTGTCTACACGGAGAGTGTCAGAGGGTCAGAGGACCGACAGGTTGTACTCGAGGTTTAGTGAGTTAGCGCAGAGTGTTGATTGGACGGAAACGTCCGACCGAGTGTTTGAGATTCGGGCGATGTGGATATTGTAATTACGAGAGCGAGAGAGGAAATTCTTCGGGAGTCACACCGTTCTCGATTCACCATTCATCCAGAGCGGGACCAAAATGTATCACGAAATGAAGAGACATTTTTGGTGGTGCTGGGATGAAGCGGATGTGTCTAAGTTTATCATGAATCGTGAAATTTGTTAGCATGTGAGGTGAACATTGCAGACCTAGAGGATTGCTACGGCCTCTTCCCATTCCACGATGGAAATGGGAGGACATTGCTATGAATTTTGTGAAAGGTTTGCCGAGAACTCGCGCACTGGAGACATGATTCCATCGGGTTATTGTAGACAGACCGACGAAGTCTACTCATTTTCTACCAATGGCCGCACATTACATGTTTGATCAATCGAGTATACTATTCGAATGAGAGATTATCGATCGCATGGGGTATTAGTGATCATTACGTCAGATAGAGATGCTATGTATACGTCCGGGATGTAGCAGTATGCGGGATCGTATGGTACGCGCTACAATTTAGTACGACTTTTCATCCTTAAACCGATTGGCGAGACATATAGATTGATTTAGGTTCTCGAGTATATGTTGCGGGCTTGTGTTTTGGAGTTTGGAGGATCATGAGAGTACCTACCATTGTGTGAGTTTGCATATAACAACATTTATCGAGGCCAGTATTGAGATGACGTCTTTTAAGGCTTTATATGGTAGGCCGTGTCACTTCCCATCGTGTTGGACTGAGCTAGATGACCAAGGGACCGTGGGACTGAGATTGTTATTGATCACACGAGAGAAGGTACGATTGATTCGTCGAAACTCAAGGGAGCCTATGACAAAAAGCGGAAGTATGCGGACATATATCGCGGTGATCTTACGTAAGTCGAGGGATCCTTTATATATTTAAAGGTTTCATCTTCGGAGGCTCGAAATGAAAGGTAAACTTGCACCGAGGTTTATCGGATCTTTTAGGATTAAGAAACAGTCGGAAAGGTTGCATATGAGCTTGAGTTACCTCCACAGATGTCGGGAGTTCATCCAATCTTTCATATCTCTATGCTTCGATTAGCCGAGTCGAGAGCGGGTGATCATCCGACCTGTAGATTTGAGTTAGATAGACCTGCGTGAGGATATTTCATGTGAGGGGCAACCTATGCAGATTTTGGATCGATTGGTACGTAACTTGAGAGGCAAGTTTATCCCAAAAGTGCTTATCAAGTGGCGTTTCACGATGATACAAAACTCACTTAGGAACGGGAGGACTATATACGAGATAAGTTTTCGTACCTATTCGAGTCAGGTATAACTCCTAGTTCAAATTTTAAATTTCGAGGACGAAATTTTCATTAGTTGGGAAGAATTGTAACGGCCCAAAATCTCTAATCGTGTTTAATTCCTTAAACAGGAGCAACGACACATCTTGTGGGACCCACACCGTGATATGTCCATGGACCGAGGCAAGGGTCGAGGTATATTTTATATTTGTTGTGATGTATGTCTAGTGTATTGTATATGTGTAGACTATTAAGGCAATTTATACGGGTATATAGGTATCGAGACGAGCGGGGACGTACCTCGAGTTGCATTTCGACGTAGGACCCAGGAGTAGCGGCTTATGGGGTAAGCTTAATTAAATGTTCAAATTAGCGCGCTTATATTAATTAGCGTGCTAATGTCGAAAACTAAGTCGAAAAGCGGCGTGATAATTTCCCATTTAACAAAAATCAACACTTTCCAAAAATGGTTTAAACACTATAAAAGGGTTTAAAACTCTAAGTAATGGTCCAAATCCACTCTAAAACTTATCAAACAACTCCAGAGAACTAACGGGAGGTCTCGAGAGTTCGGGAAAGCATTTTGTAGTGTCGAGAGATCGGATAGGCTATGATAAGCGTTGTGAATTGTAAGTAAAGGTGTGAGAATTCTATATTTCATTTCATTGACTCTTATTGTTTTAAAGTCTATTTGTAGACATTCATATTCGTAATCTCACATCATGTCGTTCTTATTTCTATTCATGTTTGAATATTGTTGACATGATGCCTTGTGAAATATTTCATAGATTCCAAATTCTACTCTTGATGTTGTTCTTGATAGATAATTGATGAAAAACATGCTATTAGGATAAGTTGGATTTGAATAGACTTATATTCTATTTCTTTGGGCTTTGTAGCCTAACTTGTTTTAAAATCATAGAGAATTGGATTTATTGATCTTTGAAAACGAAAGTAAAGATTATCTAGTGTCCATTGCACGAGAGATGCACAGTTCACGGGGACATGGGCTTACCGGGGTTCCGACACTCACCACTACACTTGCGCGGCACACAAGACATAGGACTCGGGGTGGTCGGTAAGAATGGATAGATCATTTGTATGCGTAAATCGCAGCTCCATATAGTAGTGGGAAAGGTTAGGTGATAGTTCTCACCGCCGACCAGACGTAGATCATCTCTACTTAGCCTGTGTCAGTCTATATATTTTTAATTGTGGTATTTACTTGCATTAATTATGACGGTGGGTGTAGATCTGTCGAGCAGAAGCAGACTGGGGAAGGAGAAGATCGACGACTTTCTTTGAGCATTTCGGTGATTCTCCTGTCTCATTTTTGTATGACTCGATTTTTGCTGTATTATTACTGTTTATATTTTTACTGTACATTTTGGGTTGTTTAATAGGTTGAGTGTATAGTTCCCCATTTTGAGATTCATATATCATATTGTGTTATTAACTTTATGATATATACATGCATGTGATGTTATGTTTCTTAGTTTTCCACACTTAGGAATGTTGAAAAGTAAGAGCTACTGCATAATTTTTAAAATATGTAATAATATTTAAATGATAAAAAGTTTTAATTAACTCTGAAATATAATAATATCTGAACATGTGTATTGAAGAATAGAGGGACGAAAGGCTGACTAATACGTAATTAAGTCTTATGTGGTTGGATTAAGGCTTGATTACGGGATTAGGCCGGCGGTGCCTTATTTAGAAGAAGGGATCGTCACAGGGCGTACTTCAGGAGTTGTCACATTTGCCAGCAGGTGAAGGCTGAGCACGTGAGACCTGATGGAATGTTACAGCCGTTACCCATTCCATAGTGGAAATGGGAGCACATCACCGTGAATTTCGTCTGTAGACTACCGCAGACATCGAGGCGTCACGATGCAGTTTGGGTTGTAATTGACTGACTGATGAAATCGGCTCACTTCATTCCGATTTCTATGAGGTACACGTTCCCACAGCTGAGCATATTGTCTGAGCGGGAGATTATTAATTGCATGGGGTGTTGGAATCTATTGTATCGGACATAGATCCCAGGTCGACTTCGAGGTTCTGAGGCTATGCAGGAGCAGTTTGGCACCAGGTTGCAGTTTAGTACGGCTTATCATCCTTAGACCGACAGACAGTCAGAGCGACTGATACAGATTCAAGAGGATATGCTCAAAGGTTGTATATTGCAGTTTGGGGGTTCGTTGGAGGATAATCTACCTTTGTGTGAGTTTGCATATAATAACAGCTATCAGACGAGTATTGGCATGCCACCATTTGAGGCGTTATATGGGAGGCCCTGTAGATCATCTGCATGTTGGGCAGAGCCGGAAGATATAGTGACCGTTGGCCTGAGATAGTTGTTGATCACACAGAGAATATCAGATAGATTCGTCAGAGGTTACGGGTCGCACGGGATAGACAGAAGAAATACGCGGATCGCTATCACGAAGCCTGAGCTATGAGGAGGGCAACATGGTATACCTGAAGGTTTCCCCTTTGAAGGGTTAGCAGAGATTTGGTATTAAGGGGAAACTGGCACCGAGATTCATTGGGCCATATAGGATTGCGCAGCGAGTGGGCAGTGTTACGTATCGCCTAGAGTTACCTGCTTAGTTAGATGAGGTTCATCCGACATTTCATATTTCGATGTTGAGACTAGCTAGGTCAGGGCCGAGACCGATGATTGACTAGGGGCAGATTGAGGTTCAACCTGAGGTGACTTACGAGGTGAGATCGATAGAGATCGTTGGCCGCAGAGTTCAAATTCTCAGGAACAGGAGCTCTCTAAAGTCCTAGTTCGTTGGCAGCATCATAGGAATAGGGACTCACTGGGAGCTCGAGTTAACGATGAGAGAGCGATACCCTCAGCTATTTCCTGGTATGACGTTTAAGTTATAGTTAAATTTCGGGATGAAGTTTTATTTAGTTGGGATGAACTGTAACGCCCCGTTTTATTTACGCCGTTATTCATCTCGTAATCTCAGATACGTACATCAGCTCAGATCCACGTGGACGTCGCGGGTAGGCTAGGACACACGTCGACTTAGGTACACTAGTGAATTGTCTGTTGGATTACTTTTTTGTGATGCATTTCATAAATTTATTTGTTAATACATCGCAAGTTTGTATGTTGAATAGCGATATCGTGCGAGGGTGTGTGATGGGTAGTTGCCTCGAAGTGCGTGTTAACGCGAGTATCGAGAGGCGAAGTACGAGTACACTAGGAAAACACAACAAACTTACATAAATATGACAAAGTTATCAAGTTGAAATGGGTAATGTAATCGTAGGCTAACTATATTGAAATTTAAATAATAGACTATGACATGCCTTGAAATGCGTGTCGAGACGCGGGGCACCAGATACTGGGTAACTGAAGGTCAGTGGGACTATTAGTTGGGTAAATTGGATAAATAAAACACTAACCATATGTTTTTGTAAGGCTTAATGTAATGTGACATCAATTAAATAAGCTAAGCCTATAGTTTACACTAAATAATGAAGACCGTGAGATGAATATCTAGATGATCATAATGAGTAGTACTAGGAGATGAGTGTGCTATTGGAGTCATTAAGGAGTGTGTTACAACATGTTTATACACCACAAGATAATCCTCGTGATAAGTACGCACACTTGATCTTGATCAAATATATATATACGGGACTTTGAGGAGTTTTTTATCAATCCACTCAAATTTTTCTCATGCAATCTGAGAAAAACACGGAGAGAGAGAGTGATAATTCAAGCTAGGAATTCACACATTAGAGACCAAATCAAGAGCTCAAACTAAGGTAATCGTCATCTTCATCTCCTCCACTCTCAAATGAACCCATTTTTGATTGAATTGAGTGAATTCGAAATTGAGTGAATTCAGAATCGATGGTTAAACCTCGATTTTTGGTGAAACCTTGATGTATTACATGTTATTAAATCATATTCATAAGGAATTTACCACTGGTTTAGTTCGAATTGATGATTTTGATGAAATTGGAAAGTTGTGGTGAATGCATGAATTTGAAGAATTTGGGTTAAAATTGATGTTGGAATGTACTAGGTGTTATTTTGAAGTTGATATTGTATGTAAAGCATGTGTAAACCAATAAGGTAGCCAATTGAGAGGAGAAAGACAGAATTCTGGATTGGAAAGTTTTGTCCCAGAGGACAAATAACGCGATACCTAGAACGGTTAGCGCGCTAATCATTTTGGGTTTACAATTGTCTTCATCCTGAAGAACAGTAGCACGATACATGAATTCCTAGCGCGCTAGCATAACCTAGCTCGCTATGTATACTCCTTAGCGCCCTAACGACATATTAAATATGGATTTAAAAGGCTGTTTTGGTGATTTTCAACTTATTACATGTTTGAACACTAGTAAACAACCTAAACCTATAAAATTGGACTTCAGGGACTTAGGGGACCTTAGCTCGGTGTCGGGAGCTTGTCGGGTCGGATACGGGAGTCCGGGGAGGTCGGAGAGTGGTTTGAGGTTTGTAAAACCCAACTAAAATACTCTGAGTATTTGATTTTGTTTCTATTTCATTTCCATCATTTTCTTGTTGTTTCTACTACTTTATTTTGTTACTTGGACGTAGGTTGAGGTTACTCCCCCATATTTTCCTGATTGTGTGCTCATGATGCACTGGAGTGTAGCACGTGTGACCCGGTCCTCAGTGAATGGCAACCGAGCTTACTCTTGGTGCACGTGTCGGTGATTCAGCGAATTTGGCCAACACCGCGAGGGACCAAGTGTCGGGCCAGTTGGGCGCGACCACTGGTGGGAACTTGGTAACCTGAAGTACAATCTAGTCCATCTGGAGCGAGCACACACATTTATTAGCTTATCTATTATCTATTCATGCAATGAGCCATTTACAGTTGCCTGTTTATATTCTTCAAGTTTACTTGACAGTATTTCTTGCATTTTATTTACTTAATTATGCGAATGCTCAGAGGGGTTCCTTATGATTTTACTTATTGTACTCGTCACCTGTCTTGTTGTGATGATTGAGTGCAGATCCTAGTACCAGTAGAGACAAGGGGATCCTAGGCGACTACATCTGATTGCCTGCCGTCGAGGACCTACTAGTACGTGCTTATTTTGATATTTTGTTTTTATTTTGGGTATGGGGAGACTTGAAATGACACAGTACATGTATATATACCTTGTTTATGTTACTGTCGCTTATATACAGAGTATTTTTCGGGTTTTCCACAGTAAGATTTGTTCTTATTAATAATGTTTACCATATTAAATTACTTACCAAATGTATCAATTAAGGCTTTCGCTGATATATGTGTTAACTTGTAAGATATAACCTACTAGTATAGTTAGGCATTAGAATAAACTTTTAACTACTTAAAGAGAATAAGTTAAGCAAATACAGACAATCCACTAACTAATTTGATAAAACACACGTGGACACGAATTATGAGACAAGAGGTGGACGGGTATATGGTGGACACGTGTAGCTGGGCCTACCGGCAAGGAGTACACGGAGACACGTCACCCTAGGGCGGCAAAGCCGCCACACCTAAAGCTTTGGTTATAACTTCTCCTCATGCTTTAGTCACTCAATTGGAACCTAAGTCTATCAAAGTGGCTCTTCAGGATATGAACTGGTACAATGCCATGATTGATGAAATTACGGCTTTGGATAAGAGCCATACTTGGACTCTAGTTCTTTCATTTCTCTCAATGAATCCACTTGGATGTAAACAAATTGAAAACAACTCATATTGGTACTATACAATGATACAAAACACATTTGGTTGCTAAGGTTTTCATCAGACACCTGGTTTGGACTATCTTGACACCTTCTCTCCAGTTGTCAAGCCATCTTCCATTAGAATATTGTTCATTCTTGCAGTTACTTACAACTGGCATGTGCATCAAGTGGATGTGAATAATGCTTTCCTTAATAGTGATCTTACAGAGGAAGTTTACATGGTACTACCAGAGGGTTTTGACAACAAATCTTTTCCTAATCATGTTTGCAAGTTGAATAAGGCTCTTTATGTTCTTAAACAAGCTCATCGAGCTTGGTTTTCCAAACTTAAAACCGCAATACTTGGTTGGGGTTTAGTTAATTCCTTGTCTGATGTTTCTCTTTTTATAAGAGGTCCAATGGTTCTTTTTTGATGTTATTAGTGTATGTTGATGACATTCTTGTCACTGGTTCTCATTCTCATCAAGTTCAACAATTGATTACTTGGTTAGATTCATGTTTTTCTCTTAAAAATTCTGGACAAGTTGACTACTTTCTGGGTTTTGAGGTTTTCAAAAATTCTTTAGGGGTTTTTCTTACTCAACACAAATATCTTCTTGAGTTACTTCATAAGACTGGGTTATGGAACTTCAAACCTATAGCCACACCTTTCACAGTTGTTCAGAGGTTGTCCTTGTTTGATGGAAAACCTTTTTCTGATCCTACATTGTATATGAGTACTATTGGAGCTTTGCAGTAACTCACCTACTCTAGACAAGACATCAGCTTTATAGTAAACAAGCTAAGTCAATTTCTTAAACAACCTACTGATATTCACTGGTTAGCCTACAAAAGGGTTCTACGCTATCTCGATGGGGCATTAAACTGTGGTTTAATTGTGTTTCTAACCTTCCTCTTCTCTTACTATTGAAGCCTTTACTGATGCAGATTGGGCTGGAGACTATGATGATAGGAGATCTACCAGTGGTACTTGTTAATTTTTGGTGGTAACCTTATCTCTTAGTCCTCCAAAAAGTAAACTGTTGTGGCTCGTTCTTCCACTGAGGCTAAATATCGAGCCTTAGCTCATGGTGTGTCTGATATAATATCGACTACTTCGTTGCTTTATGAACTGGGCATTCCAAGTATTTCTCGTCCAGTTTTGTGGTGTGATAGTACTGGTGGCAAGGCTTTAGCATTTAATCCAGTGTTTCATGCTCGTACTAAGCATGTTGAAATCGATGTTCATTTTGTAAGAGAAAAATTTGTTGCTGGTGTTTTCGATATCCATTATGTTCCTTCTCTTCATCATCTGTTGATTTGTTCACTAAGATTCTTCCTGGCCCTCGTTTATCTTTTCTACGTAGCAAAATAATTTTTTTTTCACCTAGATTTTACTTTGAGGGGGAATGTTGGATATAGTGATGTTCACAATAGTTCAGGGTTAGTGTGTACTGACTATGGTTAGTTTATACTTGATCGTAGTCAACTTTACTCTAGTTAAACTAACCCAACTGTAACAACTTGGTTAGACAGTTGGGAGCTCAGCTGTATATACTCTGTAAAACATGTTGGTGAAGTTAATGGAAATAATTCAATTGTTCTAATGAGACAGAGTTCATGAGTTTTGGTTCTTGCTTGTATTCATAGATCTTCCTCTTTAAGTTGATCTTCATAGTACCAACGGTAGAGCAATCGAAATTGGAGATTAAATTAAAATCATTAAATTAATTTTAAGAATGACCTTGTCCAAACCCGCATTTATTGGAAAGATACGGTCAAAACAACCATGGATTGATGTCGTTTCATCTTCTTTTAAAATGCGATCGAATTATAAAACTTGTTTGGACAAATATCTTTTAAAAAAAGAATAATATAAAAGAATTTATCAAAACAAAAAAAGGAAAGAAACAACTTCAGAAAAAAAGAGAAAAAACACATTTTTAAGAAAGTCATGCATACTGTGACAGATATTATAAATATACATATACATTAATTAATAGCTAAAATCTCTTCTAAATAGTTGCTAGCTTTTTTTTATGGATGTTTATATTATATTTTTGCCAAAAAAAATTAACATATATAATATTTATAGTAAATTAATTTTAAGAAATTGGCCCTTTAAAAGAGAGGCTTTGGGTCGTCGCCCCGGCCATTGTCCCCTATTAAGGGTCGACTTTTTCTTTGAATTTATTCTTTTTCTAGACAACAATATATATCATTTAATAACCTAGTCGGGTTGCCACAACGGTAAAGGTGAAGACGGAGTTGTGTGAGTTAAGCGCACGACCTCAGTTTCGATTCTCCGGTGTGGCAAGATTGCTCGAGCCACAGGGGTACGCTCAGGACAATTGCACTAGGGCCCCGTGAGAATAATCAGGCTCACCTGGACACCCATGAATATCAATATATATATATAGACACAGAGAAGACAACTGAAAATAATTTCTTAAATTTTTATAGACAACTATCTAAAGTTGTTTGGTTCATTTAAAACTTTAAAAAGGTCTCTCAACCTTGCTTCCGCAGCTAAAGCCTTTGGTTTTGGGAGCTTGGTGATGGCTAAAGACTTCTAAAAAATCAATTGATGTGTAGAAGAGAGATCAACCAAAGAAAGAAAAAGAAAATTAAAATAATGTAGAAAAATGTTTACGATCTTAAGATCTATTAAATTATGTTTTAAATTAAAAAGACAATCCCTTATTTGGTAGACCTCCCATTCTTGTGCCCACCAAAGTCGTCAACCCAGCTAGGCTCGCCCCACGCTTTGGTGGCACTATCAATGATGGGTGAATAAGGAGGATATGATCCTTACTAAATTAATTTCATTATAAAAATAAAATGAGAATATGTATACATAACATAAAATAAGAATTGGTTGATCAATGATCGGCTAATCATTTTCTTAAGCCAGTGCTAATCCTAATTAGTATGTTGTATGTACTTAAATTTTTATCTTTTCTTTTAACAAACAAAGGCCTTTAAGATTTGTGAAGTGACACTAAGGTCCAGCTTTATATACATCGCCTCCTCTAAAAAAAAACGCTAACTCATAAAAGGTCATAGATGTAACTTTATAATATAGATATAGATAGATAGATCTATATAGATTTTATATATATAGCGGCTTTGATTAAATGTGTTGCAAATACCGAACATAACCTCTTTTTATGAAGAGATCGATTATGTGATGCGTAGCTTGGTTACTTATATTTTAATTTTAGGTTCATCCCTACCTAAATTTTCTCAAAAAGATAATCGCCCAACATTCGTTTTTTTTTTTTTTTTTTTAATACGTGACACCGTAAAATAAAATCGAACAGTAGAGATCTTTCAAATCATGCACTGCGATCCGTTCGCCTGCATCTCGATGCGTGTCCAATGGATCCAAATATCAAATAACGTACCCAATAAAGTCCAAGTATTCGAGAACTCATTCTTGGCGCATGTTCATCCCTTCTCATAGTCGACTATCTCTATCACTATCGTTATGGCCAACACGTAAATTTTTATTTTTATTTTCTTCTCTTCTTTGTGTAACGATGGATTGGATTTGCTTATTTAAGATGATGAGAAGAATGTCAGGCAAGAATGGCTATGTTGGTCATAGGAGGAGGTGGTCCATTCTTCATGATGTGCTCTCGATGGTGCCCGTTACAACCTTTACTATATCACTACTTTTGATGGTGTACATGTTTGCTTCGTTGGGTCGTCTAAAAGGTTTTTGCATGTGATTTCTTTTCTCCGTCTTCTAATTATAAGATTGAGATATTTGTTTCATTGATCAAGTTAACTGTGATACAACTAATTAAGTTTAATTTGTTAATGGACGCATTGGAAAAACTTGTAGTTTCTAAAGCGCGCGGGTGTGTTTTTTTTTTCTTTATATATTTGTGAACCTCTTTCGGAATTTCCTTACTTTGGTTATACTAATTTGGGGTGCCAAACTGACCTTTGATTCAATTATATATCAAGGTTTTTTGTTTTTTCAAAAATAAAATACATTAATATGAATCTACTATTGAAGAGAAATTTTTACCATATGATTGATGCCTTGATGCCTCTATAGTTTCGAAATGGTGGAATGAACCCCAAAATGATGATATGTTAAATTGTTCTGCAACCCTATAACCCAAGAAAAATTAAGGACTACCACGATTCAAATTGTTTGTGATACCATCAATCTAGTGTTCCTTTTTTTTTTTTTTTTTTTTTGAAAAGTAATCTACTCCTTTCAATGTGGTTGTCTTAATTTTCTTTTAGTTTGTAGTAGCACTTCCAAGAATTTAATTACGCATGGTTTTTGATTGATATATAGGATTATTCCTTTGGATCTAGTTATGTTTTCTTCATTAACTTAACTTGGTTGATTGGCTAATGAATTATTTAGTCATGGTACGTACATTATCAGGTAACAATGTGAATAATAAAAGCTATGCTATTTACGACGATTCTCGGGATTCTCAAATCATTGGTTCGAGGATTCTTACCGAATATAACATGGCTGCGGAACCAGCTGATGATACCAGAAAAGTTTACAAATCTCCTTCAATGCAACCACACGAGGGAAATATGGTTTATTCGCATCATCCATGCGAAAACTTCAAACTCCCACCCCCTCCCAATGATAAGAAACGAACAGGGCCTCGCCGTAAGTTTCAGTTAGCATGTTCTTACTTTACGTACTATATACTGAATGTGCAAATGCAATCACTTAATTATTTTTTATCTGTCTCAGCTTGTCCTGTATGTTATCTCCCTGTTGAGGATGCTGTGGCTAGTATGCCAGTTGCTACTACGCCATCTCCGGTACTACTGAATTTAACTTATGTTCGAGAGGAGTATCCGCTAGTGACAGAATTTGGAGGTTCTCCGTTCGGAGGACATCCTTCTCTGAAGCAAAGGAATAACTATTTCGATGTTAAAGAAGCAATGGAAGTGCATTGCGGGTAATTCTTTCCTCTCTAGCTTCATGGTCAATATTACATTTAGCAGTTATGAAAATTAGTATCTCCCGGCAAGCTCACCCAATCAAATTCGACACGTGGCGGGGGATGGGAGCAAAATCATGACACCGTTTGATCGTTCTCGGCGCACGCGTGACAAATAAAAAAGAGGCAGATCGCACATGGGGGGAGCATCTTCTATTCACTATTCGGCCTCTCGGCGCGGAAGGCGAACTCCTCCTCCCCATTCTTTATTTTTTATTTTTCTTCTTTTCTTTTGTGTTCTTGATGCGAGGCTAAAACCTCTAGCCTAGGCAAGGCTGCGAGGAGGTTCAGCTGCGCATATCAATGGATTTGTGAGATTTATTTATTTTAATTTTAGTCTTTTCATTAATATTTTATTTTCTTGGGTATTGTTTTAACAATCAAGGTTAAACACTAGTTTAAATCTTGATTTATTTGTCAGTGAGTCGTAAGCGTCCGTGTTTGTGCAATAAGACCACACTAGTGGCAATCGACCATACCGATTGATTCGACCCTTTTGGGACCGGTTGAATACCTTAAAAATCTAGGCTAAATCGGACACACGAGTGATCCGGTTGTCTAGGTGTAGTGCCTTCACAAAGCCCATTGCGGTCAACGCATTAAACCCAATTCACTTGAATTGTGGTTATGTGTTTGATTAGGGAAGTAGTCATCGTCGTACCTTGGCTATCGAGACAGGGAAGAGCGAGGAACCGCGTACGTTACCGGGTCTATAGCTACACTAGGATATTTTGATTTGCACATTTTACATAAATCGAAGACCAAATCCAATCTTTTACCGAACCGAACTTGTATGTCTTGACCTTGGTATTTTTATTAATTGTTTTCAATTTATTTCCATTGTTTTATTCACTTTGTTTATTTTTAGAGTAGTTAATTAATTCAGTCTCTCTCAAAACCCGATTTTCCTTTTTGTTATTTTCTAAACCTTAGAAAGAATACCAATCTCTGTGGGATCGACCCTTTGCCACTATTCTGCAAATAGTTGGTTTAGGTAATTTAAATTTTATTGACGCGTTCGGCGCGCGCGTCAATTTTTGGCGCCGTTTCGGGGATTGGTTTTTTTCTTTCTTTGGTTTTTATTTTTTTATTTTTTATTTTTATTTTTCTTTGGATTTTTTCATTATTTTGTATCTAGTTCCTTGTTTCTAACATTTTTGCAGCAATTCCATAATGGCCTCCTACACCCATAATTATGGTCGATTCGAAGACTCATACTATCATCTTGTGAATGGGGTAGGTATGTCAAATAATGAACATCAATTTTCTAACTCGCAATCTTTTGTGCAACAGTCGGGTTTGTGGAAATTGTGGGGAGTGCTTTCATCCCACGTATGCTTGTCCGTATTCGAAGTATAAGAATCATCATGGTTCCACTTATGCATCACCACAACCCAACTTCTATATGTCTAAGCGAAGTCCACAAATTCCTCAACATGAAAAGAGGCCTATACGAGACATGATGAATGACTTGATCTTCGAGAGAACCAACTTTTCAACAAAGTCATCAACATGAACGGAGAACCATTGCAGACATTGAGAGAAATATGATCTCGATTGGCTTTCTCAAAGCACCACTCAGAAAGCCCTTGCGGGGAGGATATGCGGTATATGAAATCAAAGTTGCAAAATTCGAAACTCAAGTTACCGCTATACTTGAGCATTTAATGGATGAGGAAGAGTTGTCTTTGCAACCAGTTTTTGACTCAGATGAGACTGTGAATGCTGATACATCTAAAAGTGTTGAGTTTGATAAGTTCTCAATTGTGGACGAGCATTTGAGCGAACCGAGAGGAAACACTAGACGTTTCTTCACATGAGCCGAGACATTACTATTGCACAATATGACGATGATGAAGCTGAGAAAGAAATTGAAGTCATTTCAAAGAGGTCGGAGGAGCCCCAGAAAGAGAACAAGGAAGACCAACCTCTGGTGTTGGTGAAACCACTCACCCTCCCATGCATATTTGTTAGACCTTGCAAGGGGTGGACGTAAAGGAGCGTTCGCGGATTTTCTACACCGCTAGACACCTTTGTGTTGGATGACCATGACTCGACAGATTCTTTTGTGTTAGAGGTCCCGAATGAGCTCCCAATTCTGAAGGAGGGCGTGCATGATGCATTGCCCAAATATGTTGATGCGCCATTCGTTGTTGATATCTCGAAAGGAGAGGGCATCACGTGATAAATCAAAGCAAGTCTAGCCAAAGACTTAAAAGAAAGGCGCTCGTTGGGAGGTAAAATTTTGACTTTGTTTTTATTTTTATTGCATTTATTTCAATTTTAATTTAGTTTTAGTTTTTTATGTTTAATAAAGCCCTAACTTGGTCTCTTGAATTTTTGCAGGTATAATGAATGTTTGATGAGCGTTGATGGCACTAGACCACCCCTGAGTTTTGATAGGTTTGACTATGGATTACATTGTTTTTGGAGTAATTTGAGCATATTTTTTTTAGGAATTAACACATTATTAGAGTTTTAGGTGTTTTGAGACTTGGTTGGAACATATCCAACTTAAGTCGCCACATTAGTGGCGGGTCTTTAAGTAGACCCAAAACTCTAAACCTCATTCCATCATCTTGTTGACTTCACCCGTAGTTGAAAGACTCGGGCTCGCAAGATTTGATAGGAATCATTTGAATTAACTCCTATGCTTATTAGTTCTTGCTCTTATTATGATAATTTTATTTCATAGTTTCCTTAGTCACCTAGACATGCGAGATTTGAGCATTCACTAGTTTTTGGAGACTTTTGTTATGCGTGCACTTGTATCATCTTCTTATTTTATCCATATTCTTTTTCATCACTATTCTTTGTCTTTTTGTTGCATGGATTCCTTGACTTGTTTTGAACCTTGAGGACAAGGTTCAGAATAAGTTTGGGGGTACTTTAGGATTTTTGGATTGAGTAGGATGGATTGCTTTGCGAAAGACCGCAGGTGAGATCGTTTAAATTTTTTTCAATTATATGCGACTATATGTGGTTGTTGGACGGTATTGGTGGTGTTTGATATCTCTTATTCATTCATTTCTTCCATTTCTTTTCCCTCCATACTCATCTATCTCACTTCGTTAGGAGTTGATACACTTTCATGTATGTATTTAGTATAATTTTCATTATTATATTGTTTAGAGTCATCCGAAACTTTGTTTCATGCCTTTGGTTGTGGATGAGTACATTATGCTTGCCTTTTTGACTTGAAACTTAGGAAAAAGTAGGAGAAATACTCACTCGAGTCCGTAGCTCAACATTTTTATGATTTCATAATTAGGGACTTAGTATGATGGTTAAGCCTTGTGCTAGATACCAAAATGGGTAGACGGTTGAAATTGTGCAAGTGATGAGACTTTAACCCACATTGAGGAATTTGCTTAATTATAGTGAAAGTGAGAAGGGCTAACGGGAGTTTTCAAAATATAGAGTGTCCCACAAGTTTCCACAGAAATGGAGCAGGAAACTTGTGGTGGGAAAAAGTGAGAAAATCGGTCCATAGGAAATGGAGCAGGGGACCGTATCATAAAAAATAAAAATAAAAAAAAATGGAGAAGAAAAAAATAGAGAGTATACATATAAAGTGGATAAAGGCGGAAGTGTATGAAAACTCCTCAAATAAAAAGATTTAGCTCGAGTGCTTATAGCTATATTAAGTGCAATTGTAAACTTGCGTGCTTGAATGCATAGACCAAGAAAACCGTGAGTAGTTGATGGCGTTTGTCTTGACCATATCTTTGTCTTGAAAGTGTGATCTTAATTGTGTTTGGGTTGTGGTTCTTGACATATCTTAACTCCGAAATTTCTTAAGTGGCTTGTTAACTTGGCAACTATGTAAACTAAAGGAACTCCATGAATTACGAATCGGGTATAGGATTAGCCGAGTACGTACATATCTATATTATGAGTTTAGTTTATTTGTGTGTTTGTCATTTACACCTTTGCTCGGGACGTGCAAAGTCCTAAGTTTGGGGGTATTTGTTGAGTCGTTAATTATGTAATATTATATATAGTTTATTTATATATTTTTATTGTCAAGTCTCCAAAATACTAGCCTAATTATGTTTATTTATTATCTTCAGGGTTAACGGAGTGCGCGGTTGAATGCGTGGCGGAAAAATACTCAAAATGGAGTATTTACTTGCAGTGATCGGATGCCGGACAATTTGCCTCGAAATACGCGTTGCGCGGTGGGTCGAATAGCCGACAGGGTGTTCCAGCCAATCGAGACGCTGCCATGTGGCGTCGCCACATTGCTTTAACCAATCAAAAACGCGCGCGTCGGCACAAACCGTCACGTCATGACACGTGGCAGGCTCCTATTGGTCAGCATGTCATGTTGAGGTGTCTCCGCCAATCACGTACTGCCCACGTGTCGAGGTCTTCTTGGTCAAACAGCTGCGGTTTACATTCAATCCCATTGCGACACGTGGCGAGTCCTTCACACCGGCCACGTCACACCAAGGCCCTCGTCCAATCGGCGCTCGCCACGTCATACATGCAGCAAGCTCACCCAATCAAATTCGACACGTGGCGGGGGATGGGAGCAAAATCATGACGGCCGTTTGATCGTTCTCGGCGCACGCGTGACAAATAAAAACGAGAGGCAGATCGCACGGGGGGAGCATCTTCTATTCACTATTCGGCCTCTGCGGCCGAAGGCGAACTCCTCCCCCCCATTCTTTATTTTTTATTTTTCTTCTTTTCTTTTGTGTTCTTGATGCGAGGCTAAAACCTCTAGCCTAGGCAAGCTGCGAGGGAGGTTCAAGCTGCGCATATCAATGGATTTGTGAGATTTATTTATTTTAATTTTAGTCTTTTCATTAATATTTTATTTTCTTGGGTATTGTTTTAACAATCAAGGTTAAACACTAGTTTAAATCTTGATTTATTTGTCGATGAGTCGTAAGCGCCGTGTTTGTGCAATAAGACCACACTAGTGGCAATCGACCATACCGATTGATTCGACCCTTTTGGGACCTAGGTTGAATACCTTAAAAATCTAGGCTAAATCGGACACACGAGTGATCCGGGATTGACGCGTTGTAATTAATAGTTTCCCTTTATGATTGCACTTTCCTTTTGTATTTTAAGACCTGTGCGTATATATATAGACTACCATGTACACAAGATTAATACACAATAAACTTTTATTCTCTTGAGAATTTATCAGCTATAAACAGTTGTCGAAATTTACAAAAAAAAAAAAAAAAAAAAAAAAAAAGCCGACCTAACCTTTCGCAATAATATTTGACTTACGTTCTTGTTAACCAGATTTGTGCGAGGAAGAAAATCAGGATTTGATATCGATGATTCTGACCTTACCGAGATGGAACAACACAAGGGTATAGTTGTTGTTTCGGCTATATTCGGTAAGTTAAGCATATTATTCTATGAATGATCTATCTTTATTAACTGTATTCGAATGACGAACTTGCACATCCTTACACTTTGTTCATTTTAGAAAACATTGATGAAATCCAGCAACCTAAGAATATCAGTGAAATCGCGAAGAAAAATGTCGGTTTTTACATGTTTGTAGACAAAGAAACCGAATCATTTTTAAAAAAGTCTAATGCCATGGACAGCAAAAAGAGGATCGGACTTTGGAGAGTTGTTGTCATTCATAATCTTCCTTATTTTGATGCGCGGCGCAACGGAAAGGTATGTAAAGCTTCGTTTTTATTAGTTGCATTTTTAAACTTGAAAATAGTAAAAATATTTCTTACTTGATAACCTACTACTATTGCCTACAACAGTAAAAAGTTTTACCTAGTGATAATGGTGAAGTTCTCTAATTGTGTCTTGGTGGAGTCTAAAACATATATATTATTTATACTGATTTGTACTCTACTTGCATTATAAGGTTCAAGCCCTCTCTTCTTGAGTAAGAGTTTCAAATGTTTTCAATGTTTTATGCAAAAGAGTGAAGATCTTCTCAAAAACGACGCAGGCGTCATTCAAACGACCAACTTATATTTGTAAATGTTAATTAGCTTCTACAACAACAACAACAACAACAACAACATAGCCTCAGTCTCAAACTAATTGGAGTCGGCTGCATAGATGAAACTCTTCTACCGTGCTCGATTTTTATGTGTTTGATCCATTTCATGAAGAGTGACAAAAGTTCTACGCTAGCTGTCAACCTATCGCAACCCTCCTCCATATTCCAAGAATGGAAAATGGGTTTGGGGCTGGCCTCCCTCTATTTTTTTCGAGTATGAAAAACGGGTTAATTGGGAGCATAAGAGTCCTCATTTATCCGGACTTTTTTTGGCTATGTAGCACACATAGTGTTCTACATAGGTGGAGTTAATTAGCTTCTTATAGAGTTCACTAAATGCTTATTAATTACTAGGTGGAGTTAATTAGCTTCTTATAGAGTTCACTAAATGCTTATTAATTACTTTTTTTTTTTTTTGCTATGCAAGGGTAAAAAATTGGACGTAGTAAATATGCAAGTCCTCTACTTTTTTACTAAAAAGAGCACATTGCATGTTGTTATTGACACACATTAATTATTTATTTGAACACTATTTCTTTTGTAATTGATATACATTGCTCCCTTTTGCTAAAGATTTGAAAGCATGATCACTATCATCTTTGTTGCACTCACAACTAGGTTAAATCTTTGCTAGGTACCGAAGCTTCTTCTTCATCGTCTTTTTCCAAATGTTCGATACTCTATATGGATTGATGGGAAACTTGAGCTTCTTGTGGATCCATATCAGATTCTAGAGAGGTACGTAGCTTTCATATTTTTTTTAAAAAAAAATTATCATAATGGTGAATGTGATCTGTTAATTGTTTTTTAAGATGATTTCTCGTGTTTTTCCTTCTAGAATCATTAAAGCAAATCTACCTAGATTTTAATTTTTTTTTTTTTATCATGTGGCTTCTATGTGTATATGAAGGTTCGGAAACTCATATTTCCAAATCCATGTACTTTGCAATGAATTGAAAGTAAATTAATATAATTTTTTGAAGGAAAATTAATAGGACTCGATCAGTATATTACTACACCTCACTGTAAAATATCAATATTACTGTTTTTAGATTCTTGTGGCGGAAAAATGCCACATTCGCGATTTCAAGGCATTACAAGCGCTTTGATGTGTTTGAGGAAGGAGAAGCTAACAAAGCAGCTCGGAAATACCGCAACGAATCCATTGATTTCCAGATTGAGTTTTATAGAAGGGAAGGCTTGACCCCATATTCTGAAGCTAAGCTTCCGATAACTAGCGGTTAGTGAGCGGTTTAACTTTTTCTTTTCTTTTCAGTCTCCCTATTCTTGCAACTTAATTAGCTTGAATTTTTTCGTTTTATGTATAGATGTTCCCGAAGGATGCACCATCATAAGAGAACATGTTCCAATTTCAAATCTGTTTAGTTGTCTTTGGTTCAACGAGGTGGATCGATTCACTTCTCGAGACCAAATTAGTTTTTCGACGGTTAGAGACAAGATAATGGCGAAAGTGGATTGGAGTGTGGACATGTTCATGGATTGCGAAAGGCGCAACTTTGTCTCTCAGGTATTGCTTCAATCAATTATTGAAATAATTAGTATGATAACCTTTTATAGTCCAACTCATGCAACAACTTTGTACATTATCTTTGCATCATGTGTGAGTTATAGTTTCTTTCTTAAAGAAAATCTTCAATTTGTTTACAATTTTGTGTTGTGCAGAAATACCATAGGGACTTGTTAATCAAGAAAGCTACAACTAAGACTCCGAGTTAATGATCACATAGCAAGAAACAACATTAATTGAGAGGATATTGTATATATATATATATGTGTGTTCAAATTTAATTTCTTTCTTTTTCTATCCTATTATATATTGATCCTCATTTCAAATTTGTTGGAAGATTGTTAGTGAGATCATCTCTCAAAATGCACATATATGGGTTTCTTAATTTGCATTGTAAATTTATTGATTTTGAGTGAAAGTAACACCACATAGTTGATTTTTCCATGCACTTGTGTGAACCAACTTCCTTTGTTCGCATTATGATAATTGTTACTCAAGTTTTGTAGTTAAAAAAGGTATCTGAACTGCTAAAACACTTGAATTAACTCACAGAACTTTGTTTCTAGTTTGGATATTACGACAGTCTTAAACAGAGGCGTATCTAGGGGGCAGGGGGCGGTCGCCTATAGTACCCCTACGTATTCTTCCTTCTCGCCCCCTCTATGGTCGACGCATGCTCCCTATATAACAAGTGTAACATTGTCAAAATAAAATGATGTATTTGAAGTGTCTTGGGTGTAGCATTGTCAAAAAAAAAATTTGTTATGTTTAGTTTTTCATACTATTTTTTTTTTGTTTGAAAAAAAAAAAAAAAAAAAAAAAAAGTTAAGGTTAAAGATCGCTTTCCCCCAACAAGATTTTCTGGTTCTGCCACTGGTCTTAAACCCTCACTTAGACTTCAGTTTCCTCGAGATATATCTCCACGAATCTTTCCTACTCTATGTAAATCATGGCCAAAGTATATTACTCATGTTAAGTTTATGATTCGCAAGTTTGCAACACAGTCTACCATTGCCTTAGCCTGCTTCACATTATAAGTAAAAGTTGCATTAGTGTATTTAAGAGCCAAATCAGTAGGAAAATACTTTGTTTTGTAAATCAAATCTCGTTTTTATTGAAACCCTCTTAGAATCATGCTTGAACGCCCCAAATTGATCAAATTAAGCATGAAGAAAAGGATGAATTAGTCAATACCTAGACTTGTGATCTCCATATTTTTGATGTTTTCCCACTAGAAGTAGTTGTTTCAATACTTATTTGAAATCACTCCAGCCACACACCTTTCTTAGATTCATAATTTTTTTGTTGTTTGCATGGTGAGAATGAAAATAAGCTAATTAGTCCCCTTTATATAGGATTCATCTCATGATCCTAGCCTTTCATCTTAATCAACTCCTCAATCTCTAGGTTCATAATTGATTCATCCATGCCATTCATGTCCGTGTCATTTTAACGCTAACGTTACATCTCAATGCCTATGTATATTCCAACCTTAGGCTGTATTTCTTATTACTTAGACTATTTGAGATACCATAGGCACATTTGTATTTACATATTAGCTTAGTTCAAGTCATGCTAATTCAAAGTCATATTGGGTTTCATAACTTACCTTAGGCCTTATCTACATACATTAATTAAATTTTGGTTAAGCTAAGTTATGCCCCAATTAACTAAGTCAAGTGACTAATTTAAGGACTTAGTTAAACTCTTCCATTTTACCTTAGCCTTAATTCAATAATTTACTTACCTTAGCTTAGGAACTCACAAGCGTATTAATTATTCAACTAAGCTATCAATTTATCGTCTAACTTACAAATCCCTAATACCCGCGCTACACACATCTTGAGGCGCTACTTGCCGCACTCATACTCACGTAAAACGCGGTAAATAGGAAAATAAATAGTGTAATGCGTTTAATTCAAAATACACACAATATTCAAAAATCACACAAAAATAATACTTTATACTCAATTCTCGCGCTCGAGATTTACTTGAGATTTACACGTCGGTTTTAATTAAGGTTCTCTAACCCTAATTATTAGGGCATGATCTGGTTTAATTTATTCGAGCCTTCACAATTAGTCACTCTGCACTATCTAGATTAATTTGAACCAGGCCTAACACACTCAAAGTCAATATATGGATCATCCTTAAACCACAACATGCCAAAAAATCTTCACTTTGTTTGCCATTGATTAGAATAGAATGGGAGACTGAATTTATGTAGTACCCAGTAGCGAAACCATAAAATCTTGTTAAGGGGGCGAGCTTTAACGTAGGAAGCGTGTGTCGACCTTAGAGGGTGGGAAGGACGAAATTATATAGGGAGCGTGTGTCGACCATAGGAGTATTATAGGGAGTCCTGAGGGTTAGGGGCGATTGTGTCGACCATAGGGGTATTATAGGAAGTCTCGGGGGTTAAGGGAGGCGATTCGCCAGTGGTAGTACCCCTAATCCACTCTCTCCATTTCTACCCAAATACTTTATTTTCTAAGACAACTAAAAGTAAATTAAACTAGGTCAAGCTGCTTCGAGCCACCATGCCTTCCCATTTCTTTGCCCTGTACTCTACCAATTAATTAGTACCAACTCTAACAATAAGAGCCAGATAAGCATTTCCTCTTCTTGCCAAGGACACATCTAAATTCAGAGACAGTTTGAACACTCAATATTTGTCTACTAATTGGGAATAACGACTCCCTAAACACGAAAGTTATCAACACTGTTAAGGAAACTAAATAATATAGAATTTCGTGTAATTAGTAGTTAAGGAAATTAGAATCCCATGTAATTAGTAGGTTCCTTTTGTGGTTTGCACTTTCCTTTTGTGTTCTAGACCAATATGTACATATAGGTTACCATGTACACAAAAAAACATACAATAAACATTATTCTATTCAGAAATTATAATGGTATTAGAGCCCTAATCGCAGGTTCTTCAGTTCAAAATTCGTTCTCTGGTTTATGTGAAAATTGTTCCATAACACATTTGCTCTGCCTGTAAAGGTTGTGTTTCTGTCACGTCGCAGTCAACCAATCAGCACTCCTGCCCGTCTGCTCTACCGTTTGTCTCCTCTCTGCTCGACTGTCGCGCTCGTAATCCACTGTCGCCTGTTTTCTCCCAACCGCCTGCACAGCCAGTCTGCGCCTGCTACTTGCCGCCCGCACAGGCAGCCCGTCTGCCCACTTGCTACCCGCCTGCTGCCTTGCTGACCGAACAGCTGCCCTACTGCACGTCCGCCTGCTGCCACATATGTCTGCTGCCATGCTACCCCAACCGCTGCTCGCGGTCAACTCCAGCATACCCACATGCTAGCCTGCCTCGATTGCCGCACCGACCACCTACTCGCTTGTACTGATCCGACTGCTTCCCTAATAAATGGAGAAAAGTGAAGTCTCAAATCCAATCTCCATGATTCTTGATGGTTCAAACTATACACTTTAGTCCCAACAGATTAAAAGTTTTTTGATTGGTCGGAAACTTTGGCGAATCGTTACCGGGGACAACCCCAAACCAGAAAAAGATGACACGGAAACAAATGCCAAATTTCTTGATCGACTTGACAATTGGGACAGTAAAAATCATCAGATCATCACTTGGTTTTGTAACACTTCTACCCCCTCTATTCATGTTAAGTTTGTTGATTTTGCAACGGCTAAAGAAATGGGGATTTCTTGTCAGTTATATACAAAACTTCTGTTTGGCACAATATTATCAGTTGTTCACCATTATGAATAGTTTGAAACAAGAAGCTGGTCAGTCCATTAATGATTTCTTAGCACTCATTCAGCCAATCTGGAACCAGTTGCAACAAGCTGAGATTAGCAAAGACCACCTTCATCTCATCCAAATTTTCATGGCTCTTCGCCCTGAATATGAATCAGTTCGTGTTGCTATCCTGCATCGTGATCCCATGCCTTCTCTTGATGCAGTTGTGAAAGAAATTTTGTTTGAAGAAACTCAGCTTAGCTTGGTCAACTCTTCATCTGCATCAGAGGTTTCCCTAGCAACTACCCAATCATGGTCGAAATATGTACCACTCTTTTGTAAGAATTGTAAAAGAACAGGTCATTCGTTTGTTACTTGCCCAACAATTGAGTGTCGATATTGTCACGAACGCGATCATATAGTGTCGAATTGCCCAACTCGACGACCTCGTCCCAAAGGCACATTCATGTCTACATCTGGCTCTAAATCGGGTTATGTTGTTGTTGCAACTGTCTCTTATAGGTCAAATTCCTCTCTGATGTTTTCTATGAGTGATTTGGAAGCAATAATCAAATAGGTGATACCTTCCCAAACCACTGCTTTATTTGCCACCTCAGGTAACCATTGGTTCTTTAATTCTAGGTGTTGCAATCATATGACACCATATTATCTTTCCTCTCTTACATCAGCCCTACATCTCATTGTTCGGGTATTCACACCATAAATGGTAGTTCTATGTTCGTTACTGTGACGACCTCAAATTCGAGGTAAACCGAGCACCGCCACGTCGCCAGACACGTCACCAAGCCATGCCACGTCACTTGCACATATGTCCATGACGGCCTACGAACTAACCATCTTATAATCTGACTTAGTCAATTTCGTCGTTTAAAAGTTTATTTTGTCGAAATACACCAATTCAAAGAGTTTTACCACTTAATTTGTTTATATTGATTCTTTTTAGGTTATTTTTAATAGTGAAAGTCTTAATAATATGCAAATCAATAATATAAATGAGTCTTGCATTAATTAACAACCTATAGGGTGGAAACCCGGCAAAAAGATACCATGTATATCAATAAAAGCGACAAAAGGTATAGCAAGTGTAAATATACATGTATCAGGTAATAAGTCTCCCAAAATGATCCTCAAAAAGAATATATATGTATAAGTACAAACACCTACGAGTAAGCTAGTGGAGGCGCTATGGATCAGAGGTAATCGCCAAGCACCACCTTCCCCCGGCTCGTCGTAGGATCTGCAACTTGCCACCAACAAACAATGACAAGTTCCAGTGAGTAAATCCTAGAGAAATTTAGTTAGTATTCATAATAAATCCAAGAAAACGGCTACAATTCATGCATATAAAGTAAATGAACAGGAATGGAAAACATGAATATAAGTCATGAGATAATCAAGAATATGGAACGCGAGTGTGGTGTATAGTTGTCGAGCCATGGATGTAAATACTAAACTGAAAAGACCCTGGAGGTGAGGAAATCCACACCCCTCTTCACGGTCAAAATGAGGAACTCGTTGGTTGGAAAGTATACATCCGCCAAACGCCTCAAAGGAGAGGAAATATGTGACGGAGGTGAGCCTCACGTCAACTCACTCTCGAGATCATCGACTCGCTGAGAGAAATCTCACGCGTAGTCTAAGTTATGACCAACACCGTAGCAACAATCAGATCATCATCAACGAGAGAGCCGGAAATGGGTCACACCGTCCCTTCGACCATACACGGACACACGAGGGAATAGAGTAAACATGCAAGCTGAACTGGTGAAAAGTAATGTGAAATAAATAATTTACAAGGAAAATAAGTAAATTCTAAGCTGACTTTCTCGTGGGTTTACTTACCTTAAGCAATCGCAAAAATCTCTCCAAAATGTCCTACTCACGCCTCGATATGCGTGTACGACACCCGACTATAGTCTCCTAAGTCTCTGGTGTCCATTTATACCACTTTTGTTATTTTAGAGTCACGTTAAGTGGATTTATAATGTAGGACAAAAACTTGAATTTTTATTTTCAAAAAGTTTAGTTTCGGCACACTTTTCAAGTTATATGAGGTGTCGACGCCCCAAAAAGCCTCAAAAACTACTTTTTATATTTTTCTCATTTTATTATATTTTTTTGATTTTTTCTGGATTTTTTCCATAATTCTTTAGCTAATTTTCCTATTTTTTGTAATTTATTTCATTTACAATTATATTTAAATTATAAAAATAAATTATTAATTAATATGGGGTTAGGCCGGGTCGGGTCTGATCCGACCCAATTGGGTCGGACCCGGGTCGAGCCAACCTAACCGGGTCGGACCGGGTCAGGCATGGGCCGACCCGGCCTAACACCCCAAAAATTTGTCTTTGGAGAGACGAAATGAATTCGTCTCTCCAAAGACGAATCATCATCATTTTTTTTTATTTGATTTTTGTTTTCTAACAACAACAACACTACAACATCAACATCAACCCCAACAACACCATTAAAGCTCCCAATTTCTTCAAGAATTCGCAACATAAACAACCACTCACCTCGATCAACAAATAGGTCGCCAATGAGGGAGGTCCCACTGCCGAAATGGACGCGCATCAAGAGGAGGCCAAGATCTTGAGGCCGTGGAGGAGAGGTGAGTGAGACCGAGAGGTGAGACGAGAGTGAGAATGAAGAACATGAGAGGGAGAGGAGAGAGTTCGGGTAGAGGGAGAGAGGGGATTGAAATGTGTATTTGATTTGGAGAAGATAGAGAAAGATTTATGTGAGAGAGAAAAGTGGGGATGGTGATATGATGTGATGTGATGTGATGGTAATTTGACATCTAAATCTCATACTACCACATACACACATGTTACGCGCACCCCGCTGTGTCCGACGCTCTCTTCACTACGCGAGTACAACGCGGCCACTGAAAATCTCAACAATAGTGTGACGCGAATTATTAAATAATAATAAAATAAATAAACACGCGTCACACAAAAATAACAAATTTACCTTATTAGGCGTGTCCTAGACTTTTCTCGCGATGTCCACGTGGGTCTGAGTTTAGGGTTCTAATCTGTAATGTATCAGCTAATCGGGATTAATTAAAACGGGTCGTTACAATCTTCCCAACTAAATTCAAATTTAATTAAATATTTACCTTGGAACAAGTAGGGGTATCGCTCTCGCACGGTAGACTCTCTCTCCCAAGTGAGGGCCTCGTTATTAGGATACTGCCATCGAACGAGTACAAGTGGTATTTTTTCCTTCTGAGAGTTTGTACCTTGCGATCCACTATCTCAATGGGGTGCTCCTCGTATTTCACATCCGGTCTGACCTCGATCCTAGTCATATCAACCATCAATCTCGGTCCTGATCTGGCTAGCCTCAAACATAGAAATGTGAAAAACATCCTGAACCCCTGCCAACTGGCTTGGCAATCTCAACTGATAAGCAACCTCCCCAACTCGTCGGACTATCTGAAATGGCCCGATGAATCTCGATGCAAACTTTTCCTTGATCCCAAATCTCTGGTGACCCTTCAAGGGAGAAACCTTCAGGTAGACCCCGTCGTCCACCTTTGTGACGCCCCTCTCCTAATATAGGGCACCGCCCGACCTAATCCCGTAATTAAGCCCTAATCATGTCCACGCAGGACTTAACTACGTTTTAGTCAGCCTTTACAACCTAGACGCCTCTTTTCTCGTGTTCAGGATAAGTAATAAACTAGTCCTACCAGTTTATAAAATTTAGAGTTAATTAAAACTTTTTATTAAATTAATTAATTAATGAAAGTCTTATTGATTATGCGGAAGCAATTAGTAACTTATGCGGAAGCCATTTATAAACTCCTAAGTGTGGAAAATCAGGAAATGACATCACATATATAAAGTCCTCAAAATGCATTGAAACAGTAAAATAGTCTAAGTCAAGTCGAGGAACTAACGCTCAACCCAATATACAACCCCAAATAGTATCTGGAAGACATATAACATATACAATCAAAATACCAAAAGAAGACCTACAATCGATGCAGTGACGCGCGTGTGCTCATGGATAATCGTTGATCTTCTCCTTGCCGGCTACTTTGTTGGTAGACACCTCTGCACCCACCGTCATAAAAAGGACGGTGAGTACAAGAATAAAACAGTAATCCCCGATGACAAGTTTAATTTGCATTTCCAAATATTCAAATTGTATTTAAAAGCATATAAATGTGAAAACTGGAAAATAAACCATATGCGAGTAAATACCAGAGTTAAACAAGTGATACTAACACTAGGCTAAGTAGTGTTGATTTAGGTCCGGTCGGCAGTGAAACATGTCACTCCGACTATATAATCATATAGCACAAGGGACTCTAACCCAAGTGTTATCAGGGACTCTAACCCCGGTGTGTAGACCACCTCAGGGACTCTAACCCCGAGTTTCATATAGTGTCAGGTAACAAGTGTCGACATCCCCAGGGACTCTAACCCCATAAGTCGCGCACACCTCGATCGAGTACGGGACCTAAATGCGAAAACTACTTTTTAAATTTCAAGAAATACCAAGTATGGATTGTCAAGGCATAGGCACATCTACACACCTAAACAAATAAGGAATACAAGTCCTCTTAAACATTTATAAGATATTCACTAACCTAATAGCATGCTATTTATCATTCAATTCACATTTAAAACAACAAGAATAGACATAGCATGTGATAGAATCAATGAATCAAATCAAATGAATGGATATCATGCAAACTAGACTCATCAAGTGTGCATAGACACAAAAAACACATGATATAAGAATACAAAGGCAAAATAGTCAAAAGGACTATGCAAGGACAACAATTAATAGAAATGAAATGCCAAGTAAAGTTGCCATTGGGTATATTCACAACAACAAAGTAAAGTCCTAGCTTTACTGGCCTCTCGATACTCCAACTTTTGTATTCGCTCTCCCGTACCCTTTTCCTAAGTTCCTGAGTTTGGTGTCTCATTAGTTCAAATATAGTGGGTTTAAGCTCAATTTAGTGTGTTTATTGTGTATTCAAATTGGTTCAATAGACTTTAAATCAATCTTCCTAAATCAGCCCCTAAAGACTAAATTAAGTTTCAATTTCAGTCCTACATTTTAACGCACTTTTAAGCATGAAATGTTCTAAATATTGAAATCCTCCATTAGTACAATTATTGTTGGTCTCTCTCTTAGCTTTCCAGAAAGGTCTAGTTTGCATAATTATGATTTAAAATGAAAGAGATATCATGATTTTACTAAACATAGGTCTAATTGGAATTTAATCCGACCAGCTGATTTAGAAAATCTATTTCTTCCAATCTATAGTTCCTAAGAATGTGATGTTTGGTCACAAGGCAGAAAACATATCTAAATACAACATACTAAAAGATTAGCTCATTTGGATAAGTATTTAGGGAGTTATACCCTTAATAAATTTAGTTTCAAAACTTTCCTTTATAATTCCAGCACTTACTTGTAGAGCATGGTTGGAAATAAAAGCATTTGAATCAAAATACCTTCAGTTAAGCAAAGTTATTCCCCTTTAAATAATCTTTCAAATGCCACTGGTTTGTATCAATTTGGATCTAAAATGAGCAGATTATGACCAAATTACCAAGGTTGATTCCTAATACAACATGCAGAATTCTAGTTTTGGTGTTGCAACTTCAAAAATTCATATCTTTATGATTTCAAAACCAAATTAAGAACTTCAATATAGCTGGATTATCAGCTTGAAATGAGGAATCTAAATATATAAATCAAATGCAAATACTCAATCATCTACCATATGAAATTAGCCTAAAACCAGAACTTGTTCTAATTTCAACTAAAAAGATGTGTACCTAGTTGATATAGCACCCTAGCTTGAGAATTTCTCACCAACTCCCATGGATTCCTTCAACACCTTGATGATTCACTCCTCTCCATCAATTCCTTCTTCTTCTCCAGCAAAAATGAATGAGTGATTTGGTTTGCATGTTGTTTGATCACTAATATTATATATTAAGGTGATGTTCCTTCTAGCCCTTGATCTCCATGGATTTATGTATCCCGAGGAATATCTAATGGTCCACCTCTTGTCATATATCTCACTAACTCCCACTAACTCAACCTCAAGTGATATCATTTCATTACTCACCTAGTTCCTAGATGTGCCAATGTGTATCTCTAGACCAATCTTATGATTTCCATTTAATTTATTCAACTATGACCTTTAATTTGATTTACATTATCAAAACAACCATAGGCTTATAGTAATTCCTTATCTCATATTAGTATTAAATAAGACTTACCAAAATGTTAATTACCCGATTCATCTGCTCGCACACTACTCGAGGCGTGTCCCCGCTCTCGTCTCGACACCTACAACTGTACAAACCGACTTAGTAAGTCTACACAATACATAACACTAGGCATACATCAATACAAAAATACAATATACCTCGGCTACGTGCCTCGGTCGGTGCACGTATCACAGTGTAGGTCCCACGTCAAGGGTCGGTGATCCTGATTAAGGAATTAAAACGGGGGTTAGAGATTTGGTCGTGAAGCATAAGTTACTAATTGCTTCCGCATAATCAATAAGACTTCCGTTAATTAATTAATTTAATAAAAAGTTTTAATTAACTCTAAATTTTATAAACTGGTATGACTAGTGTATTACTTATCATGAACACAAGAAAAGAGGCTTCTAGGTTGTAAAGGCTGACTAACCCGTAGTTAAGTCCTGCGTGGATATGATTAGGGCTTAATTACGGGATTAGGCCGGGCGGTGCCCTAGATTAGGATATGAGCCGTCACAGTTGATATCAGAGCCTAGGTATTAGAACCTTAAAGATAAATAAGAAAACATGAACTCGTATAAAACACAAACCTTAGAAGTGGAAACCGAGATGATCTTTGCCTATGAACTATTTTGTTGGGAATTGAATGAAGGTGAGATGGGGATTTCTTATATGTACGTGTTAGTTTCTATATGTATATATATATATATATATATATATATATATGCGTTATGCCACGTAGTAGTTGATTCGCGTTCGCTATCCAATTGAAGACACCGATGGGGGATTCGCGCTAGGCTGGAGACACCAGAGCTAGCGGCAGTCAGCCTCCCACCGTATCAGTTGACAATTTTTAGAGGATGTCTGACCAGACGACCGCTCAGGAGCGACAGATTATCGATTTCATCGCTTACATGTCGCCGCAAATGATTGCACTGGTTTCGACCGCCCCATTACCACAGCTACTACTACAGCACCCCCGACCACGAGACTCAGCACTACGAGAGTTTGGCTTGCATCAAGTAGAGAGATGGAGACTCTAGGTAGCGTTGTACGCAGTAGCGGAGAGTCAGGGACCCGGACTAGAGGAGATACCGGTTGTTCAAGACTTCCCATATGTCTTCCCAGAGGATTTACTTGGATTACCGCCACCGCGAGAGCTAGACTTCATCATCGACCTAGTACCGGGTATCAGGCTGATCGCGATACCGTCATACCCCATGGCTCCGAGGGAGTTAGAGGAGTTGAAGACTCAACTTAAGGACTTGGGGGAGAAGGGGTTCATCACACCTTCGATGTCACCGTGGGGAGCGCCAGTTCTATTTGTGAATAAGAAGGATGGCAGTCTGAGACTATGCATCGACTACAGGCAGTTGAACGGAATGACAGTCGAAACAAGTACCCACTTCCGCGGATAGACGATTTATTTGATCAGCTGAGATGAGCACAATTTTCTCCAAGATAAACCTGAGATTGGGGTATCATCAGCTTAGGATCGGGGATGAGGATAGGTCCAAGACAACATTCAAGCACCAGATACGAACACTTACCAGTTCACGGTCATGTCATTTGGGCTGACCAACGCCCCGCCGTATTCATGGATTTGATGCACCGGGTACTTAGACCATATATCGACCGCTTCGTGATAGTCTTCATCGACGACATCTTGATATACTCGAGGACACGTGAGGATCACGAGCATCACCTCAGAGAGACGTTGCAGACATTGAGGGAACACCGAATTTTCGCTAAGTTCAGCAAGTGTGAATTCCGGCTTGCGAGAGGTCAAGTTCTTGGGGCACATTATTGGAGCAGCAGGGATTGTAGTAGATCCGACCAAGATTCGGACGATCATGAATTAGCCGGCACCGACATCACTACCGGAGATCAGGAGCTTTTGGGGTTAGCAAGATACTACCGTAGATTCGTGAAGGATTTCTCGAAGATCGCTTCACCGATGACGAGGCTGACACAGAAGGATGTTGCTTATGAGTGGACTGAGAAGTGCGAGGCTACGTTTACTCAGTTGAAGAGGTCATTAACTACCGCGCTAGTGTTAGTACTACCGAGAGGTTGGACATGGATTTTAGTGTACACGAGATGTTTCTCATACGATTCTAGGTTGTGTGTTGATGCAAGCGGCGGTGTCATGGCATACGCATCGAGACAGTTAAAGATACATGAGAAGATCTACCCCACGCACGATCTAGAGTTGGCAGCGGTTGTATTTGCGCTGAAGACTTGGAGACACCTTCTGTATGGAGAGAGATTCACACTCTTCACTGATCACAAGAGTCTGAAATATCTCTTCACACAGAAAGAGCTGAACATGAGACAACGCAGATGGTTGGAGTTCTTGAAGGACTACGACTTTTCCTTAGAGTATCACCCAGGAAAAGTGAACGTAGTCGCAGATGCACTGAGTAGGAGACCGACTAGAGATGGTGAAGTGGTCAGATGTCACATTATGCATGAGTACGAATTACGCGAGGCAGTGGCGATAACATGTCAAACAGAGGTTCCTACCGATACTCAGGTGATGATTTGCGCAGAGATGAGACTACAGACCGTGTCACGGCGAATGTCGAGGGTCGAAAGGTCGACCGATTGTACTCGAGATTCGGCGCGAGTTAGCGTAGAGTGCGAGTGTACATATTGGCGAGACGACGGATCGTGTCCGAGATACCGGGGCGGAGTTGTGGATACTAGAGGTGCCGGAGCTGATAGATGAGATCCTTCAGGAGTCGCACCATTCAAGATTTACCGTACATCCAGACAGGACTAAGATGTACCACGACATGAGGAGACATTTATGGTGGCCTGGAATGAAGGCAAACGTGTCTAGATTCATCAAGAACTGTGGTATCTGTCAGCAAGTGAAGTTCGTGCATCGCAGACCCGGGGGATTACTACAGCCGTTTCCCTTTCCTCGATGGAAGTGGGAAGACATCTCTATGGATTTTGTCAGAGGACTGCCTAGGACCGCGAGGAGACATGACTCAATCTGGGTGATAGTTGATAGACTGACATGTCTGCTCATTTCCTGCCAGTGGCATCGCATTACACGTTCGATCAGCTGAGCGTACTGTTCGAGAGAGAGATTATCAGGTTGCACGGGGTACCATTGACGATCACGTCAGACCGAGATGTTACGTATACGTCCAGGATGTGGTGGAGTATGCAAGAGCAGTACGGTACGCGCCTACAGTTCAGTACGACTTTCCACCCTCAAGACCGACGAGCGGATTGAAAGATTGATTCAGTCCTCGAGGACATGTTGCGGGCATGCGTGTTGGAGTTTGGCAAATCTTGGGCGGAGTACCTACCATTGTGTGAGTTCGCTTACAACAACAGTTATCAGGCTAGCATTGAGATGGCGCCATTTGAGGCTTTGTATGGCGACCGTGTCGCTCGCCATCGTGTTGGGTTGAGCGGAGGACCGGGAGATAGTGGGGCTGAAATTGTTGTTGACCACACGGAAAAGGTCAACCGATCCGTCGAGACTCGGAGGAGCACAGGAGAGAGAGACAAGAGATATGCAAATAAGTATCGCGATGATCTCGCGTATTCCGAGGAGCCTTTGTCTATTTAAAGGTTTCCCTCGGAAGGGTCTTCAGAGATTTGGGGTGAAAGGCAAGCTTGCACCGAGGTACATCGGGCCTTTCATGATTAAGAAACGGGTCGAGAAAGTGGCATACGAGCTTGAATTGCCTCCACAGATGTCAGGGGTCCATCCAGTGTTCCACATTTCGATGCTTCGACTAGCCGAGTCGAAAGGCAAGCGTGCGGCGACCGATAGTTGACTTGAGTCGGATCGACTCGAGCGAGGACATCTCTTACGAGGAACAACCCATTCAGATCTTAGATTGGAAGGTACAACAGTTGAGGAGCAAGTCCATCCCGAAGGTACTCGTCAAGTGGCAGTTCCACGATGACACAGAACTCACTTGGGAGCGGGAGGACTACATGCGAGATAGATTCCCATACTTGTTCGAATCGGGTAGAATCGTAACTTAAACTTAATTTCGAGGATGAAATTTTCATTTTGTTGAGAATATTTGTCACTACGAAATCTCTAACCCCGTTTTAATTCCTTAATCGGGATCACCGACCCTTAACGTGGGACCTACCTTTGTGATACATGCACCGAACGAGGCACGTAGCCGAGGTATATTGTATTTTTGTATTGATGTATGCCTAGTGTTATGTATTGTGTAGACTTACTAAGTCGGTTTGTACGATTGTAGGCGTCGAGACGAGAGCGGGGACACGCCTCGAGTAAAGCGTGCGGAATGGGAAGGTAGTTAGCATTTTGTTTAAGTAGTTAGCATTTTGGTAAGTCTTATTTAATACTAATATGAAATAAAGAATTACTTATAAGCCTATAGTTGTTTTGTTAATGTAAATCAAATTAAAGGCCTATAATTGAGTAAATTAAATGGAAAGCATAAGATTGGTCTAGAGATACACATTGGCACATCTAGGAACTAGGTGAGTAATGAAATGGTGTCACTTGAGGTTGAGTTAGTGGGATTTAGTGGGATATATGGCAAGAGGTGGACCATTAGATATTCCTCGGGATACATAAATCCATGGAGATCAAGGGCTAAGAAGGAACATCACCTTAATATATAATATTAGTGATCAAACAACATGCAAACCAAATCACTCATTCATTTTTGCTGGAGAAGAAGAAGGAATTGCTGGAGATGAGTGAATCATCAAGGTGTTGAAGGAATCCATGGGAGTTGGTGAGAAATTCTCAAGCTAGGGTGCTACATCAACTAGGTACACATCTTTTTAGTTGAAATTAGAACAAGTTCTGGTTTTAGGCTAATTTGAGATGGTAGATGATTGAGTATTTGCAATTGATTTATATATTTAGATTCCTCATTTCAAGCTGATAATCCAGCTATATTGAAGTTCTTAATTTGGTTTTGAAATCATAAAGATATGAATTTTTGAAGTTGCAACACCAAAACTAGAATTCTGCATGTTGTATTAGGAATCAACCTGGGTAATTTGGTCATAATCTGCTCATTTTAGATCCAAATTGATACAAACCAGTGGCATTTGAAAGCTTATTTAAAGGGGAATAACTTTTCTTAGCTGAAGGTATTTTGATTCAAATGTTTTTATATCCAAACATGCTCTACAAGTAGGTGCTGGAATTATAAAGGAAAGTTTTGAAACTAAATTTGTTAAGGGTATAACTCCCTAACTACTTATCTAAATGAGCTAATCTTTTAGTATGTTGTATTTGGATATATTTTCTGCCTTGTGACCAAAAATCACATTTTTAGGAACTATAGATTGGGAGAAATAGATTTTCTAAGTCCGCTGGTCGGATTAAATTCCAATTAGACCTATGTTTAGTAAAATCATGATATCTCTTTCATTTTAAATCATAATTTTGCAAACTAAACCTTTCCGGAAAGCTAAGAGAGAGACCAACAATAATTGTACTGATGGAGGATTTCGATATTTAGACCATTTCATGCTTAAAAGTGCGTTAAAATGTAGGACTGAAATTGAAACTTAATTTAGTCTTTAGGGCTGATTTAGGAAGATTGATTTAAAGTCTATTGAACCAATTTGAATACACAATAAACACACTAAATTGAGCTTAAACCCACTATATTTGAACTAATGAGACACCAAACTCAAGAACTTAGGAAAATGGTACGGGAGAGCGAATACAAGATTTGGAGTATCGGGAGGCCAGTAAAGCTAGGACTTTACTTTGTTGTTGTGAGTATACCCAATGACAACTTTACTTGGCATTTCATTTCTATTAATTGTTGTCCTTGCATAGTCCTTTTGACTATTTTGCCTTTGTATTCTTATATCATGTGTTCTTTGTGTCTATGCTCACTTGATGAGTCTAGTTTGCATGATATCCATTCATTTGATTTGATTCATTGATTCTATCCCATGCTATGTCTATTCTTGTTGTTTTAAATGTGAATTGAATGATAAATAACATGCTATTAGGTTAGTGAATATCTTATAAATGTTTAAGAGGACTTGTATTCCTTATTTGTTTAGGTGTGTAGATGTGCCTATGCCTTGACAATCCATACTTGGTATTTCTTGAAATTTAAAAAGTAGTTTTCGCATTTAGGTCCGTACTCGATCGAGGTGTGCGCGACTCACGGGGTTAGAGTCCCTGGGGATGTCGGCACATGTTACCTGACACTATATGACACTCGGGGTTAGAGTCCCTGAGGTGGTCTACACATCGGGGTTAGAGTCCCCGATAACACTTGGGTTAGAGTCCTTGTGCTATATGATTATTGAGTCGAGTGACATGTTTCACCGCCGACCAGGACCTAAATCACCACTACTTAGCCTAGTGTCAGTATCACTTGTTTAACTCGGTATTTACTCGCATATGGTTTATTTTCCAGTTTTCTCATTTATATGCTTTTAAATACCATTTGAATATTTGGAAATGCAAATTAAACTTGTCATCGGGGATTATTGTTTTATTCTTGTACTCACCGTCCTTTTTATGACGATGGGTGCAGAGCCGTCTACCAGCAGGCCGAGCAAAGAGAAGATCGGCGATTATTCATGAGCCGCGCGCGCGTCATTCCGCATCGATTGTAGGTCTTCTTTTGGTATTTTGATTGTATATGTTATATGTCTTCCAGATACTATTTGGGGTTGTATATTGGGTTGAGCGTTAGTTCCCCGACTTGACTTAGACTATTTATTGTTTCAATGCATTTTGAGGACTTTATATATGTGATGTCATTTCCTGGTTTTCCACACTTGAGTTTATAAATGGTTTCCGCATAAGTTACTAATTGCTTCCGCATAATCAATAAGACTTCCGTTAATTAATTAATTTAATAAAAAGTTTTAATTAACTCTAAATTTTATAAACTGGTAGGACTAGTGTATTACTTATCCTGAATACAAGAAAAGAGGCGTCTAGGTTGTAAAGGCTGACTAATACGTAGTTAAGTCCTGCGTGGATATGATTAGGGCTTAATTACGGGATTAGGTCGGGCGGTGCCCTAGATTAGGAGAGGGGTAGTCACAACCTTATAACTCAGCCCATCGCGATACTTATTCGCTTACTTCTTCATTCTATCCTGAGTAGCGTGCAACCTCTGACGTATCAGCCTGACTTTCTCTGTGTAATTTACAACAATCTTAGGCCCAACGGCAGCCTACGTCATCAGGCTTTGCCCACAAGTTGGTGATCTGCATGGTCTCCCGTATAGCGCCTCGAATGGTGGCATCCCAATACTCGCCTGATAGCTATTGTTATAGGCAAATTCACAAAGTGGCAAAAACTCATCCCATGGCCCTTCAAACTTAAGCACACAAGCTCTAAGCATGTCCTCAAGAATTTGAATAAGTCTCTCGACCGCCCGTCAGTCTGCGGATGAAAAGCCGTACCGAACCGCAATTTAGTACCATACTGCTCCTGCATGGCCTGCCAAAGCTGCGAAGTAAGTCGATTGTCTCTGTCTGACACTATAGATACTGACACTCCATGCAGTCTGATAGTTTCTCGCTTAAAGAGCGTGCTCAACTGTGGAAAGCTATACTTCATGGAAATTGGGATAAAATGCGCTGATTTCGTCGGTCGATCCACGACTACCCAAATGGCATCGTGCTTGCGCAAAGTCGTCGACAACCCACTAACGAAGTTCATAGTGATGTGTTCTCATTTCCACTGTGGGATAGGTAGTGGCTGCAATAGTCCTCCAGGTCTCCTATGCTCAGCCTTTACCTGCTAACATAACTCACAACTCCTCACATACTGGCTGACATCTGCCTTCATCCCTGGTCACCAAAATAACCGTCGTATATCATGGTACATTTTGGTCCTACCGGGATGCACTGTGTACCTGGATCTGTGAGCTTCCTGAAGAATACCATCGTGTAACTCGCCACTACCGGAATCCACAATTTACCTTGGTGTCTCAAACACTCATCAACGGACTCACTCCAATTTGGGTAATCTGGACTCTGTGCCAAGTACCTGAACCTTTGATACATCACATCGGCTCTCTTACACTCCAAAACGCACGGAATAGATAATGTCGGTACTTTCATCTGTCCGCAAATATGTGCCTCTGTAGTATTTGGAACCTCTGACAAACTCGTAGTTGCTACCGCCTCGAGTAAACCAAACTCGTGGGTCATCTGGCAAACTATTGTCTCATTGTCTGGTCCTCTCCTGCTAAGGGCATCTACTACGACATTCGCCTTCCCAGGCTGATACTCGATGGCGAAGTCGTAATCCTTCAGCAACTCCAACCACCGTCCTTTTGGGTGAAGAGATACTACAAACTCTTATGATCTGTATACAGTGTGAACCTCTCACCACAAAGGTCGTGTCTCCACACCTTTAGTGCAAACACGATCGCTGCAAGCTCCAGGTCGTGGACTGGATAGTTCCTCTCATGGGTCCTCAACTGACGTGACAAATAAGATATCACTATGTCTCCCTGCATCAGTACGCATCCCAATCGGTGCCACAAGCATCCGTATGAATAGTCAACTCCTTGCCCGGCTCTGACAATACTAACAACGGTGCAGAAGTCAACTTCTTCTTCAACTCCGTGAATGATGCCTCGCATTCACTGGAACAATGGAAAATCACATCCTTCTTGGTCAATCTAGTCATTGGCGCTGCAATTTTGGAGAAATTCTATACAAAGCGTCGATAATATCTTGCCAATCCCAAAAATCTCCTGATGTCTATCATGCACTCTGGTGTAGGCCAGTCGATGATAGCGTGAATCTTACTCGGGTCCACTGAAATCCTTTTGTCCCTGATCACGTGTCCCAAGAGTTTCACCTTAGAAAGCCAAAACTCGCACTTACTGAACTTGGTGTACAATATATGCTATCTCAAAGTCTTCAACGTCTCTCTGAGATGCCTCTCGTGGTCCTCATGATTCCTGGAGTAAATCGAGATGTCATCGATGAAGACTGTCACGAACTATCTAAAAACGGCCTTAAGACTCAATGCATCAAATCCATAAACACAGCTGTCGCGTTTGTCAACCCAAACGACATGACAGTGAACTCAAATAACCCGTAACGTGTGATGAACGTCGTCTTAGGTACATCCTCTTCTCTAACCCGCTCCTGATGATATCCATATCTCATATCAATCTTGGAGAAGAACTATGCTCCGGCCAACTAGTCGAATAGGTCATCGATCCTGGGCAAGGCATACCTATTCCTGACTGTCACCTAATTCAACTTTCGGTAGTCTATACACATCTTCGTGCTACTATGTTTCTTTCTCACAAATAAGATCAGTGCTCCCTAGGGTGACATACTCGGGTGTATGAAACCATTCTTCGATAGATCCTCTAGCTGAGCCTTCAACTCCTCGTGCTCTGGCCGTGACATACGGTAAGGTCTGTTTCGCTATAGGTTGTGTGCTATGACACTAACTCAATCATAAACTCTACCTATCTGGGCGAGGTAATACAGGTAGATCCTCAGAAAAAACATCTGGGAACTCACGTACTACTAGGACATCCTCAAGTCTGGCCACTAGCCTCTCGTCGGACTCTACTCCCCTTGCGAGGACCTCCATCTCCTGGGTGGTCGCTAACCTACCTTTCGTGATTAGAAGTGATGTCGCGACTCCGGTAAAGGTAAAATAGGGAATCCCTGGTATTTGGAAAATGACAGTCTTCCTAAAACAGTCCAACTGCGCGTGGCATGCCGCCAACCAATCCATGCCTAAAAGTATATCGAACTCTAGGTACTTTAATACTCGGAGATCTATGGGTAACTGATGACCACCAACCTCGATTGGACAATCTCTACAAATCCGATTAGGATATATCTTATCCTTAGCAGTTGTGCTGAGGATAAGGTGGGTGTTAACGCTATCAGGTGTCAAACCCAACTCTCCTACCATCCGTCCCGAAATAAATGATAACGTACTACCAGAATCTATCAATGTATGCATAGGGCGACCAAAAATAATCAACGTACCCTCGACGAGCTGCCGAGACGCGACACGGTCTGGTGCGACAACTGCGTGCACATGCTCCCTCGCCTGCATTGGTTTGCTAGTGTTGGCGCTAGCTCCCTGGTACACTCACTCTTGTAGTGCCCCTTCTGTCTACATTCGAAACATGTGACATTATGCCTATGTCCGGAGCCCTGACCCTGTTATCCGCTAGCCCTATGGCCCCTGTCCCCGCTCGCTGCCGACTCACGCTCGCCTCTCGGCCTCGACCCGAGTTTGTCTCTGTAATTTCTTGGATCGCCATAACTCGTCGTAGCTGCGAAGGTACAACTGCATGTGCGCTGATCGTCTGACCGTCATCATGTCTGGGCATATATCCCCTCTGATCTCTTTGATCGCGATTCCTATTGCCTTTCCTATTTGACCTCCCCTGGCATATATGGCTGTCGTGATGCACTGGAGCGAGGACGACATCGCTTCACATCAAAAATGACTCGTGGGCCAACGCCCTCTCGTAAACTTCCTGTACAGTCCTGGCTCTTGTCGACACAATCGCGCCCCCAATCTCTGGTCGGAGTCCTCAAATAAAGTAGTGGACCTGGAGTCGCTCGGTCCTAGCTACGTCTATCGCAAAAGTAAGCAGGTATTTGAATCTCTCCATGTACTGCAACGTCGTCCGGCTACCCTGCCTCAGCGTCAAGAACTTCCCTCACAGTCTCAGCTGAATCTCGATTGGGATATACTGATCATATAAGAATTTCTTGAACTCTGCCTAAGTACTCGCTCTCCATGGGTGGCTGTGTGGGCGGTCCACCATACTGCAGCATATCCCTTGAGATGGAATCCGGAAATCCTACCCCGTATGCTGTCGTGAATCCTCAAAAGTCCGTGAAGTTTCTCGTGTGCAAGAACCCATTTCCCAGCTACCTCTGGGTCTCTGCCTCCATAATAGTAGCTTGGCTGAAAACGAACGAACTCCTTAATAGTCTCGCTCGCCGATAAAGAGACTCGAATGTGATCTCCTGGGGTGGAATCAATGTTGGTGCCACGACCGGCGTAGTCAATGGTGTAGTGACTGCTGGCAGTATCTCGATAGTAGTGGTCGTGAGCGGGGTCGCCTGAACAGTTGGGGCGACAATTGTCTGCTCTTTAGTAGTAGCGGCGGCGAGTGTGGAGGGCGGTGTGGTGCAGCGCTCGCGCTCGAAGCATTCGAAAATCTCCTCGAGCTGCAAATTATGAAGTGCGACCGTGTCGCGCAAGGTCTGATCCGAGTCGGCGGTGTCGAACCGCTCGTCTGGCCCCCATCATCTGTATGAGGAACTGATCGTCCATCCATGTAGAATCTTCAAATCGCGAACGTGCCGCAAGTCAGCATCGTAATACGTGTACATAAGTATTATAATCAATATATAAATATATAAGTCCTCGTACTACCCGCTCACTTTGTTTCCCAACTAAAGTTCTAAGTTATGATTCTTCAAGTTTCTACATCTAATGTTTGTTGTTAAGTTTTATTCAGTTATATTAAACTTTCCCCTAGGTTCTGAACCTAGGCTCTGATACAAACTGTGACGGCCCCAAATTCCGAGGCAAACCGGGCACCGCCACGTTGTCGGACACGTCACCAAGCCATGTCACGTGACATGCATACATGTCCATGACGGCCCGCGAACTAACCATCTTATAATCCGACTTAGTCAATTTCGTCGTTTAAAAGTTTATTTTGTCGAAATACACCGAGTCAAAGAGTTTTACCACTTAATTTGTTTATATTGATTCTTTTTAGGTTATTTTTAATAGCGGAAGTCTTAATAATATGCAAATCAATAATATAAATGAGTCTTGCATTAATTAACAACCTATAGGGGGAAACCCGGCAAAAAGATACCATGTATATCAATAAAGGTGACAAAAGGTATAACAAGTGTAAATATACATGTATCAGGTAATAAGTCTCCCAAAAGATCCCCAAAAAGAATGTATATGTATAAGTACAAATACCTACGAGTAAGCTAGCAGAGGCGTTCTGGATCAGAGGTAGTCGCTAAGCACCGCCTTCCCCCGGCTCGTCGTAAGATCTGCAACTTGCCACCAACAAACAATGACAAGTTCCAATAAGTAAATCCCAGAGAAATTTAGTAAGTATTCACAAGAAATCTAAGAAAACGGCTACAATTCATGCATATAAAGTAAATGAACAGGAATGTAAAGCATGAATATAAGTCGTGAGATAATCAAGTATATGGAATGCGAGTGTAGTGTATAGTTGTCGAGCCCCGGGATGTAAATACTAAACCAAGAAGGCCCTGGAGGTGAGGAAATCCATACCCCCTCTTCATGGTCAAAATGAGGAACTCTGTTGGTCGGAAGGTATATTTCCGCCCAACGCCTCAAAAGAGAGGAAATCTGTGACGGAGGTGAGCCTCACGTCAACTCGCTCTCGAGATCACGACTCGCTGAGAGAAATCTCGCACGTAGTCTAAGGTATGACCAACACCGTAGCAATAATCGGATCATCATCAATGAGAGAGCCGAAAGGGGCACACCGTCCCATCGACCATACATAAGCACACGCAGGAATAGAGTAAACATTAAAGCTGAACTGGCGAAAAGTAATGTGAAATAAATAATTTACAAGGAAAATAAGTAAATTCTAAGCTGACTTTCTCGTGGGTTTACATACCTCAAGCAATCGCAAAAATCTTTTCAAAATGTCTCGCTCATGCCTCGAGATGCGCGCTCGACACTCGACTATAGTCTCCTAAGTCCCTGGTGTCCATTTATACCACTTTTGTTATTTTAGAGTCACGTTAAGTGGATTTATAATGTATGACAAAAATTTGAATTTTTATTTTCAAAAAGTTTAGTTTCAGCACACTTTTCGAGTTATACGGGGTGCTTGATGCCCTAAAAAGCCTCAAAAACTACTTTTTATATTTTCTCATTTTATTATATTTTTTCTGCTTTTTTTTCTGGATTTTTTTCATAATTTTTTAGCTATTTTTCCTATTTTTTCTGTGATTTATTTCATTTAAAATTATATTTAAATTATAAAAATATATTATTAATTAATATGGGGGTTGGGCTCGGGTCGGGTCTGATCCGACCCAATCGAGTCGGACCCGGGTCGAGCCAACCTAATCGGGTCGGGCATGGGCCGACCTGTCCCAACACCCCAAAGAAACACCCGAAAAAATTTGTCTCTCGTAGACGAATCATCATTTTTTTTTTATCTAATTTTTGTTTTCTAACAACAACAACAACACTACAACATCAACCCCAACAACACCATTAAAGCTCCCGATTTCTTCAAGAATTTACAACATAAACAACCACTCACCTTGATTATCAACAAATAGGCCGCCAATGAGGGAGGTCCCACTGTCGAAATGGACACGCATTAAGAGGAGGCCGAGATCTTGAGGCCGTGGAGGAGAGGTGAGTGAGACCGAGAGGTGAGACAAGAGTGAGAATGAAGAACATGAGAGGGAGAGGAGAGAGTTCGGTAGAGGGAGAGAGGGGATTGAAATGTGTACTTGATTTAGAGAAGATAGAGAAAAATTTATGTGAGAAAGAGAAAAGTGGGGATGGTGATATGATATGATGTGATGTGATGTGATGTGATGGTAATTTGACATCTAAATCTCATACTACCCCATACACCCGCGTTACGCGCACCCCGTTGTGTCCGACGCTCTCGTCACTACACGAGTACAACGCGCCCTTTCGAAAATCTCAACAATAGTGTGACGCGAATTATTAAATAATAATAAAATAAATAAATATGCGCCACATAAAATAACAAATTTACCTTGTTAGGCGTGCCCTAGACTTTTTCGCGACTTCTATGTGGGTCTGAGCTTAGGTCTCAATATGTAATTTATCAATTAATCATGATTAATTAAAGCGAGCCATTACACTTACCTATTCGGGAACAATATCTATCGCTAATTTGAATCTTCCTAACACCCATTGTGTACCTAACCTTACTCTAAATTTAATTTCTTTTGGTCGATTATGTGACCAAGGCTCGATTGTTACATTTTCTCCCACTAGTTGTCGAGTACGGGACGTTCGACGAGACCGATTCTTGGTATGGGGATCAAAGTGGGACAATTATTTAAGCTCACGGACAATTATTTAAGCTCACGTCACTTCATATGCCTTACGTTAAATATATTTGAATTTCATAGTTTCCATTCCCTCGGTCTATCAATGGCATATTCGTCTTGGTCATACATCTTCCAGTGAACTTCGTACTCTTGTTTCCATTGGGTCATTGGGTATTTCTAAATTCGAGAATTTTGATTGTGTGCATTGTCGGTTAGCAAAACAACCTGCCTCTTCTTTCAATCTCAATGATTCTACAAATAATACTCCGGTTGGATTAATTCATTCGATGTTTGGGGTCCTGCACCTACTTCAACTGTGAATGGTTATCGATAATTTGTGTTGTTCATTGATGATTATTCAAGGTTCACTTGGATATATTTTTGAAAATATCGATATGAAATATCCCAAACTTATATTGAGTTTGTTAACATGATCAAAACTCAATTTGCAGGTACAATCAAAATTCTTCGTACTGACAATGCCTTAGAATACCATTATTTTGTTCTTCTTCGGTTTCTTAAAGTGCAAGGTACTATTGTTCAACGTTCATGTCCATATACTTCTCAACAAAATGGTAGAGCTAAAAGAAAACATCCACATATTCTATATTATATATATGCTTAACTTCTCTCAGCATCTTGTCCTGAAAAGTTTTGGGGTGAAGCCGCCTTGAACTGTGTTTATAACATTAATCGACTTCCCACACCAGTATTGCAGAACATCCCTCCTTTTGAACGATTATTTGGTACACCACCAGACTATTCTAATCTTCGAGTTTTTGGTTGTGCATGTTTTGTTCTTCTTAACCCCCTTGAGCATATTAAACTTGAACCGCATGCTCGTTTGTGTTGTTTTCTTGGGTATGAAATTGAACATAAAGGCTATCGGTGTTGGGAACCTCTTTCTCGGAGATTACGCATCTCCAAACATGTCACCTTTTGGGAACATATCATGTTTTCTACTATATCCAAGTTCGACAGTTCCTTATCCTGTACTCAACCATTTTTCACTAACTCATCTATCGAGCTTTTTCTATCTCCTGTTGCAGGTACTTCTGATAAGCTCAGTGATCGTGACCCCACTTCATCACCTGTCATCGTAGAATCTGTTACCTCTGATGTTCCTGTTTTTCATCGTTCTGAACGTGTAACTAAACCTCCCCCTTACCTCAAAGATTATCATTGTTTCTCTGCTATTTCCTCTTTACGTGAGCCTTCCTCGTATCGAGAGGCTAGTTCTGACCATCTTTGACTGCAAGCAATGTTAGAAGAATTAAGTGCATTAGAGAAGACTCATACTTGGGACTTTGTGGATCTACCTTCTGGCAAGACTCCGATTGGATGCAAATGGATTTACAAGATAAAAACTCGCTCTGATGGCTCTATTAAGCGGTATAAGGCTCGTCTGGTTGCTAAAGGCTATACATAGGAATACGACATTGATTATGAAGAGACGTTTGCTCCTGTGACCAGCTTGACCACTGTTCGAAGTTTGCTTGCTGTGGCAGCTGTCAACCATTGGCCTTTATTCCAAATGGATGTTAAAAATGTCTTTCTTAATGGAGATCTTGCAGAAAAAGTTTATATGTGCCCGCCCTCTGAATATTCTCATTCTTCAAAGCAAGTTTGTTTTCTCCGTCGTGCTTTATATGGGCTTAAACATTCTCCCCATGCCTGGTTTGCCAAGTTCAGTTCCACTATTATACAGTTTGGCTTTCAATCGAGTCCTCACGATTCTGCCTTGTTTACTTGACGAACCGATAAGGGCATGGTTCTTCTCCTACTTTATGTTAATGATATGATCATCACCGGGGATGACTCAACTGGGATATCTAACTTACAATAATATCTCAAAAGTCACTTTGAGATGAAGGATTAGGGCAACTTGAGCTACTCTCTTGGTCTTAAAGTTACTTCTTCTTCTTATGGATACTATCTCTCAGAAGCAAAATATGCCTCTGATTTGATCTCTCAATTTGTGATTGCTGATACTATTGTTGCATCCACTCTATTAGACACGAATGTCAAGCTAACTCTATCAGATGGTACACTTCTTTCAGATCTTACCTTATATCGCCAGCTTGTGGGTAGTTTGGTTTATCTTACTGTAAGTCGTCCAGACATTGCTTACGCTGTTCATATCGTTAGTCACCTCATGTCGACTCCTCGTACTGCTAACTTTATTGTTGTTCTCCGCATCTTTCGATATGTGAAAGGCACTTTGTTTCATGGTCTCCACTTCTCTGTCGACTCACCATTAGTATTATCTTGGTTACTCGGATGCAGATTGGGTCGGTGATCCAACTGACTGGCGATCTACTACTGGTTATTGTTTCTTCTTGGGTAACTCACTAATATCCTGGCGAAGCAAGAAACAAACAGTCACATCTCGCTCCAGCGCAGAATCTGAGTATCGGACTCTTGCTCATGCTGCATCAGAATTACTTTGGCTTCGTTGTTTACTTGAAGATATGGGGGTTACACATGCTTCTACTACCATCTTGTATTGTGACAATCAAAGTGCGATCCAAATTGCGCATAATAATGTTTTTTTATGAGCGAACAAAACACATTGAGAATGATTGTCACTTCGTCCTTCAACACCTAGTTTGAGGCACTCTTCAGTTTTCTTCGTTTCCTCTTCTAATCAGACGGCTTATATCTTCACTAAAGCTCATCTTCCGGGTCGCTTTCATGCTTTAGTTGACAAACTCAAGTTGATTTCTATGAACCCATCTTGAGTTTGAGGGAGGGTGTTAAGGAAACTAAATAATATAGAATTTCGTGTAATTAGTAGTTGAGGAAATTAGAATCCCGTGTAATTAGTAGGTTCCTTTTGTGGTTTGCACTTTCCTTTTCTATTCTAGACTATGCGTATATATAGGTTACCATGTACACAAGAAAGACATACAATAAACATTATTCTATTCTGAAATTATCAAACACCAAATAGGATTAAACCCTATATAACAAACATTACATAATGGCGGATCATGAAGTATTCCAAGTAGGGATGCAAATGGGTAGGGTAGGGGATGGGGACCTTATTCTCATACCCGTACCCACTAAAAAATTTATCACTCATACACATACCCATACACATATCCATCTAAAGATGAATTCTCATACTCATCTCCATACCCATCAAATCCCCGTAGGTACGGGGAATCCCCATGAGTAAAATATTTTACCCATTTCATTCCCCATTAGTGTCCCCGTAAGAATTTTCATGAGGATTTTTGTAGGGATGAAGAATCCTTGTTGAGAAGTTTTTTTTCATTCCATTCCTCATTGGGTATCCCCACATGGATTCTCAAAAAAAGAATTGTAACAAATAAGGTGTGAAATATACATACATAACAACACAATTGTTGAAATTCCAATAAAAAAATCAACATATCATGCAATAAAAATTCTAACTACTAAGTGCTGACACTTATAATTAAGTTTCTACAAAATCATTGGCATATGTAAAACGAAAAGTTCAAATTCAAAATATTCTTTAAACTCACTATCTCTTTAACCACCGAGTCATCAACTTTTTTCAGCACTTTTGATCCTACAATTCTAAAATATAAATATAGTTGCAAACAACTCAAAACAAAACATATAGTTATTAATGAACCAAATAAATTAAAATTATAAATCTCATTAAAAGGTTTTTTGTTATATTTATAAGTATTTCGGAGTGGAAACTATATAATATTTTGTAATATTTATATATAAATATCATATGGTATATATATAAATAATAAATATCATATGGTGTATAAATTGATATGTGGGGACCTACATGGGTAGATAGGTGTGTGGAGATTACCTGCGGGAACCCGTGGGATTACCCGTGGGGATCCATGAGGATTACCACGATTAATTTGCGACTATGTTGTTGAACACAATTGAAGAGTTTGATCCATGTAACTTACCTCAATTAATTTGAGACTGAGACTACGTTGTTGTTGTTGTCGTTGTGACTCAACGGTAGTCCAAACTACAGCCTCTCTAAACCTTATCTTTTGGCAAGTGATGTTTCATCCAAGTCATCAAAGATACTTTGACCTCAACAAATTTCTTCTTAAGCTTGAAAAATGTTTTTCCCAAATGAACGTGAAAAGCCTGCACCTAAAACTATTATATATGTATGTTTTTTGAATTTTGTATGTATGCATGTTTAAGCATATTAATTACCTATAGAGCCCACAAACTTGCTTTCATGTGTACATGAAGGGTACATGAGATGTGTACGATTTAAGGCTTTTTTCTGAGAAATATGAGAAAAGCTCCAGAAAATTGCATTATCTTAAAAATGATATGTACATAAGAGGGGTTGTGTACCCTCCGTTACGCATATTCACAATAAATAAAAAATGATATGTGTAGTAATTCCAAAATAGAGTGAGGTGCCCTTCAACTAAATACATCACCCTCACAACACCATGATTGTGCAAATAATAGATCGAAGCCAAGATGGAGCCAATGCTCCCAACCTTATAGCTCTCCCTGCCGCTAATAATGAGGCTTAGAGTCACAAGCCCTTGAGAGAGAAGCTAATAAGAAAAACCCGAAGCCACAAAATAACCCAAAACCACATCGAGACCCAGCAAAAGAGAATGCGCGGTATTCATCACATCTAAACATCTAAAAATGAACCCACCAGACACTCCTCCCTATGAACCCGTAGCTGCGTTACGTTTGCCATAATTCCCTGCAACAGGGAATAACCACCACCCATTAGAACTGATCATTCGACACTCTGCGTGTTGTCCTCATCGAGTTCGCCAAAACAATTAGAGCCCGCCACCATATCAGCATCAAACCTTGACATTCTAAGCCACATAGGGATCAAAACATCGAGATTCATAGCAACCGCGCCGGAGGCTTCCAAAAAGCGATATGAACATGTCAACAGAGGTTCCATGCTGAAGACATTCTGTGGATCGCCACCACGCTTACCCCACGTAACGTCAGTAACTCTTGCACATCCTAAGATCAAAGAAATATATTTCTTCCTTCCTAATTAGTGTAACATTTGTTCAAAGGGGGAAGGCCCGTAAACAACAGCAGCGACGCCAAAAAAAGAGTGGAGAGATGGAAGGGTACAAACACTTGAAGTCTCATGTAGGCGGATTATCGCTTCTTCCGTTTGGGCATGCATTCAGCCGATGTGCATGCCCCTTGAACTTCTCACCAAACGTTCAATTCGCGTCTCACCTGCACATGATGCAAACGAGAGAGACGAAATTGTTGCCTCCCCATTAGTGTAGCATCCATTTATAGGAGAAAACATTTCAAGGAAAAATTAACAGAACCCAAAACACCAACTAACAAGCATCATATTCAAAACTTGTGGTAATAAACCCATCCTCCAAAAATAATGAAAACAAAATAAAAAACACCAAAACACCACTAAACATATCCCAAGACGATAGTAAATGCATATGTGTATCCCAATACCATACCTACCAACCATCTTCCTACCATACAGCCTCCAATAAGAATACCATAGCCCCTAAAACCATCGTTATAGAATATTGCTCCATTGTCTAGACAATTGCCCCCATTGAAAATTCTTAAACTCCTTGTGCCCCATGAGAACCGGCGCCACTGCCCTCATCACGTTATCCCATACATCCTCCAAACAATTGTCAATGCCTTGAAAAAAAATTTGAATCCGCTCCTCCCACATAGCCCATGCTAAATGAAGAGTCTCGCTTCTCCATAAAACTCCACTTTTTTCCCCGTACATGAGTCGTCCCTTCAATACATTCTCGAAAGGTCTGCGATAGAGGTCCTTGCATAGCAAGCTCGGATGTCATGGCCTGTCGATCTTGATTTGAGAAAGTGCATTTAAAGAGAAGACGACTTACCGAATCGCTATCATTTTTGCATAATTCACACCAGGAGGGGAACAAAGTAAGTGTGGGACACCATCTTTACAAAACATCAACCGTATTTATCTTCCCCAACCAAACTAGCCAGCCAAACACCTTTGCCTTCATTAAGGCTGGGCTCTTCCAAATTGAATTATGCGCAAAAGTTTTGCTCTCCTTACACACATTAAAAAAGGCTCACTTAACCGTAAAAGCCCTTGATGGATCCCATCTCCATGACCATGTATCGTTGGCATCTGTCAGCTTTACTCCGTGTATTTTTAGCAGTAAATCCACAAGAGCTGAGGTTTCCCTATCACTCGAACGTCATCAAAAATCCCATTGCCAAGACATTCCCCCACTTCCATAATCTTCCTGATTAGTCATCTCTGCTATCATGCGATTTGGGTTAAGGACTAGCGCAAAAAACTCATTAAATTCCACTTCTATGCTTATATCCCTGTACCAATTATCCTGCCAAAATTTGATCATTTTACCTCTTCTTACCTTGAAACCAATGCCCTTGTGGGATTCGTTGTGGCAGTTATGTATAAATCTCCATGGTGCCTTGTAAGTAGGTCTAAATTGGAAGCTAGCATCCAATCCATTGGGATCCACCCCATATATACTTCGAATGATCTCCACCCATCTGGCCATTGGCTCAGCTTGGTATCGCCACAACCATCTGCATGCCAATGCTTTGTTTCTATTAACCAAGTTTCTAATGCCCAAACTACCCAAAGATTTTAGCATAACCATTTGTTTCCATGCTACAAGTGCCCACGAAGACTCCGAACCCATTTATTTCCAAAGAAATTCCCCTATCATCTTTTCAATCCTTGTTGCCACCCCCACCGGTATCATGTAAAGTGACATAAAATATGTGGGCAACGTGCCAACACCGAACTAATCAACGTCGTTCTTCCCCTTTTTGATAAAAAGCCACACTTCTAACCATCCAATCTCTTTGCGACCTTCTTCATTATCGGTTCCTAATAATTTGCAAAAGATGGGGATCCTCCTAAGGGCATACCCAAGTACTTCAATGACCATGTTCCAACCATACATTGGGTTCTCTCCGCTAATATGGATACGTCAAGCTCGGGAGAGTTTATTCCAAGTAGGCTACATTTTTTTAGGTTCAGTTTAAGGCCTAAAATCATCCCAAAAGATTACACTAACTTAATCATAGTGAGAGCAGACTTTGGATCCTTGTCCATAAATAACAGCGAATCATCCGCGTACTGTAAATGTGTAATGTGCACTTCGTTTCACCTGACTCTAAAATCCTTCACCGGTGTATCCTGTCCTGTCAATTATTTTGCCCAATATGTCTGCCACAAGGATGAATAAGAAGGGAGACAAAGGGTCGCCTTGGCGCAAGCTTCTATGTCATTGGAATTTCCCGCAAGGTGTCCCATTAATGAGTACTAAAAAATTTACTGAAGTTAGACACCTCCTAATCAACTTCCTCCTTTGACACCTAAAGCATTTCCTCAACAACAAGTAGTCTAAGAAATCCCAATCCACAAGGTCGTATGCCTTAGCAAAATCCAATTTCATTACGTACCCTTTCAAGTTATGTTTCCTAACGTACTCCACTACCTCGCTGGCACTGAGAACCGAGTCGAGCATCTGTCTCCCTGGGACAAAAATGTTATGCTCCTTCGCATTGGTCTTGGCCAAGACCTCTCCCAGTCGAGTTGCCTACACCTTGGCCAACAATTTGTACATAGATGTGACTAAACTGATCGACCTGAAGTTATTGATTTGCCCCACTTTCGCTCCCTTGAGAATCAAGCAAATGAACGTCTCATTCATTTTTGCATTGACATCCCCATTTCTATAGAAGTCCTCAAAAATATCCATAATATCCTTCTTGATTATTCCCCAACTATTCCCCATGAAAGCGAAAGTGTACCCATCTGGACCTGGCGCCTTGTCCTTTGTGCAATCTCTAACCGCTTGCTAAATCTCTTCCTCAAAAAAAAACCCGCTTCAAACTTACTGCCATTTCGGATGTAATGGGGTCCCATGTGATTCCCTCGATTTCCCATGCACTAGTCATCTCACCCATATACAATCTTTTATAAAACTCGACCACCTTATTCTTATTTTGATCCGTGTCCTCTATGAATGCTCCATTACTCAACTGCAACCTCCTAATTGCGTTCTTGTTATTCCGGGTGCCTAGAATATGGTGGAAGAATTTTGTGTTGCGATCCCCTTCTTTGTTCCATGTAACTCGGAGCTTTTGACTAGCAATTCTATTCTCGGTGAGCAACACTTTGTCTAACTCGCACTTGTCCTTTTTCGTTACTCTCCCAATTGTGCACTCTAATCTAACTCCCCCTCCTTCTCATCTGCCTTCCTAATTGCTTCCTTCAGCTCGGTTTTCTTGACCCTTGTGGTACCAAACTCCATCTTATCCCAATGTGTAATCTTCCTCGCATGCTTTCCAACTTTCCCATGAGTGTAAAACCCAGCCTACCCCAATCTACCGCTCTTTGCCACCATCGTCTACATTTGTCGTTGAATGAGGGGTGCTCCAACTAAACGTTCTTGAACCGAAAAGGTATGGGTCCCCACTTAATGTGGCTCGTCGCTAAAATTATTAGGAAGTGATCTGAGGTGACCCGATTGCCTAACGGCTGTCTCCCATATTTAAACTGGTTGGCTCATTCTTTTATGAAAAAAGAACCTATCTAATCTCGCACCTGTAGGGACTTCTCGAGAAATTCGACCATGTGAACCTTTCATTCAATAGAGGTGGATCGATGAGTTCCATTTCCCTAATAATACGATCAAACTTCCTCATGCTAGCCGTGAATCTTATGTTTGAATTCTTCTTTGAGGGAAATCTCGACACGTTGAAATCTCCGTAATGCACTAGTCCGGCTCACAAACCCCGTATAACACCCCAAGCTCGTCTAAAAACTCATTCTGTCTGGCTGGGGTTGATGGGCCATACACACCGGTTAACCACCACTTCGAGGCACATGCTTCCTTAACGTGAACAGATACCGAAAACGCGTCGATCAAGCTGTTAGTGATCTTTACCCTTCTACAATCCCAAATAATTGCAACTCCTCCCCAAGATTCTTCGGCGTCCAAAGTGACCTATTCCTTGAATCTACCTCCCCAAATTCTCGCCACCACCGCTCTTGAGAAGTCGACTTTCTTTGTCTCTTGCAGTACAAGAAAATCCAGATTGCTTCCCCGAACCTCCTCCTTAATCACAATCCTTTTATTAACAACACCGAGGCCACGAACGTTCCAAGATCTTATTCTCATTATGTGGCAGAAAAGGCTCTTTTGTCTCGTCGAGCATTGTAGTTTACTTGCGAGATGAGCCGTTGTAACTCCTTTAATGTATTTGATCGGAGGGTTTAGGGTTTATTAAATGATTGTTGCTCAATATTTACAATTTGCTGCAAATCTTACTCGCCCTCACGAGTTTTTCAATCATAGAGTGCTAGAATAACACCCCGTGACATCTTGGGGTGGGCGAATCGCGGTTTGGAGGTGAAAACCATCAAACCACCACCAAACGAGGGTTCGCGATTTGGTCGTTTTGCAAACCACCATAAAACTGCAAACCCTTAAAATCGCAACCAAACCGACTACGGTTAAGTTGGTTTGGTTTTACGGTTTTCCTGCGACACATTTTCAATAAAAAAAGTCACACATTCCATACAAGTCCATACATGTCCATCAACAAAACATATGTCCATACATGATCATCCACCTAAAAACATAATGAAACACATGAACTCAATCAAAATTATGAGTCTGAGTTCATTTCAAAACATAATGAAAAAGGCTTCGACTTTATTCCATTTCATTCCAAGTTTAGGGGTAGTTTTGCGGTTCAGTGAACCATGATTTTTTATAAATAAAAACCACTACCAAATCGTGGAATCACGGTTTTCAAGTTTTCTAAACCGCCTCCAAACCTCTAGTTTAAAAAAATCAGACCAGACCATGTGGTTTGGATATTTATGAGGTTTGGGCAGTTTTGCAGAGACCACTGCCTACACTTATTGATATCATACCCAACACACCCCCTCCACCACATTAGTTGTTTGTATTCACCTAAATATGTAGACTTACACATCTCAAGACTCTAAACACGGTGAGATGTGAGGAGTGTGGTGCCAAGGGGGTCTTATTCTTGATTTTTTCACAATTTAATGGGCATTTTCATTCCTCATGTTTTTTGTCATTTTTTTAGGCTAGTTAAAAAAGTCATGATTTTCATCGCTAATAAAAAAAAGAATTATTATTATTATTATTATTATTATTATTATTATTATTTATTTTTTATAAGTGACTCCAGCATTTTGAGATTGAGGCTATGTTATTGCCCTTGTTGTTGTTGTAAGTGACTAACGTGATGAGTCCAGCCTAGGAGCTAGGATCTCCCCCAACCTTGCATTTTAGGAAGTGATGATCCATCTCCCTTTTTGGTAATCAACGGGCACTTTTAATGACCCTTTTTTACAATCATCTTCCAAGAGAAGCATATTACTTACTATCAAGGAATCCAACATGATCTTAGCGATCTCGTAACAATGGAGGCTTAATTGTTCCTTTAATCCATGCACAAATTAAAAATTCTCAAGGACCAGTTTATCTTAACTACTAGCTTCGCTACATTAGTTCTTGAATGTGTATAAGAATCAATATTTTTTAATCCCTAAGTTTTTTTTGTCAAACATTTTAATTTATAACGGCCCAAGTTTCTAATAATGGATTTGGTCCGTAATTAAGGGTCACCGATTCGTGACGTAGCTCGAGAATGGGTACATAAACCCAACACTCGGCATGAAGACCGAGTAATATATTGTTTATGGTCTGATGAATGCTTAGTGCATTATATGTGTGTAGACTAATTAAGCCACTCCTACTAGTATATATATATGTCGAGACGTGAGCGGAAACGCACTTCGAGATGCATGTCGGTGTATTATCAGGGGTAGAGAGTGATGTGTTAAGCTAAGTTAAGTTAAATGTGGCTTATGGAATTAATTTGATGAGGCTATAGTTTGATTTGCATAAATGTAGCCTGAGTTGGAAAATTTAAAACATTAGTCATTGATGTTCCTTGAGATATGTGTGGACACATTACAAAACCAATTTGAGTTATGAATTGGTGTTATCTAGGATGAGTTAGTCGATGTTAGTGGAATGTAAATCATGTTGTAAGCCATTAAATCAACCTTGAGATGGATGTACACATCAAGATCAATGGCTATTAATCAATCCTAGTCACGTGTATATAAATGATGAGATAACCATGCAAATGATCTCATAGCTTATGAGAGAAGAGAGAATGAGAAATAGAAGAAGATTTGAAGAATGAGATTGAGAGATAGAAGATCTTTAGTTTGAGATATTTGAAGTTTGTTGTTGTTGTTGTAGATGATGGGAAAGTTTGGTGGATTTGAAGGAGATAGATCAGGTTAAGATGTTTTATAACTTGGTAAGTTTGTTTACACCTTTAGTGTGTATAAATTCATGATATTATTGAAGAACCTGTATCAAGGGTTCGAGTACGCTTTTTAAGGTGTTGTTGTTGTTGGATATATAACTTAATGTATTTAGTTCATTTTAATGGTTCGATTCTGTTAATGTCACATTGTTTAACCATGATGTTTGGTGATGTATTTATGTTTCAGTGATTACTGATTGTGTAATGAATGTATGTGTTGTGGAATGTATTTCAGTTGTGTTTGAGAATATGGATAAATGTCTCTCAGTGTTACTTTCTACATTATTGTACTCACCATCATTTTTATGATGAATGTATGGTGCAGATCCATCAAGATTGTCTCTCAGTTATCATGGGTACTCACCATCATTTTTATGAGGAGAAGATCGACGACTACCTCTGAGCCATTGGAGTGTTGCTACCACTAATGTTTTAGGTTTTTTTATTTTGTTGTACAACTTGTATATGTCTTCTGTATATCTTTGGGGTTGTATGTATGGGATGAGAGATAATATACCGACCAGACACATGTTGATGTATAGTTTATATATATATATATGCATGTGATCTTTTTTACCTGGTTTTCTACATACTTAGGTTTTATATGAATGACTTTTGCTAATTTGTAAAGACTTCAGTTGAACAAATTTTAAATTGTATAAAAATTTAATTAACTAGAAATAAATAATACATGTGTTGAACATGTGTAACGAGGTGAATGAGATTAAAAAGCTGGCTAATACTTTGTTAAGTCCTACTTGGCGTGGTTTAGGGCTTAATGACAGGATTAGGCCGGCAGTACCCAGTTTGGAGATCCGAGCCATCACACAAATCCTCATATGTAGAACATTGTATGTGCTACACAACTGATCCCAAACTCCAATATAAGAGAATAGGTCACAATCCCTTTATCCATAACCCAAAAATGAAGGAAAATTTGAATAAATTAACGGCCATACTAAAATTGTTGTAATCTAAGTTGTAAGCCAACTAGTACTTGTAGAACTAAAATATAAGAAGCAAAAAGTAAAGACTACAAGAACAAGTAGAAAGATGAGACAAGAGATAAAACAGCTAGAGTTAAAAAAAATGTAGATATTTCCATTCCAACATTGGTGTGTCAATTACAAGAGAAATAACCCCTTTATATAAGGCATTTGTCATGATGAACTCATGTACTTTGAATAAAGACTACAAACAATTCAATATGTACAAGTTACACCAAAAGCTTGAGTCATATAAGAATACAAGTAACCAAAGTGTACAAGCTATGATAATCAAGTGAGTGTATACAAGTTACATGAGTGACAAGTTACTTTCAATGTGAACCATGCTTGATGTTACAATACAATATGGACACCCAAATGCTTGGTCAAAGTGATCATTCATATCACAACACTCCCCCTTGGATGACACTTGCTGGAAGAATATATGTCTCCTTAAAACTTCTACTAAAAAAACCTTACGGAAAAATCTAGCAAAAGAAAAAGAGTACACCGTTGTCATTACTCTTGAAATGAGTATAATATTGTTAAAGATTGCTTCATTAAAAAACTTGCTAAGAATACCCAATGGGACAAAACTATAGCCAAAGAAAAGAGTGCAACAAATTGATACACTTTGAGAGAATATAAATGTCTCATTAAAACCTCTACTAGAAAAATCATATGGGAAAAAATCTAGTATAGGAAAAAGAGTACATTGCCCTTATAAATTTTTTATATGGAGTATAATATTGTTATGATGGCCTCATTGAAAATCTTGCTAGGAAAACCCAATGGGACAAAACCATAGCTAAGGAAAAGAATGCAATGCATTAATACACTTTGAGAGAATATAAAAGCCTCATTAAAACCTCTACTAGAAAAATCATGTGGGAAAAATCTAGTATAGGAAAAAGAGTACATTGCTCTCATAAGCTTTTGTAGGGATAATATTATGATTGCCTCATTAAAAACCTTGCTAAGAAAACCTAGTGGGATAAAACCATAGCTAAGGGAAAAAAGTGCAATGCACTAATCAATAACTCCTTTTGATTTCTCCCCTCATGTTGACATGAGTGAAACATCTTATTGTTTTGCAACAAACCTTTGCAAACCTTTTTTTTGAGTAAAATAAATTATATCATGGACAACTATTTTACTTGAAAAATACTTGAATTTCAAATCAAGGCTAAATCTTATTTTTCAAGATATTCCATATTGAATTCCTTTTTCTTCAAAGGTTTATATCATTTGAACCAATTGGTCTTTTACGCCTTAAGTGTTTTGTTGGTTCTTGTGCATTTTGCTGCACAAGGACATCATTTCATATATAAACTTCTAATAGTGGAACATATGAGGATGACACTTTTTTATATTAGTGATTGCATCAAGTAATTGATTCATAACTTGTTGTTGATGAATGATCATTTGAACTTCAAATTCATATCATAATGCGACATTTTTTATGCGTTTCAAGCAATTTCATGTTATTCTTTTTGAATCGGCTTTATATATCTTCCCATAATGGTGTAAAAATTGCTTCATCAAAGTAACAATCAATAAAATTTGTTGTAAACAAATCTCCTATTATGGGCTCAAGGCAATATACAATTGTTGGAAACCGACATAAATAAAAAGTTTTCTTTGTAAAATCATTTTAGTTTTATTTAAGCATATGAAATAAAACATAAGCTTTATAATTAAAAAACTCAAATTTGAGATATTTTGTTGTTTCGTCTGAAATAAGTTTTAAAGAACTTTGAATGAAATAAATATGTTGTGTAAATGACTCAAAACTAAAATCAATACCTCAATTTTTTTATTTTTTAAATCAATTAAATGCTAGCCAATACATAAGTTAAAAATATATAAATATGTATGCATCTACTTGACCGAAATATAAATTGAAAATATTTACTATAAGATTGAATATGTCCAAAGATATTCATAAATAAATTATGTGAGGGCCCCAGTTCCCACAAACTGGGCTCCGCCCGGCCTAAACCTACGTGGACCCCCAGTCAACTCTTGCAAGGTCAACGCAAGCCTAGTAGCCTTCTTATACCATTTCATCGTTAATTTGGTGTTTTAATATTGAGTTATTAATTTTTCAAGATTTAAATTAGTAAGCAGCGGAAAGAAAATAAATGAATCAATTTAAATAATTCTAAAACACGTAAAATGGGGAAACCTATGTGTGGAACCCTGTAATATATACCATGTATACATACGGTGGCAAAATAAGCATATACATGTATCAAGGTGTCGCTCAATCCCAATATCCCAAAGTTTTACAAAAACTTCAAAATGTATATATATAATACAAAAACCTACAGTATCGCAAAAGTGTGAACCGCTCCGTGAGCCTTCAGTGGTAGTCGCCAATCACTGGCTCCTTTCCCTTACTGGACGAGGGGCCTGTAATTGTCACCGCAAAATGAGACAATTCCAGTGAGTAAATTCAGATGAGTCTTAATAGTACTTCAAGAATTAAATAAATAGTCGATAAATCATGCGGGAATATAAAAGAACGGGAAATAAAGTAAGTGCATGATAAATAGTCTGGAAATAAAAGCAGTGAAAGGAGAATGTCGTGGAAATAAAATAGAGAAGCCAAGTGGTCTCAAATCCATTGAGTTGCGACTATACAGCCACAAGCTCGACTTCTTAAAATCGCGACAGCGCTAACAGATTCAAAATTGTCATGAACGTAGGGGTGTCAATGGCGCCCCGAATACCTCACCTCCCGTCCACGACCCAAATCCAGTAACCCTGGGTATGGTTCCAATTACGAATCGGTTGTTATACCCAAGAGATAACCTTCCTGACTCACTTAGCCTCGGACACTCTAACTAGGAGTGGAATTTCATAAATAGGCACAATTAAAGAAATTAAATTCAAGAAGTAGAAGAGAACTACTGATAATGCTCCTACTGGTTTACTTACAAATAACTATGTAAATCGCCTAGTCACGTAGCTCGACGTACTCGAAGTCCGTACTATCGTCTCGCGTTCAGTGCCTCCGAATTCCTTAAATTATTTCATAATTTTTATTAGACTAAATTCTCACTCATATTCAAATTACACACGCATTACGAGGTCTATCTCGATGCAAATCACCTTAGAAATAGTTTTCGATTGTCGCATGTATCTTGATACAAAATTTCAATTATGGTATCCATGACTGGACCCCAACACCGATTCGACAAATGTCGCATCAATAGCTTAGGTCCGTAATTTCGGTCCGAAAATCCAATTTAAACATTAATTTATTTGATCCTATTTTCTTTCCATTAATACCACAATTTTTAAAAATATTAGGTTTTCAGGTTGCGACCGCATTAGCAGCGTCTTGGGTCGAGCTGCGTTGGTTGGATTTCGGCTTGGCCAATTTTCTCAAATTTGGCATTTATTCTTTTTCTTCTTGACCAATTAATTATTGTATTATTTTATTTTATTGATTATATATGAAGTATACTAATACATATATATACATATATAAATGTATTAGTATTAGATATATACTAGTCAACCGGCACATGCTCCGCACGTGAGGCATGAAAAAGAACAACTGCTTTAATTGTGCTGCATTGAAATGAGAATTGACGGTTTAATTGGACATATTTTGAATAGGCAGTTTTTATTGGAACAATTTGAAACCATGTTTTAATTGGATTGAGAAAAAAAATGGAGTGAAATAAGGAAAAATAATATAGACTTCCGTTTTGAAAACTAACTAAAAATAAGTTTTATTTTTTTCCAAAAATTTCCTCATTATTTACTTTTTAAAGTTGTCTTGAGCGAATTAAAAAATGCATTTGAGGGCATTCTTGGAATTATGGTAAGTTTTGGACTAATAGGATGGCAAGGAGGATTGACATAAATATAGTACTTGGATGGGCACGTGCGTTGCACGTGGACGATGGATAGAAGATTAACCAAACTAAAAAGAAAAATAAATTTCCATTTGTTTAATAAGTAAAATTGATGAAAAAACATGCATATATATATAAACAACCCGTGAAGCATACATCCATAGATCATACATACATATTATAGGGTCTTCCAATCTCTATATGAACCACGCTTCTCAATGCTACTGGTTGAAATATGTATACAAAAAATGTTCTAGTGAAGATCTCCCATTTTTGGACTGGAATTTCAATGTATCCATAAGAGGCATTTGGTTGTAAATTGTGTGGGTGAATTTCATTAGAAATAAGAGAGAACTTTATTGTTGCCCTTTAATTTCAAATACAAATTGTCTCTAAACTCTGCATGGTAGCCAAAGTAGGAACCCAATAAATTATGCATTGCAAAAAGTGAAAACTCTATTATTGAACTTTGAAGACGAATTAAGTTGAATTTTTTTAATTATTAAGAAAAAGAATATTTTCATAACATAAAGTATTACCATAAAATTTATGAAAAATACAATTGCACCGCATGGCATCACTTTGCATCAATAAGATTGAAGTTACGTACCTTCCCAGTTTCCGAAGCAAACTAAAATATAATACTTCACAAAGATCCTCAAGAGCGACATGGCGAAAGTGAGTGCGCACTCTCCAATCGAAAGATTTGTATCTCTGCCATTTTTTTCATAGAGGTCTTCATGGAGGCGTGAAGAATAATAGAGTTGAAGATGATGTGAAATCATGAACACAGAAATTCAAAAATCGTGCAATCTTAATAAAGTCCGATTAATAATTAATTAACAAAAACTCATTATCAAGAATCTTGTAATCATGAACGCAAGCAGAGAGATTGAAGATCGATCTTGTAATCATTACTTTCTAGTACATTTCATTGATCTAAGCAAATCTTGTAATCATCATATCATCATCAATAATAAATACTTCATAGTCAAATTCAAGAATCCTCAACCATATAAAGAACGTTCATCATGAAAAAGAACACAAATTAAATCAAGTATGAGTACTCATGATATTATACTTAAATCTCTTCACGGTCACTCAAAGAACATCAAAAACACAAAATATGTATACTATAAAGATCGAGCGATTGAGAACAACGTATATACCTTGGCGAGATTAACGTAGAAGTAGAGCGGTTTCTTGGTGTTAGAGACCTGAATCATGTTCTTTTTCACTGAAGATGATGATGACGATCCTTTCACCACCACAGCAGAACCACCACCGTTGATCTGATGATGATGTTGATGATGATGACTTGAAGATGATGTGAAAATGGTAGCGATTAATGGAACTCATTAAAACGACATCTCAATGGTTAAAATTATCATTTTTTATTTTAGGAAACCATATGTAAATAAAAACGTGAATGGAGAAAAAGGAAACAACGCGAAAGTGGAGAGAGAGAGAGAGAAGTGGAGGGAGAGAGAGAACGAGTGGAAGAGAGAGAGAGAGAAAAAGGAAAGAACGCGAAAGTGAAGAGAGAGAGAGAGAGAGAGAGAGAGAGAGAGAAGTGAGAGGAGAGAGAGAGAGAGAGAGAGAGAACAGAGAGAGAGAGAGAGAAACGTGGATGTGTGTGTGAGAGAGAAGCAAATCTTCAAATCCCACTTTGTTAGGAATTGGGGTACTTTTAGAAAGTAATTCAATTTCGGTTTGCACATTTAAATTCGAAAATCGCCTATTAATTTGGAGTTATCGATTAAATTACCAATTTATCTCAAATTTTAAATATTTGGATAAAAGTACTTAGGGGCATTATCGGGACTTTTAGCCAAAAAGGCTTCACGGTTAACGCTTTGGGTTTGCTATTATAATAGTATATATATATATATATATGGTATATACTATACATACACGTTGTGTATATGTATTTATATATTTATTATTTTTTAATTATTATTTATTTTATTCTTAAAATCAGCATGTATCTCGAGTAAAGTTGGGATGTGTGCAAAATTAGTACGTATCTTGAGGCGCTTTCAGGATGCGTATAATTTCAGCGCGCATCTCGAGGCACTCTCGTGATGCATATAATTTCAACGTGTACCCTAATGCGCTCTTGAGATGCGTGTAATTTTAATGCGCATATCGAGGCAACCATCTACGTTGCGAAATCAATATGAATCTCGAGGTATATACACACACATTAAACTCATCCCCTATTACTATGCACACACACCATCTTCTTCAAGTAAACCCACGCAACAATGGTGCTTACCTCGGTCAAGGAGTTGTCGTCGAGTAGAGGTGGTCACTTGAACCGAGTGGGAGAGAGAGCGACATCCGAGAGTGGTGGGGGGCGTTGGCGGCAGCAGTGGCCTTCGGAGCCGCGAGGAGACCGAAAAGGCGGTGGAGAGGCTCGGTAGGGGATTGCCAAGAGATGAGAGAAGACTTGGTAAGAGAGATAAAGAGAGCTTGCTAGAATAGAAGAGTAAGAATGAGAGCAAAAATAAGAGGAGAGTTCTGGTGTATATATATATATATATAAGAGAGAATGTGTGTGTGTGTGACGTGAGGATGAGAGAGAAAAACATGTGAGAGTGATGTGATTTATTTGGGGGGTGAGGTGTCAAAATGTGGATGGTTGAGTGTATGGTATTATTTTTATTTCTTTTATATGAGTTGTCATCGTTCTATTGGTCCACTCATTCACTTATCTAACCCCTAGTTGCATTATATCTCTCCCGTTTAAATCATCATACCTTACTACTTTAACCCTCCAAATCATATTAATTAATCACTTTATTTAAAACTATGACACATTTAAATTTTATTAAAAATATAGCCTTATAAATTATAAACCACATTAATTTTTATTCCTATTATATAATTTCTCAACTATATAGGTAATTTAACGTGTTGTAGTACTATATTTCGGCCTTGATGCCTAAAGTTTGACCAAGTCTTCTACTTAGGGATTAGATCCAAAACTTATAACTAGCATGTAATTAAAATTTTAATTTTTTGAGCCGTTCCAAATTATAACCAAAAAAGGGTGGTTTCCACAACATATTTACTTTGGGATGATTTAACCAACAATTTGCCTTGAGACTAGCAACACAACTATAATTTCTAGTTGATAAAATCTTTTGGTTCCGCGATTGATGCTCACGCATATTTTCAATATTATTCTCGTAATTGATGATCATGAATGATCAAATTGATCATTTCGTCTTTTATTAATGTCATTATATTATATGACGACATTTATTTTAATATGCCTTATTCAAGTAAAATCCAGAAGATAAAGCCGGGAATTTAAATTCTCAGATGAAACAAAATCATACTGAGTAACTTTTGGATAAGGAATTGACAACATTATAGTTGTACCACATATTGCATATACATTAGCCTATGTTAAGTCTAGCTTCGAGAAATACTCTATCTATTTTATATTATATTGTGTACGTAGCACAATAAGCAAGACATGCAATATCTGCCTTTATTTAGCTCATGAATTGAAGTGTCAATTTTATTGAGCTATTTTCAAAATAAAATTCATAATTTTACCTTGATTTTGAAGGCATGGTAAAAGATCAAAAATATTTGGGTATAATGTATATAACAATATTAAGGCAATATAGCCTTTCGTATGTGACGAAAAATGTCACAATTATGAGCGCTCATTGTCAATACTGATTTGCCTTTTCTAGTGGTGCACTTTTATTCCAACTTTTAGTGTAATTCTCTATACGATCTTTACCTTTCACCGCCTTTTTCACGCTCAAAAATTTATTATTGCGATCATGTAATTATATGCAACATATGCTTATTATTTTGAAGGTAAACCAATTTGACGAGAGTAATATTATATTTATAATATCTCATTATTTTACTCTAGTACCATGAGACAAGAAATCAATCCATAATATTTATTGGATTGACGTGCGCGTTCGTTATTTGTTGTAGTAATAAGTCGAGGCAGGTCACGTGACATTCTTATCATTGTCTCATTAGTCATATTTCCACATAACCTCAACATAGAGGTAATTAAAATTGCGGAATTGTAATTAATATTTGATGATTAAATTTTGTAGTTTGAGACACAACCGTTCATTTTGAGTTTTTTGGAGCATTACCATTTTTGATATTTATATATATAGCTCAATAAAGTGAAAGGATATCATAAAGTGAATTGTCTACTTCTCAAATCTCTAAAGAGATATTGGCAAATGATTATGTATAACACACAGTCTTGCATAAATGTTTTATTCATAAATTCAAGTATTCAATTGTCATGACAAATAATTCTTGTTAATAATATAATAAGGTAACAAATCTAACTATGGTTGAATAATGATTTGAAAGTAAATGCAATATAAAATATTTTTCTCATTTTTATGTAAAAAAATAGAACATTTGATTAAATATATGTTCACAACTTGATTTATTAATAAACAAAATGTATTATTCGTATGAGTTTGTGGGACAACCTCCAGGTTGGGAGGCAAGACAAAGTCTACTTAATATCATGCCTCCTTGAACATGATAACCCGTCTCCCTTTCAATGTTTAGCTTTACCGGGGATAAGGCTTACCCTATATCAACCCAAATTCATAGTACTATTTGCATTATAAAACCAAAAATAGAACACAACTAATCGTTTATAGTATAGAGAAAAAAAAGACTATTTATGTCACATTGACTTTTGATTTCTCATGTAGAAGATCTTCCAAGACGCAAGTATAGAGCATACTTTCGCAGTCGGCGACGTTACAATGCATAGTGTATGAATAAGGTACATATACATAAATAATGCATGTAAAAAAAAAGAAATTAACCATGATAACATGGAAATAAATTGAACTTATTTAAATTAACAAAAAATATTTATTCTTAGCTTTGCCTCCTTGAAAAGCTTCTTAATATTCAAGACCTTCTCTTGTAGAGCAACTTCGTGTTGATAACGTGTTGTAACCTAAGTTGTAAGCGTGACGACCCCAAATTTTGAGGCAAACCGACCACTACCACGTCGTCAGACACGTCACCAAGTTATGCCACGTCACTTCAACACTTGTCCATGACTGCCCGCGAACTAACCATATAATAATCTGACTTAGTCAATTTCGATGTTTAAATGATTATTTTGTCGAAATATACTAAGTTATAAAGTTTTACGACTTAATTTGTTTGTTTTGATTAATTTCAGTTATTTTAATAGCGAAAGTCTTAATAATATGCAAATAAATAATATAAACAAATTTTGCATTGATTAACAAACCTATGGAGAGAAAACCCAACAAAAGGATACCATGCATGTATATCAATAAATGCAGTAAGAATGTATAATAAGTGTCAATATACATGTATCAGGTTATAAGTCTCCGATAATGATTCCAAAATATTACATTCATAAATATAAACACCTCTAAGTGAAGGTACCACGACTCTTTAATTAAATCGACTCGTCATATGAATTGCAACTTGCCAAAAAAATAATGACAAGTTCCAGTGAGTAAATCCCAACGAAATTCAGTTAGTATTCATAAGAAATTCAAGAAAACGGCTACAATTCATACAGATAAAGCAAACAGACGGAAATGTAAATGATGTATATAAGTTGCTGAGATAATCAAGGATATGGAACGCGAATGTGATGTATAGCTATCAAGCCCTGGGACGCGAATACAAAATCGAGAAAGCCCTGAAGGTGAGGTAATCCACGCCTCCTCTTCACGGTCGAAACGAGGAACTCTGTTGGTCGGAAGGTAGACTTCCGCCCAATGCTTCAAATGAGAAGAACTCTGTGACGGAGGCGAGCTTCACGTCAACCCACTTTTGAGATCATCGACTCGTGGAGATAAATCTCACGCATAGTTAAAGGTATGACTAACACCGTAGCAACAATCCGATCTTCATCTACGAGAGAGTCAGAAAAAGGTCATACCGTTCCATCGACCATACACAGACACGCGCAGGAATATAGTAAGTATGCAAGCCGAACTGGCGAAAAGTAAAAGTAAAATAAGTAAATTACGAGGAAATAAGTAAATTCTAAGCTGACTTTCTCGTGAGTTTACTTACCTCGACGCTCGTGAAATCGCTCTGAAAAGACCCGCTTTCGCGCCACGAACTGCGTGCCCAACACCCGACTAGTCTCTTAATTCTCTGATGTCCAATTTTATCATTTTAAAATGTTTATCATCACGTTTAATGATTTTATAATGTAAAAACCAAAATTAGAGTTATAATTTTAGATTTTAGTTGTAGCACACTTTTCAAGTTACACCGGGGTTCCATACGCCTAAAAAGTCTCGAAACCTATTTTTTCAATATTTTTTCTAATTTTTCATATTTTCTCTGATTTTTCTGGATTTTTCATAATTCTCTACCTATTTTCCTATTTTTGTAATTTATTTTATTTAAAACTTTATTTAATTTATTTTAAAAATATAAATTATTATTTAATAGGGGTTGGGCCCGGGTCGGGTCTGGTCCAACCCAACTGGGTCGGACTCGGGACGGCCCAACCCAACCGGGTAGATCCCGAGTCGGGCTTGGTTGACCAAGCCCACGTCCCCTAACAGAGACGATTTTAGTCTTTGGAGAATAGACAATTTTGAGATGTAAAGATTGAATTATTTTTTTCCTTTCTTTTTATTTCTTCTCTTTTCAATATCAAGAAACAATAAACATCAACAACCAACAATACACCCCCATTAAAACCTCCAAATTCCTTCAAAAACTCAATCAGAACCACCACTTACCTCGTTTAGGAAAATCACCTGCAATGTCGCCAGGAGGAGATAACGTCGCGAAAATGTGAGAGACTGAGTTGAGGGTAGGAGGGGGGGCTTGGTGAGGGTGAGATCAAATAAGATGGGAAGGTAGTGTTAGAGAAGAGAAGAAAAAGAAAAAGAAAAATGTGAGGGAGAGAATCGGTTAGGCAGAGAAGATTAATAAATTTATGTTTTTTTATTTGTATATAAGGGATGTTGATGTGATGGTGATGTGATGTGATGGGTAATGTGATGAATGATATGACCTATAAACCCCTAACTACCCATACACCCGCGTTACTCGCACCCCGCAATGTCTTATGCTCTCGTCACTACACGCGCACAACGCGACCAATTAAAATCCTAACACTAGTGTGACGCGAATATTTAATAATAATACAATAAATTAACACGCATCACATAAAAATAATTATAATTCACCTTGTCTGGCATGCCCTGGACTTTTTTTTCACGACGTCTATATGGGTTCAAGCTAAGGGTCATGTAATTAACTAATTAATCAGGATTAATTAGAACGAGCCGTTACAATAAGCCAACTAGTACTTGTAGAACTAAAGTATGAGAAACATGTACTAAAGACTATAAGAACACGTAGAGAAGATGAGACAAGAGAGAAGAAAGCTAGAGTTCAAAAATGTAGAGATTTCCATTCGAACATTGGTGTATCAATTACAAGAGAAAAAACTCCTTTATATACGTCCTTTGTCATGATGAACTCATGTACTTTGAAAAAAGACTACAAGCAATACAATGTGTACAAGTTACACCAAAAGCTTTAGTCACATAAGAATACAAGTAACCAAAGTGTACAAGCTACATGATAATCAAGTGAGTGTATACAAGTTACATGGAGTGACAAGTTACATTCAATGTGAGCCATGCTTGATGTTACAATACAATGTGGTCATCTACGTGCTTGATCAAAGTAATCGTCCATATCACAACAAAAACTTGGTCGTTTCTTATAAAAATTTTAGCCCTAATTAACTTTTTTTTTCTAAATCACTCGGTATTCAAAGTCTAACGGGCCTGGACTACTTCAGGCTCTAGCCAAATTTTTGCCCACCCATAGTATTAATACCCCCTCATCCTTCTAAAACAGAAAAATAACACAACGACCCCTCTCTTCCTAGCTATTCAAGATAAATATAGTTATTAGGAATAATATTTACTCCAAAAAATGTAATAGTTCTTTTGATGCACACTAAGATTTGTGTATATGCACATCTCTCAACGCAAAATACGAACCATTGTAATAATTTTAGTCTATAACTAATAGACTTTTTAATGTGAGAGATATGATTTTATTAAAGTTAACCTATATTAGTAAATACGACCCCCGCCTCGAGAGTCTCTGGCTTCGTCCCTAGCTACACATGACCACTAGATGGCGGCAAGAATCTCCCACAATAATTTTAAAAAGACTCAATACCTAAAGCTCGAGCTCGAAACACTCGGTTAAGGCTAACAACCCTTCCCATCGCCCCTCCTTCGCAACCCTAATTAACTTTCACCTTTCAACTACTAACCCACTAATGGGCCTAAATCCATTTTCACCGGCCCAACAACAACACCACCTTATTGGGCATGAACAAGCCCACACCTTCTAGGGTTTCAACTTTCGATCGCACTATATAACCACTTCAGTCGCATTTGACACTCCTCTCAACGAAGGAACCCAAACCCTCCGAAACCCGAACCCTAACCCTAGGTGAGCCTCATCTCCTCTCTCCGTCGATCTCTTCGATCGATTTGTTTGTTCATTCTGTTGATTCGGTTGTTGTGATCGATTTCACCGTCTCTGTGTTCTTGATTGATTGTTCAGGCGAAATGGCGGCGGTTCCAGGGGCGTTGATCTGGGAGATCGTGAAGAAGAACAACGCCTTCCTCGTCAAGGAGTTCGGCAACGGAACCCAAAAAGTTCAGTTCAGCAAGGAGCCCAACAATCTCTACAATGTCAACTCGTTTAAGTTTTCTGGTAATTTTGACCTAATTAGGGTTTTCTAGTGTTTCTAGGGTTTTGTGATCGTGTGAGCAATTTTTGTTTGGGATTTCTAGGGTTGGCGAACAAGAAGACTGTGACGATCCAGCCTGATCAGAAAGAGTTTGCGGTGGTGCTCGGGACGGCGAAGACGAAGAAGCAGAACCAACCCGCGAAGGCGGTTCACAAGTCGGTGTTGAAGAAGGAGTTCAGGCGTATGGCCAAGGCTGTGACCAATCAGGTAAAGGTCAAATTTTTTTGTTGATCTTGGCAATCAGATTCTACAGTTCATTCTTTTGATGCTTGAATGTGCAGTTTTTCGATTTCGAGCAATGGTGGAAGAGTTGGGTTGATTGATTTTGCTTGTGTTAGTTTCCATTTTAGAATCTTTTCATTGCGTCGAGCAGCAGAATTGTGTTATGTTATTGTTTCTTTTGATGCCCTTGTTTTTATGCAATGTGATTTGATACTGTTGCCAATCTGGTAAAGATAAAGTTTTGTTGATCTTGGCAATGTCTCCATTTAGAGCAATGGTGGAAAAGTTAGCTTGATCGATTTCGCTTGTGGTAGTTTTCATTTTAGAATCTTTACTTTGCGTTGAGTTGCGGATTGTGTTATGTTATTGTTTCTCTCGATGCCCTTGTTTTTAAGCAATGTGATTTGATGCTGTTGCCAATCAGGTAAAGATCAAGTTTTGTTGATCTTGGAGATGCGTTTTGGTATAATCATCGATCAGATTCGCCGTTTAGAGCAATGGTGGAAGAGTTAGCTTAATTGATTTTGCTTGTGCTAGTTTCCATTTTAGAATCTTTTAATTGTGTTGAGCTGTGAGATTATCTTGTGTTTTTGTTTCTATTAGTGCCCTTGATTTTATGCGTGGTGGCTTAATGCTGTGATGAAGAGTAACACTTGAGAAATGCTCCTTTAGTGAGCACTCAATGCAATACACTTGTTACGCTTGGCTTCTGAGCTATTTGTAAATGGTCTTGTTAATTGTGTTTAATAGGACTTCACCAACGTCAATTAGTATCAAGTGCATTGGATTGTCCTGGAAATGTTGTTACTTTAGGCATTTTGATTGAAATCTCAATTTTTTTTTGAAAAAAAAACATTCGAGTTAGATTGGACTTTGCCAAGGTCAATTAAAGAGGTGTATTCAATTTGACAAATCCATGGATTTCTTTAAATGATGGATTTTCATGGATTTCATGGAATTTGATGGATTTGGAAGAGAACTTGAACCAAATCCATCCAAATCTCATGAGTAGAGGTGGGATTTGGTTGTGTATTTTTTGAATAGAAATTCATCAAAATCCTTTAAAATCCACTCAAATCCTAATGTCTTTAAAAATTGAATACACCTAGACTTTTTACGTATCCATTAAAATCCATCAAAATCTTAATTGAATACCCCTTGACTTTTTAAAAGTTCATTAAAATCCTTTGAAATCCAAATTGAATACACATCGATTTCAAAATCCTCCAAATTCTTTTAAAATCCTTCCAAATCATCCAATTGAATAATGCGAAGATATTCGACGCTGTGATGAGCAGTAACATTTGAGAAGTGCTTTTAGTAAGCACTCAATGAGATATACTTGTTACGCTTGGCTTCTGAGCTTCCCGTCAATGTTCTTGTTAATTGCTTTAAACGAAACTTCTCTTAAATCTTTATTAGTATCAAGTGTGATGACCTGTCCTTGAAAAATCCCCACTTCTGGCATCTGATTGAAGTTATAAATTTCTCCAAAATTTTTGAATTTACTTGAATTCGGTGCTTCTAAAACATTAATCTGTTAATTTGATGTGATTATTTGTACCTGCCTTACACTGTTGGGTTATTATGTAAATTGTGTGTCCTGCCCAGAATTTCATGTAAATAAATCTTGTGCAGTACTAGAAACTAATCAGTTCGGACACTTGAGGAGCGCTCCTAGAAGTGAGTGATCAGTGAAGTACACTTGTTATGCTTGTCTTCTGAGGTCTTCATGCTGTTGTACTGTGTTTATATTTTTCTTAACTGAATTTGACTCAAATGGTTTTGACTTTCATTACTAAGTATGAATTTGTTGTTTCTCATCTTTCTTGGATATTGGTTATTCTTATTCTTCCGAAGCTTCGGTCCGAAAAGTCTCGACTACTTGAACCTGTATTATAGTGGTACTGAGTTGATTTCAGAATTGAATGTACCTCTAGGTTCTGGTCCCCATATAATTCTTAGTTCTTTCAATGTGGAAATTACTTTCCTTGGCATTATGAAATGCAAATTACTCTTGCTAAAATTGTTTGGTCTATTAAATTTTCTTCTTATTCTTGTCCCTAGGTAGTGTGTTGAGTTATTCAACAAAAAAATAGTTTCCAGTCAATGTCTATGCATCTTATTGATAGTTTACTTTTTTCTTAGAAGTTTTATGCATTGTTCGTTCCGTGCCCACCTTGTTGGAAGCAAGGGCTCATTAATGCTTTTAAGTGATGCTTCTTACATTTTGGGGTGAATTGCTTGTTGCAGGTTGGAGACAACCGTTATAGGCCCGATCTGAAGAATGCCGCTCTTGCGAGGCTAAGCGCTGTGTACAGGAGCCTCAAGGTCAGCAAGTCCGGTGCTAAGAAGAAGAACAGGCAGGGAGTTAGGGTCCGCGGAAGGCAGTGAAGTGAGGATATGAACGAAATTTTGTGATTTCTCTCGTTTGTTTAATTAGATTGTCTTTGTTGCCTGTCTCTTCGTTTTCAGTTTTTTTTCGAAACCAACATCCTCTACATTTTATCGTTGAAATTTTCACTGGCTAAACATTTGCGGCAAGGATTTATAGTAGTTAGTGTTTGATTCAGAAATAGTGATTATACCTTATCGAAGCGTGTTTGGAAGTAATATGATCCTATTCAGTGCACTCTTTAATCTTAATTCGCTGGTTATGGCATTATCCCCATTGAACGTGTAAAACCTTTACACCCTCTCAGGGCGGAAAATAGCCATGGATAGCGATTCGGTTTGGTTGGTAAAAAATCGTCTACATGCACTTGCAGTCGTCAAATAGATAATTTAAAATTTTAAGAGGCATGTATTTGCTAGGTGTAGATTTTATTGGAATGTATGTCAAGAATACCGCTATTGTGTAGCAAATGTATGTACCAAAAGTGTCAAAAAAAATCATTTTCGTTGCTAAATATTCGTACTGCACAACTATGCTCAGCCCAATGATCTCTTAGGGTATTCAACTATGCTGGTAAATTATTAATGGTGTTACCAAAAATTTTCCAAGGTTCTTTGGTCAAACATTTGGATACGGGTGTTTCTTTCTTTGTGCATAATCCAAAGGAAAGACTGTATGGGCTTGTCTTTTTGTAAAGGAAACATGACTTGTCATGCTCATCAGATGGAATCTTCATCTTTTCGCAAGATTTTTATTTTATAGTATTTGTTTTAGTAACTCTTTGAAGTTTGATGGCAATCTATTGATCATCGAACTAATTTGATAAAAGTTTTTTGAAACTACTATGCCTTAAATTGAAGGTTTTTTTTTTTTTTTTTTTTTTTTTTTTTTTTTTATAGTCAATGAGTAGCAGTTGATACATATTGATAAGTTAACAAATGACTAACATATAGGAGCTGGTAATTGTCAGCTGAAAGGCGTGAGTTCGACTCTCACTTAAGTCAAAAAAATAAAATAAAAATAAAAATAAAAATAAATAAGACATAGGAATCTCAAAATAAAATGACTACTAAGTAGAACCACTCCTTTGTCCATTCTTATAAATGTAGTGGGTCCTAAACTCCTTGATCACAACGCATATAATTAAGCACCTCTATGATATCCATCTCAGTTATTGTCTTCTGATATAGTTGTCGGACTCCTTTGAATCATGTATTTAAATAATTAGTCACACGGATTCCTTATATAACATCACAACATCTATACTCAGCTGGTTTGAATGAATAATCCAACAAACTCCAACAACTAGAATACTGTTCTATTAGCTATTTTTGGTTAATTTTCTGATTATTATTACTGTTGTGTGCCGACATGAGATTGGTAGGGTCACAGTAACGTTACTATATGAATTCAAGGCATTTAAAAGATTATCATAGTAGATGTTAGTATTTAGTCAAACTCACTTTAATTGAACACGTGTTGAGCCATCAATGGTCTGATTATAGTAAGACCCCACCTGCTGATAATCTTGGAAAAAGATGGGGAGGGAATAAAATCTAAATTTGTTCCAATTGTATTAATTTACGCTTGATAAAGAGAGCCAGATCAAGGATAATGATAGAATTTCCTTTTTAAGACACTTCAGGAATGGACACGTGATTGATGTTGTCCATTCAATATACTTCATTTGATCACAAATATAAGTTGTTTACGGTAAGGGCACAAGAATTAAGACAACCTTAATTACGAGTATAATTTACATATACGTCATTTGACATTAAATTAATTGAAGAATTGAAGAATCATAAATATTTGAATTGTATAAGGGTACAATTGGTAAAAAAATAATAAATACACTCGAATTTCGAAAACGATTTATAATTTTGATCAAAAATTTTGCTATAAAGACTTATATTTTTTACTAGAGGGAGTACATTGATTTGTTCGCGCACAAACATCGATGCAAAATCAATAGACACCAAAAACAAAGTGTCCAATCTGAGTGTTCCAAAACGGGTCACCAAATCATTTTTCCTAGGTCAATCACATGTTAAGACCATTCAATTGGAAATTGAATCACTTTGGTGACTGAACTTTCATTTGTCATAATAAAGTCACTCAATTTTACAAATTATTTTTAAAGTCGTTTCATTGATTATCTTGTTGGTAGTTTTAGATTTTTTTCCTTGTTGAAAGTTCGGTTTTCTTCTGTCGTTGGCAGTTCGATTTTCTTCCCTTGTTGAAAGTTTCTATATAGAGGTTTAAAGCTTGTAAGCAAATGAATGAGGTTGCTTATGATGGTGAGGCTTTCTTGTTCACATACTTGTCAAATAATCAAATGTATGAAATCAACCTCTTAATGAGGTGTTTTCAAAACGGAAATGTTACAATATAACACCCCTAAAGTCACATTGGATGACATGACATGTGAGCCTATATCCTTGAGAGTCTTTCGTGCGCACCGCAGGATTACATATCCCGCGTGTTATGCACTGATAGCTATGTGCGCACACCCATTTACATGTGGAGCTTGCACGCCACATTACCTAATGTGACTTTTGGCGTGACTTTGGAATGTCATTATAACATCTTCATTTTCCAAAAAAAAAAAAAACCTCTCGACGAGGTATCTTTTTCCTTGAGGATAAAAAACTTTCATATAGCATTGTTAAGAACTGGTTACAGATAACAAGCACTGAGGAATAATGGAACCCCAATCATAAGTGCCTGACTTAGAAACATAAACCCTAGCAAGGCTTCAAGCTAACTGATTCGCAAATCTTTTAACAAAACAAATCTTAATGTTATCAATCTCTTTCATGATTGATACACAATCTTCAACAATACCCCCAACTCCAAAATCATCCCCAACGCCACGACTTGTGCATCAGATTCTACAATCACCGTTGAAAATCCTTTTTCTTTTCACTCAACTAAGAGCATCCTGAATGGTAATATAGCTTATGCTGCCGCCACATCAAGCACACCTTTTGTAATGTTTGAGAGCCCTTTAGCTCTTCATGATCCCCTCGCCACACAAATCTGATTCACGCTATATTGTCATTCTCAAAAAGTGTAGCATCACAATTCACTTTGACATACCCAGCAGGTGGTGCACTCCACAAGTCTTGACGAGGTAGTTATAATTGTACTAAATGATTTCAGTGTTGAATGAAATATAAATACAACCTTTTTGTGATGGCCCCAGTTTAGGATTGTGGAACTAGGGCCGTCACAGTTGGTATCAGAGCCAAAGTTTTAAATACTCGATTCTTGATTTAAATCACAATCCATTAAGACACAAACCAGCGAAAGTTAGGACTGGTTGAACTTAGAGTGGAACCCTATGGGAGCTATGAGAGGGCTTTAGCTAGCGAGAGCTTTGTGAGCACACGTGTCGGAGTATTAGTTGCTCCATCAGCACCATCACAGTCAATGGGAGGTTCTGGAGGTGATCAGAGAAGGAAGAGATTTAGACAATTGAGGCAGAGAGATCGAGCTCATAGCGTGGGATCTGTTGCATCTTCGCCTTATGCAAAGCACATATTGCGCCAATGTCAGTTGGTCCAGCGCAGAGCTATGCTAGTGTACCACATCATCGACACAAGACTGTCGGGTCCTCAACATCAGTATCATTAGAGGGCTGATGGCAGAGGCAGTGGCTAAAGACAGGGTCAGAGTTCCTGTCAGGTGCAGAGACAGGGACAGAGGTCTAGTCAGGCATAAGGACAGGGACAGGGACAGGGACAGCGTGGTTCGTCTGGATCAGGATCTCAAAGGGGTTGTTGGGAGTGTGGACAGTTAGGTCATTTCATCAGTGTGTGTCCACAACTGGGCCGAGGGCAGCGCAGACAGAGCGGGGAGCGAGTTCACGCGGTTTTGCCGAATCCGAATCGACCGCCACCGTAATCGATTGAGGGTACGGTTTATATTTGCAATAAATTCATACGTGATATGTTTGATTCAGGCTCTATTGTTTCTTTTATTTCGGGTCGTATGGTTGATGAGTTGGGTTTGAGGCCTACTAGACTAAAGAGACCCTTGATCCTTAGCATAGCTGCTGGGGATAAGATCTACCAGAACTTGTTGTGTGTTGATTATTCGGTTAAGATAGAGGGTCATATCATGCCAGCAGAACTGAGAGTGTTGGAGTTCCTCGAGTTTGATGCATTGTTGGGCATGGATTGGTTGGGTGCTTATCATGCACAGATCCATTGTTTCAGTAAGAGAGTCATATTTTATATTTTAGGGCATCCAGAGTTTAGTTTTCAGGGGATTTCGACTAGTTTGCCTATTACCAGAGGTAGAGTCGCTACTAGTGTAGATGTCGAGATGTTCACTAGTGTATTGAGTACGACGGAACGGGTTGTGACTAAGTTGGAGGAGGTACCAATGGTATGCGAGTTTCCTGACGTCTTTCCAGCAGAGCTACCAGGATTACCATTGCCTAGGGAGATTGACTTTATCATTGATTTAGTTCCGGGGACCAAACCTATATCTATTCGCCGTACCGGGTGACTCCGAGGGAGTTAGAGGAGCTAAGATGACAGTTTGATGAGTTGTTGGAGTTATGATCCATCCACCCGAGCATGTCTCCTTGGGGCGCGCCAGTTTTGTTTGTTAAGAAGAAAGATGGCAGCCTGAGATTATGCATTGATTACATGCAACTCAACAAGGTGATAGTGAAGAACAAATATCCACTTCCTCGCATTAATGATTTGTTGGGCGAAGTCATGGCTACTATGTATCTGTGATATGAGCTCTTATCTGGATGTCGTTGATATCTCCCAATTGAGTGTACGTTGGGGGCACTTATCTGGGTCTGTGGATATCTCATAGTCGCAAGGGTTAGGGCTGGTAGGCCGTGTCTCGTCCTGAACCCGAGTCTATTGGGCATTTGCCTCGACTCAACGACTTTTGGTCAGGACTCCTTGCTATTCAGTTTTCGTATTCAGGACTCTCACTTATCGATTGATTTATTTACAGTCTTTTATATTTATGCGTTCCCTGTTCATTTCTTTCTATTTGCATGAATTAGACTGATTTATTTATTTCGAAATGTTGTATATATGTCATGTTTGGCGTTACTTACTTGGGCTCGTCATTCTTGTGTTTGACGGAGTGCAGATCCACAGTCCAGCAAGAGGAAGGCTCCACAGCTATGAGATATCATTTGAGGATATCGGAGCAGTTCTTTCCACTTGTCTGACATAGGTAATTTTTTTTTTGTATTATTAGTTATACTGGTTTTTGAAACACTGGGATTCGGGTTTTTGAGAGATCTTGGGCATGTATATCTTATATTTACTCTCCTATAACTGTTCATTGATGATGATATACATATTCGAGGTTTCTACACTCTAGGTTGTCTTAACTTGTGTGTCTTTGGGGTTTTCATTTAGTTTAATTGCTTCCGTTATAACTATGATAATTCACTAATTGATTAACTCAACTTTAATTGCTTGATAAATGTAAATGGCCGAAAGGAAGTGACTCAACAGACGGACTCGGGGTCCACGTAAGTCTAGATCAAGCGGGCTCGCTTTTAGGATTGTGAATCTTTTCTTGTCAACTTTAAGATTAATCACGACAAAGCTCTATACCCGACAGTAATTTTAATAAAATAATTAATAAATCTCTCTCCCTACCTCGAGAAGTGTGTAGGAATCCATGATTGATGACAAGATCAGTAAATGAAGCCAATAGAGTTTTAGAGATCCATCATCCACCATCTCCACTCATCAATCAATCCCCATATCATCCCTTCACGTTTCCCATTTCTCCATCAACTCTTCTTCTCACTCTCTCACACACTCACCACCATGCCCATCATCAATCTCTGTGTACCACCAAATCATCCGACCCATCATCATCATCATCATCATCATCATCATAGGCCATACATATTCTCCTTCTCTGCCTCCCCAATCCATCCATCCATGGCCTCATCATCTGGGTTCTTCCTAATCTGCCTCCTCCACTCAGCAATTGCCCTCTCATGTGGAGCATCCATGATGTTCTACCTCAAACAGATCTCACTCTTTGGCCACAACCCAGAAACTGCAAACAAACTCCTGGGCTCAACCCCCCATGACCAGCTCTTGATCCAAATCTCAGACTCCCTATCTGGTCTCCTCCTATGTGTTATTGGGTTTCTTCTCTTCATGATTGCCTTTGTTAGGGACACTGATTTCCAGTCCTTTTTTGCCAAAGGTTGTGTTGTTGTTCATGTCTCAATGGCTCTTTGGAGGGTCTTCTTTGAGAGGAGGATTGAAGTGCTTGCTAGTGATTGGCCTAGACAGGTGGTTGGTGACATTGTCTTGGGCTTGTCTTGGGTCTTCTTCATTGTGTATTTATGGAGGGAGAGGTATGATTGATGATTGATTGGATTGATACGACCTGAAAGATAGATAGTGTATATCATATCCTTCTAATGCGCGATATCCAACTTGGGTACTTATAATGACTTGCTAGAGTCTGCATATGAGTTGTGTACCAGAAGTAGTTTTGGTTCACTCATCTCCGAAGTGGGGTTTTGAGGGGGGTTTGGATTGAATTTTGAGGTTCATTTGAAATGGGGTTTGATGGGTTTTTATGTTGGGTGGAGAAGTTGGGGTGCTTGGATCCTGTGATGAGATGAGTTGGTATGTTTGTTTCCCACAATGTGTTTGAGTTTTGTAGTTTTGGTTCTAACACTTTTGAAAAGCTTTGTTGTTTATTGGTGCCATTAATGGTGCTTCTTTGTACTTTGTTGAGGATTAATAAGAGAAAAGTATATAAGTTTCTGTTGTTCTCCATTATTGAATTGGATGACTATTGGGTGCTAATTGTGCTAGAAGGCTGTTTCAAAGAAAAGGGTTTTCATTAAGCTCAATATTCACTCTCATCTTAACTCCTTTCAAATTGCTTGGCCATTGGTTATGTTTCAGAGTTGGTTAAGAATTGCTGCTGCTGCTGCTGCTTTTTTTTTTTTTTTTTTTCAAGAATTATGCTTAAGTGCAGGAAAAAAGTTTCTTGTCGATATGGAGACAACACTAAGCCAAAGATGATTGATGATCCACCTCTCTCCGCCTGGCTGCTCATCGAGCGAAATGTTTGCTCGTGATTGGAATTCTGTGAGTATCTTTCCAGTTAATTAGTTGGTGGTTCTAGTCCTCCTCTCATTTATGGCTTTCTTTTCTTATGTGACTTAATCCTAGACAGAATGGTGAATTTAATTACTTATTGTTAAATGAAGAATATGTTGATTGCTAAAATGAGACAGATTCGAGATGCTTGTTTAGTTTGAGCAATTTCATACGTCTTCTTCTCCGAAAGTGATTTTAGACGCAAAACACTTGAATTGGTTGAACACGGCAGCTTTCACACTGGATTGCTGTGGCAATCAACTATATTATAGTTAGACATCAGCAACCATCCTAGCAAATGTGCCATAGTTGATTTTCTTAATGTTTCTCTAGTTGTTTGGAGCATGCAATATTTGATTGTTATTGTTTTACGAACTTAGTATTGTTGTCGTATTTTCTTCTCCCTTTTATACCAGCAAAGCAAAACATGTAAAGAACAAAAGATTTATTGCATAACCTTCTTGTCAAGAATATTAAGAGCTGCACAATGAGCTAAAAAGAGAGATAACTGAGTACCTTGTTGGCATGCCTTTCCTGATTGTATAATGACATTTTACAATTACGAAAAAGTTATTCAAACGGCAAGATTTGTGGTTGAGGAGGCGAAATCAAACTTTCTTCTTGCCATCAAAGGGTACAAATGCCACACCAACCTAAGAGAAAGAATGCTGTTTCTTCGAGTTTGCAACTTTGCATTATTGATTCTTTAGCCCCAGGAGGTTTTCAACTGAGACAAGCTCCCAAGTTCATCTGGCTCTCACAAAGTGCATTGCATGAAAAATTATCAACTATATAACACTCTCCATTGCCATGGAGAACATGGAATGAATACAAGTGTGAGCTATAGGACCTCTTGTTGCTGAATGGATGTGAGATAGGCTTTGCTTGTGCAACACATTATCTAGAGCAATGTGTGGCATTTGTTGGTCTGATATGAAGTTTGTTTGAAATGCCAGTTGAAAGTCCTCGGCGCCAATGTATTAAATTCTATGTGTCTTCTCTTGATTCTCAATGAATTTAATGAGACATGAAAAATGTTGCTATCTTGTTTTTTGTATCAAAATACCAACTCTTCGATCTCATTTCGATTTCTAATGTTTTTTAGTCATTTCTACAGTAAAATTCATTTGTTCTCATATGCTTCAGCGACGAGGGGTACTATTTTGTGGATAATGGATTAATCAGAACTGAAGGAAGTGTTTGCATCCAAGTAATGGGGAACATGGTGCTCCTTTAGTTTCTTCTTTTCTTTTCTTTTTGTTCTCTTTTGAGTTGGATCTGGACTTTGAATTTAATGTTTATATCAGGTACATAGACCAAAAAAAAGTGTTTTTGTGATCACAACTTTATCTTCATATCTCCTTCAAGGGGTTTTTCTTTTATTAGAGAAATCAAATCGAAGCATCGATAAAGCTCTTTCTTTCAATATTTTGTTTTGCGCTATTCATGAGGCACTAATTAGGAAAGTTAGTTGAAAAAGAATTTGAGTCTCTCTTTAGAGTTTAAATACAAATTCAATTAGGCATGGTGCAGCACATTGCACGTACAAACTAAAAGATAAAAGTATGGACTGAAATTAGTATATACGGAGATAATGATTGAGATATTTATAAGATAGTGTGTGAAAGAGGGCTCCATTGTTTCTCACTCAACAAGTTGGCCTGACATACAGATGATGATAAGAACAATGAAGTTAAATTTGACTTATCCAAAAAGAAGGCTTGAAAAATTTGTCCCTTTATGATTATATGAATTATATCTTTAACAATTTCTGCCCTGAACATAATACTAAAGATGATGGTGCAAGAAATCCACTTGTAATAATTTTAATTTGCATCACAACTTCTTAGCATGGTCTTATATGCTTTTTTCTTATCGCGCTAAATCAAATAGAGTGGAAAAGTTTGATCCATGTTGCCAACCAACTAATTCAGAATTGAGGCTTTTTTTTTTTTTTTTTTTGCTTTTTTTTTTTTTTTTTTTTTTTTTTTTTTTTTTTTTAACGAGTTCTAGCTACGGCTGTTTTTATACACAAAAGGCTCAATCCCAAATTAGATGGGGTCGACTGCACGGATCAAACTCTTCAACGATATCAAATAAATTAGGGATTTAGTTTTGCAGTAACTTCAACAATATTATTCGACAAAAAAAAAATAACAATACCAAAAATTAGTTGGGTCCTCCGAAATCAAGGTAGGTTAAGAAGTTTTAAGCATCCTGAGAATTTTCTGCTCATTTTCTTTTGAAAAAGAATGACAGACCATTAATATGAAATACTAATGATGACGATTGTCTTTGTCATCTTTATTTGTTCAATGAATCTTAACTTTTTTCTTGGCTACTGATGCTACTTTTTCTTTTTCCCTTACATTTCATTCAATGGTTGACATTTTAGAGTATGAAGAAGATATGATCTTTTAGCTTTCTTCAGCTTCTTTTGGACCATTGAAGCAAAGGTTAAACCCCCTAAATCTCCTTTCATTTAATTTCACATGGAACTAATTCATGACTCTATAACAACAACTAAACTACTAGGACTCGATCGCTAGAAAGCTCTCAAGCCTGTCGTAATTACGACTAAATGATGACAGACTAAAACTCTTGAAATGATATATATATATATATATACACACACACACACATATAGGTCTCAAGATCATATTCTTTTTGGCTTCTAAGAGATTTAAATGCTCAAAATCTAGTACAAATAATTAATTCCTAAACACTACTTGTTTGGTTTTAAACTTTTTAAGTTGGATAGTGTGTCTCAAAAGGCTTAACTTTTAACTAGAATACATAGGAACAGAAAGTAAGGCCTGTTTGGCTTGAAAACTCAAAAACACCTCATTTTTTTTTCAATCTTCCAAAAACTTTCTTTCAGATTCTGATTCATCTAACACTTTTAATAGTATAAAACCAAACTGGGCCTACAAGATCTCTCAAATAATGTCAGAATAAATAGAAAGTATATTAGATGCAGCAGATTATTTACTAATAGGATTTCATTTCATTCTTCATCACAACATTAATTCCATCAGACAACACAGACACTCAAGACACCAACACAAGTACAAACACTGGAACAATAACAACATAACACAGACACAAGGCACAGCTTAGACACAACTGCAGCACATCTTACACAACACAATCACACATGAACCTTAGCATGTTTTTATGCTTGTATATCCATGAGACTAGCTTCTCTTAATGCCCACAAGTGCAATCCACGCAGCTGCAGCTCGGTCCGCACTTGCACCCATCGTGCTCCGCCGCCGGCACCTCAAAGGCGGCAGTTTCATGGTAGCTGTTGAGACAATAGAACCACCGTCGTCAAGTTTTATGTTTAATTTAGACAAAATAATTTTTTACTTTAAGCTTAAGTTGTATAAATGACATGGGAGTTGTTTGGAAGTGAAGAATTCACATGTTTTGTATGAGTTTTTTAGTGATCAAATCAGCTCTGTCCAATGAATCATTGCTCTCTTTAGTTACAAATTCATCAACCAAATCATCTTTATTAGAATGTTTTTTTTTTTTTTTTTTTTTTTTTTTTTTTTTGCGTTTCCTGTTTAGGTGATTGATTTGAATCATTACCTCTTCTCAGTCTCGACGATGTCAATGGCATAGCCACTTCCTTTCTTCCTGCATTACAAAACAGATTGATTAGCAGACTACAACAACAACAACATAGCCTCAGTCCCAAATTAACTGGGGTCGGCTACAACAACAACAACAACATAGCCTCAGATTGATTAGCAGACTACTAGGTAAAAAATCTTTCTTTATTGTACGTCATAAATCAATTGCAATTGATTGAACTATGAAAATTAACTAAAAATCATTCATTTTTCGAGGATACACAAAAACTTAACTAGTAAGAGCATGGATAGAAGGGAATTTAAGAACCTAAATAACTTTTAAAATCTTGGAAGTTCTCCCTCAAAGAACTATTCATGATAGATATATATAGCCATAGTCAGATCAATTATAAAGGCAGGACTACTTTTTTTTTTTTTTTGACAGCTGATTGATGAATGAAAAATACTTACACACACTGGGTCTTGTCAGCGCAGTCGCAGTTGCCGCAGGTCGACATGGTGAGAGATGAACCGGGGAGCTTCTCAAACTGTTAGGCTAATTCAAAGAGGAGATTGCTTGAACTCGCTTATACTTCCATGAATGGCGCATCGGTTTGGTATTTATAGGCAATGTGAGGATGGTGGTGGGGCATGGATTCAGCGAGGAGAGTGTGAGGAGCACACGCCATTGTGAAGTATCATCTAAAAGGAATCTCAATTATGGAGCTGTGGCTCTCTCCCGTCCTCTCCTGTCAACTTCTCTATTATCTTCCACTTGTTTAATTTGATTAACTTCTCTGTATTCTTCTCAAATAGACTGAAAAGTTCACAATTGATGTGGATCAACACCATTAACAACAACAATGTATTTAGCATCAAAGTTATGAATCTAATGAGATGCATGTACACACACAAACATATATATTAAAAATGGTATTATTTTACAGCTGAATTTAATTAGCAGGATCATGAGCTGATTATAGCGACGCAAGTGACTTAACTCATCGATCGAATACTAGAAGTGGAAGTTCGATCTGGATTGATATTGAAGGTATGCAACGCGGACAAAGCGGATATTTAATGCGTGTTGAGCTAGCTAGCCTCAACCACAATTAAATGGTCATGTTCAAACATCTGGTTGGTTATTAATTTTCTGTTAATTTTTATGGTCCTAATAGGCTTGAAATTACATGAACAAGAATATAATGGATTGTTAAAACTATTCATGTACATAAATATTGACTTTGTTTAATTTGTTCTAGAGATGGCTTATGTCAAATTAATGCTAGCTAGATTTCAAGTTAAGAAGTATGAGTTCTTAGGGTGGCAAGAAATTGATCAAAGCATTTACAAGGACATCAATCACATACAAGCCTCTCCTTTATTCCAGATTCGCCTCGAATCACACAAAATTCCCGACTCTAAGCATATCTGACAATGTACAAGTGATTTGTACATGGTCTATGCGTGTCCTATTTAATGTCCATGTTGCATCTTTATTTATTTTTTCGTGTTTGTAATTTTTGTTTGATAATCCTGTATGTTTGAAGAGATTGATCCGTGCAGTTGATCCCATTATAATTTAATTTGGGATTGATGTTATGTTGTTGTTGTAATCATGCATGTTTAAACTTTTTTGAGCTCTTTTCTATGTAGACTCAATTAATCTCAGTTTCTCACAATAGTCAATCAGGTGTTCGTACCCCATGATCCAATAAAAACCAACATATAAGTTGGACGGCAGGATTTGTTTGTCTTTGTGGTTTAATTTTTCTCTAATCTCACTGATTTGAGTGGTTGCTATTGAGTCCTCAAAAAATGAAAGAAAAAAAAAAAAAAAAAGCTTTCAAATCCTTGTCAAACAAAGCAAACCATTACACTGCCACATCTCTTTCTTAATTTTCCTTGGTTTCTTCCATCTATCAACTTTAGGCAGGCTACTCTCTCATTTTAAACAAGGAAAAAAGGTTAAGTAATTATTAATATAGAGAAAACATTTTATTTAATTTTTTCTTGATAACATTAGGCGCCTAAAGGTATCCTTTAGTCTCAAGGAATTTTGTAGTTACCATGACTTGAATACAAAGCCTCTGCTTAATCAGAGCCTTAGCGTTTGCTCCGTTGTCGCTATGCCACACCCGTGTCTTTAGTCTCGCCTTATATATAATCTATAATTTCAATACAGTATATTATCCAAGTCATTGACTTGTCGTCTACAGAATACCAAAGGATGGACAAATTAAAGGAGCAAGTTGCAAGTAAAATTCAATGTAAATGAATGAAGTGAAGGAGAGCAACACTTGTAATACATGATCAAAATACTACTATTAAACGATAAAAGAAAGTTTTTATAAGACTACAATCCAGACATCTAGGCTTTACTTGATTAAATGTTGGGCAGTAAATAACTACATAATGAGTCTAGAAAAGTTTAGAGTCTTTGACCTGTCATAAATTAAAGGAATTGGAAGGTATAGAAGTAGACCTTTTTTTTTTAGAAAGATATAGAAGTAGACTCGAGATAACTTAGAATGAAGTCAAAAAGTGCTATTTGGTTTGATACTTTAAATACATACATTTAATTAATACCAAATGTCATTGGTGTCCATCGAATTGTGCATCGAGTCTTATGCATGCACATTTCGATGTACATCCAAATGACAACGACAATGTGTAGAAAATGCATTTTTCGAAATTATGTCACTCTAGATTCTCCATATTAATGTATGATACGTTTGTCAGTTGTAACTGAGACCACATAGAACATAATGTTTTATTTTTTATTACAACAGGGTTATCACTACATCCAAATATCACCTTATTGAAAATTGACTAGGTGAGTCAACTCAGCAGGACTAGCAATATATTATATAATGGTCAGTTAGGTCCCCTCCACCTTAATATTTATCAACTAGGCCTTTTTTTTGTTTGGATTGAGAAATGTCATAAGAGTGTGATGGGAGTGAAACATATAATTCCAATTTATGGGGGATACCTTGTTATCCTTGATGAGGACAGGTCCTCAATGCAGTAGAAGCTCAAAATTATTGAAAGTTAAGATAAGATTGAAAATTTTAAAAATATTAGACCATTGAAAGGATGGCACAATTTGACATTGTGTTTATGAAATTTTCACTTGAGAGACATTGTGTACAAATACAAATATTTAGGGTGATTCTACCATTGTCATCAATGATCAAAGAAAATCACTTGTCACTGATTTTCATTCATGACCACTTGGACTGAAATCCAATGATTTTCTTGATATATGTAAGCACATTTCAGGGTCATTAACATAATTACTTGCCCAAAAAAAATGTTTAGGAGATCGCAAGTTCGACCCCTATTGAAGTCAAAAAATAAAAATAAAATAAAACATAGTCACTAATATGAACTTGAATTAATTCATGAGGTTCCTTCAAGAGAATACGTCTTAAGCTAAACCTTCAGCAGAGTCCATAAGTGAGTGAAATTTCACAAGTCTACGTACTTCTCATTGTACCAACTAATAGGCAGAGATGCAGTAGAATCAGATGATCATAATATTGATTGAAAAAGGGGAAAAAATAATCATGTTTCACATTGTTTTCCTTCGATTTGTTATCATCACTCTAATATGACAAGATTTTCGTAGTTTGTAAGAACATGAAAAAAAATAAAAATAAAAAATGAACATGACAAAATGAGGGAATCGGAAGGTAAATGAGAAGACTACTACTATAGGTCAAGCTGCTCAAACCAAGGCCAGGCAAAAACACAAGATATGGGAAAAACTGGAGATAATATACAGTAAATGCCGGGTCCTGCAGATCACTCAGCGGACTACGTCAGAAAGGCAATCGTATAAACGGGAGATACTGATTTGCTTTGTAGGTTCGCCCTGAATAGCCATTTCGATTAACATATAGATCTTCTTGATCGGCATCTGAAGAGCACAAGAGATTAACCAAGTTAGAACCAAGGCCAGCAGCCGTAGTAAAAGCATTTCTTTTTCTATTGCAAGAACTAACTTTCGGTCGTAAAATAAAGTCTTAGATATGATACAAACAAACTGATCTTCTAATAATATATTTCTAATAAACAGAGTAAGAGCAGACTATTCCGATTTACATAACCTAGTATAATACAGCACAGAATAAATGGTCGCAAAGTCTACAATGATTTCTATAAAGCAGATCTCCCTTACATAATTGACCGGCGAATAATCAAGTATATAGATCCCTCGGTGACTAAATCTAGAAGTTTTCTGGATAGCTTCACAAAATTACTCATTCCTCTTCCATACAAAATCATATTTTGGGTTCAGAACTGCCCAAATCATCTCTGGACAGGTTCAGTTGCAACTTTGTTGAGTAATTCCAACATCCACAACTAGATGAAACGTTTAAAAGTTATGGCCACATATTGGGAGCTCTGAATGTTAGGGTTTGACATAAGTGTATCCTCTAGGAAAGTTTTAGAGGTTTGGTCACGATCTGGTGTCCATTCCAATGGCACCGAGAATAGCATCCTATCGGTGGGGTTCATAGCATAGGAGGGTTCAGAAATTCTAATATCCTAAGCGTTAAACAAGTTGAATCTTGCCCACTAACAGAATTGGAGCTAACGGACATGGATGTAGCCATACAGTAAGATAATTTAAATTATTTACTATAAGTTGCCTCAAAGTTTTATATGGTTATCCTTTTTTAGTCTAATGATAAAAAAAAATCTACTGGAATTTCCATCCAGAATGAGAAAATGATGATAAGGAATTTAATCTTACATCGTTCAATGCCTCTGCTGCGGTATCAATGTCATTTTCAGCAAAGACATTAAGCTGTTTTAGAACCTGCCATCAATAGAAAGATATTAAGCATTAAAAAGACACATAATAAAAGCATTCTAAGAATTTAAAAAAAAAATTGCATGTGTTGGCATTAGCAGAATTGATGGGACAGTATTAAAGCCCGACGATTAAAGAAGCATTATAAGAACACCTTCCTGCTACATTTTTTTGGGGGTTCCCAAGCTACTACTCATGTATGGAAGGCCCAAAGGATGCTTACATAGGATCTTTTTGTAATAATACATTTACTAGTAAGTTAAAATATAGTAATTTATCCACCATAAAGAGTTGGGAAGGTAACTCCCGGGAAGTACTTTAGTGCAGTTCAACTTGTCAGTTTGTTGCGTGAAGGTTCTTAAAAAGCTCTTTTATTTTTTGTGGGTCGGGAACAGCTTTTGTATTAATAAAAAAAGCTTGAAATATTTTAAAACCAAACAACGTTATAGCATCCAGTTTTAAGGTTAAAAAAATGATACTTGCAGTTGCAGGCTAGTCAAATTATCTAAAAAAATGTCGTAGAAACAAAAAAGGATGCCAAATGATTGGAGAAAAACATCTACTGCATATATAAAATAAAGCAGATATCCAAAAGTGTGCAAACTGCTGAGGAAATTGACAAGTCGCACAACGAAGTGGTTGAAAGAAATTAGCGTAAAAAGTTTGAAACTACTAGCATCAAATCAGTTTGGATTTATGGCAGGAAAATAAGATATGAAGGCAACACACTCACTAAAGCTTAATAGAGAAGGAATGTGTAGAAAAAGTAAAACCTACATATTATCTTCATTACTTCAGAAAAAAAAAATGATCACTTAAAGATATAGAATGATGAAGCGTAGGCAGATACAGGGTTACAAAAATGCCTTTAGTTGAGAAGAGTTGTAGATCATTAGGTAATTGGCACTTCTGTTGTAAACACTATTACTTTTTCTATTTTTAGATTCATTTCCTCTTCTTGTACATTCCTCATAAGTGCATTAATACTGTCCCATGAATTCAACGAAAAAGTCTGAAAATATATTAAATGATTTCCAAACATAGAAGCTATTTACGTAAATAAAGGGCAACAAAATTTTAATGTAAAGTTCCTTTTTATAATTGCAGATGTCTTTCCCAAAGTTTAACAGTGGTTTTTGTCTGGAGTTACCTGTTTCGCATCTTCGGTTTTCAATGTTGGAACATGGTAATTGACGGAGAAAACATCAAGGATACCAAGTGATTCCAGAAGATACATTTCACTCGTTGTCCCAATCACCATAATGTTTTTTCCCTAATGGAATGACAAGTAAAAAAATAAATCAGCACCAATTAAAAAATGATTTTATACAAGTTTTCATATAGTGTAAGCACAACTTTCAAAGACCATATTAACATATAAGTAACCAGACAGAATGGTTTTTATTTTTTTTTTTTTTCTAAAATAGAAATATAAAAGCTAGACAATGGATATATTAGATCTACATAATTAAATCAGTATCAGATACACATCTTAGAGTTTTTCCACAGTAAATAGAGAAAATAATCAGTTAATCCACCAGACATTGTACCATCCCAGTGAAAAATGTGATCCAAGACATTTAACGATTTTCATGTACTAAGACCACACATGCCTATGCCTCAAGTAAGTAGGCCAATACTCGAGATCACCATTTGATGACCCTAAGTCATCCTCTTAAGAGCCACAAAAGAAGCAAGAGAAGTCACAAGAAACAAATTAAGGTATATAAGCTTAAGAATTCTGTGTGCCATACACTGATATACACCATATAACAAGGCATCAAAGTGGAAGGCATGCAATTAGCCCCAGTTTAGTCCACAAAGACACATTAACTAATAACTTCTTCAATAAAGAATTATACACTAATAAATATAAAGAACTTTATATGTATAATGTATGTGAATATATATAATCCACAAGTATAAAAGTCAAATAATGTAGAAAGTTAGATTGTACAAGAAACTTACTGCCATAGTTCCATGAAGATAATAAAAAATATTATTATGCTAATACAATGAATATAAGAAAAAGGAAATCAGACTAAGCAAAGATGGATCAGAAAAGGGCTCTCGTACTACAGCAATGCCCATAACCCTGATAATAAACAGAGCTTTTATATATGAAAACAGGTTCCACAAATACAAATGCAAAACTACCACTACTCCATAAACCGAAGCTAGCAAAAGCCTTTTTAAGATATATGATGTGAATTTCTTAACCGATCCTCCATAAGAATTGCCTAGACATTTATTGACAGCATCACTATATAACATACGTCAAAAAATGGACTAATACAAAGGAAAGCAAAATACTAAAGCCAACAAAAGCCTTTTTCCCAACTAGATGGGATCAGTTAAGGACAGATAAAAAGAAAAAGAAAAAAAATTCACAAAAAAAAATCAAAATGAAGTGTTAGAAACAGATATCTCCTTAAAGGAGATCAGATAAGTATATGAATACTCCCATACGAATCAAATCATAGGAATTCTCCAGAAGAGGAAATAATGCAAATTTTAAGATCTACTCACTTCAATCATTAACAGAAAATTTAAGGGTTTTAATTTTGTTTAACTTGGACTGGATTTAATTATTTTGATTTTGGAACTGGACTTTCAACTCGAGCGGGAAGATTTGTTTAATTTATTATAATCTACATAAATCCATCTAACAATTTCCTTTAGAATGAGTTGGTGGATAGTTGACTATGAAGACGTCCTTCATAAAGAGGTATAACTTATGACATGCTCCATCTAACCAAGTTTGTTCGGATTAGCCCACGAGGACAACATAATTCCTATTCAACTTGACAAGCCTTGTCAACGAGAAAGTATTCCAAATTTAAAAGATGCATCTGCAACCAATATTATTTCATCTATTAAGAAAGAATGCTGGCGAAGTACCTTTGGAGGAAGTCTTTTGAGAAGAACCAACAATGTTTGACAAACTAAGTTTGAGAAACGTGGTCCAATCTTCACATACTCCAATAATCTGCGCAACTTGAGCACAAACGAATTAGCTATGAATAACTAGAAGGCGGAGAAGATCAACAAAAGAAAATAAAACCAAAACCAAAACCAAAACCAAAACCAAAATAAATTACCGCTCGATGTCATCAAGAATTATGATGCTTAGTTGTGACTTGTACGCATCCTCAAATACCTGTTGAGGACAACTTGCTAGGATTTAGAACTGGCTCGAACTTATACTATTTGCATAGCAAATACAAGATTCGATCAAAGAGTAACCTAGTTAATATAAATAATATAGAGGCCCCAAAGGTAAACTTAGATTTAGTACTAATCTTCGTACTCGCAAAGGAATTGATAGAAGCATTTTTTTCTGAAAGCTATAAAAAAGCAGCCAAAACTTTAAGAGAACTTCCACAAACCTTGACTATTTGAGCACATTTACTGCTTTCACTGAGACCAATCATTGTTTCCGCAGAGATCTGCCCCAAGCGAGAGACTGAAGTTATAGACAAAAAGAAAGAAAGGGATAAAAGCAACCAGGAAGGATGAAATACTGCTCAAAAGATGGAGAGAACTCACTATCTTGACATAAGGGAAATCACTATCAATGCCCACTGTGGCTGCCATAGCACTCTTGCCACTGCACCAAAATAAGTTTCTTCTCACAAAAATGAAATCGACAAGTATTGGATTGCTTAGCAGATAGACATACCTCCCACTAGGACCTTCAAGAAGACAGGTGACAAGTGGACTTTTTTCACTTCCTCTGACTTGCTCCACCAACAACATAGCTTTTTCATATATGCCCTTGTGTCGAACCCCAGAATCCACCATACCATTGACTCTGAACATTAAAGGCAATTTCATAAGGAGGGCAATTATTTATAACTGAATATACATACCACAATCAAGAAGGACAATATTGGCTCAATATAATTTTAAGAAACTGAGAATTAAACAAATATCTCAAACAGTACTATATGGTCCCGCCCTCGCACAAAAGCAAGCTATACCACATTCAATTTACTTTAATTTTGAATAGCCTACCTAAAATGGGTAAGGCGGCTATGGAGCAATAAAATAAAGTAACAATTGAGGAAGATTAGCCATATTTAGAACATTACCTTGAATTTAATTACTAGATGTGCCAACTAATTTGGGATTGAGGATATGTTGTACAACAATCCAAATTAAAGAATTAACTGAAGCATGCTAAAGATGTTTCAAGAAACTTCCTGCCTATCACCGGTTGCTATCCCATATTTTTAAATTTTTGTCTGAAAGGTATTTACTCAAACCTACCGGCATCTTTCGAGGTTATCTGTAGAAGCTCCAAATGCAGGAACAATTTCATGGAGAGCAAGAAGAAAATCATCCATCGTGACTCTAATGCTCTCCTCGTCTACTGGCTTAGTAAGATCATCAAGGCTTAGTTGGCGGTTTAAGGCATATGAAACTGCACTTTTTACAACACCTTCAAGTTCAGCTCCACTATAGTTCTTTGTTCGAGCAGCTGCCACCAACAACAAACTAAATAAATTTCAAAACATGTTTATAAATCCAGTTTTTCTCATGATTTCCGTTAACCTGATAAGAAATATTTCCTGGATGACGCCCGAAACATCTTCAGTTAAAAGATCCAATGACAAATATGCATAGCATACTAGTAAAATCTTTCGAAAAAACTTAAACCAAATCATGGTCAATGTAAAAAGAGTAGATAGAGAGCATAGCTGTATGAGAATGTATGAATAACATATCACAAATACTTCCATAACAGCTTAGTTATAGCAACAAGTTGATAGATTGAAACAGTAATCTGAGAAGACATACATGTTAATGATTAGCCAAAAACAGAGACCTAGATAGATGTTAATGAGGAAAAACCTCTGGCTACTACTTATTGCAGTTCAGAGAAGACATGTTTCTCGTATCAACTCTATCTATTATCTCATATGCATAAGATGCTAGTCGCCTCAAACAAAATCTAACTAGACATAGACTCATCGTATAGCTCAAAGGTAGCTCAATGAAGCACCTACCAAGTTCGTGAAGGTTGACATCTGGAGCAAGAAAAGAGTTTTCTTTCATCTTGTTGGTATGAATCTGAAGAATCTGTAAACGGCCATTCTCATCTGGAAGACTTATTTCAATTTGAACCTCTAATCGTCCAGGCCTAAAATAACAAATTGGTAATAAAAGGGTCAAATTGAATAATCATACAAGGTTACTTACCCCTATAATCAAAGTTACACATCCAGGCTGCTAATGCCACAAACAATGACCCCAGAAAATAAATAAATTACAAAGCCAGAAGAAGGTAACTAAACAATTATGCCTATGTTAACAAGAATTTTGTCTGAAGAAAGAGCCTTACAAAGAAGAAAAAAATCACCTTAGAAGGGCTTCGTCAAGCAAATCCTTTCTGTTGGTCATTCCGATAAGCAAAACATTATTCAAAGATTCCACACCATCAATCTGAAGAATAATATTTAATCAATTACAAAAAAATCTAAATGGTTAAGGAATATAGACAAATCGTTGAAAATTTTTACTTTGATTTTCCACCAGGACTGACTTACCTTAGTAAGGAGTTGATTCACAATGCTGTCATGAACTCCAGTGCCATCCCTAGTTGATCCTCTTGACTACAGATTAAGAGTTAGAATTTTGCAAGCGAAATCAGATAATTTTCAGGTACACAAGATAAGTAATAATGAAATTTCACAATATTCCAATATCTAGCCACATTATTATTTTAGATAATCAACTGCAATGCAGCATAATTCCGGATATATGCACTGGATTGTGTCCTCTCACCTCCATATTTTTCCAAGTCACTGGCTAAAAAAAAGATTACCTAATCGTTATGATGGCAGATAAATGAACACAAGCAAAGTTAGGATGTAAATCTACTTTCCAAATCTCATTGGTACTTTTGGAGTCAGGTCAATTTAAATGAAAAAGTTAATTGGATCTTATTATGAAAATTGTGAAGTTCTAGGCTACCACCATAAGCCAATTATGAAACAGAACATAAACAGCAGCCGCACCACCATAAGGCAAATGATGAAACAGAACATAAACAACAGCCGCACTTCTCAAAATTAGGCAGACAATGAACTTTCTCTTTCAAAATGAAGAATGAAAAGCAAACAAAATAATACATTTTAGAAGTTCCCACCTTACAGATAGCATCAATTTCATCAAAAATGATAACATGCAAGTCACTTTCATCCCCTGAAACACAGAAAGTAAGAAAAAAAATTACATACAAACATAGATAGTCAATTACAACATTTGTATACTAACTTACCCCGGGCCCGTTGGTCATTCTCAGCATCAGCAAATAGATCCCTCACATTCTTTTCAGTCTCTCCAACAAACTTGCTCAACACTTCAGGCCCATTTACAATCTAGATATTAAAGAAACAAGGTCAATATGAACATTAACCAAAAAAAAAAAAAAACTCTTTCCATCTTTGAGAAGAAACAACTCTACGTTAAAAAGACTCGTAATAAATACGATATGAAGGGTGGATTAGCAATCATATCAATCCACAAGAAGCAAAAGCACTACCTCCTTATGCATGCCAATTTAACCTTATAATCCCTGAGCCAAACTCCCATCCACATAGATAAGCCATAGCCCAAAGCTAACACGTCCGTTATTGAGGTGCAGAAGCTTAGAAGATTCAAAAGTCATTTCATATGTTTCACTTTTGTCTTTCACCATTTTTTTCGTTTCACTACAATTACTAAGCTCAAAGAACAGAAAGATGTACAATCAACCACCTTCATCTACAAGACCGCACCACACCTAAAATATAAAAAAGATCACACCACAAACATTTGAGATCATTAACCTACCCAAAGAGCCCACTCATTATTATCCCACCCATTGACAAGAATGAGCACCTAAAATATAGATGGTGTGCTGATTCACTTTCTTGGTAATCCACTGGTAAGAATTTGAGGAATATATGCATGTGAGGAAGGTTCCAGGGGGAGTCCATCTAGAGAGTTGATCTTTTCTTAAATCAGCAAATACTTTGCACAAGGTGGCTAATGAGCTTTTCATACATATGAAATGCATAAGAAATCATTGATATTGATTTTCAAGCAGGAAATAACAACTTCTGATAAGAGTTTGCTTTTCACATAAACACGGACAGGAATGCACATTAGCAAAAATAAGTTGATCATAAAATAGCACAGGAGTGTTTTCTGGGAACTATCACCTAGACTCAAGACAATGATTAAAAAAAGCATAATGGTGTAGGTCCTTTTGATGTACGCAACAGTTTCCCAAAATCTTGACAGTTCTATAATCAGAAGAGCCAATCAGACAAATGATATATTTGCTTTAAAATTTCAATAACTAAGGCAATTAAGAAACTATTGGTTAACAACAATAGGCAATCACACAAATATGTCAATTAGTTGGCAATGGCATAGAAGATACAAAAAATGGAGATACGATACCTTTGGCTCCTTCCCATTTAACATTTTCCCAATCTGTCGAGCCATAAGAGTCTTGCCAGTACCAGGTGGACCATAAAGTAGCATTCCTTTAACATGCTTGATGCCCAACCTAGCTCATCAAAAGAAAATACTGTAAGCAGAACAGATTCACAAGTTTGGTGAAACCAGAAATTCACAAGTTTGGTTTTCAAGAAAAAAAAAAAAAAAAAGAAATTCATAGGTCTGATAACTGATTCTCTTTACTTATTAGTCACATGGGGAGGAAAAACTCGAGAGGCAAATGCTCTTCTAAATATATCAGCAAACTCTGCACTCAAACCACCGATACCCAGAGACTGAAGATTGAATTCTTTCTGCCTAAAGATGTTGCTGCTGGCAGCTTCACGCTGGTTCACAATCTGCAAATTCAACAAAAGTGTCACCAATCTCCACCATTATGAAACAAGTATACATATAGGTAGTGGAAGCAGATTGAGTTAAACACAATGAGAAGTCAAACAAAGAAAAGAATAAAAACGACATGATAAAGAATGGATTTACCACCTTGATGCCACTAGAATTCGGTGCTTCAAATATAATATATGTATCACTTGATATCATCCCCCTCTCCAAAGAGTTTTTTGATTCTTCCTTCCCTTCAACAACAGCTTGGTTGACTGTAAAGATGTAGTTCGTACCATGATATTCAAAAGAAACCCTTTGTCCAGCAGTCATAACCTGCACTTTCAACATTTTCAAGCATATGCCAATGCCAGTAATTAGTAAAATACGAGCAAACAAAAACCCAAAAGTGAATATATATATATATATATATGAATCGTAAATGCACAACACATTTTGAGGGGTTCCCATGGCATGGGTATATATATGGGCTCCATTGTAGAATTATATATATATATATATTTAAGAGGTTCTAGCTTAAGGAAATGATGTATCAAGATTGCGATGTGTTGTTAGAGGTTATTTTCCACAAAACCTTAAATAAGAGACTTAAATCAATAAAGATAATTAATTTGAAGTAAGCTATCCTAAAATTAAAGCTTTTCCATAACTACATGCGTCTTTGTCTGTCCAAAAGTTACACATGCACTTGTCCAGTTAATTCACTAAATTTATTATCATTAAATAAATATAAAAAAATGTAGGTCATTAATTATACCATTTTATGTTGCTTATTAAATTTAAATGGCCATCTCGATATCATACTAAAACTATATCAGCCTGATTGATGTCCTTTCTCTCTTGCTGAGGGAAGAGGTGAATACTCAATTGAGGTTTAGTCTACAATTAGAAAGAGTAAATAACTATATACACACCGTGCTATTGGAGATCAAACCATACTATTTACGAACTACCTAATCCTGATTTTGTGATGTGTTATTTGCAAAAGGAGTAGATTAGAGATGGGGCGAAAAGCTAGCAGAGCAGACAAAGAACAAATCGCATTTCTTCCCCGTCATAGTTCTCAATCGTTTTATGGCACTAGAGACCAACGCTTTTGATAAGCTCGTAAGGAGACCGAAGCAGCGTTTTTTTCATTGTATACACCCTCCACCCATGCTGAAAAGCAAGGGACACAAATTATAACAATTCTAGGAAAGCTAAAAACCACTCTGAACGGAAACATTGTTTTTCAATTATTACTTGCAGTATTGGGGCATCGAAGAGAGTAAGAGCCCAAGAAACAAGGAAGCCAATCATGGATCAACACTCACTTGTAATCAACTCATCAACTTACTTGACTTCCAACACTAGAAAAGCATCAACTCTGTACATGGATATTTGCAGATGCGAAATAACGGGTCCCCTTTTTATCAATAAAAAATGTGCAATACTTAATTCTTTAACGGTTCTTATTATATTAAGGACTTCTAAGTTCTATCCCTGTTCCTCTAGAGTTTTCTTGCAATCAAGTAAGAAGTCCATCCCCATGGTTGAGATCAAACAACACCTGATGTAACCAACCCTTGCTCCTACTTGAGGCTGACCTCAATCCACCATCCAATCGAACACCTTCTTTTATAGAATCTTTATGGTATAGGCATTCTCAAATTTAATTCATTTACGAGGTCTAACAACTAGTAGTTCGCAAATGGTTAGATTATTGGTATACAAATATCTTCCAGAAAAAGTCAATGCCTTACGATTGAACGCATCCCATATGGAACAGGGTAAAGAATTCCCAGAACCATAGAGAGAACCAACAAAAAGGTCTAAGTTCAATCATGCAAGGCATACTTATTGTGACAACCGATTTCAAATACCCATGGGGCAACATGCAAAATGAAGAGCATGCTGTTACATGCTCGAGTGATGCAAAGCACAAAAATCACATAGCAATTATATATCATGTGTAAGAGAAATACAAATACAATAGAAAATGTACATTCTATGTCTATAATATTGTTTTGAAATATAATATAAAAATAAAAAAACGGCTATCAAAAGAAATATTTACTTATGTATCATAGTTGCATAACTATGTAAGTACAATAACAATAATAACAAAGCCTTAGTCCTAACCTATTTGGGCCACCTACATGGCACAAACGCTTTCATTCAACTCGATTTAATGTAGTTGATGGGGTGCTAGCATAGCTATGCAAGTGTACAAGGAAAATTTATCGTTTAAATTGCAAGTGCAAAACCATTCACCATCAAATTACTGTGTGGTATAATAGTTCTAACATCACTCCAAATAATATTTATTAGAATTAAAATATATGGTAAAAACTAATGATTGAGAGGTTCCATTAGATTATAGCATTATAGATTTCTAACTATACGCTAGAGAACAAAAATGTAAAGGAAAGTAAGATCCCACATTGAATAGACATAAGAAAGTAGAGTTGCAAAAATTGGTGACACAAGGCCTCCAAGATTCAACGAGTATAAGCTCTAGCAAAAGGTAGAAGAGGTCTAAGGAAAATTAAGACTCAAGACACCATCTCAAGCAAAGAAAGTCGCAAGTGCAGTCACAATTGGGCTAGGCTACTTGCGCTTGATGGGAAGTTTTGGAGATCGAAAAAGTAAACAAAAGTAGAATCCCACACCGACTCTGCATAAGAATCGATTGAATCAGGCTTTAAAATTTTCCTTAATTACAACCACAATTGAACCGAGCCTTAAGATCAATGTTTTATATGATTTCAAACCATTATTACAAATGATTCATATTTATGGAACCCATGATTCAGGATTAGACTTTAACAGTTTGAAACTGCTAGCTCAAAACAATTATTGAAAAGAACATTCGTGATCCAGCTTTCAAACTTTTCATCTCCATTGGGTGGCTTGGAAAATCGACAATGAGAGCTCAAATTACTAGGAAATATCAAAGAACGTTTAAAGAAAATAACAGTAAGAAAGCCATGATAAGATGAAAGATTTACCTGGTTAAGGAATCTTTTACGAAGCTGCTGAGAAAGAAGGGCCGCATCAATCTGCCAATGAAGCAATTCTGTTTCAATTACAGTAGTTTTCATGATGAACTTCAAAATAATAAGTTATCACAAACTAATAAAAATCAAGGAAATAACAAATCAATCTCCAAGAAGAGACTGGTTCAAAATCAACTGATACAGAGGATATCCAAGGACAAAACACCACCTGTTCACTTTTTGTCCCTTTTTTTACAAATTCCAACTCCAATGAAAGCAATGCAAGGTCAAATTCCTCTGGAGGAACGAATCTAATTGGAACAACAACACAAAACAGTTCCAAGACATGTTAATAACACGAGAAAAATTTAAAACATACCCAACTAAAAGTAAATTGTTCAACTCATCTAACCTGCTAACAGATACTCTATCCCCACTAGAAACTTTTGCATGCCTTCTCTGAATAGCATTCAAGGCAATACAGCCTTCGCGTATGCTTTGATGAGCAGTATATCTTAGTTAAGGGCATACAGAAAAAAGCAGTGATTGGTTCCATCATTTATATTGATCATTAAACTTATAGACCTAAACATCAGTGCAGGACAATTCAAGTAAACATCAACAGTGATTAACCTCCTTCCTAAACTAGCTAGCAATCTAGTTAAATCACAGAATTCGTGATCTGACTACGACGATGTCTCCCGAAAAACGGAGCATCAAGACATTCCAGGGACTCATTTGAACTTCTAACTTATTTTTTATCCTCCCCATGTAGAAATATTAGAGATTGAGATTATGTCCTCCCAATTTCACTTAATACAATGATGATTACAAAGTTTACTTTTTTCAGATAGCTAAAGATATGAAATTTCCACAACATTGCATCAGATCGCCTAGAAGAGCACCTAAAACCAAATTTCTCATACATCATTTTCATTGACTATTAAACTTATTGCCCTAAACATTAGTGCAAGAAAATTTCAGCAAACATTAACAGTGATTGACCTTCTCAACTAGCAGTGCAGTTAAATCACAGAATTTGTAATCTACGACTCCACCGAAAAACGGATCAACAAGACATTTTAGAGACTCATTTTGCACTTTTAACTTACATCTGATTCTCTCCACGTAGAAAAACTAGGGATTGAGATTCTATCCTCTCAATATCACTTAATACAACACTGATTACAAAGCTTAATTTCTTCAGATAGCAAAAGATATGAGATTTCAACAACAATGCATCAGATTGCCTAACCTAATCATTCAAAAACTTCATCACTACACCAAATCCAAATCTCTCCAATCGATATCACTCGAAATGACTCGCATTTCAAATCAACAAACACAAATGAAGAAACCAAATCAGATCACGAACAAAAAACCAACTACAACTGCAAAATTGAAGTCAAAAAAGGATATGTGATCGATAGAACAAACGAATCGGCAACCAAACCGAGAACGAGCTTGGATCCCGGAACGGCAAACTTGGAGAGATCGGAAGGAGCGCAGTAGGCCAGATTGGTGAGCGCGAGCTCCGCCGCCGGCGTGTTCGTCACTGTCAACGTGTGCGGAGCCGCGCCTGAAGATCCGAACCACGACGCCGCCATTGCGAATTGGAGAGATTCAACGAGAGATCTTTCGTTCGATCAATTGATCGATCGATTAGGTTATGTGAATTTGTTGTGTGAACGATGAAATGAAATTCGGTTCTTCGTTTCTTTGTTTCTTCGTTTCTTCGTGTTGAAGTTTTGATTTTTGGAGAGACGAAGAGAGAGGGACCGAGAGTCGCAGAGACCACTCTGAGACAACACGACACTTCGGTGCTGAATAAGTTAAGTGGAACCGGTCCATCGGGTACGCATTAAAATGTGCGCGCACAAGTCTCGATGTATGATCCAATGGATCCATCAATGTTGTACGGTTATAAGTTATAACTATACGTCCCAATCTCTTAAGGGAGGAAGGGAAAAATTAGAGGGCCGCTAAGGGCACCCCATCGTTTCATGAAGGCACCCAGTTAATGTGGGCACTAACCAATTTACCTAGGGCACCAAAAAATTAGACCTGAAATACCCAAAATACCCCTCTAACCAATTTACAGGGCACCAAAAAACCCCTCTGCCAAAGCAGAGGCACCCCACCACCAGTCCTCTTACTTGACTTTCTCCATTTCTCGTCAACGAACCACCTAGCAATCCGAATCTAAGTTGTATTCGTTCCTCTATGTCTCTCTCCTTTGTTGTAGGACGTTTTTCGAGTTTGAAGACTACGAGTTTTGGTCGATTTCATATCCAAATTAGGGCTCGGTTCAAGTTTTTCATTCACACATCGATAGTGTTGAAATCGATCATTTGAATGTGCGTTGGTAGTCTAATTAAGTTGCATTTGATAGAGTAGTTGTTATGTTTGTGTGGCGGTGCATTCAATGGTTCATTTATTGGGCGTTCGTGGTTCTCGGCCACACGGGCCGAGAGATTTTGTTCTGATCTCGGCCAAGCATGACCAGAGAATGTAAAATAGCTCTCGGTTGTCCATAGCGAGACTTTTATTGTCGTCTCGGTCACCACTTCACGAGTAAGTCGAAGTGTATAGTTTATGTCTGTCGGTGATGTCAATGAGAATGTAGAATAGCTCTTGGTTGTCCATTACGAGGCTGTTATTCGATTCTCGGTGGAAGGTGGCCAGAGACGTGTGCATAACTCTCGGTTCTGCGAGGCCGAATCAATCGCGTCCGTGAAAAAAACATACGAAAATTTGAGAAACCCTACGTTGACAAAAAACGGTTCCTTCAAACCATCATATGGTTATCAAACATTGTTACATCATTTGTCGGATGATGTCAATGCAAGAATCGATAAACGGTCGGCAAACGCAATGTCGTTTTAGGTTCAAGCTTGGTGGTGGGGTGCCCGTTTTTTGTCAAAATGGTTTGTAGGGTTTGAATCAATATATATACGGGGGCAAAATGGTCTTTTCTATTTTATTTGAAATTTTTACAAAAAATTGGGTGCCTTCATGAAATGGTGGGGTGCCCTTAGCGGCCCTAAAAAATTACATGTATATATATAATATAATATATTAGTCCATGTAATTTGTCTAATTAATTTTTATCATTTAAATAAGATTTTATTAGTAAAATGTACATTATTAATATTTCATTTTAATTTTTAACAATAATTTTAATTCAACTTAACATACTATATATATTATTTTAATTTTTCTCAACTAAATTATAACACATTACAAAAAAGTGCATATATCAATATTAAAGAAATTATATACAAACATCACAAATAATCACAACAAAAATTAAATTAAAATCACACATGCATTTTATTTTTCACAAAAACATATATATCAACATAAAAAATTATTCTAAAATTTAATTCAAATTAACTATTTTATTTTTCTCCAGAAAAATTATATAAATACACATTTTTCATGTAAAGCATCAAAATTAACAATTTTATTGAAATTAACAATTTTATTTTTCACCAAAATCTTTTTTTGGTGAACTCAAAATTACACATTTTAAAATACATTAAAATTAATTCACTAACTAAAAATCACATTAAAATAAAAAAATAATACCTAAGGCCATTGTGGAATGCGACACCAAAAGGAGCGGGCGGGGTGGCTCTAAAATTGCTGGCGAGGCGACCCGAGGCGATGGACGAGACGGACGGACAGCGAGGGACAGATGGTGAGGCGGAGGCGATGCGGGATGGACGGTGAAGTTGAGGGACAGTCGACGACACGGTGAGGCAGAGAGGTAGAGAGAGGGTCGGCAAAAGGAAACGGAGAGGGAGAGAGGGCCGTAAGGTTGAGGGAGGGAGGCCGAAAGAGATCGAAAGAAGGAAATGGGGGATGAGGTAATAGAGAGGTCGAAGGAAATGAAAAGATCGAAATGAGGGAGAGAGGGAGAGAGGGAAAGGCTTAAGCATGGGTGGGGTCCAGAAAAAATAGAGACGGGATTAGCGATGGGGAAAGCCCCATCGCTAATCCACCACGTGGCTCTCGCAAACACGTCCACGTGGTAGGGCAAACTGCTAAGTGGGCGCATTTGGGCGGGATATTTCCGCTAAACGATTAGCGACTAGGGCCATCGCTATCTCCATCGCTAATCAAGTCAATGGGATAGACGATGGTCCCCGTCGTTAATCCCTTGCCCATTAGCGACGGAAAATAGCTCGTCTCTATTTTCTCGTCACTATGTTAGGCAATTTTTTGTAGTGTTAAAGCAATAGTAGTGATTTTAGTTTTTATTTTTCCTCTCATCGGTCTCTCTATCTCTATCTCAGTGTTCCCAATTTGTATAGTTTGCATGGTATTGCATGAGGTTTGCATTGGGTTTGCATGAGTTTACATGGGGTTGCATGGGTTAATTGCAATTGGTGTGCGAGTCGTCAATATCCACCTCGAGATATGTTTGGACCGAAACTTGTATCCACTTCGAGATATGTGCACAAACAAGTTTCGATGCAAACCTTATAAACAAATAACTCAATCTCAAAAGGAGTAATTCATACACTCTTTGGGTTGAACAAATAACTTCTTCTTAAAAAGAGTAATTCATATAAAATAGACATATAAACTAATTGCTCCTTATGAAATGCGCTATTCATATACTTGGAATCCATGTCACCTTAAATGACGCCTTCCCAAAACAAGGAATATATTACTTATGTAATTTTAAAAAAACCATCCTTATTTGTTGAATAAAAAAGAAAAACCACATTTCTTTTTGAAATAGACCGGGAGGAAGATAAATGCTTTCGTAATCTACAATCGCATCTAAGGACAGGTTTTTGCATCGATGTTTATACAAACGCGATTTTATGTGTATCCAAGTGAGAGAAATAAGTGTGTATTATTTGTGCATTACAGTTTTCATTTTATTTATATGACATCTCCAACCCTTTTGACAACTGATGTCTCATTCATCTCTCATATATGCTTTGAAAAATACTAGAATGACAACAACAATGTCACACTGCAAAATACATTGGCTAACAAGAGCCGTCATGCAATCTCGACTCACGTATTGTGCATCGAGATTTGCATATGCCAACATCTCGTAGTGCGTGTGGACGGCTCCAGAGAACCAACGTGTCTTACGATGTGACATGTGATTATCATTCTAGCACTACTCGTATGCTTTTGACATTTGTATGTTACGGTTAGCATGGTCCTTTTAGAGACAAGTTTGGGTAGAGTATAACCCAAACAGTAAATGTAATTCAAAAAAAAGGAAAATGTTAGACAACATCACATAATGCACGCTCTCACGAGTTTCACATAATGGGTTTTTTTTTTTTTTTGCTCAAACTCGATATCCTAATTTAATTTAAGATTTAGTGTTTTACTTTGTGTCTTTATGTCTAATACATATGTTAGAGTTTTACTAGGATTTGATCATTTTTAGAAAAGATTGATAATATTGTGTTTGAGTGATAGTGAGAGTTAGAGTTTGACCATATAACGACGAATTTGCAACATATTAGCAACGGATCAGCGACAGATTAACGACAAGAATCATGTCGCTAATTCTAACAACAAACTTTTTTGCGACAATCCTCGTCACTAATATGTTGTTAATCATTTTAGTGACAAGAAAAATCGGTTTAGCGACAAGAAAAATTGGTTTAGCGACGGATTCTTTTGTTGCTAATTCAAATTTGCAATCTTTCTAAATTACGCATCCCTAACTTCTTCCTCACGCACTAACTTCTTCCTCACGCACGTCCTAGTGCTAATAATGTAGGACGATTGCATTATTTTTAAGATAGTATATCAACATTTTTTTTAAAAAAAGGTGTGATGAACTTATTAATAGGGGTTGTTACAACATAAATAGGGTTGTTTTAACTAAACTCCTTTATTTTTCTTCATTTGTACTGAAATAAATTTCGGGCATTTCAGATGGAGCGAGGCATAATGATGTCCAATGTGGTGCCCAATGCACTACAGGTGTTAGGATCAAACCCACGTCAAATGCAACAAACACTGCAGGTGCAAGCTCAAAGTACACACAAAACTTAGCATACTAAGCATTATTTATAATATGATATACTTCAACTCCTAATCCATCTCACCACTACAGAAAATGACCAAATTCAATTTTTAAAAAGGTTTAATTAATTAAAATATCATAACATTTCACAACTTTTGTTATTATATCGTAAACTTTTGAAATTTGTTATTATATCAAACCTTTCTAAATTGCTTGATTTGTATCCGAAGTCAATTTTCAACTTAAAATTTGATGAGGTGGCACCTTAATTATGGTTTAAAAAGCCACCTCATCACCCATAATTATCAAAATAATTACACCATGACAACATTACATAATGCACGCTCTCACGAGTCTCACATGTTGGTTTTTTTTTTTTTTGCTCAAACTCGATATCCTAATTTAATTTAAGATTTAGTGTTTTACTTTGTGTCTTTATGTCTAATAAGTATGTTGGAGTTTTACTAGGATTTGATTGTTTTTAGATAAGATTGGTAATATTGTGTTTGAGTGACAGTGAGAGTTAGAGTTTGACCAGATAACTACGAATTTGCAACAGATTAGCAACGGATCAGCGACAGATTAACGACGAGAATCCTGTCGATAATTCTAACAACAAGCTTTTTTGCGACAGACCTCGTCACTAATCCGTTGTTAATCATTTTAGCGACAAGAAAAATCGGTTTAGCGACAAGAAAAATCGGTTTAGCGACAAGAAAAATCGGTCTAGCGACGGATTCTTTTGTTGCTAATTCAAATTTGCAATCTTTCTAAATCACGCATCCCTAACTTCTTCCTCACGCACGTCCTAGTGCTAATAATGTAGGACGATTGCATTATTTTTAAAATAGTATATCAACATTTTTTTTAAAAAAAGGGTGTGATGAACTTATCAATAGGGGTTGTTACAACATAAATAGGGTTGTTTTAACTAAACTCCTTTATTTTTCTTCATTTGTACTGAAATAGATTTCGGGCATTTCAGATGGAGCGAGGCATAATGATGTCTAACGTGGTGCCCAATGCACTACAGGTTTTAGGATTAAACCCACGTCAAATGCAGCAGACACTGCAGGTGCAAGCTCAAAGTACACACAAAACTTAGCATACTAAACATTATTTATAATTTGACATACTTCAACTCCTAATCCATCTCAACACTACAGAAAACGACCAAATTCAATTTTTAAAAAGGTTTAATTAATTAAAATATCCTAACCTTTCACAACTTTTGTTATTATATAATAAACTTTTGAAATTTGTTATTATATCAAACCTTTCTAAATTGCTTGATTTGTATCCGAAGTCAGTTTTCAACTTAAAATTTGATGAGGTGGCACCTTAATTATGGTTTAAAAAGCCACCTCATCACCCATAATTATCAAAATAATTACACCATGACAACATTACATAATGCACGCTCTCACGAGTCACACATGTTGGGTTTTTTTTTTTTTGCTCAAACTCGATATCCTAATTTAATTTAAGATTTAGTGTTTTACTTTGTGTCTTTATGTCTAATAAGTATGTTGGAGTGTTACTAAGATTTGATTGTTTTTAGATAAGATTGGTAATATTGTGTTTGAGTGACAGTGAGAGTTAGAGTTTGACTAGATAACTACGAATTTGCAACAGATTAGCAACGGATCAGCGACATATTAACGACGAGAATCCTGTCGCTAATTCTAACAACAAGTTTTTTTTGCGACATACCTCATCACTAATCCGTTGTTAATCATTTTAGCAACAAGAAAAATCGGTTTAGCGACAAGAAAAATCGGTTTAGCTACAAGAAAAATCGGCCTAGCGACGGATTCTTTTGTTGCTAATTCAAATTTGCAATCTTTCTAAATCACGCATCCCTAACTTCTTCCTCACGCACGTCCTAGTGCTAATAATGTAGGACGATTGCATTATTTTTAAGATAGTATATCAACATTTTTTTTAAAAAAGGGTGTGATGAACTTATCAATAGGGGTTGTTACAACCTAAATATGATTGTTTTAACTAAACTCCTTTATTTTTCTTCATTTGTACTGAAATAGATTTCAGGCATTTCAGATGGAGCGAGGCATAATGATGTCTAACGCGGTGCCCAATGCACTACAGGTGTTAGGATTAAACCCACGTCAAATGCAGCAGAGATACTGCGCAGTGCAAGCTCAAAGTACACACAAAACTTAGCATACTAAACATTATTTATAATTTGATACACTTCAACTCCTAATCCATCTCAACACTACAGAAAACGACCAAATTCAATTTTTAAAAAGGTTTAATTAATTAAAATATCATAACCTTTCACAACTTTTGTTATTATATAATAAACTTTTGAAATTTGTTATTATATCAAACCTTTCTAAATTGCTTGATTTGTATCCGAAGTCAATTTTCAACTTAAAATTTGATGAGGTGGCACCTTAATTATTGTTTAAAAAGCCACCTCATCACCCATAATTATCAAAATAATTACACCATGACAACATCACATAATGCACGCTCTCACGAGTCTCACATGTTGGGTTTTTTTTTTTTTTTTTTTTTTTGCTCAAACTCGATGTCCTAATTTAATTTAAGATTTAATGTTTTACTTTGTGTCTTTATGTCTAATAAGTATGTTGGAGTGTTACTAGGATTTGATTGTTTTTAGATAAGATTGGTAATATTGTGTTTGAGTGACAGTGAGAGTTAGAGTTTGACCAGATAACGACGAATTTGCAACAAATTTGCAACGGATCAGCGACAGATTAACGACGAGAATCCATTCGCTAATTCTAACAACAAGTTTTTTTGCGACAGACCTCGTCACTAATCTGTTGTTAATCATTTTAGCGACAAAAAAATCTGTTTAGCGACAAGAAAAATCGGTTTAACGACGTATTCTTTTGTTGCTAATTCAAATTTGCAATCTTTTTAAATTACGCATCCCAAACTTCTTCCTCACGCACGTCCTAGTGCTAATAATGTAGGACGATTGCATTATTTTTAAGATAGTATATCAACATTTTTTTTTAAAAATGGTGTGATGAACTTATCAATAGGGGTTGTTACAACATAAATAGGGTTGTTTTAACTAAACTCCTTTATTTTTCTTCATTTGTACTGAAATAGATTTCGGGCATTTCAGATGGAGCGAGGCATAATGATGTCTAACGTGGTGCCCAATGCACTACAGGTTTTAGGATTAAACCCACGTCAAATGCAAAGCAGATAACTGCAGTGCAAGCTCAAAGTACACACAAAACTTAGCATACTAAACATTATTTATAATTTGACATACTTCAACTCCTAATCCATCTCAACACTACAGAAAACGACCAAATTCAATTTTTAAAAAGGTTTAATTAATTAAAATATCATAACCTTTCACAACTTTTGTTATTATATAATAAACTTTTGAAATTTGTTATTATATCAAACCTTTCTAAATTGCTTGATTTGTTTATATCAAGTCAATTTTCAACTTAAAATTTGATGAGGTGGCACCTTAATTATGGTTTAAAAAGCCACCTCATCACCCATAATTATCAAAATAATTACACCATGACAACATTACATAATGCACGCTCTCACGAGTCACACATGTTGGGTTTTTTTTTTTTTTGCTCAAACTCGATATCCTAATTTAATTTAAGATTTAGTGTTTTACTTTGTGTCTTTATGTCTAATAAGTATGTTGGAGTGTTACTAAGATTTGATTGTTTTTAGATAAGATTGGTAATATTGTGTTTGAGTGACGATGTGAGTTAGAGTTTGACTAGATAACTACGAATTTGCAACAGCAGATTAGCAACGGATCAGCGACATATTAACGACGAGAATCTGTCGCTAATTCTAACAACAAGTTTTTTTGCGACATACCTCATCACTAATCCGTTGTTAATCATTTTAGCAACAAGAAAAATCGGTTTAGCGACAAGAAAAATCGGTTTAGCTACAAGAAAAATCGGCCTAGCGACGGATTCTTTTGTTGCTAATTCAAATTTGCAATCTTTCTAAATCACGCATCCCTAACTTCTTCCTCACGCACGTCCTAGTGCTAATAATGTAGGACGATTGCGTTATTTTTAAGATAGTATATCAACATTTTTTTAAAAAAGGGTGTGATGAACTTATCAATAGGGGTTGTTACAACCTAAATATGATTGTTTTAACTAAACTCCTTTATTTTTCTTCATTTGTACTGAAATAGATTTCAGGCATTTCAGATGGAGCGAGGCATAATGATGTCTAACGCGGTGCCCAATGCACTACAGGTGTTAGGATTAAACCCACGTCAAATGCAGCAGACACTGCAGGTGCAAGCTCAAAGTACACACAAAACTTAGCATACTAAACATTATTTATAATTTGATACACTTCAACTCCTAATCCATCTCAACACTACAGAAAACGACCAAATTCAATTTTTAAAAAGGTTTAATTAATTAAAATATCATAACCTTTCACAACTTTTGTTATTATATAATAAACTTTTGAAATTTGTTATTATATCAAACCTTTCTAAATTGCTTGATTTGTATCCGAAGTCAATTTTCAACTTAAAATTTGATGAGGTGGCACCTTAATTATTGTTTAAAAAGCCACCTCATCACCCATAATTATCAAAATAATTACACCATGACAACATCACATAATGCACGCTCTCACGAGTCTCACATGTTGGGTTTTTTTTTTTGCTCAAACTCGATATCCTAATTTAATTTAAGATTTAATGTTTTACTTTGTGTCTTTATGTCTAATAAGTATGTTGGAGTGTTACTAGGATTTGATTGTTTTTAGATAAGATTGGTAATATTGTGTTTGAGTGACAGTGACAGTTAGAGTTTGACCAGATAACGACGAATTTGCAACAAATTTGCAACGGATCAGCGACAGATTAACGACGAGAATCCATTCGCTAATTCTAACAACAAGTTTTTTTGCGACAGACCTCGTCACTAATCCGTTGTTAATCATTTTAGCGACAAGAAAAATCGGTTTAGCGACAAGAAAAATCGGTTTAACGACGGATTCTTTTGTTGCTAATTCAAATTTGCAATCTTTCTAAATTACGCATCCCTAACTTCTTCCTCACGCACGTCCTAGTGCTAATAATGTAGGACGATTGCATTATTTTTAAGATAGTATATCAACATTTTTTTTAAAAATGGTGTGATGAACTTATCAATAGGGGTTGTTACAACATAAATAGGGTTGTTTTAACTAAACTCCTTTATTTTTCTTCATTTGTACTGAAATAAATTCCGGGCATTTCAGATGGAGCGAGGCATAATGATGTCCAACGTGGTGCCCAATGCACTACAGGTTTTAGGATTAAACCCACGTCAAATGCAGCAAACACTGCAGGTGCAAGCTCAAAGTACACACAAAACTTAGCATACTAAACATTATTTATAATTTGATATACTTCAACTCCTAATCCATCTCAACACTACATAAAACGACCAAATTCAATTTTTAAAAAGGTTTAATTAATTAAAATATCATAACATTTCACAACTTTTGTTATTATATAATAAACTTTTGAAATTTGTTATTATATCAAACCTTTCTAAATTGCTTGATTTGTATCGAAGTCAATTTTTAACTTAAAATTTGATGAGGTGGCACCTTAATTATGGTTTAAAAAGCCACCTCATCACCCATAATTATCAAAATAATTACACCATGACAACATACATAATGCACGCTCTCACGAGTCTCACATGTTGGGTTTTTTTTTTTTTTTTTTGCTCAAACTCGATATCCTAATTTAATTTAAGATTTAATGTTTTACTTTGTGTCTTTATGTCTAATAAGTATGTTGGAGTGTTACTAGGATTTGATTGTTTTTAGATAAGATTGGTAATATTGTGTTTGAGTGACAATGGGAGTTATAGTTTGACTAGATAACTACACAATTTGCAACAAATTAGCAACGGATCAATGACAGTTAACGACGAGAATCGATCGCTAATTCTAACAACAAGTTTTTTTGCGATGACCTCGTCACTAATCCGTTGTTAATCATTTTAGCGACAAAAAAAACTCGGTTTAGCGATAAGAAAAATCGGTTTAGCGACAAGAAAAATCGGTTTAACGACGGATTCTTTTGTTGCTAATTCAAATTTGCAATCTTTCTAAATTACGCATCCCTAACTTCTTCCTCACGCACGTCCTAGTGCTAATAATGTAGGACGATTGCATTATTTTTAAGATATTATATCAACATTTTTTTTTTAAAAGGGTGTGATGAACTTATCAATAGGGGTTGTTACAACATAAATAAGGTTGTTTTAACTAAACTCATTTATTTTTCTTCATTTGTACTGAAATAAATTTCGGGCATTTCAGATGGAGCGAGGCATAATGATGTCTAATGTGGTGCCCAATGCACTACAGGTGTTAGGATTAAACCTACGTCAAATGCAGCAGACACTGCAGGTGCAAGCTCAAAGTACACACAAAACTTAGCATACTAAACATTATTTATAATTTGATATACTTCAACTCCTAATCCATCTCAACACTACATAAAACAACCAAATTCAATTTTTAAAAAGGTTTAATTAATTAAAATATCCTAACCTTTCACAACTTTTGTTATTATATCATAAACTTTTGAAATTTGTTATTATATCAAACCTTTCTAAATTGCTTGATTTGTATCCGAAGTCAATTTTCAACTTAAAATTTGATGAGGTGGCACCTTAATTATGGTTTAAAAAGCCACCTCATCACCCATAATTATCAAAATAATTACACCATGACAACATTACATAATGCACGCTCTCACGAGTCTCACATGTTGGGTTTTTTTTTTTGCTCAAACTCGATATCCTAATTTAATTTAAGATTTAGTGTTTTACTTTGTGTCTTTATGTCTAATAAGTATGTTGGAGTGTTACTAAGATTTGATTGTTTTTAGATAAGATTGGTAATATTGTGTTTGAGTGACAGTGAGAGTTAGAGTTTGACTAGATAACTACGAATTTGCAACAGATTAGCAACGGATCAGCGACAGATTAACGACGAGAATCCTGTCGCTAATTCTAACAATAAGTTTTTTTTGGGACATACCTCGTCACTAATTCGTTGTTAATCATTTTAGCGACAAGAAAAATCGGTTTAGCGACAAGAAAAATTGGTTTAGCTACAAGAAAAATCGGTCTAGCGACGAATTCTTTTGTTGCTAATTCAAATTTGCAATCTTTCTAAATCACGCATCCCTAACTTCTTCCTCACGCACGTCCTAGTGCTAATAATGTAGGACGATTGCATTATTTTTAAGATAGTATATCAACATTTTTTTTAAAAAAGGGTGTGATGAACTTATCAATAGGGGTTGTTACAACATAAATAGGGTTGTTTTAACTAAACTCCTTTATTTTTCTTCATTTGTACTGAAATAGATTTCGGGCATTTCAGATGGAGCGAGGCATAATGATGTCTAATGTGGTGCCCAATGCACTACATGTGTTAGGATTAAACCCACGTCAAATGCAGCAAACACTGCAGGTGCAAGCTCAAAGTACACACAAAACTTAGCATACTAAACATTATTTATAATTTGACATACTTCAACTCCTAATCCATCTCAACACTACGATAAAATGACCAAATTCAATTTTTAAAAAGGTTTAATTAATTAAAATATCCTAACCTTTCACAACTTTTGTTATTATATAATAAACTTTTGAAATTTGTTATTATATCAAACCTTTCTAAATTGCTTGATTTGTATCCGAAGTCAATTTTCAACTTAAAATTTGATGAGGTGGCACCTTAATTATTGTTTAAAAAGCCACCTCATCACCCATAATTATCAAAATAATTACACCATGACAACATCACATAATGCACGCTCTCACGAGTCTCACATGTTGGGTTTTTTTTTTTTTTGCTCAAACTCGATATCCTAATTTAATTTAAGATTTAATGTTTTACTTTGTGTCTTTATGTCTAATAAGTATGTTGGAGTGTTACTAGGATTTGATTGTTTTTAGATAAGATTGGTAATATTGTGTTTGAGTGACAATGACAGTTATAGTTTGACCAGATAACGACGAATTTGCAACAAATTTGCAACGGATCAGCGACAGATTAACGACGAAAATCCAGTCGCTAATTCTAACAACAAGTTTTTTTTGACAGACCTCGTCACTAATCCGTTGTTAATCATTTTAGCGACAAAAAAATCTGTTTAGCGACAAGAAAAATCGGTTTAACGACGGATTCTTTTGTTGCTAATTCAAATTTGCAATCTTTTTAAATTACGCATCCCTAACTTCTTCCTCACGCACGTCCTAGTGCTAATAATGTAGGACAATTGCATTATTTTTAAGATAGTATATCAACATTTTTTTTAAAAGGGTGTGATGAACTTATCAATAGGGGTTGTTACAACATAAATAAGGTTGTTTTAACTAAACTCCTTTATTTTTCTTCATTTGTACTGAAATAAATTTCGGGCATTTCAGATGGAGCGAGGCATAATGATGTCTAATGTGGTGCCCAATGCACTACAGGTGTTAGGATTAAACCTACGTCAAATGCAACATAATCGCAGTGCAAGCTCAAAGTACACACAAAACTTAGCATACTAAACATTATTTATAATTTGATATACTTCAACTCCTAATCCATCTCAACACTACAGAAAACGACCAAATTCAATTTTTAAAAAGGTTTAATTAATTAAAATATCCTAACCTTTCACAACTTTTGTAATTATATCATAAACTTTTGAAATTTGTTATTATATCAAACCTTTCTAAATTGCTTGATTTGTATCCGAAGTCAGTTTTCAACTTAAAATTTGATGATGTGGCACCTTAATTATGGTTTAAAAAGCCACCTCATCACCCATAATTATCAAAATAATTACATCATGACAACATCACATAATGCACGCTCTCACGAGTCTCACATGTTGGTTTTTTTTTTTTTTTTTTTTTTGCTCAAACTCGATATCCTAATTTAATTTAAGATTTAGTGTTTTACTTTGTGTCTTTATGTCTAACAAGTATGTTGGAGTGTTACTAGGATTTGATTGTTTTTAGATATGATTGGTAATATTGTGTTTGAGTGACAGTGACAGTTAGAGTTTGACCAGATAACGACGAATTTGCAACAGATTAGCAACGGATCAGCGACAGATTAACGACGAGAATCTAGTCGCTAATTCTAACAACAACCTTTTTTACGACAGACCTCGTCACTAATCCGTTGTTAATCATTTTAGACAAGAAAAATCGGTTTAGCTACAAGAAAAATCGGTCTAGCGACGGATTCTTTTGTTGCTAATTCAAATTTGCAATCTTTCTAAATCACGCATCCCTAACTTCTTCCTCACGCACGTCCTAGTGCTAATAATGTAGGACGATTGCATTATTTTTAAGATAGTATATCAACATTTTTTTTTAAAAAGGGTGTGATGAACTTATCAATAGGGGTTGTTACAACATAAATATGGTTGTTTTAACTAAACTCCTTTATTTTTCTTCATTTGTACTGAAATAGATTTCGGGCATTTCAGATGGAGCGAGGCATAATGATGTCTAATGTGGTGCCCAATGCACTACATGTGTTAGGATTAAACCCACGTCAAATGCAAAGCAGACACTGCAGGTGCAAGCTCAAAGTACACACAAAACTTAGCATACTAAACATTATTTATAATTTGATATACTTCAACTCCTAATCCATCTCAACACTACAGAAAACGACCAAATTCAATTTTTTAAAAGGTTTAATTTATTTAAATATCCTAACATTTCACAACTTTTGTTATTATATCGTAAACTTTTGAAATTTGTTATTATATTGAACCTTTATAAATTGCTTGATTTGTATCCGAAGTCAATTTTTAACTTAAAATTTGATGAGGTGGCACCTTAATTATGGTTTAAAAAGCCACCTCATCATCCATAATTATCAAAATAATTACTAATTTTATGATTTAATTTCATTTTTTAAGTGTCTCATCATCAAATTTGGAGCTTAAAAGTGATTTTGGATACAAATTAAATACTTTAGAAAGTGTGACGGTCCGCTCAATTTAAAGATTATTTAATTATCTAATTTCAAACTAGGAACCTGCTCAGATCCACATGGATGTCACGGATTAGTCTAGGGCATGCCTACCGATGTACAATTTATAATGTTATATTTGCGTGATGCTTGTTTATTATGGTTTGTTTACTATGAATTATAACATTGCACCATGTGTATCATTGATTATCGTGTTTTGCGTGAGTTATGAGTGCGGCGAATATCACCTCGGGATGCGTGCGACGCGGGTACGGGGATGAAATAGCTTAGGCAAACTTATTAATGGTAAAACAATAATAATCTAAGCTATGTGATCTTAATAAGCATGAGAAAATGGATTAAAATGTTAATAGGTCAAGAATAGACCTGACATGCCTCGTGATGCGCGACGGGTGCCTGGTAAGTGAGTAGGCAAGACTTAGTCTAAGAATGATATGTAAATAGACCAATAAAGCATTGATTAAGCCAATTAAATCATCTAATCTACCTATGGTATGAATTTTGTATTGATTCTTATAAAAAGTGGTCTAAAATAGTATAAAAAGAATTTATTATTTAGGCTGTAACGACTTGTTACCTTAAGCTGGTGATTAGTGTTAATCCAGTTATTAATTAACCCGAGTTAGGCTCAGGGTTAAGATCGGCATATCCCAATTAGTGTGTGCGTGTGCATTTGTATGACGTATGGTGTTTATTTGGTTTGTAGAACTGAAATATAAATAGGTTGTGTATACTGATATGGTATATACAAGCTTATACAGGATAAATACACTATAAAACCGTGAGCGACGAGGGAGACGTGACAAGGGTGTGCACGCTTGTGGCTACACGTGGACGTGACCGGCGGATTTATCGGAAGTGATAAACACGAAATATATATATTTATATATAAGGATATATATAAATATATATACTGGAAATTAAGAATCTAGTAATTTTATATATCATTTAATCGTCTCGAACGAAGCGTAAGTTAAGATGTGTCAAATTTAGTGTCACGTTAGCGCGTGTCATTTTAGCACATCAACGGTTTGATCGATCCCGAGATGACATGACACGTATCTCGAGAAATCTATATATATATATATATATCAACTTAACAGTTGATATATATCAAATTCTTTCAATCAAACGACAAACGAAAGCTGAGGGTTTGATTCCGACCGTGACAAGTTGTTCGAGACGACGATTCGAGCCAAGTTGCAAGTTGAGGAGCTTAACTGGTAGAACACCTCGCGAGGAATAAGTATGTATGTTTAGTTTTAATGTTTATCAAAGTTTGGAATTGAGGTGATTATAGGAAATCATTGTTAATTGAGTTGTCGTTGATCCAATTTAGTCCATCACCTCATATTTGATGTTTCTAAGCTATTGGGAATGAATTTGTGGATGTTGGTATCAATTTGGAGGTGTTTTGTGGGATGGAGTTGCAGCAATACGTTGCTGTTGCTGGTCTAGTGCGATTAGCGCGCTAAATCAGAAGATTAGCGCGCTAGGTGCGCAGAACTTGAAGAACAGGCAGTACAAACATGGATTAGCGCACTAATCATGCCTATTAGTGCGCTAATCCATGCCCACAACATCAACAATGCTGTTTTTCTTATGAATCTTGAATGATGGGCTTAGGGACTGATTTAGGAGTTCCTAATAGTTATAATAGACGATATTAGACCTATATTTACTATGATTGGTCTATGATAGATGTGGATTGACCGGGAGAAAGTTAGGGACTCGGAAAGTTAGGAAATTGGGAGTGGACTTAGATAAGGTAAGTACAGATTCACTTATTTATCAATGCTGCCTGATTATTTAGTATATATAGTTCATTTAGTTGTTGGCATGGAATGAGGAATTGATTATACTGTGATGGTTTATGATAAATGAAAAAAACGTTGTGTGATGTGACCATACTATAACTACTAGTTTTGAGAATAGGTTTATAGGAGATGGGTTTCCTTCCGACCTATATATAACTCCTGCTCAATTCGATATGTTGTATGGATTATATGCACATTATAGGGTTTGTGATAGAACCATTGGGTATTAATGGATGGGCTAGAGAGTATGAAGGCCAACATACTGGTCTATCAATCTTATTAATGGCGTCGATGGGTAATCGACCCTAGTTTTATGAAATAAATGGGAATCACAGTATCACAGTTCAAATTATTTGCTTTGCATTCAAATATGTATTGAATCTATATGCTTTCCATATCCTTGTTAGATATTGTTGGATCATGTTGTTATTGCATGTTTTCCTTGAATACTATATGGAATATTGATGCATATTGTGAATCTGTATTTACTTAGCTTGTTGGAGTGCTCATTATTTTTAAACATCTCAGGTGCGCAACCCAGCACTTCAGCTTAGGAGAAAGAGAAGATTTAGGAGTCTTGAGTCTTCTCTACGATGTAATGACCTATTTGTATCTATATAACTCTGTGGGGTTTATTTTGATGTATATAAACAGGGTTGGGGTGATTTTATAAACTCCGTATTTCTTTATATTCAATTATATCGAAAAAAAATTATATTTCCGCTGCATATGATTTTGATATTTAAATTCGATATGAATATACAAGTTGAGTTTATCAGGTATGAATGGAGAGGCTGCTGGCTCTAGTTAAGTCTACGAGGTTAGTGGGCTTAATTAAGGTTTTAGGCCAGACATTTTCCCTAATCGGGATAGGGGATGTCACATAGGCCCTAGATCAATCTTGAGATGACTCATCTAGAGGCCTAAACCAACACATTTAGTGGGCATCTATAGTTGGATGAATCAAGTTCAAGCCCTTGATGGACCTAGAGATGAGAGCTTTATGCAAGATTAAGGGGCTATGAATATGAGGTTGGTTAGTTTAAATAGATAACTTAGCCTTTCACTTTGATCACATTCATGCTCATTTATGCAACCAACAAAAAAAAACTCAGGATTTCTAGTTAATGAAAGCAAGAAGGGCTGGACATCTTTTGATTTAGAAGATTTTGTGTCAAATTGGTGGTGTTCTAGCAACAAGGGTAGAGAGTTTGCATCAAGACTCAAGCTAGGTATGAAATCCCTCATTTTTCATGCAATTCTACTCCAAAATTTGTTTGAATCAGTGTTACAACTTGGGGTTCTTGACCCAAAATGAAATTATGATGGTTAATCTATATTTCCCTCATGTTTTTGAGGTATAAGATGTGATGATTTCAACTCTAAACTTTCAAAAATTTTGCCATTAAACCCTTGTTCTTACTCTTAAACCTTTTCAACTAATGCATGTTAACTTACCCAAATTAAGGATTTAAAACATGAGTTATTGTTGCCTTGGGTTAATTAGGAGTAATTGGGGACTAATCATCCCATAATGAGCAAGTGCTTTTTGGTTTGGGTAAATATTTGATGTTGATGTTTAAGTCATTTTCGTGCATGTTGGGCTGTTGAAAAAGATGATGAATAGTGTTTGTGGCCACAGAGAACGTTTGAGCCCACAAGAGACGTTTGTGCCCATAGGGGATGTCTGTGAATATTTGTGCCCATAGGGGACGTCTGTGCCCATAACCAATGTTTGTGCCCACAGGGGATGCCTGTGTCCACATAGCGTCTGTAACCACAGAGCGTCTGTAACCACAAAGGAATCTGTACCCACAAGGGATGTTTGTGGTCACACCTGTAAATCACAAGCCCTGTGGCTGTAAGAGTGTTACAACAACGTTATGTCAATCTAATAGAAGTGGCATCTAATGCACCAAAATTTTATGTAATTGGCACCAGGGATTTAGAGATACATAGTATGGTGTCAGGAACGTATCAGAATCGAAGCTTGTAAGATCGAGTTTTCATTGCATTTTGGTAAGTAAACCCCACCAGAAAAACACATAGCATTTATTTACTTCTTTATGTCATTATACCAATGTATTATTACTATTTGGATTTATTTGACTACTCCACTCCCGTGTGTATCTGTATATGGTCGACGAGACGGTATGGCCCCACACCGGCTCCCTCGTGATTAGTGATCCGATTGTTGCTACGGTTCAGATCATGCCCTACTATGTGTGAGAATTTCTCTGCAAGTTGATGATTCGAGAGATGGTGTCGTGAGGAGTTAACTCCGACACAAATTCCTCTCTTTTGAGGCAGTTGGCCGGGAGTTGTAAACTCCCGACCAACATGATTCCTCATTGACCTTGGAGCGGTGGCGAGGAGTTACTTCGTCACCAGAGTCTCCTTGGTCCAATGTTATTAGTTCTAGAGTTAGACAGATATATACCACACTCCCGTCCGACATTATTGCCTTTCTAGCGACTTATCTTCATGCTTATTATCCCTTTTCAGTGCATTTCTTATTGACTAGCATGATTTATAACCGCTTTATTTACATTCTTATTAAATGAAACTTGCGTTTCTTCCTGGGATTTACTCACTGGACCCGTAATCAACTTTTTGCATGGATGACTGAGTGCAGATCCTACGACGAGCTAGGGGATGCCATACTTGGCGACTTCATCTGATCATTTAGAGCCTCCGCTAACTCATCTCGTAGGTGTTTGTATACATTAAGCTATTGCTTTTGGGTATATTTTGGGAGGCTTGATACACTGATACATGTATATTGATCATATTGTACATTTTGTCGCCTTATATATACATGGTATCCTTTTGATTGGTTTTCCACTACTTAGGGCTTGTTAATGAAGTAAAATTTTTGATATTTATTATTCGCTTTTATCTAAAATGAAAGACTTCCGCTATTATTGCTAACTTACACATTTAGTTGAAAAGATCAAGGAACAACTAAATAACTTATCAAATAAGTTAAGTGAGATAATTAAATAGTCTAACTAAACTAAATTAAGAACATATCTTCGTAAAACACCGAATAATTGGAATAATTAGGCTAATTGAAAAAGTTAAGTACTTGTCACGGGCCGTCATAGACATGTGTGTAGATGAAGTGGTATGACCTAGTGACGTGTCCGACGGCATGGCGGGGCCCAGATTGCCTTGGGATTTGGGGCTGCCACAGTTGGTATCAGAGCCTAAGTTTAAGCGAGCTTGAGGAAAAAGTTAAAAAAAATGAATAAAACTTAATAAACGAACTTAGAATATGGAAAACCCGATAAACTGACTTAAAACCTTAGTTGGGAAGTGTAGCGAGACAGGTAGTCTAGGGTTTTATACGTGCATGTTTTGACTTGTAATATGTATATATACGCATTTACGACACCGAATGGAGCACATCCGCGATTGCAGATTCGAGATGGACGGACAATCGATTCCACCTACTTCGGCTGATGGAGGCCAAACGAGTGACCCTACGAGAGTTGACTCGGATAAGAGTCTATGCTACACAGTCACATTTCATGGTGCACAGCTCGAGGAGATCTTGAGACTGCCACACTCGCCACCACCACTACTACTGTTGAGACAGCCGTTGCCCCGGGTAGTCATGATACGCCGCTCGCGGTAGCTAGAGTTGAGATTCCCGCGAAATTGGTTACGCTCGTAGTTACACCATCGATGACCCCAGTGGCTAATTTTGCACTTATAGTCGAGCAGCAGACATCGTTTGAGACGGCCTTGACAGCTGAGGCTAAGTTAGTCAAGGAGTTCTCTAGATTCCAGCTAGGACATTTTACTGAGGCAGAGACCCAGAGGTAGCTGGGAGATGAGTTCTCGCTTATGAGAGGCTTCATGCATTACTGAGGATTCACGATAATATACGAGCCAGAGTCTCCGGTTACATGTTGAAGGGAGACGTCGCGGTATTGTGAACCGCACACACAGCTGCCCATGGAGAGCCGACTACTTGGGCTGAGTTTCGCCAAGTCTTCTACGATCAGTACATTTCGATTGAGGTCCAGCTACAATTGAGAGAGGAGTTCTTGACACTGAGGCAGGGCTCTCGCATCGTGATTTAACACATGGAGAGGTTTAAGTACTTGCTGTTGTTCGCCACTGATGTAGCTGGGACCGAGCGACTTCGGGTCACTACTTTATTCGGGGGCTTTGGCTAGAGATCGGGAGTGCCATCGTATCAATAGGGGCCAAGTCCCTACAGGAGGTTTATGAGCGGGCATTGGCTCATGAGACATACGCCTCGAGGAGTGACACCCCCTGCTCCCATATATCAGGAGGGTCAGAGCAGCCAGGTTAGATCAGATAGGAAGGGCAAGAGGAACCATCACTGAGATATCAGCGGGGATAGAGGGCGAAATGATGATAGACATGCGATTGATGTTTATGCGGTAGTACTTGCTCGGCAGCATCAGATCATGGCAGTCCAGCCGCCACGGGGGCAGGCTCAGGGTCTGGGCCAGAGGGGTGAAGACGGAGGGCAGCCATGGCAGGGACAGAGACAGGGAGATGGTCAGCAGTGGGAGGGCCAAGGTCAGAGGCAGGGTGGACAGGGTCAGGGCCAGAGGTCAGCAAGGTTAGGGATATGGGAGTAAGGAACACATCATTTGTTTCCGATGTAGACAGAGGGGGCACTACCAGAATTAGTGCACCAGTGAGTTCGTGCCACCAGTTGCAGCTCCACCAGTATATGCTAGAGAGCAGGTTCATGTAGTGGCAGAGCCCGACCGCGACGCTTCACGACATCTAGTCGAGGGTATGTTGATTATTTACGGTCGTAGCATGCATTCATTGATTGATTCCGGTTCTACATTATCTTTTATTTCAGGATGGATAGTAGGAGAGTTGGGGTTGACACCAAAGATTTTAGGTACACACCTTGTCTTTAGCACAGCTACTGGGGACAAGATTTACCCTAATCGGATCTGTAGAGACTGTATAGTTGAGGTTAGCGGTTACCAATTATCCATAGATCTCCGAGTACTTGAGTACCTAGAGTTTGATGCGCTCTTAGGCGTGGATTGGTTGGCGGCTTACCATGCTAGATCAAACTATTTTAGTAAGACTGTCACCTTCCAGATACCAGAGATTCCTGAGTTTATATTCACTGAAGTCGCGACCGCACTACCGATCTTTAGGGGTAGATTAGCCACCACCCAGGAGATGGGAATTTTTTTAAGGATTGTAAAACCAACTAAGAGGCTAGTAGTCAGACTTGAGGATATCTTAGTTGCATGCGAGTTTTAAGACGTTTTTCCTGAGGATTTGCCTAGATTACCTCCATATAGACAGATAGAGTTTATGATAGAGCTAGTGCGGACAACCAGCCTATATCGAGTCGACCGTATCGTATGTCGCGAGTAGAGCATGACGAGTTGAGGGCTCAATTGGAGGACTTATCGGAGAAGGGTTTCATACATCTGAGTATGTCTCCCTAGGGAGCACCGATCCTTTTTGTGAAGAAAAAGGACGGTAGCATAAGGATGCGCATCGATTACAGGAGACTAAATCATGTGACAGTAAAAAATCGATACCTACTGCCCAGGATCGATGATTTGTTTGACCTTCTGGCCAGAGCGCAGTTATTCTCCAAGATTGATCTCAGGTCAGGTTATCACCAGCTGAAGATGAGGGAGGAGGATATACCCAAGACGACATTCAGCACATGTTATGGGTTGTTTCAATTTACCGTTATGCTGTTTGGAGTGACGAACACGCCGACAGTGTTCATGGATTTGATACACCGAGTTTTGAGGCCATTTTTGAATCGATTCGTAATAGTCTTCATTGACGATAACTTGATCTATTCCAGGACTCGCGAGGATTACGAGATGCATCTCAGAGATACACTGAAGACACTGAGAGAGCACCGGTTATATGCCAAATTCAGTAAGCGTGAGTTTTGGCTTTCTGAAGTAAAGTTCGTAGGGCATGTGATCAGTGACATGAGCAGATCGGTGGACTCAAGTAAAGTTCATGCTATCATCGATTGGCATACACCAGAGTATGTGATAGACGTCAGGAGCTTCTTGGGGCTAGCAGGCTATTACCGACGCTTTGTACCAGATTTTTTCATGATTTCGACGCCTATGACCAAATTGACCAAGAAGGACGTCAAGTTTGTGTGGTACGATGCGTGCGAGGCAGCCTTTGTAGAGCTAAAGAAGAGGTTGACCGCTACACTACTGTTAGTATTACCAGAGCAGGGCATAGAGTTTACAGTTCACACAAATGCGTGCGTCACCAGACTGGGATGTGTACTGATACAAGATGACAAAGTTATTTCTTACTTGTCAGGTCAGCTAATGACCCATACGAGAAACTATCCAGTGCATGATTTGGAGCTTGCAACGATTGTGTTTGCACTGAAGACGTGGAGACATTACTTTTTTTGTGAGAGGTTCACCCTATACACAGATTATCAGAGTTTGAAGTATCTCTTCATTCAGAAGGATCTGAATATGAGACATGGACAGTGGTTAGAGTTGCTGAAGGACTAAGACTTCTCTATTGAGTACCAGCTCGGGAAAGGGAAAGTCGTAGCAGATGCCCTTAACAGGAAAAGACAAGACAGATAGGTTATGACTCACCAGTACGATATACTTGAGGCAACAGTTACCATGAGTTTGTCAATGGTCCTAGAGACAACAAGGGCACACATTTACGGATATATGCGAGTTTCGACAATTTACATTCCACGAGTCTTAGAGAGTTAGCGTGCCGATATGATTTATCAGAGGTTCAGAGACATGAAAAAGAGTTTTGACTTCCCAGATTGGAGAGAGTCAATAGATGGGTGTTTACGACACAGAGGTAGGCTATGGATTCCGACAATAGTAGAGTTGTGAGATGACATTCTTCAGGAGGCTTACAGATCCATATACATAGTTTACCCTGACCTGGAACACGATGTATCAAGACATGAAGCACTTGCTCTGGTGGCCCGAGATGAAGGCAGATGTTGGCCAGTATGTGAGGGGATGTGTAAAATCCCCTAACCTGATTAGGGCAATACCCGGCCTGAAGCCCTAATTAAGCCCAGATTACCCTTACTAGACTTAACTAGAGCTAACAGCCTTACAACCTACACTTGATAAGTACCACCGTATATCGATTATCGAAATAAAACAAATCATATACGCAGCGGAAATTTAAAACCTTTTTCGATAACCAAAATAAGATATATAATATTAAAAACAAACATGAATAAACCTCAATTATGTAATCACCCATCCCATATGATATTACAAAACTGTAATTCAATATAAATATATAAGACCAGGGAAAGTCATTACATCAAAGAGAAGTTCAAGAATCATATAACTTCTCCATCCCGTAGTTGTAGCGCTTGTCGAATCTATCGGTAATGTTAATTGGGGTGAGCGCTCCAACTTGCTCAGTAAGTACGGATTCACACTAATCATCAACATTCCATATAATATTCAAGGATATCATGCAATAACAACATGCACCAATGATATCTAACAAGAATATGAAAAACTTATAAATTCAATACATAAACGAATGCAAAGCAAATGTCTTTGGACTATTATACTGTGATCCCCATTTTATTTATAAAACTAGGGCCGATTACCCACCAGCGCCATTAATACGAGTACTAAACCAACACATCGCGCATATGTGATGTTTAGCCAATCCATTAATGCTCAATGATTATATCCTAAACCCTCTAGTGAATATGTAACCTACGCAACCTATAAACTGAGTAGGAGTTATATATAGACCGGGATATCAGCCCCCAAGTACTATATAACCTGGTCTCAGCTTTGAGGAGTTACTCTATTGGATCACATTAGACACCGTTTTTCTGCTTATTAGAAAAATCATCACAGTGTACATAATCCCTCATTTCAATCCAATAACTACATGAGCTATATATACTAAATAGCTAGGGAATATTGATAAATAAACGAATCCGTACTTACCTCGGGTTTAAGTCTCCGTCTAAACTTCCTAAATTTCCGATCATCTCACTCTTCTTCGGTGTTCCTCAACCTATCACCAATCATTTGGGATTAATATAGGTTCAGTATACTCTAATTAGAACCCCTAGACCCAAAGCTCTCGACAAACCACCCAAATCCAATCAGTTTTATACTGATCTGAGTGTGGATAGTGCGCTATGTCCCAGAGCTAGCGCGCTATTCGCACTACTGAACTTCATACACACTTCTGAGGTCTGATAGAGCGCTACATGACATGGATAGCACGCTATCCATAAGTCAGTCATCTTCTTTAGTACACGTAGCGCGCTATGGCCAAAGCCTAGCGCGCTATGCGCACCAAACGTGCAACACCAGAACACTTCGATTGATCCAAAACACCTCCAAACTCAACAATTACACTCCCAAATGATCCGGGAGGACATATAATGAGGCTATAAACCAATACCACTCATCAAACTGCATAATTAACTAAAATTCTAGCATCACCATTGAATTGAACTTTGATAAACACAAGATCAATTCATACCTATATGATGCTCATGAGCTATGTGATCAATTAAGCTCCTCAACTCACGTTAATTTAGCTCCCCGGATCGTCCCCTTCGATCGAAATCAACTCTCGAACCCTCTCTCTCGTGATTTCTCGAATGATCTGAGGATAACGATCAACTTTTTTATTTATATATGGATTTTCCTCGAGATACGCATCACGCTATTTCGAAACCGATGACATGGTTGATGCGTTAAAGTGATACTCCTTCAAGTGACACGAAACTTTACATATCAAGCACTTACGCTTCGTTCGAGACGATCCGACAATCCATATATTTCCGATATTCTTTTATTTCCCAATGTATATTTATATATTTAAAAACATATAAATATATATCTTGCATTATTCACTAATAAACTCACCGGACGTGCCTACAAGTGTCCTTGAGCGTGCACACTCTTGCCACGACTCCCTCGTCACATTTGGTGTCCCGGTAAACCATTGTTTATTGGGTATTTTCTGTTTTATAGGCTTATGTATAATTTCCATATTATATGACAACCTATATATAAATTGAACTAACAATCCAAACAAACACCATACATCATGCAAACGCACGCACACGCTATTCGAGGTGCGCCGAACTTAATCACGAGTCTAACTCGAATTAATTAGGATTTGGTTTAGTACTAATCACCAGCTTAAGGTAACAGGTTGTTATAGTCTCCCCAATTTAAAGCAATTTCGTCCTCAAAATTAAAGTAATCTAAATTACTTGAAGTTTCGAGAGAAATGGGAACTATTTCTCATACTTCCGCAATCAGGTTAATACCTCATCTTTGTGAAATCCATATTTCACTATAATCAAAGAAATCTCTTTGGTTCTCAGCTTTAATACACCTTGAAGCTAGCTTACCTCACAATCCAAACTTACACAACTTCTCTCATAAGTAAGACTTTCAATAAAACATATTTGACTTTTGAAAGCTCCAACCACCTATGATATTTATCGGCTTATCTCTTCTATTTTAATTGTGTTGTAGTCAAATGCTGGCGACTCTGCTACATCTCCTGTATGTAGTTCTAAATCAATTTCGCCTCCAATAAACTTGCATCTCGACCTTGGCCAAACACTCCGGTGACTGATATGGTTGACCATACATAGTTTCAAAGGAGTATTCCATTCTAGCTTGACAACTATTTTTTACAAATTAAATCACACAAAGAAATGTATCTCTTCCAGTTATTATTAAACTTCAAGACACAAGCTCGAAGTATATCCTCTAGCACCAAAATCAATTACTCCAGTTACCCATCGGTCTACCAATAATATACCATAGTAAGGTTAATATCAGTTCCACAACTATCGCAACAATTCGCTCCATCCTCTAGATGTGAATCTCGGATTCCTATCCTAAATAGTTGACACTGAAGCACCCTGAAATCTAACACCTCATGTATGTATACTTTATATAATCAATCAAGAGGATTTCACGTAGAAATCGGTAAGAAACGCGCAGACTCCTTCAACTGTTAACTACAATCTTTACCGTATTGTGCTTACGCTAACTCAGAGATAAACTAGAAACAAAATCCATCGATCTATGTTCCCATTTCCATTTAGGAGTAGGCAGCGAATGCAATAAATCTCCGGATTTCTTATGCTCAACCCTAACTTGCTAACATATCTCATATATCTTTATTATCTCCACAACATAAGTTTTTCATCCCAAATTAACAATAAATAAAGGCGCCTCATGTCATGATATTCCTTACTTCTATTTGAATGAATGCAGTAAAGAGATCTATGAGATTTCTATAGCACTTTCTGCCTCACCTGACCCTGAACGGGAATCTATAATCTATCCCTGAACCGTAACGCACTATTATAAAAAACTGACTAATCAAGATAAGTTACACTAGCTGTTAACCTCTAACACTTTATAAAATCATGATTAGCTTTTTGACAACTAATAACCATTGAATCTTCTCCAATTCAGTTTGAATCTGAACTCAAAAGATCATATTAGTAGCTCCAAAATTAGCTCTCTCATTTGATGACGTGTCGATGAAACTTACACAAATCATCATCACTGTCATTTCCTCATGAAGTCTAAACCGAGAAGTTCTATTAATAGCTACATTTTCTCCATATATCTGAGTTGCAATTATATACTGACAGTCTAATAACACCTTTATGTGTAGTTCTAAATTACTCATGCTCTAGCAAATTTGTATCATTACTACTCGTCCTACTAATAATCGACGAAGTAAAGCATACAAAATTTTAAGGTAACACTTCAACTCTATATATAGCCTGCTAAAATTATCACCTAAGAACTCACACAATAATTATTTCTTCCTAGTAATTAATATCTTTCAAGTCACAAGCTCGGAAACTATATTCTCTGGAAATCATGGTCAACTTCAGATATATTGTGTTAAGATTGAGAAAGGTCCCTCCCATCTATTATACATCTCTTCCCCTATGACAAGTAGATTTTCGGTTCCTTACCGAATAATATTATGGGTTCTCCACAACTCTCAATTCTTCCACACACATACATCTCATTTACTTTTCTACGAGGACTTAAACCACAGTATTAGCAAGAAATTTCCAAACTCTGTCAGTTTTACAATTATATCAATAACCTTCAGTTGTGACCACAACTTAGGTTCTTTCATCATGGATTTCTAAGCATGAAATACCATTCATATAAGCAAGAACAATATAACCCTCCATGTTAAAATTATTCAGCTTCTACCTGCTGATATATCTCATATTTCTGTATAAAAGTCAATTTTTTCATTTCAGATCACCAACTATTCATTTTCATCACAATGAATTTAGGACTTCACCTGAATAAATGTATTAAAGAAATCAATGAGATTCTCACAACATTCTTGCTTTACTCTTTGTTACAAGTTCTAAGAACTTTCCTTACATGCTTAATGTTTTGATATGAGATTATCCTTTCCAACATCAATAATTAGTAGTCATCATTGACCTACTTGATAATCTCAAACAATCTCCTTCAATAATACATCATTCATTTCAATCATTATTAACTCAACTCCAATCTGAGCTCCAAAGAACATACTTATAGTTAATGATCCAAACAACTCAACTGATGATGTGCCTACACAAGACTTCCATTTGGTCATCAAGTAATGTCTTACCTAAGAGATATTACTGAGCAAATTTTATTATAATTATAGCCTCTGTCCCTTTCTTTTCAAAGCATTATCAACACAATCACTTTGATGAGTGATGTTTCAGAGTGAATTCCTAATAATTAGGAAAGTTTTAAGGTAACTTTCTTACCTTCTATTTCTATCACTCTGACAATTTCCATTTTTCAAACTTCCACAGTTTGAAATTCATTTCTTACTCTTACACAGTCCACTGATGTCATATTCTCAGGTTATCTTTTAATGATTCCTCTAAGATTCTTATTAATCTCAAAGAATGATTAAAAGAATTCTCAACAACCTTTCTTTTTATTTACAAGTGATGCCTTGTTGTATTTAGTACAACTACCAATTTAGCTATCCCGAGATTATCAATTTCTAATAGTTCTTTTCCCAATTCTAGAACTATATATGTAGAATTAATAACTACAATTTTGTTTTCTTATGTCATCACACATTCCTACCTAAATCAGAAGTCTTAGGTTGAACCTCTAACTTCTTCCACATTTTAGGTATTATCAAGCAAACATTGTAGTCCAACTATACTTCCATTTTCTTTGAAGGCATTCTTGCATTTACTTTCAATTTATAACCATTTCCACACTTGAGTTAATTGAATGAATGACACAACGATATCAGAGATCCTTGTATCAATAATTGGTAATATCCAATTATTTCAAGCTTACTTCCCCTTTTTACCATTGTGTTGAATATAAGACAACCTCATATTGTCTTAATCACAGTCAAATCCTCTGATTTACTGTTAATATTCAACACTCTTACCATTTATTATCCTTTGAAACTTAGCACTAGCATTTGCAAAAATCTGGTTCCAACCAACTTACCGTTAGCAATTTTACAATTCTATATGGTAATTGCTTTTGCCTTTTCTAAGTATTCAAAGATTCCATGCTATTATTGATAACATAATAACAACTTTATTACAATAGGGTTTTCCTTCACTTGACACCCTTAATTTATGAAAATAACATGAGTTCTAGTAAGTTCTAGTAGTTTCCACTATCCACTTAAAATGATCCAACACCCGCCTGCAATCATCTTATAAAGATATATATCCTTAGCTCTGATCATTTCACTATGAAAATCAAATCTCAACTACCTCTTGAGAACCGTTGATTTCACTTATTTTTAGAAGGAGTTGTCAATTCTGAGTAATGAATACTCATTTCGACTACTACACATTAATCCTTGGATTTTCCCAAATCCTCAGATTCACTGACCACAGATCAAACTAGGATATCTTACAAACTCACTGCTATATTCTGGATTAAACTTTCTCTTATTATTTGATAAACCACTTATTATTCCAATATGGATTCACACCATAACTGGAATGTCAACTTCATAACAACTTATGAAGTATAACTACATTAGTGGTTTCCTAACCTCTATTAGGCTTTTATTATTTACCTCTAATTTGTTTACTGAATACTTTCATTACTTTCATACTAGTCTCAATACTAGTATTAAATCACCTATCAAAGTGGTCCACCACCTTTGAGTTTCATCGAAAGTTATTCAGTATTTCATTATTTTATAATTTCCATTCTCCTAATACACACCTCAAGGTTTTGATCCAATCGATACTTCTTCACTGACTATTATTTATCTAATAATATCAAAAAGAACAAAGACCATTGAAAATGTTACTTGGAGAAGAGTTTTATTTTATCTTTGTAACTTTTTTATGTCTTTCCATTTTATCTATCCCTGAGGTTAAGACTATCCGAAGCTCTTACCTCCAACACCTTCTCATATCATGAGAAATAGATGGACTTCAACCATCTTATTACCGTTCAGGAAAAACATACATTCATATCTACCACGTAGATATAATATACATAACCAATAACATATCTCAGTCTTTTATCTCTTGGTTACCCCCCAAAATCACGATAAAAACTATTTTTCAAATCCTAAGTTTATGCATAACGCGAGACAACTCTTAGAGTCGATAAACTTAGATTCCATTATTTGGATAATTAGAGTACCTTAAACTTTAAAGTGGGCTAACATTCACTTTGAAAACTATTCATAAGTGAATTTAGAGTCAGAACTTTCTCTATGATACCCAACTGTATCACTGTTACCACTTTATCCCTAAAAGTCATAAACCATAAACTCTGGCACCATACTATATTAGAGTTATTCAATATAACAAAGCTCTTAAACCTAGTTCTCTGATACCAAATTGTAGCATCCCCTAACCTGATTTGGGCAATACCGGTTGAAACCCTAATTAAGCTCAGATTACCCTTACCAGACTTAACTAGAGCCAGCAGCCTTACCACCCACACCTGATAAGCACTATTGTATATCGATTATCAAAATAAAACAAATCATATACGCACCAAAAATTTAAAATTTTTTCGATAACCAAAATAAGATATATAATATTAAAAACAAACCGGAATAAACCTCGGTTATGTAATCACCCATCCCATGTGATATTACAAAACTGTAATTCAATATAAATATATAAGACCAGGGAAAGTCATTACATCGAAGAGAAGTTCAAGACTCCTATAACTTCTCCATCCCGTAGTTGTAGCGCTTGTCGAATATACCTATAATGTTAATTAGGTGAGCGCTCCAACTTGCTTAGTAAGTAGGGATTCACACTAATCATCAACATTCCATATAATATTCAAGGATATCATGCAATAACAACATGCACTAATGATATCTAACAAGAATATGAAGAGCATATAAATTCAATACATAAACGAATGTAAAGCAAATGTCTTTGGACTATTACACTGTGATCCCCATTTTATTTATAAAACTAGAGCCGATTACCCACCAGCACCATTAATACGAGTGCTAAACCAACACACCGCGCATATGTGATGTTTAACCAATCGATTAATGCCCAATGGTTCTATCCTAAACCCTCTAGTGAATATGTAACCCACGTAGCCTATAAACTGAGTAGGAGTTACGTATAGACTGGGAGTTCAGCCTCAAGTACTATACAACAAGGTCTCAGCCCTGAGGAGTTACTCTCATGGATCACATTAGACACCGTTTTCTGTTCATTAGAAAAATTGTCATAGTGTACATAATCCCCCATTTCAATCCAATAACCACATGAGCTATATATACTAAATAGCTAGGCAATATTGATAAATAAGCGAATTCGTACTTACCTCGGGTTTAAGTCTCCGTCTAGATTTCCTAACTTTCCGGTCATCTTACTCTTCCGCGGTGTTCCTCAACCTATCACCAATCATTTAGGATCAATATAGGTTCATTATACTCTAATTAGAACCCCTAGACCCAAAGCTCTCGACAAACCACCAAAATCCAATCAGTTTAATACTGATCTGACGTGGATAACGCGCTATGTCCCGGAGCTAGTGCGCTATTCGCATTACTAAACTTCATACACAGTTCTGGGGTCTGATAGCGCGCTACATGACATGGATGGCTCGCTATCCATAAATCAGTCATCTTCCCCAGTACACGTTGCGCGCTATGCGCACCAGACCTACAACACCAAAATGCTTCGACTGATCCAAAACACCTCCAAACTCAACAATTACACTCCCAAATGATCGAGGAGGACCTCTAATGAGGCTATAAACCAATTCTACTCATCAAACCGCATAATTAACTAAAATTCTAGCATCACCATCGAATTGAACTTTGATAAACACAAGATCAATTCATACCTATATGATGCTCACGAGCTGTGTGATAGATTAAGCTCCTCAACTCACGTCAATTCAGCTCCCCGAATCGTCCCCTTCGATCGAAATCAACTCTCGCGAATTCTCGAATGATTTGAGGATAACGATCAACTTTTTTGTTTATATATATGGATTTTCCTTAAGATACACATCACGCTATCTCGAGACCAGTCACGTGGTTGATGCATTAAAATGACACTCTTTAAAGTGACATGAAATTTGACACATCAATCACTTACGCTTCGTTCGAAACGATCTTGTAATCCATATATTTTCAATATTCTTTTATTTTCCAATATATATTTATATATTTAAAAACATATAAATATATATTGTGTATTATTCACAAATAAACTCACCGGACGTGCCTACAAGTGTCCTTAATTGTGCGCACTCTTGTCATGACTCCCTCGTTACACTTGGTATCCCGGTAAACCATTATTTATTGGGTATTTTCCATTTTATAGGCTTGTGTATAATCTTCATATTATATGACAACCTATATATAAATTGAATTAACAACCCAAACAAACACCATACATCATGCAAATGCACGCGCAAGCTATTTGAGGTACGTCGAACTTAATCACGAGCGTAACTCGGATTAATTAGGATTTGGATTAGTACTAATCACCAGCTTAAGGTAACGGGTCGTTACAGGATGTGAGGTGAGCCAACAGGTAAAGCTGAGCACTAGAGGCCTCGAGGACTTCCACAGCCACTTGCGATCCCTCAATGGAGCTGGGAACACATTATTATGAACTTCGTCAGTACGTTACCACAGACTTCATGCAACCATGATGTTGTATGGGTTGTCGTGGACAGATTGACGAAATCAACCCATTTCATTCCAGTTTTCATGAGATACACCTTTCCACAGTTGTACACGTTCTTTGAACGAAAGATCATCAAACTACATGGTGTACCGATATCGATAGTATCAGACAGAGATAGTCGGCTGATGTCACAGTTATGGCAGGCTATGCAAAAGCAGTATGGTACTAGACTTCAGTACAACACGACTTACCATACACAAATCGATGGGCATTCAGAGCAGACTATATAGATATTTGAGGACATGCTCAGAGCTTGTGTGTTGGAGGGTTTGGAGGAGTACTTGCCACTTTGTGAGTTTGCCCACAACAACCGCTTTCAGGCCAATATTGGAATGCCACCATTTGAGGCACTGTACGGGTGTCCTTCCAGATCAAAAGCTTGCTGGGCAGAGCCCGAGGACGCAATTACCATTAGGCCTGAGGTTGTTGTAGACCACACAGAGCAAGTTAGGTTGATTCGTTAGAGCTTACAGGCTAATCAGGTTAAACAAATGAAATATGCGAATAAGTACCGCGATGGGCTGAGCTATGAGGTAGATGACTGGGTGTACTTGAAAGTTTCTCCTTTGAAAGGTCACCAGAGATTTGGGATCGAAGGGAAACTTGCACCGCTGTATATTAGGCGATATCATATTTTCAGTCGAGTTGGGGAGGTTGCTTATCAGTTGAGGCTACCGAGATAGTTGGTAAGGTTCACGACATCTTCCGCATTTCCATGCTGAGATTAACGAGATCAGGGCTGAGACCTATGGTAGATGTGACCCGTGTTGAGGTTAGACCAGATGTGACGTACGAGAAGCACCCTATCGAGATAGTAGACCGTAAAGTTTAGGTTCGCAGGACTAAGCAAATCCCTAAGGTTCTCGTCAGGTGGCATTATCATAGAGACGGGGCCTTACTTGGGAGAGAGAGTCTACTATGCGTGAGAAATAACATTCCACATTTGTATCTTACTTTGAGTTTAGATTTCGGGATGAAATCCCTTTTAGTTGGGAAAACTGTGACACCCGCCCAATTTAAAGATTATTTAAGAGCACCGCTATGGGCACCCCACCAATTAAGAAGGCACCCATTTTTTTGTCATTCTCCCCTCTAAATTACACTTTAATGTAAATGATACTATTGCCCCTTCATATAAACTCTCTCCAATCTCACAACTCATTTTGAAACAAATTTTGGGGCACCCCACTACATTGGTCTTTCATCTATAACCTAAAGCCACGTATTTGTTTGTCGGGCATGTATCGATTCTTGCATTTACACATCTTCCGATAGCGAGGTAACACTATTTTACAACCATATCAAGATTCGAATGAACTTTTTTTGTTCAAAATAGTGACATTAATGATTTGGTTTTTCATTGTAGGGTTTGGTAAATTCGACCATTCCGAAGTTGTTTTCAGCTTAAAATGGACGAATGTACTGCAAAGGTGCAAGAGGAGGTACAAGAAGAAGTATTTGTTGATATTTATTGTGTTTTTTTTTTTTCATGTTTTTAGTCGAAGTTGCACGGGCTCGATTGTTTCGGCCTTGCAGGACCGAGACTTATAGATATGTCTCGGTAAAAAGCCACCGAGACTTATCCGTAAGTCACGGTCATGCTGTGACCGAGATACATAGAAGAGTCTCGATTTTTTCATACCGAGACTCTTCCATTACTATTGGTTCCCAGTGAACGAAAGTTGGTTTCAAGTCGCGGACCTGTACTACCGAGAATGTGGGTTTTCGGGTTTTTTGGTGAATTTGCTGTGTATTGGTGTTGAGTCTAATGTTACAATGTATGTATTACAGGTAATGCCAGTTTCAACTTTATTTCCAGACTACAAGGATGCGCTTACTCCTTGTAGGCCATTCCTATATAGAGAATCGACTATTTCACGGCTTCAAATGATTGGTCATGAGAACAAGTTTGTGTTAGTAACGAAGCACTCTGATGCTAGAGGGATTATGCGCAGGGGAATGATCAAACTTGCATATGAGAGGTCCGGTACATTTAGGGGAATGTCACAAAGAGTAGGGAAAGCCAAAGCGGCAAAACTTGCTTTGACACCAAAAATTGAAGAGGAAGAGGAAATGGCGAGGACTCAAACTGGTACAAAGAAATGTGGATGCCCTTTCCTTATTAACTTCAAGGAAAATGTTGATTCTTTATGATATGTCACTGTCATGTGTGGGAGGCACAATCACGACCCCGCCAAAAACTTGGACGACCACTCATTTGCAGGAAGATTAGATAAGGGTGAGCAGGTGGTTGAGGTGCAGATGACTAAGGGTAATATGAAGCTAAGAGATATCCTCAATACGTTGAAGCAAAGAGATGTTAAAAACATATCGACAATGCGGACAATATATAATGCACGACAAAAATTTTGAATTGAGGATGCGGGTGGGAGGACTCAAATGCAACAACTATTGCACATATTAGAGAAGAATAAGTGGATGTCGTGGCATAGGAAGCATCCCGATACGAATATCGTCACTGATTTATTTTGGTCACATCCTAATTCAATTAAGTTGCTACGGTATTTCCCGTCGATTCTTTTGATGGATTGCACTTACAAAATAAATAAGTATCGAATGCCGTTATTGGAGATTGTTGACATCACTTCGACGCATTTGACGTTCTCAGTTGAATTTGCTTTCATATCATCGGAGACTCATGCAAATTATGTTTGGGCACTTAAGAACTTAAGATCTATATTGGATGGGTGGCCTAAACCTGACATGTTTGTTACGGATCGAGAGTTAGGCCTTATTAGTGCCATCGAAGAAGTATTTCCATCATCATCTCACCTTCTTTGCTCTTGGCACATCAACAAAGTAGTATTGGCCAAGACTAAGAAGATGTTTGTGGATAACGAAGGCTTCGCTCGTTTCATGGATTGGTGGACGAGCATGTTGTATGCTAAGTCAGAGGCCTTATTTGAACTTAGGATGAATGACTTGCGTTGTGAGTTCGGTCATGTGAAGGGTCTTACTGATTACTTGGATAACACATGGGTGAAGATCTACAAGGAAAAATTTGTACCGACATGGACAGATCGAATTATGCACTTTGGGGAAACAACGACACAGAGGGTTGAGTCTGCGCAATCCACTTTGAAGCTACATCTTGGCAATAGTCAGGCAAATTTGGAGACTTTGTGGAGTGTGGTTGATGGTCTTCTTAGGATCCAACATAACAACATCAAGGCATCATTTGAGCTTAGTTTGAATGTGGTGCAACATGAATATTTTGATGGTTTTTATCGCCGATTGCGTGGTTATGTCTCTCAAAGGGCGCTTAAGTTAATTATAGATTAATTGGAACGTGGAGAGGATGTTGGACATGACTCTACTCGTTGTGGTTGTGAGATACGTACCATGCATGGTCTTCCTTGTACACACGAGATAAACTTCCATAAATTTGCTGGTTCACCCATCCCTCTCGAGGACATTCATGTATACTAGCGAAAGTTGAGTATAATACCAGAGAATCCTGTGGATCGGGCTTGGTACAATGTGAACGATGAGATTGAAAGAGTGTTGCACAAGTTTCATGCTTGCACTGATAAGGACAATCGCATTAGGATTATTCAGCAGCTTAGAGAGATTAGTCGTCCTTCATCTACACCGGGAGTTGTCCCACTTACAAAAATAAAGACAAAGGGAAGGGACACCGGGGTCTTCAATTGGAAGTTTTCTGAATAGAGGAAAGAAGATAGGATCAAAGAGGAAACACGATGAAGACGATACTTCGACGACAAGATTGCTAGCGGGTTTGAGTACGTTCTATCGAAAGAAGAGGCATCTAGTTCGAGAAAGAAGAAAAATAAAGTGGGGCCTAAAATACATCGTACATGTCGGGAGACCCAAAGTATATCTAAGATTGGTTATTCTCATTACATACAACCGGATTTGTTGCCATATGTTGAGATCACTATTGATGTGATGGGCGATGGTAATTGTGGATATCGGTGTGTTACCTCCAGGCTTGGACTTCTCAATGTTGATGGTTGGAAGTTAGTATGTAGAAGGATGTTTGATGAGATAATCGGGTATGAAAACCTTTGGCGGGAAGTGCTTGGAACTAGTTACGAGAAGGTGAAGACTGCTGTGCATTGTCCTGATGATCATGTTGGTGCCTCTTTTGACGAATGGTTGACACTTCCAGACATGGGCCTATTAATATCAACGACCTTTAATGTCATTCTAGTAAACCTCTCGCATGGTAGTTGCTCGACATTTCTTCCTCTACGTAATGTCCCACGTCATCGTTAGATAGTCGACTTATCATTGCCATGATTAATGATAGGAATATCCATTGGGTTAGGGTAAGTTTGTAGATTATTTGCGAATTGTGTTTTTTCATCTTCTGATCGTATGATAATAGATTATTGTTGTACTTTGTATTTGACAGGTGAAGTTGATTGTGAATGCTCCGCTGCCATCATTATATCCATCGTGGGAAAGGTATGCTGAGGAGTGTGCTAAAGGTTGGCGTGATGGATTCATAATTCGAGAAATCGTGTCGGTTGTAACTTCTCAAGAAGGCACGCCTTCCGTAGTAGATTTAGCTTCACCTTAGTTATCAATAGTCGTGTTTAACGTTTTAATTTTTGATGTGTATACTTGCCGTACCAAGAATATTTGAGTGCAATAAATATGTATCAAAGTTAATTGTTTTATAAGTTTTTATGTGTATGCTTCTCGGTTAGCTGATTTTAATATGTTATGGTTTGTAATTGTGAACTTTATGAAGTCAAAAATTACATAATTCTTTAAAAAAACTAACTCTCGGCCAAGCAGGTCCGTGACTTACGCATATGTTTCAGCATGCTATAACCGGCAATTGGCCAAACTTCTCGGTATGACACTCTCGAGAGAAGTGTTTCACTATGTAATCTGATGGTTTACAGAGACGACTCGTTGACCCATGCACGACCCAACTGGAGAACTCTCGGTTCCTTCTATGCGAAAATAAACGTGTAGTCTCGGTCATGCATAATTGAGACCCTGTAATGAATCATTTAACCAATGTTCACAGTAAATGGCTATCGAGCTTATTAGCGTAGTTACGGTGGGTTATGGTCGATACCTTATCAATAATGTCGGTATCACCTTACCGAGACATTACCAAATTACGTTGTCTACATAACTCTCGGTTAGTAGCCAACGAGACTCATGTAAAGCTATCGGAGATACATACCCGGGAGTTATGTGAACGTTTCGGACACGTCCAACCGAAACCTCGCCAAATTGGTACATTGCACATACAATTCGGTGACATATGTGCGTAAGTACAACAACAGTTTTGGTCCTAAGGGACCGATATTGTCATACCGGTCTCGACCCTGAAGGACCGAGACTATTTTCTTATCATAAAATGAACATGTTTATCAACCAGAATTATTACAATATAAGTCTCAATACAAACAATATGTCAAGACCCAAATCTCTAAACCCCATTTTAATTCCTTAATCAGGATCATCGACCATTGACGTGGGACCTACACTGTGATACGTGCACCGACCGAGGCACGTGGCCGAGGTATATCGTATTTTTGTATTGATGTGTGCCTAGTGTTATGTATTGTGTAGACTTACTAAGTCGGTTTGTATAGTTGTAGGCGTCGAGACGAGAGCGGGGACACGCCTCGAGTAGCGTGCGAGCCAGGGAACCGGGTAGTTAGCATTTTGGTAAGTCTTATTTAATACTAATATGAAATAAGGAATTACTTATAAGCCTATGGTTGTGTTTGTTAATGTAAATCAAATTAAAGGCCTATAGTTGAGTAAATTAAATGAAAAGCATAGGATTGGTCTAGAGATACACATTGGCACATCTAGGAACTAAGTGAGTAATGAAATGGTGTCACTTGAGGTTGAGATAGTGGGAGTTAGTTGGATATATGACAAATGTGGATCATTAGATATTCCTAGGGATACATAAATCCATGAAGATTAAGGGCTAGGAAGGAACATTACCTTAATATATATTATTAGTGATCAAACAACATGCAAACCAAATCACTCATTCATTTTTGCTGGAGAAGAAGGAATTGCTTTGGAGATGGTGAATCATCAAGGTGTTGAAGGAATCCATTAGAGTTGGTGAGAAATTCTCAAGCTAGGGTGCTACATCAACTAGGTAAACATCTTTTTAGTTGAAATTAGAACAAGTTCTGAGTTTAGGCTAATTTCAGATGGTAGATGATTGAGTGTTTGAAATTGATTTATATATTTAGATTCCTCATTTCAAGCTGATAATCCAGCTATATTGAAGTTCTTAATTTGGTTTTGAAATCATAAAGATATGAATTTTTGAAGTTGCAACACCAAAACTAGAATTCTGCATGTTGTATTAGGAATCAACATGAGTAATTTGGTCATAATCTACCCATTTTAAATCTAAATTAATCCAAACCAGCGGAATTTGAAAGCTTATTGAAAGGGAAATAACTTTACTTAACTGAAGGTATTTTGATTCAAATGTTTCTATGTCCAAACATGCTCTACAAGTAGGTGCTGGAATTAAAAAGGAAAGTTTTGAAACTAAACCTGTTAAGGACATAACTCCCTAACTACTTATCCAAATGAGCTGATCTTTTAGTATGTTGTATTTGGATATATTTTCTGCCTTGTGACCAAAAATCACATTTTTAGGAAAACCAGGAAATGACATCACATATATAAAGTCCTCAAAATGCATTGAAACAGTAAAATAGTCTAAGTCAAGTTGGGGAAACTAACGTTCAACCCAATATACAACCCCAAATAGTATCTGAAAGACATATAACATATGCAATCAAAATACCAAAAGAAGACCTACAATCGATACAGTGACGCGCGGCGGGCTCAGGGATAATCACTGATCTTCTCCTTGCCCGGCCTGTTGGTAGACGGCTCTGCACCCACCGTCATAAAAAGGACGGTGAGTACAAGAATAAAACAGTAATCCCCGATGACAAGTTTAATTTGCATTTCCAAATATTCAAATGGTATTTAAAAGCATATAAATGGGAAAACTGGAAAATAAACCATATGCGAGTAAATACCAGAGTTAAACAAGTGATACTGACACTAGGCTAAGTAGTGGTGATTTAGGTCCGATCGGTAGTGAAACGTGTCACTCCGACTCAATAATCATATAACATAAGGGACTTTAACCCAAGTGTTACCAGGGACTCTAACCCCGGTGTGTAGACGACCACAGGGACTCTAACCCCGAGTGTCATACAGTGTCAAGTAACATGGGCCGACATCCCCAGGGACTCTAACCCCGTGATTCGCGCACACCTCGATCGAGTACGGGTCTTAAATGCAAAAACATTTTTTAAATTTCAAGAAATACCAAGTATGGATTGTTAAGGCATATGCACATCTACACACCTAGACAAATAAGGAATACAAGTCCTCTTAAACATTTATAAGATATTCACCTAGCCTAATGACATGCTATTTATCATTCAATTCATATTTAAAACAACAAGAATAGACATAGCATGGGATAGAATCAATGAATCAAATCAAATGAATGGATATCATGCAAACTAGACTCATCAAGTGAGCATAGACACAAAGAACACATGATATAAGAATACAAAGGCAAGATAGTCAAAAGGACTATGCAAGGACAACAATTAATAGAAATGAAATGCCAAGTAAAGTTGCCATTGGGTATACTCACAACGACAAAGTAAAGTCCTAGCTTTACTGGCCTCCCGATACTCCAACTCTTGTATTCGCTCTCCCGTACCCTTTTCTTAGGTTCCTGAGTTAGGTATCTCATTAGTTCAAATATAGTGGGTTTAAGCTCAATTTAGTAGTGTTTATTGTGTATTCAGATTGGTTCAATAGACTTTAAATCAATCTTCCTAAATCAGCCCCTAAAGGCTAAATTAAGTTTCAATTTCAGTCATATATTTTAACGCAGGCTTTAGGCATGAAATGATCAAAATATCGAAATCATCCATCAGAATAATTATTGTTGGCCTCTCTCTTAGCTTTCCAGAAAGGTCTAGTTTGCAAAATTCTGATTTAAAATGAAAGAGATATCATGATTTTACTAAACATAGGTCTAATTGGAATTTAATCCGACAAGCGGATTTAGAAAATCTATTTCTCCCATTCTATTGTTCCTAAAAATGTGATTTTTGGTCACAAGGCAGAAAATATATCCAAATACAATATACTAAAAGATCAGCTCATTTGAATAAGTAGTTAGGGAGTTATTCCCTTAACAGGTTTAGTTTCAAAACTTTCCTTTTTAATTCCAGCACCTACTTGTAGAGCATGTTTGGACATAGAAACATTTGAATCAAAATACCTTCAGTTAAGTAAAGTTATTTCCCTTTCAATAAGCTTTCAAATGCCGCTGGTTTGGATTAATTTGGATTTAAAATGGGTAGATTATGACCAAATTACTCATGTTGATTCCTAATACAACATGCAGAATTCTAGTTTTGGTGTTGCAACTTCAAAAATTCATATCTTTATGATTTCAAAACCAAATTAAGAACTTAAATATAGCTGGATTATCAGCTTGAAATGAGGAATCTAAATATATAAATCAATTTCAAACACTCAATCATCTACCATCTGAAATTAGCCTAAACTCAGAACTTGTTCTAATTTCAACTAAAAAGATGTTTACCTAGTTGATGTAGCACCCTAGCTTAAGAATTTCTCACCAACTCTAATGGACTCCTTCAACACCTTGATGATTCACTCATCTCCAGCAATTCCTTTTCTCCAGCAAAAATGAATGAGTGATTTGGTTTGCATATTGTTTGATCACTAATAATATATATTAAGGTAATGTTCCTTCCTAGCCCTTAATCTTCATGAATTTATGTATCCCTAGGAATATCTAATGATCCACATTTGTCATATATCCAACGAACTCCCACTATCTCAACCTCAAGTGACACCATTTCATTACTCACTTAGTTCCTAGATGTGCCAATGTGTATCTCTAGACCAATCCTATGCTTTTCATTTAATTTACTCAACTATAGGCCTTTAATTTGATTTACATTAACAAACACAACCATAGGCTTATAAGTAATTCCTTATTTCGTATTAGTATTAAATAAGACTTACCAAAATGCTAACTACCCGGTTCCTAGGCTCGCACGCTACTCGAGGCGTGTCCCCGCTCTCGTCTCGACGCCTACAACTGTACAAACCGACTTAGTAAGTCTACACAATACATAACACTAGGCACACGTCAATACAAAAATACGATATATCTCGGCCAGGTGCCTTGGTCAGTGCACGTATCACAGTGTAGGTCCCACGTCAAGGGTAGATGATCCTGATTAAGGAATTAAAATGGGGTTTAGAGATTTGGGCAGTGACAAATATTCCCAACAAAATGAAAATTTCGTCCTCGAAATTAAGTTTAAGTTACGGTTCTACCCTACTCAAATAGGTACGAGAATCTATCTGGCATGTAGTCCTCCCGCTCCCGAGTGAGTTCCGTGTCATCGTGGAATTGCCACTTGACGAGTACCTTCGGGATGGACTTGCTCCTCAACTGTTGTACCTTCCGATCTAGGATCTGAATGGGTTGTTCCTCGTAAGAGATGTCCTCGCTCAGGTCGATCTGACTCAAGTTAACTGTCGGTCGCACGCCTGCCTTCAACTCAGCTAGTCGAAGCATCGAAATGTGGAACACTGGATGGACCCCTGACATCTGTGGAGGCAATTCAAGCTCGTATGCCAGCTTTCCGACCCGTTTCTTAATCATGAAAGGCCCGATGTACCTCGGTGCAAGCTTGCCTTTCACCCCAAATCTCTGAAGACCCTTCCGAGGGGAAACCTTTAAATAGACAATGGCTCCCTCGGAATACGTGAGATCACCGCGATACTTATCTGCATATCTCTTCTGTCTCTCATGTGATCCTCCGAGTCTCTGACGGATCAGTTTGACCTTTCCCGTGTGGTCAACAACAATTTCAGGCCCTACTATCTCCCAGTCCTCTGGCTCAGCCCAACACGATGGCGAGCGACACGGTCTGCCATACAAAGCCTCAAATGGCGTCATCTCAATGCTAGCCTGATAACTGTTGTTATAAGCGAACTCACACAATAGTAGGTACTCGCCCAAGATCCGCCAAACTCCAACACGCATGCCCGCAACATGTCCTCGAGGACTGAATCAATCTCTCGATCTGCCGTCGGTCACGAGGGTGGAAAGCCGCAAATCTTGAAGCGTAGGCGCGTCACCGTCTTGCTCTTGCATACTCCACCACATCCTGGACGTATACGTAGCATCTCGATCTGACGTGATCGTTAATGGTACCCCGTGCAGACTGATAATCTCTCTCTCGAACAATACGCTCAGCTGATCGAACGTGTAATTTGATGCCACTAGCGAGAAATGAGAGACTTCGTCGATCTGTCAACTATAACCTGTGATTGAATCATGTCTCTCGCGGTCCTCGACAACCTCTCGACAAAATCCATAGAGATGTCTTCCCACTTCCATCGAGGAATGGGAAGCGCCGTAGTAATCCCCCGGGTCTGCGATGCTCAGACTTCACTTGCTGACAGATACTACAGTTCCTGATGAATCTAGACACGTCTGCCTTCATCCCAGACCACCAGAAATGTCTCCTCATGTCGTGGTACATCTTTGTCCTGCCTGGATGTACGGTAAATCTGGAACGGTGCGACTCCTGAAGGATCTCATCTCTTAGCTCCGGTACCTCTGGTATCCACAACCTGCCCCGGTATCTCAGACACTGATCTGTCGTCTTTGCCCAATCTGTACACTCTACACTCTGCGCTAACTCGCTGAATCTCGAGTACAATCGGTCGGTTATCTGACCCTCTGACACTCGCTGTGTAGACACAGTCTGTAGTCTCATCTGTGTGCAAATCATCACCTAAGTATCGGTAGGAACCTCTGTCTGACATGTTGTCGCCGCTGCCTCGAGTAATCTATACTCATGCATTATGTGACATCTGACCACCTTAGCATCTCTACTCGGTTTCCTACTCAGCGCATCTGCGACTACGTTCGCTTTTCCTGGGTGATACTCTAAGGAAAAGTCATAGTCCTTCAAGAACTCCAACCATCTGCGTTGTCTCATGTTCAACTCTTTCTGTGTGAAGAGTTATTTCAGACTCTTGTGATCAGTGAAGAGTGTGAATCTCTCTCCATACATAAGGTGTCTCCAAGTCTTCAGCGCAAATACAACCGCTGCCAACTATAGATCGTGCGTGGGGTAGTTCTTCTCATGTATCTTTAACTGTCTCGATGCGTATGCCACGACACCGCTGCCCTGCATCAACACATAACCTAGACCCGTATGAGAAGCATCTGTGTACACTAGAAATCAATGTCCAGCCTCTGGCAGTACTAATACTAGCGCGGTAGTTAATGACCTCTTCAACTGAGTAAATGCAGCCTCGCACTTCTCAGTCCACTCATAAGCAACATCCTTCTGTGTTAGCCTCGTCATCGGTGATGCGATCTTCGAGAAATCCTTCACAAATCTACGGTAATATCCTGCAAACCCCAGAAAGCTCCTGATCTCGATGCGATGTCGGTGCGGCCAATCTGTGATCGTCGAATCTTGGCGGATCTACGCAATCCGAGTTGCTCCGTGATAACGTGCCCCAAGAACTTGACCTCTCGCTATCAAGCCGAGAATTCACACTTGCCTTGAGCTTATCGAAAAGCCCTAATCGGTGTCCCTCGATGTGACTTAACTAACGTCTCTTACGAGGTCTTGCTCGTGATCCTCACATGTCCTCGAGTATATTAAGATGTAAAGTCGATGAAGACTATCATTAAATTAATTCGAGAAGTTACAATTGATTGATGCGACGACGCGCCGAGGCTCGGGGATAATCGCCAATCTTTTATTTGCCCGACTGTTTGGTAGACGCTCTGCACCGCCGTCATAAAAAGGACGGTGAGTACAAGAATAAAACGGTAATCCCAGATGACAAGTTTAATTTGCATTTCCAAATATTCAAATGGTATTTAAAAGCATATAAATGGAAAAAGCTGAAAAATAAACCATATGCGAGTAAATACCGAGCTAAACAAGTGATGCGACACTAGGCTAAGTAGTAGTGATTTAGGTCGGTCGGCGGTGAAACGTGTCACCCGACCCAATAATCATATAGCACAAGGGACTCTAACCCAAGTGTTACCGGGGACTCTAACCCCGGTCAATAATCATATAGCACAAGGGACTCTAACCCCAGTGTTACCGGGGACTCTAACCCCTAGGTGTGTAGACCACCTCGGGGACTCTAACCCCGAGTGTCATACAATGTTAGGTAACGTGTGCCGACATCCCCAGGGACTCTAACCCCGTGATTCGCGCACACCTCGATCGAGTACGGGACCTAAATGCAAAAACTACTTTTTAAATTTCAAGAAATACCAAGTATGGATTGTCAAGGCATAGGCACATCTACACACCTAAACAAATAATGAATACAAGCCCTCTTAAACATTTATAAGATATTCACTAGCCTAATAGCATGCTATTTATCCTTCAATTCACATTTAAAACAACAAGAATAGACATAGCATGGAATGGAATCAATGAATTAAATCAAATGAATGGATATCATGCAAACTAGACTCATCAAATGAGCATAGACACAAAGAACACATGATATAAGAGTCTACAAAGGCAAATAGTCAAAAGGACTATGCAAGGATAATAATTAATAGGAATGAAATGCCAAGTAAAATTGTCAATGGGTATACTCACAACAACAAAGTAAAGTCATAGCTTTACTGGTCTCCCGTAACTCCAAATCTTGTCTTCGCTCTCCGTACCCTTTTTCCTAGGTTCTGAGTTTGGTGTCTCATTAGTTCAAGTATAGTGGGTTTATTGTGTATTCAAATTGGTTCAATAAACTTTATTTTATCTAAATATAATTTTCCCAATTTTTCCAGAATCTTTCCAAATTTTCTTTCATTTTTCTCCCATTTTCTTTTTTTTTTTTTTTTTTTTTTTTTCTTTGTTTGGGTCGGGTCGACCCAAAGTCGGGTCGGAGCCACTGGCACTGGGCTGAGAACAGGTCGAGGCTCGACCCATGGGCGAGCCTGGCCCGTTCAGGCCGCCCCGTAAGTAAAGTGCACACGCACGCGATGCGCGCGTGTGCACCTCTTCCTCCCGATCCCTGGTTCGATCGGGAGGAAGGAAGAAAACTTTTTTTTTTTTTTTTTTTTTATTTCTTTCTCTCCTCCGGTGATGGGTTGGGGTGGCTCTCCACCCCAACCCGGTGGAGCCGATGGCGGGGAGGCACCCCTGCCATCACCATGATCATGGGGTTCGGCCGGGGAGGCCGAACCCCCATTCTTGACAACTAATTGTAACACCGCTAAGACATGGTCTCGAGTACCGTCTGCATCCGTGAATCCATGACCATACGCGTCGTTAGGAGTTACGTTGTGTCGTTTCCTCACCTAATATGGCATCAACTACCGTGAGTCGACACGTATATGTGTAGTGTCTCGTATCAAAGTGACTTAGAATGTTCTCTTGGACCTATCCTCATTCCTTGTCCTAGAGTCAAGATGATGATCCCCCCGATCTCAAAAGTCTAGTCTTGGAGAAAAATCGTACTCCTCTCTTGTCGATGATGATCAAATAAATCGTTTATTCGCGGAAGTGGGTACTTGTTTCTGACTGTCACTCTGTTTAACTGCCAGTAGTCGATGCATAGTCTCAGACTGCTATCCTTCTTCTTCACAAATAAAACTGGCGCTCCCCACGGTGACATCGAAGGTGTGATGAACCCCTTCTCCCCAAAATCCTTAAGTTAAGTCCTCAACTCCTCTAACTCCCTCGGAGCCATGTGGTACGCCGATATCTCGATCAGCCTGGTGCCCGGTACTAGGTCGATGATGAAGTCTAGCTCTTACGGTGGCGATAATCCAGGTAAATCTTCTGGGAAAACATCTGGGAAGTCTTGAACAACCGGTATCTCCTCTAGTCTGGATCCCTGACTCTCCGCTACAGCGTACAACGCTACCTAGAGTCTCCATCTCTCCACTAGATGCAAACCGAAATCTCGTAGTGTTGAGTCTCGTGGTCGGGGGTGCTGTAGTAGTAGCTGTGGTGACTAGGGCGGTCGAAACCAGTGCAGTCATCTGCGCCGACATGTAAGCGATGAGATCGGCGAGCTATCGCTCCTGAGCGGTCGTCCGGTCAGACATCCTCTAAAAATTGTCAACTGATACGGTGGGAGGCCGACTGCCGCTAGCTCCGGTGTCTCCGGCCTTGCGTGAATCCGCCATCGGTGTTTTCAAGTGGATAGAGAACACGAGTCAGGTACTACGTGGCATAACCTATATATATATACATATAGAAACTAACACGTACATATAAGAAATCCCCATCTCACCTTCATTCAATTCCCAACAAAATAGTTCCTAGGCAAGGATCATCTGGTTTCCACTTCTTAGGTTTGTGTTTTATACGAGTTCATGTTTTTTTCTTATTTATCCCAAAAGTTCTAATACCTATGCTCTGATACCAAGTGTGACGGCCCCTTTCCTAATCTAGGGCACCGCCCGGCCTAATCCCGTAATTAAGCCCTAATCATATCCACGCAAGACTGAACTACGTATTAGTCAGCCTTTATAACCTAGACGCCTCTTTTCTCGTGTTCATGATAAAAAATACACTAGTCCTACTAGTTTATAAAATTTAGAGTTAATTAAATTTTTTATTAAATTAATTAATTAGCGAAAGTCTTATTGATTATGCGGAAGCAATTAGTAACTTATGCGGAAGCCATTTATAAAATCCTAAGTGTGGAAAACCAGGAAATGACATCACATATATAAAGTCCTCAAAATGCATTGAAACAGTAAAATAGTCTAAGTCAAGTTGGGGAAACTAACGCTCAACCCTAATATACAACCCAAATAGTATCTAAAAGACATATAACATATACAATCAAAATACCAAAAGAAGACCTACAATCGATACAGTGACGCGCGGCGGGCTCAGGGATAATCGCTCATCTTCTCCTTGCTCGGCCTGTTGGTAGACGGCTCTGCACCCACCGTCATAAAAAGGACGGTGAGTACAAGAATAAAATAGTAATCCCCGATGACAAGTTTAATTTGCATTTCCAAATATTAAAATGGTATTTAAAAGCATATAAATGGGAAAACTTGAAAATAAACCATATGCGAGTAAATACCAGAGTTAAACAAGTGATACTGACACTAGGCTAAGTAGTGGTGATTTAGGTCCGATCGGCAGTGAAACGTGTCACTCGACTCAATAATCATATAGCACAAGGGACTCTAACCCAAGTGTTACCAAGGACTCTAACCCCGGTGTGTAGACCACCTCAGGGACTCTAACCCCGAGTGTCATACAGTGTCAAGTAACATGTGTCGACATCCCCAGGGACTCTAACCCCGTGATTCGCGCACACCTCGATCGAGTACGGGACCTAAATGCAAAAACTACTTTTTAAATTTCAAGAAATACCAAGTATGGATTGTCAAGGCATATGCACATCTACACACCTAGACAAATAAGGAATACAAGTCCTCTTAAACATTTATAAGATATTCCCCTAGCCTAATGACATGCTATTTATTATTCAATTCACATTTAAAACAACAAGAATATACATAGCATGGGATAGAATCAATGAATCAAATCAAATGAATGGATATGCATGCAAACTAGACTTATCAAGTGAGCATAGACACAAAGAACGCATGATATAAAAATACAAAGGAAAAATAGTCAAAAGGACTATGCAAGGACAACAATTAATAGAAATGAAATGCCAAGTAAAGTTGCCATTGGGTATACTCACAACAACAAAGTAAAGTCCTAGCTTTATTGGCCTCCCGATACTCCAACTCTTGTATTCGCTCTCCCGTACCTTTTCCCAGGTTCCTGAGTTTGGTATCTCATTAGTTCAAATATAGTGGTGTTTATTGTGTATTCAAATTGGTTCAATAGACTTTAAATCAATCTTCCTAAATCAGCCCCTAAAGGCTAAATTAAGTTTCAATTTCAGTCATATACTTTAATGCAGGTTTTAGGCATGAAGTGGTCAAAATATCGAAATCATCCATCAGTATAATTATTGTTGGTCTCTCTCTTAGCTTTTCCGAAAGGTTTAGTTTGCAAAATTATGATTTAAAATGAAAGAGATATCATGATTTTACTAAACATAGGTCTAATTGGAATTTAATCCGACCAGCGGATTTAGAAAATCTATTTCTCCAGATCTATTGTTCCTAAAAATGTGATTTTTGGTCTCAAGGCAGAAAATATATTCAAATACAACATACTAAAAGATCAGCTCATTTGGATAAGTAGTTAGGGAGTTATGCCCTTAACAGGTTTAGTTTCAAAACTTTCCTTTTTAATTCCAGCACCTACTTGTAGAGCATGTTTGGACATAGAAACATTTGAATAAAAATACCTTCAGTTAAGTAAAGTTATTTCCCTTTCAATAAGCTTTCAAATGCCACTGGTTTGGATCAATTTGGACTTAAAATGGGTAGATTATGATCAAATTAGGTTGATTCCTAATACAACATGCATAATTCTAGTTTTGGTGTTGCAACTTCAAAAATTTATATCTTTATGATTTCAAAACCAAATTAAGAACTTCAATATAGCTGGATTATCAGCTTGAAATGAGGAATCTAAATATATAAATCAATTTCAAACACTCAATCATCTACCATCTGAAATTAGCCTAAAATCAGAACTTGTTCTAATTTCAACTAAAAAGATGTTTACCTAGTTGATGTAGCACCCTAGCTTGAGAACTTCTCACCAACTCTAATGGATTCCTTCAACACCTTGATGATTCACTCCTCTCCAGCAATTCCTTCTTCTCCAGCAAAAATGAATGAGTGATTTGGTTTGCATGTTGTTTGATCACTAATAATATATATTAAGGTAATGTTCCTTCCTAGCCCTTAATCTTCTTGGATTTATGTATCCCTAGGAATATCTAATGATCCACATTTGTCATATATCCCACGAGCTCCCACTATCTCAACCTCAAGTGACACCATTTCATTACTCACTTAGTTCCTAGATGTGCCAATGTGTATCTCTAGACCAATCCTATGCTTTTCATTTAATTTACTCAACTATAGGCCTTTAATTTGATTTACATTAACAAACACAACCATAGGCTTATAAGTAATTCCTTATTTCATATTAGTATTAAATAAGACTTACCAAAATGCTAACTACCCGGTTCCCTGGCTCGCACGCTACTCGAGGAGTGTCCCCGCTCTAGTCTCGATGCCTACAACTGTACAAACCGACTTAGTAAGTCTACACAATACATAACACTAGGCACACATCAATACAAAAATACGATATACCTCGGCCACGAGCCTCGGTCGGTGCACGTATCGCAGTGTATGTCCCACGTTAAGGGTCGATAATCCTGATTAAGGAATTAAAATGGGGTTTAGAGATTTGGGCCGTGACACAATAGCACCAAAACATAGACAACAGTAAAGTATTTAACAAATTCACACCATACAAGCCTTACATTCAAAAAAGTCCCACATTCAAACAACATTCAACAAGTTCCATAATCCAACAAAAACTAAAACAGTACAAGTTCCATAATCCAACAATCAACAAGTCCCTCATTGCTTTGGCTTCTTCAAATTTTTCCTAGTGTATTCTTTGCCAAGCATTCTCTTTGGGGGGCGAGCATCGACCGGTGGAGGTGGAGCATTAGCCGGGGTGGAATGTGTAGAAGTGCTATCGTGCTGGGACTGCCTAGGGCCTGCTTGGGTAGGGGCTGATGTGTCGGTGGTGGTGGTACCGGCTGCGGTGGTGGTAGTGGTAGTGGTGGTGGTAGGACCGAGACTCCTCCCCGAAAGGAAATTGACGACGTCACTCGCCATTTTCCTCGCAGACTCGAACGTACACAACTCCGGCGGGGAGTCCATCCATCGTAGTGCCGCGTCCAACACACACCTATTACGCCGATGAAAACAAAAAGAAATATGTTAATGTTAAAAATTACGGGTTTTCAAGAAATGTCAAACACTTCTACATTACACTTAAAACACATTCAATACCTCCAATAACTCATTGTCAGCGATCGTTGTGGCAACCATGTTTTCATCTTCATGGCTCGGGTTGGCGATCACTGGGTGAGACACTTTAAGGAACAAGGTAGATAGTCCGGTGTAGCAAAAAACTCGAATTGTGCCTTCTCACCGCGAACTTCGGGGGCCAACAAATGGTTACGCCAACGTTCCCAATTATCTTGTTGGAACCCATACTTGACAGAGTATTTTAGTGCAAATGGGCCTCGATGTGCTTCCAATAGGCGGTACGAAGGATTTTGTATAGATTGCACGTGACCAAACTGTCTCAGAATCCTCTCCGGATGGTAGGGCTCCACCACATCCATTTACTTCAATGTGCCACTATAGAAGGCCATCGTGTGCATAACTCCATTATCCCTGTAATTAACATAAGGGTCCCAAGTGACCTAATCAAACATAAAGAACCATAATTAGTAAACATAAACTAACTTTAACATTTACCAACAAGATTGGCTAAGTAACTCACCTCGCTTGGCCGCAACCTGTCCAACGTTCTCCTTATGGACCCAACCTTGTCAATATTCATCACGGTCTTGTGCTTTTGAATCCATCTATAGACATTAGGTTGCACGTAGTCCATGTACTTTGCATTGGGTGTGGCGAGCCCGAGTTTGAAATGGTCGTACACCCATCCCTGCAAATACATACAACGTTAGTTATTGGGAAAATGCAAAACCTAATTCTAATTATTCAGAAAACAATGTAAGTTGATTTAAAAATATACCTAAAGTAATGTGAGGTAGCCGACAATCTGAGAAACTTGTACTCTGGTGGCAGACCCCAAGTGTCGGTACAAGTACGCTAATGCAGCTGCACCCCATACATACTTTCCCACGTAATCCAAATCCTCTAGAAGCTTCAACAACGCAATGGATACCCGAGATCCACTCTTATCCGCAAAAGGGTGCAAGAAAGTAGGTACAACAAGTATCCCCGGGCTATGCATTCCACGGGGGGATAAGTAGTGTCACTCGAAGCAACTTTGGGGCACCATCGTCTCTTCAACCAACCAACACTAGCCCTTTGTTGATGTTCACTTCATCCTCAGCATCTTTAATGCTAACCCCAAGTAGTTTGGACACCAGCTTAATCGCATTTGAGCGAGATTCCTTGGTGTACCTCGCAAAGTTCTCAACTGCAACCACTTTGCCGTCACATGAATCTTTAGGAGAATGCCACATCCTCCAAGGAAATCGACATTTCACCGAATGGTAAGTGAAATGTGTTTGTCTCCGGCTGCCACCGCTCCACAAAGGCAGATATAACCTCCTTATTAGCCTTGCGGTATGAGCAGCCTATCAGCGTATTCAACCCAGACCGCTGGATAATCCTCTAAAGGCCCTTGGTGTTAGGGTGGCACGACTGTAAGTCCCATTCTTGGATCTGAGCAGCGTGATTGATACACTTGAGTATCGGCGATCCTACAACAACAAAAAACATTTCATCGGCTATATGAAAACCATAAGTTTTTAAGTACTCCATTCAATGAAACTTTATATACCTCATTGCTCCAAATCGCTAATGCGACATGATCTTTAAAGCTCTTCAGCAATGATCCATCTGAAGGACCACCGGGGAAAGGAGCACACATTTCCAATTGCTCTTGTGACTCCCCTTCATTATGGCCACCTCCACCACTAGTACTCCTACCCACATTACGATCGGTACTAGTGGTGCATGCCGGTGCTGATGAGTCGCTACTACTAGACTCTGATGCATTAGCCTCATCTTCGCCTCGGGCAACTAGAAGATCTTTTTGTTGACGCGTGTCAATGTTGGAACCCTCATCGTGCAATTGAACATTCTTTGCACGATTCCCACCAGTCTCCGGTCGCCTCGCCATGGTTACCCCTCAACACCTCAACACCAACCTCCTCCCTAGTCACCGAGGTTTTCGAATTAGCCATACCTGATAAGACTACAACATGTAAGCACCTGGAACAGAAATAGAAGTAAAATTCAAAAAAATAAGAACAAAATCTTCCATTTCTATAGTCTCAGTCAAGTAGGATTGAAAAAAACAATTACAATCTCGGTGACGCATGACCGAGATAAAACAACAAGTCTCAGGAATTGACAACCGAGATAATTGGTTACTTCTCGGTTGTACATCACCGAGAATAATGCAACTATACACTCTGAATTACTCTTAGTATGTGGTGACCGAGAGCAATTGTAGCGTTACGCTACCTAAAACAATAATACATAAGCATAATCTCAGTTATGGATAACCGAGACAACAATGTGTCTCTCGTTACTATGTAATCGAGACTTTATGTGCAACTAACCTTAAAATTAAATCTCGGCCATGGTTTGCCGAGATTGTTAGCATCTTCTCTGACCTGTGTGGCCGAGAAAATCAGGTTCGTAAATTTGCTTAACCTAGCAGAAGAACCACATAAAACAAACAAAAATCGAACTATAATCTATCAAAATCGAGTTCAAACATACCTATAAGCTGCCGAATAAACGCCTCCAGTGAGATTAGTACCCTAAGACCGAGTCCTACAACGTACCCAATGCAAACAACTCGAGATCTCTAAATACGGAAGAAAACCACTACTTGAATGAGCGACAAGACAGATGAGATGCTCAAAGTGGTTAACAGAGATCGATGAAACAACGCCTCCTGTGAGATCTCTGAAACAACGCCTCGTTCGTTTATCGAAATTGGAATTTGGTGGTAGGGTGCACTTGGGGGCAATTTCGAGATTTCATTCAAATATTTTGGGTGCCTTTGGTAAACAACTTGGTGCCTTCAACAGTGGTGTGCCTTTATTAATTGGTGGGGTGCCCATAGCGGCGCTCTTATTTAATTATTTAATCTCAAACTATGACCCAGCTCAGATCCACGTAGATGTCGCGGATTAGTCTAGCGCACGCCAATCGAGGTACAATTTATAATGTTATATTTGCGTGATGTTTGTTTATTATGGTTGTTTTACTATGAATTATAGCATTACACCATGTGTATCACTAACTATCGAGTTTTGCGTAAGTTATTAGTGTAACGGCTCATTTTCCAAATGGACCCCCACGTGGGCCAATACAGGTCCACAACCTGGCCTACCAGCGCCAAGCTGTGTCCCACATGCCATCTCATCCACCATGTTAACATTATTAACCTCAATGAACAACAATTTATTGTTTAAATCGTTAATGAACTCAAATCATCTGCCTATAATATCAAGTTAATCCCAAATAAACCACAGTGGAAGTCTTTTATCATGACAATTAAAATACGAAACAATTAAGTTATGCATCTAACTCTGATACCTAGTGTGGAAAACCAATATATCATCATAGACCAATAATATACCTCGATATATCAAAATATCAACAGTATAGAGTCCTGAGGTATATCACAATCCCAAATCCCAAAATAAAACATAATATGTATATACAAACGAACAAGTCTGGCTATATGTCTCTGAATCACAAGTATTCTGGAAGTTTTCCTTTGCCTCGACTTGTACTAGGATCTGCACTCAAGTCATCACAAAAAGACAGACGACGAGTCCAAAGTGAGTATTCCCAAGGAAATTAAGTGAGCAATACTGAAAGTAAATACTGGAATATAAAGAAAACTATTAAATAAACATGCAGAACTAAATACATGCAACTGTGCTCATCACAAGCATAAGTAATAGTGCAAGCTCAAATGTGTGTTCCTAAAGCCTAGGGTCAGATTAATGCCATACTTCGGACTATTCGACAGACTACTGCCGGCGAGTAGCACTCAAGCAAGGCCAATATCTAGATCCGTCAAGTGGTTGGCGTGGAACCAATGACGCACCCACACGTACCCCGACGCGACTCTCAGGTCGACCTATTCACCGAGATCCCTGACGCACGTGCTATGGCTTAGTTGACAGATACACGGAAATGGCACTGAGGGAGAGCCACAACGTCCGTCCATTTAACCACTCCAGAAATAGAGTATTGAAAGACAGAATATGAATTCAAAAGCAAAAGTAAATACTACTCAAGTAATTTTAGTTGGGATACTACACACCTCAAACCACACTTTGTGTCCTGGTGCCTAACCCCCAGTCCGGCTCCGCCTAGTCCTAGATATCATAAATTACCTCCCGAAATGACCTATTTCTAATTATAGTTGATTTTTAGTCAATTGTATGTGTTTTAAGTCATTTAACAAAAATAATTTCAAAACTGCACGATCTAGCGCGCTAGGTCTGGGAATTAGCGCACTAGATTCCCATGCGGTTATACGTTTTTTGTCAGGAAGAACATTAACGCGCTAATTGTTATCTAGCGCGCTAGATGACATCATTAGCGCGCTAATCGCGCTTTGGACAGCAAAACTGCTGAAAATTCTAGGTTTTTAACAAACCTACCAACACCAACAACACCCACAACACCAACAACTCAACTACATAGCACTTCAAACCTATCAAAACAACAACTCAACAACAACCAAACAATCTACTAACACCACTAAAATTGAGATTAAAAGATAGAGAAAGTTGAGGTGTTTATGATTTTCTCCTTGCTTTTGATGTTTTCACCCCTCCAAGCTCCTCCAACCACCAAGTTTGATCTCCACAACCCTGGTTTCATGGTCTTAATTTCGGATAGGATGATAAGAGAGAGAAAAGGTTGTGGAAAATGAAAGTCTTATTTGACTTTTATAGTCCAATGTGATCTCCACTCACTTACACATCTCAATGAAATCAAATGGGCACCCTTTGCTCCATTTCCAACCTCCCATGACTCTAATTGTGACACCAATGGCACACTCTCCCTTGTTTTTAACTCAAAAATTGGTGTTTCGGGTGTTCCAACGCCCGGTTTCGCATCCCGAACCGCGACATACGCGTACCACCATGTCCCTAACCATCAAATATACATTCCATATTAATTATTTAACCCATTTTATTTATTTATTGTGTGTATTATTTCCCCGGCCTAGTATTTAGTCTATTAGACTACCCGGTACCCGTGTCGACACGCATATCGAGGTGAATATTTTACACACAGTCTCACCCGTCAAATGGAATGTAATGACACATATTACGATGCCGTTTAATCTATTTTAACGTACACATCGTAATTTAGACAAATCAGCATACACGATTAACTATTTACCTAGCTCTAGGCGCACACTAGCCTAGCTGCGGGTCCCATGAGCGTCTGAGCTGTCAGCCACGTCTGTAACCACGTCATTAATAATGGTGAATTAAATTCACGCCGTTACAGTTCTTCTAACTAGGTGAAATTATGCCCTGAAATTTAAATTAAACTTAAATACGTACCGGCAAATAAATGGGGATACCGTCTTCGCATAATAGACTCAAGCTCCTAAGTGAGTCCCTCGATCCCGTGATCTTGCCATTTGACCAAAATTTCGAGATCTCCTTATTCCTCAAAATCTGAGTCCTCCTATCCATGATCTCCACAGGCTGTTCTTCGTATGATACGTCAGGTCGCACATTAATCTGACATATATCAACTATAGGCCTCGGTCCTGACCTAGCCAACCTCAACATGGAAATGTGAAATACCCGATGTACCCCTGCTAACTGTGGTGGCAACTCTAGACGGTATGCCACTCTGCCGACGCGTTCCTCAACTCGAACGGTCTAATGAACCTTGGTGCCAGTTTCCCCTTAATGTCGAACCTCTGCTGACCTTTCCAGGGCGAAACCTTCAAATACACCAAGCCTCCAACCTCGTAGCTCAGACCCTCAAGATATTTGTTCGCATATTTCTTCTGCCTATCCTGCGCCGTCTGAAGTCTCTGTTTGATCCGCATCACCTTCTCAGTATGGTCAACAACAATCTCAGGTCCTATAACCTCTGTATCCTTCGGTGCCGCCCAACATGCTGGTGACTGCAGGGCCTACCATAAAACGCCTCAAACGGTGGCATCCCGATACTCACCTGATTACTTTTGTTGTAAGCAAACTCGCACAAAGGCAGGTAATCTTCCCACGATCCACCAAACTGCAATATACACGCCCTGAGCATATCCTCGAGAATCTGAATCAATCGTTTTGACTGCCTATCAATCTGCGGATGGTACGCAGTGCTAAACTGTAAACGAGTGCCAAATTGCTCCTGCATACTCTCCCAAAGCCGCGAAGTAAATCTCGGATCCATGTCAGAAATAATGGAAATCGGTACACTGTGCAATCTGACAATCTCTTTCTCGAAGATAGTGCTTAGCCGTGTAACAGAATATCTCATGGCGATCGATATGAAACGTGTCGAATACTTCAACCTGTCGATAACCACCCAAATTGCATCATGTATCCTCATCGTCTAGGGTAGGCTACTGACAAAGTCCATGGTCATGTGTTCCCACATCCACTAAGGAATGGGCAGGAGCTGTAGCAACCCAGCTGGTATTCTATGCTCAGCCTTCACCTGCTGGCATATATGACAACTCCGGATGTATTTACCCACATCAGCCATCATTCCTGGCCACCAAAACAATCTCCGCAAATCGTGATACATCTTGGTTTGACCAAGATGAATGTATATCGCGACCGGTGTGCGTCCTCGAGAATGTTGTCCCAGAACTCCGATACCCCTAGTATCCACAAACGACCACTGTGTCTCTAGCACCCGTCTGAACCCTAGAACACTTAGTGCACCCCGGATCCTGAGCCATGCCACTGATCTACAAATATCGGTCATCAGCTCTCTACAACTCGCATCTGACAACAAATCTGTAGCTCATCAATAGCCTCTGTCAAACACAACACCGACGCTGCCTCAATCAACCCGTGCTTATGTGTCATATGCCGCAGTACTCTCTGGCTCTTGATGTTGCTCATGCTCAGCGCATCAGCTACGACATTTGCCTTACCCGGATGATACTCAATGGCGAAGTCATAATCCTTCAGTAACTCGAGCCATCGCCACTGTCGCATGTTCAACTCCCTTTGAGAGAACATATATCTCAAACTCCTGTGGTCTGTGAACAATATAAACTTCTCGCCATATAGATAATGCCTCAGGTCTTCAGTGCAAACACGACCGCTGCAAGCTCCAAGTCGTGCACCGGATAGTTTACCTCATGAGGTCTCAACCATCGAGATAAATAGGCTACTGGTGCCCATCCTGCATCAACACACAACCCAACCCAGTGCCTAATGTATCAGTATAAACTGTAAAACCTATACCGGCCACCAGTAATGCTAAAACTGGCGCCGAAGTCAACTTCCTCTTCAGCTCCCAAAAAACATCATCACACTCTTGTGACCATTCAAATCTAACATCCTTCTTGGTCAACCTCATCAACAGCGCTGCAATCATCGAGAAATCATGCACAAAACGCCTGTAATATCCTGCCAAACCCAGGAAACTCCGAATGTCAGATACAGACTCGGGTGTCCTCCAGTCAATAATCGCCCGAATCTTGTCACCATCAACTGATATGTCTTGATCACTGATGACATGCCCAAGAACTTCACCTCAGTCAGCCAGAACGCGCACTTTCTGAACTTGGCATAAAGTTTATGCTCTCTCAGTGTTGACAACACATCTCTGAGATGCCTCTCGTGCTTTACACGAGCCTTACTATAAACCAGGATGTGATCAATGAACTTAATGACGTATCGGTTTAAAAATGGCCTCAGCACCCTGTGCGTCAAATCCATGAAGATCGTCGGTGCATTAGTCAGTCCTAACGGCATGATTGTAAACTCAAATAGGCCATGACGCGTACTAAACGCGGTCTTCTCCACATCCTGCTCTCAAATCCTCAACAGATGGTATCCTGATCGTAAGTCGACCTTCGAGACAAACTTGGCCCCATCCAACCGATCAAATAAGTAGTTTATCCTCGGAAGTGAACGATTCCGAATCGTCACCTGATTTAGCTTCAGGTAGTCCACACACATCCGCGTCGAGCCGTCCTTTTTCTTCACAAAAAGATCTGGAGCTCCACTAAAGTGACATGCTAGGGTTCTGGAACAAATCCTCTAATTGGGTCCTCAATTCCTCGTGCTCCGATACTGACATCCTATACGGTCTGGTGTAGATTGGCTGAGTCCCCAGAATCAGCTCAATGATAAACTCAACAGCCCTCGGAGGTGGAAATCTTGGCAAATCATTAGGAAACACGTCTGGAAACTCGCATACAATAGGAACATCCTCCACCTTAAGCACTATCTTAAGCTCTGGCTCCATCACAGCTGCGTACGCCTCCATTTCTCCAGCGATGTACTAGTCTGCCTCGAGTGATAGGTAATACAGACGCAACTTCGGCAAATATAAACCTTAGAATCCCCTCGATGTTAAACGTCACAGTCTTGTTGAAATAGTCGATATGTGCGTGATAAGATGATAACCAATCTATACCAAACATCGCATTGAATTCCAGGTACTCTAACACTCTCAAATCACCCGGTAGCTGATGTCCATCAATCTCCATAATATAATTTCGGCATATCTGATTAGGGTAAATCTTATCCCCAGCTGCCGTACTGAGAACAAGATGTGTATCTAAGGTCTGTGCAGGTAACCCTAACTCTCCTACCATGCGTCCAGAAATAAAAGACAATGTCCTATCAGAATCCATCATAACATGCATGTAAATACCAAAAACAGATAACGTACCCTTAATCAGCTGTCTGGTCGCCTCCCTGTCCTGCTGTGCGACCCCGAAAGTTTCAATCTGGGCCCTATCTCGGCTCGCTTCGTCTATGGTGGTAGTGGTGTCTGGTACAATCTGCCACAATATGCCCCACCTGACCGCATCAGCAACAAGTACGAGTCTCATATATGCTAGAACTCATCTGACTCCGCGTTTAACCCTAGCCTCGACTCTGGCCTCTGTGACCTCTATCCATGCCTCTGCTGTCTAGATTGATCAACTGGTGTAGAAGTCGTAAAGTATGCCATCTGATGATCATCACGTCGCTATCGGTCATCATAACGATCTCTGTCGCCTTTACGACCCTAATCATATTGCCAATCACCTTGACGAGGTCTCTGGCCCTGTCTCAGTCGGTCTTGGTCTCTCCGTTATCACTTCGGTCTCTGATCAGACTGAGAACTCAAAGTTGGCTGACTCTGCAGACTCTGCAATGCAGCCTGAATTGCTAATCGACTGGCCCTTTGAACCAGGTATGTCTCATGTGCGAGGGACCTGTAGTAAATCTCTGTTAGTGTCCGATCTCCACTAGATACCACCGTGCTCCAATCCTCTCATCCTGACCTCGGACAAAGTAATATATTTGTAGTCGATTTGTACCTGCTACGTCCATGAAGTATGACAACAGATATCGGTACCGCTCCATGTATACCGCGACCGACATATCACCCCGAACCAAGGATAAAAACTCCTCCCTCAATCGAATCCTGACCTCCACAGGGATGTACTCGTCCATCAATAACGCTCAGAATTATGCCTAAGTAGTCGCAGTAGAATGAGTCGCAGTGTAAGTAGTCCACAATATCGCCGCATTGCCTCTCAAGCAGAAACTAGATAACCTCGGCCGATCAATCTCCTTGACTCGAAGCAAGTCATCTAGCCACTTATGCGATAACAACCACCTTCTGGCTACATCTGGATCCCCTGAGCCATAGAAATACCCCAGCGAGAACTTAATGAAGTCCCTCATTTTCTTCGCCCCAATTGTCATCAGACTTCTTGAAGTCGATGCCACTGCTGGTTGCTCGGTAGTAGCAGGTGTAAGCACCACTGCGAGCTTCCACTAGGGGTGGGCAAACCGCGGTTTGGTGGTGAAAACCACCAAACCGCGACCAAACCGAGGGTCTACGGTTTGGTGATTTTCCAAACCACCACCAAACCGCGAATCACCAAAATCGCAACCAAACCGAACCGCGGTTTGCGCGGTTTGGTCGGTTTGGTTGCGGTTTTGGTGCGACCCATTTTCAAAAAAAAATAAAAAAAATGAGGTACCGCAATCCCAATTGAGATCGAACCTTGAATGAAGATGCGGGCGAGCACGAGAAGGAGATACGAGCAAAAACCCCACCCAATTGACTCTTGGAAGAGTTCAATTTGGCTTGTAAACTCAAAGTTCAATGATCATCACTCATCGGTCATCACATTCATAACATCATAATAAAGTTCAAGTTGTGTATCAAGGAAACGGGAGATTGATATGCGATTGAAAGGGATTTGGATTAAATAATCCCCCCATTCGGACATTTATTCAAACCAATCTCCAATCCCGTGCATGATGTATAACATTTTATATGTATGAAGTGATTGAGAGTTCCCCCACGCGCAAGGCGTCGATCGATATAGGGGTTCTCTTGTCGCACCCACAACAGTCCATTAAACAATCAACAACAACAGCAACAACAACAATAGAGAGAGCGATCAAGAACACAGAAAATAGTCCATTAAACAATGAACAACAACAACAACAACAACAACGAGACAACAACAACAACAACAACAACGAGAGAGAGCGATCAAGAACAGAGAGAGAGAGCGAGAGAGAGAGAGAGAGAGAGAGTTGCGTAGGATGGAAGGTGCTCCACTCACAGTGCGAACTCGACGTGTGATGGGTGACGTTACGCTGGAGGTCTCCAAGTTTGGCGCGAACTCGGCGGCGTGCGGCGGCGGCGGCGGCGCGGCGGCGGCGGCGTGCGCGTGCGCGATGGGCGGCGGCGGCGGGTTTGGTGTGAACGCGCGACGATCGATACGAGCGCGCGAGGCGGTGTGGACCGGGGACGACGGGAAGGCTCGGCGGAGATCGGGATTCGGCGGCGGCGGTAATCGACGAGCGAAAGAGAGAGAGGAGACGGCGAGTGAGCGAGAAGAGAGAGAGAGACGAGCGAGCGAGCGACGAGTGAGCGGCGAGCGAAGAGAGAGAGGAGACGGGAGTGACGAGTGAGAGAAGAGAGACGGAGCGGCGAGGGAGGAGATGGGAGTGACGGCTGACGAGTGAGAGAAAGATATGTGTTTTTTTGTGTTTTAGGGTTTTGGACTTGTATTTACCAAAATACCCTCGGTTTGGTTAAACTGCGGTTTTCCCAAAATGAAAACCGCGACCAAAACGCGAGCTTTAAAAACCAGACCAAACCGCGTCGGTTTGGGCGGTTTTTCAAAAACCGCTGCCCACCCCTAGCTTCCACTGGTACCGTTACTGGCATAGCCCTATTAGCCAATGTCTCGGATACTACCGCCTGCACCTGAGCCTCGACTGTAGTAGGAGCTACGACTGCTTGAGTAGTCGCCATCGGTGCAGCCAAAGTGGTAGTCGGGGTTGTCGTAGTCTCCCGAGCATCACGAGCTCTCATCATCTCTATCAGCATCGCAAATCTATCATCCATAGTCTGCGCTAATGACTCCAGCATCAAAGTAGGCCTCGTCGGATCACTAGTATCTCCGACCTTAGGCAAAGTGGTATCTGATGGATGTCTGTCCATTGGTATCCGCATCGAAGAATGTGCATCCAATCAGCCTCAATACCAATATACGTGTATTGTACGTATAATACAACCAAAACATAACACAAATATCCCCTTATTCCTACCCATCTCACCTCTATTCTCAACTAGGAATCTAGGCAATTCCTTTGGGTTTCCACATCTAAAGTTTATTCATCAGCTTTATCTTCAAATTATTCCATAAATGCAATCGTATTAGAGTTAACTTTCAATTCCTCGAGGTTCACCAACCTTGCTCTGATGCCAAAATGTAACGACCTATTTTCCAAATGGACCGCCATGGGGGTCAATGCAGGCCCACAACCTGGCCTACTAGTGCCAAGCTGTGTCCCACATGCCATCTCATCCACCATGTTAACATTATTAATCTCAATGAACAACAATTTACTGTTTAAATCGTTAATGAACTCAAATCATCTGCCTATAATATCAAGTTAATCCCAAATAAACCACAGCGGAAGTTTTTTACCATAATAATTAAAATACGAAACAATTAAGTTATGCATCTAACTCTGACACCTAGTGTGGAAAACCCATATATCATCATAGACAAATAATGTACCTCAATATACCAAAATATCAATAGTATAGAGTCCTGAGGTATCTCACAATCCCAAATCCCAAAATAAAATAGAATATGTATATACAAACGTACAAGTTTGGCTATATGTCTTTGAATCACAAGTATTCTGAAAGTTTGCCTTTGCCTCGACTTGTACTAGGATCTGCATTCAAGCCATCATAAAATGATAGATGACGAGTCCAGAGTGAATATTCCCAAGGAAATTAAGTAAGCAATACTGAAAGTAAATACTGGAGTTTAAAGAAAACTATTAAATAAACATGCAGAACCAAATATAGGAAACTGTGCTCATCGCATGCATAAGTAATAGTGCAAGCTCAAATGTGTGTTCCTAGAGCCTAAGGTCAGACTAGCGCCATACTTCGGACTCTTCCACAGACTATTGCCATCGAGTAGCACTCAAGCAAGGCCAATATCTAGATCCGCTAGGTGGTCGGTGTGGAACCAGTTATGCACCCACACGTGCCTCGACGCGACTCTCGGGTCGACCTATTCACCGAGATCCCTGACGCACGTGCTATGGCCTAGTGGACATATACATCGAAATGGCACGGAGGGAGAGCCTCAACGTCCGTCCATTTAACCGCACCAGGAATAGAGTATTGAAAGACAAAATATGAATACAAAAGCAAAATTAAATACTGCTCAAGTAATTTCAGTTGGGATACTACACACCTCAAATCGCACTTCGTGTCCCGGTGCCTAACCCCCGATCCGGCTCCGCCTAGTCCCGTATATCCAAAATTTCCTCCCGGAATGACCTATTTCTAATTATAGTTGATTTTTAGTCAATTGTATGTGTTTTAAGTCATTTAACAAAAAAAAATGTCAAAACTGCAGGATCTAGAAAGCTAGGTCTGGGAATTAGCGCGTTAGATTCCCAATGCAGTTATACGTTCTTCGTCAGGAAGAACATTAGCGCGCTAATTGTTATCTAACGTGCTAGATGACATCATTAGCGCGCTAATCGCGTTCTGGACAACAAAGCTGCTGAAAATTCTAGGTTTTTAACAACCTCACCAACACCAACACCAACAACAACCACAACACCAACAACTCAACTACATAGCACTTCTCATCAAAACAACAACTTAACAACAACCAAACAATCCACTAACACCTCTAAAATTGAGATCAAAAGATAGATAAAGTTGAGGTGTTTATGATTCTCACCTTGCTTTTGATGTTGTCACCCCTCCAGGCTCCTCCAATCACCAAGTTTGATCTCTACAGGTCTTAATTTCGAATAGGATGATAAGAGAGAGAAAAGGTGGTGGAAAATGAAAGTCTTATTTGACTTTTATAGTCAAATGTGATCTTCACTTAATTACACATCTCAATGTAATCAAATGGGCACCCTTCGCTCCATTTCCAACCTCTCATGACTCCAATTGTGACACCAATGGCACACTCTCCCTTGTTTTTAACTCAAAAAGTGGTGTTTCGGGTGTTCCGACGCCCGGTTTTGCGTCCCGAACCGCGACATACGCGTACCACCATGTCCTTAACCATCAAATATACATTCCATATAAATTATTTAACCCATTTTATTCATTTATTGTGTGTGTTATTTCCCCCATCCTAGTATTTAGTCTATTAGACTACCCGGTACCCACGTTGACACTCATATCGAGACGAATATTTCACACATTATCTCACCCGTCAAATGGAATATAATGACGTACATTACGATCCCGTTTAATCTATTTTAACGTACACATCGTAATTTAGACAAATCAACATACAAAATTAACTATTTACCTAGCTTCAGGTGCACACTAGCCTAGCTGCGGGTCCCACGAGCGTTTGAGCTGTCAACCACGTCATTAATAACAATGAATTAAATTCAGCCCATTACAATGAGTGTGGAAAATATCGCATCGATATACGTGTGATGCGGGTACGGGGACGACATAGCTTATGCAAACTTATTAGTGGTAAAACAATAATAATCTAAGCTATGTGATATTAACAAGCCTGAGAAAATGGATTAATTGTTAATAGGCCAAGAATAGACCTGACACGCCTTGCGATGCACGACGGGTGCCGGGTAAGTGAGTAGGCAAAACTTAGTTTAAGCATGATATGTATGTGATGGCCTTTTCTTATAAACAGGGCACTGCCCGGCCTAATCCCGTAATTAAGCTCTAATCCTAGCCACGTAAGATTTAACTACATATTAGTCAACCTTTCTTTCCTCGATACATGCGTTCAGGATAAGTAATACACATGTCATGATATCATTAGATTTCGAGTTAATTAAAACTTTTTATCATTTTAATATTATCACGAGAATTCTAAAGGCTATGCAAAAGCAATTATTATTTAAAAATCCTAAGTGTGGAAACCAGGAAAACATCATCACATGCATATAAATATCATAAGGATAATAACACAGTGTGATAACCAAGTCTTAAGTCGGGGAACTATGCGCTAAACCCAATATACAACCCAAAATGTACTGGAAAGACATAAGCGTCAAGAATATAACAAAAGTCGAGTCATACACAAAATGAGATAGAAGAGTCGCCGAAATGCTCAAGGAAAGTCGTCGATTTCCTCATTCCCCGTTCTGCTGCTGCTCGACGGACCTACATTCACCGTTACAAACTAGACGACGTGTAAAGTAATATTTAATTAATAACTGGAGAATTATATACTACATTTACAAAACGAAAGAAAAATATTTAAAAGCATAAAGTAGCAGAAAAGTTGTTGAATCAAGTAATGCAAGTAAATACTACAATTAAAAATATATAGACTGACACAGGCTAAGTCGAGATGATTACACCCGGTCGGCGTGAGAACTATCACCTAGCTTTTTCCACTACTATATGGAGCCTTGCTCTACATATTTCATCAATTCTGTCAATCATCAAATAGCGGAGCTGTGCTCTACGCGTATCAATCATCTATCTCATTCTTACTGACAACCCCGACGCCAATACCCCGTGTGCCGCGCAAGTGTAGTGGTGAGTACCGAACACCCTGATAGATCTAAGTCCCCGTGAACCACACATCTCTTGTGCAATGGACACTAGATAATCCCTACTTTAATTTTCAAGGATCAATAGTTCTAAGTTCTAGGATTTCATGACTAGTTAAGCTACAAAGCCCAAAGGAAACAAAATACAAGTCTAATCCATTACAATTGATCCTAATAGCATGCTTTTGACTAACTATATGTCAAGAACATCATCAAGCTTAGGAATTTGAATCAATGAAACACTTCACAAGGCATCATGTTAACAATATTCAATAATTAATAGAAACAAGAACAACATGATGTGAGATTACAACCATCAATGTCTAAAAATAGACTATAAATCAATAAGAGTCAGAATGAAATGAAATAGAAAATTCTCATAGCTTTACTTACAAGTCACAAAGCTTATCCTAGCTTATCTGGCATCCCGACACCCCAAAACGCGTTCCTGAACTCTCGAGAACTCCCCTAAGGTTCCTGGAGTTGTTTGATAGAAAGTTCAAACCGCAATTTGTAATTTCAATGTAAGGTATACAAATTCTTTCACGCAAGCCAAATGCATTAGTCCATGCATATCAAGTTTCTTAAACCATTCTTCAAAAAGTTAAAGTTTACTTCAAGTTTCAAAGTGGAATTTAAACACATAACTAGGACTATGAGTTTAAACAATGTGAAACTTTGTGTGGATGGTCATTTGCATATTACGAGATCATTGTAAATGTTTTGAAAAAGAAAAACTCGTTTTTGAAAGGTCTTGAAAAAGAAAGCGTAAATTTGCGAGAAAAGCCCCTAATACATTATGAAATCGTGAATTTCCATTTTCGGGATTTGTAAAAATATCAGGACCACCCAATTAGGCTTAATGACTCATAATAAACGTGTATAACATGTTATATAAGGGTTAGTTAGGTCCGGACGAGTTTAAGGGTCGCTAACACAAAGGGACAAAATAATTGTTTTGAGGTCTCTGCGATTAGCGCGCTAATGATTTAATTAGCGCGCTAAGTGCGAGTTGCGCGCTAGGTCTCGAGGAATTAGCGATTAGCGCTAATTGCATATCTGACGACTTTTTTTTTACAATTTGGAAAACACACTTTAATTTGAATTCTTGATCTATTTTGGACCCTTGGATCCCTAGAACGGTCATAAAGCTGTCAAGATGGAATACCTAACACTATAAAACCACCAAGAACATGGTTTTGTAAAAGGAAGGAAGAAACACACTCAAAAACTCAAAATCTACAAAGAGAAGAACTTTGACTTTTATGAAGAAGCAAAAGGAGATCTTTGTGGGCACATTCTTTAGTTCTCTAATCCAGACTTTTGAGGCTTTAAAAGGAGTACAAGAATCTCTTCAAAGCTGATCTCTTTTGTCATTCTCTTGTTTGTAAGAAAGTCCTAGATCTAAAATCTTGTTTGTGCTTAATCTACATAGTTTTGTGTATTTGATTTGAAAATCATTTTGTTGTGTGTTTGAACACCTTCTTCCTTGGGTTTTGCACTTAAATTTATTTTATCAAACCCTAAGATTGATTTGAACAAAAGTTTTGCACTTAAATTTATTTTATCAAACCCTAAGATTGATTTGAACAAAAGTTTTGCACTTAAACTTGATTTTTGTTAAACTATTGTTCTTAGACTTGAAATCGGTTTTACACTAATATATTAAGTTTTTAAAACGATTTCACATTTGGGATTTGCAACAAAATCAGTGACATATTTGCATATTCCATTTATTCTCATACTTGCATGCATAAGAGTTGTTAGGCTCTAGGAGGCTTGCTAGTGTTTGAATTTGATACCACTTTGTGTTGTAAAGTGTATCTCTTTATTTTCCAGCAAACTTATTGTATTTGAATGATTGTAAGACTTAGTGGAATCTAAGTCGAAAGGGAAAATCCTAGTTGAGGCTAGGGAAAATCCTAGTTGAGGCTAGGTGGGAAAATCCTAGTTGCGGCTAGGTGGGAAAATCCTAGTTGAGGCTAGGTGGGAAGTCCTAATTGTAATTAGGCATTCTAGGCTTGTATGCTTAGGTTGTAACACTTATTTGCAATATAAGTGGGGGTTAAAAATCCTAACTTAGGGAGGTTAGGTAGTGGACGTAGATCGTTGGATCGAACCACTTATAAATCGTGTGTCACTTTCCATCTCTTCCATTCCATTCACTTGCATAGCATATATATATTCATTGATAGTGTATGCATTATAGTTGCAATTTGCGCATAAAGTTTTAAAAGGGCAATAACTACTCGGTAACCCAATTCACCCCCCTCTTGGGTGACCTTCAATTGGTATCAGAGCGGGTTATTGCTCAAAGTATTACTAACGTATCTTTGAGTGTTCTTTTTGTGCAAGGATGCAAACCTTAGATCCGGCTCGCCTTCGGGAAGGCAACTCTTCGATTAGGCCTCAGTATTTTGATGGAACTAACTATGCTCATTGGAAAGTGAGAATGAAATTCTACATTAGAGCACAAAATAGATTCTTATGGGATGCAATTGAAAGTGGCTACACTCTAGGATAAGCCCTTGAAAGAGTACACCGCCGAGGAGATAAAGATTGAGCTATCAAATGATCAAGCCATGAATCACTTGTTTTGTGCGCTAAGTGAAAATGAATTTAGCAGAGTAAGTGCTTGTCAAGCGGCTAAGGAAGTATGGGAGAAGCTTGGGGTACACTATGAAGGTACCATGCAAGTGAAGAAGACCAAGTTGAGAATTCTTGAGGAGCACTATGAAACTTTCAGGAGTTGGGTTAGATGAAGACATAGCCACCGCCATCACTCGATTCACTAAACTATTGAATGAGATCAAGAATCTTGGAAAGAATTATGATCAAGAAACCTCGGTGTATAAATTCCTTAGAGGCTTGCCTAAGGAATGGGATGCCAAGAAGTATGCTATCAATCGGCACAAAATCTTGGAGATTACACATTTGATGCATTGTGTGGAGAGCTAACGGTCCATGAATTTGAACTTAAAGGCAGAGCAAGATTGGAAGCATTAAGTGGAGGTACTAAGAGTTCAAGAAAAGATATCGCCTTGAAGGCAAATAGCTCCCCTAGTGCATCGGTAGAGATCATTGAAAATGAAAAATCATGTGATGACAATGATCTTGAGGAGGAAGTAGCTATGCTCTCAGAAAGCTCAACAGGGCCATGTACAAGCGAGACAAGTATAAGAAGAAGTTTCGAAGTGGAAGCAAGGGAGGAAATTCAAATGAAATCATATGCTTTGGTTGTGGCAAACCGGGTCACATCATGGCGGATTGCAAATCAAGAAGGTGTTTGACAAGAAGAAAGGAAAGAAGAGTTTCAAAGCAACTTGGGATGACTCATCATCATCAAGTTCGGAATCGAATCGGAAAGTGAGAAGGCAATACTTTGTCTCATGGCACAAGGCGAGGTAAATTCTAACTCTTTTAACTTTGATAATGTTGATGATTTGGATGATGTTCCAAATCTTGATGAGCTTAGGAAAGAGTTGGAAAAGGAGGTCAAAAAGACCAAACAACTCAAAAAGAGCTTGACCATTGCAATTAGTGAAATAGAGTCACAAAATGAGACCATTAATGATCTCCAAAGTGACTTAAATGAAGTCATAGAGGAGAGAGATGCTTTAGTCAAGGAAGTAGAGGACTTGACTAGCACGGTGCATAAGTTTACAAATGGTAAAGAAATGTTTGACATGATGTTGGGAGCACAACGACATGCACTCAACAAAAGAGGCATAGGTTATGGAGCAAACTTGTTAAGTTACAAGAAATTGCTAAATGATGATCATAGATGCTCTAAATGCAACAAGACTCATGTGGTCGGGAAATGTGCATTACAAAAGGCCAAAGTGGATAGACTAGCATGGGTAGTTAAAAATGTTTACTACACTAACATTCTCGGACCAAAGGTGTTTGGGTACCAAAATCTAGTGTGTTTCCCATTGAGTAGGATGCGAGGAAGAGCACCCCATGGTACTTGGATAGTGGGTGCTCAAGACACATGACTAGGAGATGCACATCAATTTATTAAACTAAAGCGGCATGATGGTGGAAAGGTTACATTTGGAGACAACAACAAAGGAAGAGTTATTGGTCTCGGAACCGTCGGTAACAATTCACTTTCTATTTCTAACGTTTATCTTGTTGATGGATTGAAACATAATTTGCTCGGTATTAGTCAATTGTGTGACAAAGGATTTCATGTTATGTTTGAATCATCGAAATGCATTGTTAGGAATGAGAAGCATGAAACCTTATTTATTGCATATAGAGATAAAAATGTTTATGCCATTAACTTTGATGAGATGAATATGCAAAATGTCTCATGTTTGAGTGCACAAAGTGAATGTGATGCATGGTTGTGGCACCAAGTAGATTAGACACCATTTTCTTCGTGATCACGTCAAAAGGGCGATGTTAAACTCATCCATGTGCCCATGAGAGGATCAACTAGCCGATATATTCACTAAGCCTTTGCCTAGAGATCAATTTTCTAAAATTCGGCGTGAGTTAGGCATGTTTCGAGAATCGGACCTTCTACATATGTTTTAGCTATTCCAAACCTTTTTATATGGTGTTAGTGAAGTGTCCATGAAGTTTGAGGAGAATCGGAGCTATATTGCAAAAATCCAAAATTTTTTGTCAAAAAATTCGAGAGAGGAATTAGCGCGCTAATAGTTAAAATTAGCGCGCTAATGATGTCTTGACCAAAAATTTCGAGAGGAAATTAGCGCGCTAATAACACCCATTAGCGCGCTAAGCGCGCTAATAGTGAATCTTGAGCCCGAGAATATGAATCGACCCATTAGCGCGCTATGTATATCATGAATTTTTTTTCGTATCTACGAGTTTTCTATATGGATATTTCTTGCTTCACTATGTTTTATCGTCTATGCATTTGTATCGCTACCGACTATTGTTTATTGATATGCATAAAGTGAGGGGAGAGTATATTTCTCTCGTATTGTTTCTCTTGTGTTTATTTATGGAGATGCTTGGCCCCACTTTTTGATGGTATCAAACGGGGAGAAAAATGTGGTTGAACTTGAAAAGGTTGATGTGTTTTGAACTTGCATATATGAAATATAAAATCATGAATGCGATATACATTTAGATTACGTTTTACACCTTTAAAGTTCACATTGTTTGTTATCATCAAAAAGGGGAGATTGTTGGACTAAGTGGTTAGTCACTCACACTCAAATAGAGATTTTGATGGAAACAAACAAGGTGAAAATGTACTAATAAACATCTAGTGTATTTCAGTTTTTGTTAAAGGATGCAAAACAACATATCAAGGGTACTCAAGAAATACAAGTTCAAGACTCGGCATTAATGAAGAAATGAAGATGAAAGTTCAAACCGCAATTTGTAATTTCAATGTAAGGTATACAAATTCTTTCACGCAAGCCAAATGCATTAGTCCATGCATATCAAGTTTCTTAAACCATTCTTCAAAAGTTATAAGTTTACTTCAAGTTTCAAAGTGGAATTTAAACACATAACTAGGACTATGAGTTTAAACAATGTGAAACTTTGTGTGGATGGTCATTTGCATATTACGAGATCATTGTAAATGTTTTCGAAAAAGAAAAACTCGTTTTTGAAAGGTCTTGAAAAAGAAAGCGTAAATTTGCGAGAAAAGCCCCTAATACATTATGAAATCGTGAATTTAGTTTTTCGGGATTTGTAAAAATATCCAGGACCACCCAATTAGGCTTAATGACTCATAATAAACGTGTATAACATGTTATATAAGGGTTGGTTAGGTCCGGACGAGTTTAAGGGTCGCTAACACAAAGGGACAAAATAATTGTTTTGAGGTCCCTGCGGTTAGCGCGCTAATGATTTCATTAGCGCGCTAAGTGCGAGTTACGCGCTAGGTCTCGAAATTAGCGCGCTAATTGCATATCGACGACTTTTTTTTTCACAATTTGGAAAACACACTTTAATTTGAATTCTTGATCTATTTTGGACCCTTGGATCCCTAGAACGGTCATAAAGCTTGTCAAGATTGAATACCTAACACTATAAAACCACCAAGAACATGGTTTTGTAAAAGGAAGGAAGAAACACACTCAAAAACTCAAAATCTACAAAGAGAAGAACTTTGACTTTTGTGAAGAAGCAAAAGGAGATCTTTGTGGCTGTTCTTTAGTTCTCTAATCCGGCACTTTTGAGGCTTTAAAAGGAGTACAAGAATCTCTTCAAAGCTGATCTCTTTTGTCATTCTCTTGTTTGTAAGAAAGTCCTAGATCTAAAATCTTGTTTGTGCTTAATCTACATAGTTTTGTGTATTTGATTTGAAAATCATTTTGTTGTGTGTTTGAACACCTTCTTCTTCCAGGTTTTGCACTTAAATTTATTTTATCAAACCCTAAGATTGATTTGAACAAAAGTTTTGCACTTAAATTTATTTTATCAAACCCTAAGATTGATTTGAACAAAAGTTTTGCACTTAAACTTGATTTTTGTTAAACTATTGTTCTTAGACTTGAAATCGGTTTTACTAATATATTAAGTTTTTAAAACGATTTCACATTTGGGATTTGCAACAAAATCGGTGACATATTTGCATATTCCATTTATTCTCATACTTGCATGCATAAGAGTTGTTAGGCTCTAGGTGGCTTGCTAGTGTTTGAATTTGATACCACTTTTGTTGTAAAGTGTATCTCTTTATTTTCCAGCAAAATTATTGTATTTGAATGATTGTAAGACTTAGTGGAATCTAAGTCGAAAGGGAAAATCCTAGTTGAGGCTAGGTGGGAAAAATCCTAGTTGCGGCTAGGTGGGAAAAATCCTAGTTGAGGCTAGGTGGGAAAATCCTAGTTGCGGCTAGGTGGGAAGAACACAAATCTAGTTGCGGCTAGGTGGGAAGTCCTAATTGTAATTAGGCACTCTAGGCTTGTATGCTTAGGTTGTAACACTTATTTGTAATATAAGTGGGGTTAAAAATCTAGCTTAGGGAGGTTAGGTAGTGGACGTAGATCGTTGGATCGAACCACTATAAATCGTGTGTCACTTTCCATCTCTTCCATTCCATTCACTTGCATAGCATATATATATTCATTGATAGTGTATGCATTATAGTTGCAATTTGCGCATAAAGTTTTAAAAGGGCAATAACTACTCGGTAACCCAATTCACCCCCCCTCTTGGGTGACCTTCAATTGGTATCAGAGCGGGTTATTGCTCAAAGTATTACTAACGTATCTTTGAGTGTTCTTTTTGTGCAAGGATGCAAACCTTAGATCCGGCTCGCCTTCGGGAAGGCAACTCTTCGATTAGGCCTCCGTATTTTGATGGAACTAACTATGCTCATTGGAAAGTGAGAATGAAATTCTACATTAGAGCACAAAATAGATTCTTATGGGATGCAATTGAAAGTGGCTACACTCCCTAGGATAAGCCCTTGAAAGAGTACACCATGAGGAGATAAAGATTGAGCTATCAAATGATCAAGCCATGAATCACTTGTTTTGTGCGCTAAGTGAAAATGAATTTAGCAGAGTAAGTGCTTGTCAAACGGCTAAGGAAGTATGGGAGAAGCTTGGGGTACACTATGAAGGTACCATGCAAGTGAAGAAGACCAAGTTGAGAATTCTTGAGGAGCACTATGAAACTTTCCGAGTTGGGTCAGGTAAGATGAAGACATAGCCACGCCATCACTCGATTCACTAAACTATTGAATGAGATCAAGAATCTTGGAAAGAATTATGATCAAGAAACCTCGGTGTATAAATTCCTTAGAGGCTTGCCTAAGGAATGGGATGCCAAGAAGTATGCTATCCAATCGGCACAAAATCTTGGAGATTACACATTTGATGCATTGTGTGGAGAGCTAACAGTCCATGAATTTGAACTTAAAGACCAGAGCAAGATTGGAAGCATTAAGTGGAGGTACTAAGAGTTCAAGAAAAGATATCGCCTTGAAGGCAAATAGCTCCCCTAGTGCGTCGGTAGAGATCATTGAAAATGAAAAATCATGTGATGACAATGATCTTGAGGAGGAAGTAGCTATGCTCTCAAGAAAGCTCAACGGGGCCATGTACAAGCGAGACAAGTATAAGAAGAAGTTTCGAAGTGGAAGCAAGGGAGGAAATTCAAATGAAATCATATGCTTTGGTTGCGGCAAGCCGGGTCACATCATGGCGGATTGCAAATCCAAGAAGGTGTTTGACAAGAAGAAAGGAAAGAAGAGTTTCAAAGCAACTTGGGATGACTCATCATCATCAAGTTCGGAATCGAATCGGAAAGTGAGAAGGCAATACTTTGTCTCATGGCACAAGGCGAGGTAAATTCTAACTCTTTTAACTTTGATAATGTTGATGATTTGGATGATGTTCCAAATCTTGATGAGCTTAGGAAAGAGTTGGAAAAGGAGGTCAAAAAGACCAAACAACTCAAAAGAGCTTGACCATTGCAATTAGTGAAATAGAGTCACAAAATGAGACCATTAATGATCTCCAAAGTGACTTAAATGAAGTCATAGAGGAGAGAGATGCTTTAGTCAAGGAAGTAGAGGACTTGACTAGCACGGTGCATAAGTTTACAAATGGTAAAGAAATGTTTGACATGATGTTGGGAGCACAACGACATGCACTCAACAAAAGAGGCATAGGTTATGGAGCAAACTTGTTAAGTTACAAGAAATTGCTAAATGATGATCATAGATGCTCTAAATGCAACAAGACTCATGTGGTCGGGAAATGTGCATTACAAAAGGCCAAAGTGGATAGACTAGCATGGGTAGTTAAAAATGTTTACTACACTAACATTCTCGGACCCAAAGGTGTTTGGGTACCAAAATCTAGTGTGTTTCCCATTGAGTAGGATGCGAGGAAGAGCACCCCATGGTACTTGGATAGTGGGTGCTCAAGACACATGACCAGGAGATGCACATCAATTTATTAAACTAAAGCGGCATGATGGTGGAAAGGTTACATTTGGAGACAACAACAAAGGAAGAGTTATTGGTCTCGGAGCCGTCGGTAACAATTCACTTTCTATTTCTAACGTTTATCTTGTTGATGGATTGAAACATAATTTGCTCGGTATTAGTCAATTGTGTGACAAAGGATTTCATGTTATGTTTGAATCATCGAAATGCATTGTTAGGAATGAGAAGCATGAAACCTTATTTATTGCATATAGAGATAAAAATGTTTATGCCATTAACTTTGATGAGATGAATATGCAAAATGTCTCATGTTTGAGTGCACAAAGTGAATGTGATGCATGGTTGTGGCACCGTAGATTAGACACCATTTTCTTCGTGATCACGTCCAAAAGGGCGATGTTAAACTCATCCATGTGCCACGGAGAGGATCAACTAGCCGATATATTCACTAAGCCTTTGCACTAGAGATCAATTTTCTAAAATTCGGCGTGAGTTAGGCATGTTTCGAGAATCGGACCTTCTACATATGTTTTAGCTATTCCAAACCTTTTTATATGGTGTTAGTGAAGTGTCCATGAAGTTTGAGGAGAATCGGAGCTATATTGCAAAAATCCAAAATTTTTGTCAAAAAATTCGAGAGAGGAATTAGCGCGCAAATAGTTAAAATTAGCGCGCTAATGATGTCTTGACCAAAAATTTCAGAGGAAATTAGCGCGCTAATAACACCCGCATTAGCGCGCTAATAGTGTGCTAATCTTGCCCGAGAATATGAATCGACCCATTAGCGCGCTATGTATATCATGAATTTTTTTTTCGTATCTCTGAGTTTTCTATATGGATATTTCTTGCTTCACTATGTTTTATCGTCTATGCATTTGTATCGCTACCGACTATTGTTTATTGATATGCATAAAGTGAGGGGGAGAGTATATTTCTCTCGTATTGTTTCTCTTGTGTTTATTTATGGAGATGCGTGGCCCCACTTTTTGATGGTATCAAACGGGGGAGAAAAATGTGGTTGAACTTGAAAAGGTTGATGTGTTTTGAACTTGCATATATGAAATATAAAATCATGAATGCGATATACATTTAGATTACGTTTTACACCTTTAAAGTTCACATTGTTTGTTATCATCAAAAAGGGGAGATTGTTGGACTAAGTGGTTAGTCACTCACACTCAAATAGAGATTTTGATGGAAACAAACAAGGTGAAAATGTACTAATAAACATCTAGTGTATTTCAGTTTTTGTTAAAGGATGCAAAACAACATATCAAGGGTACTCAAGAAATACAAGTTCAAGACTCGGCATTAATGAAGAAATGAAGATGAAAGTTCAAACCGCAATTTGTAATTTCAATGTAAGGTATACAAATTCTTTCACGCAAGCCAAATGCATTAGTCCATGCATATCAAGTTTCTTAAACCATTCTTCAAAAGTTATAAGTTTACTTCAAGTTTCAAAGTGGAATTTAAACACATAACTAGGACTATGAGTTTAAACAATGTGAAACTTTGTGTGGATGGTCATTTGCATATTACGAGATCATTGTAAATGTTTTGAAAAAGAAAAACTCGTTTTTGAAAGGTCTTCGAAAAAGAAAGCGTAAATTTGCGAGAAAAGCCCCTAATACATTATGAAATCGTGAATTTCCGTTTTCGGGATTTGTAAAAATATCCAGGACCACCCAATTAGGCTTAATGACTCATAATAAACGTGTATAACATGTTATATAAGGGTTGGTTAGGTCCGGACGAGTTTAAGGGTCGCTAACACAAAGGGACAAAATAATTGTTTTGAGGTCCCTGCGGTTAGCGCGCTAATGATTTAATTAGCGCTAAGTGCGAGTTAGCGCTAGGTCTCGAGAATTAGCGCGCTAATTGCATATCTGATGACTTTTTTTACAAATTTGGAAAACACACTTTAATTTGAATTCTTGATCTATTTTGGACCCTTGGATCCCTAGAACGGTCATAAAGCTGTCAAGATTGGAATACCTAACACTATAAAACCACCAAGAACATGGTTTTGTAAAAGGAAGGAAGAAACACACTCAAAAACTCAAAATCTACAAAGAGAAGAACTTTGACTTTTGTGAAGAAGCAAAAGGAGATCTTTGTGGGCATTCTTTAGTTCTCTAATCCGGCACTTTTGAGGCTTTAAAAGGAGTACAAGAATCTCTTCAAAGCTGATCTCTTTTGTCATTCTCTTGTTTGTAAGAAAGTCCTAGATCTAAAATCTTGCTTGTGCTTAATCTACATAGTTTTGTGTATTTGATTTGAAAATCATTTTGTTGTGTGTTTGAACACCTTCTTCTTGGGTTTTGCACTTAAATTTATTTTATCAAACCCTAAGATTGATTTGAACAAAAGTTTTGCACTTAAATTTATTTTATCAAACCCTAAGATTGATTTGAACAAAAGTTTTGCACTTAAACTTGATTTTTGTTAAACTATTGTTCTTAGACTTGAAATCGGTTTTACACTAATATATTAAGTTTTTAAAACGATTTCACATTTGGGATTTGCAACAAAATCGGTGACATATTTGCATATTCCATTTATTCTCATACTTGCATGCATAAGAGTTGTTAGATGTTTTATAATGTATTTAGATCATTAACTAGGGTATTAGACTTGTTTATAATGTTTAAGTTAATTTTAGAAATTTTAGATTTTTTTGCTGCCCAAGCACCTAACACGCTAATGGCCCAGGTTAGCGCACTACCAAAATTATCTAGCAAGTTAATAAAAGTTAACGAGCTAGTTTTCCTACCTAGCGCACTATGTACAGGAAAACCTATAATTCTGCAAACAGAATTCTGAGTTTTCTCTACACATAGGCCATGTTAATGCCTAAGGAACCTCCATACACACTTTTAGAGTTCCATGACATCAACCACAATATAAAACAACAACCCACAACATCAAATTCATGAATTCATTGATTTCAACTAAATCTATGATGTAGAGAAGTTACTTAGTTAGATGAACACTAGTTTGATCAATTTTCCACACCTAGATTACTAGTCTTCTTCTTCTTCCAGTAAAGTTTTTGTTAGTGAAATAAATGAATTGCATGTGTTGATGTGACGACCCTAAATCTCGAGGCAAATCGGGCACCAACACATCGCTAGACACGTCACCAACCTATGTCACGTCACTTGCACACTTGTCCATAACGGCCCGTGAGCTAACCATCTTGTAATCCGACCTAAGCAATTTCATTTTTTAAAAGGTTATTTTATCGAAATATACTAAGTTAAGAAGTTTTACAACTTAATTTGTTTATTTTGATTCTTTTTACGTTATTTTTAGTAGCAAAATTCTTAATAACATGCAATAATTAATGTAAACGAGTTTTGCAATAATTAACAACCTATGGGGTGGAAATCCGGCAAAAAGGATACCATGTATATCGATAAAGGCGACAAAAGGTATAACAAGTGTCAATATATAGTATCAGGTAATAAGTCTCCTAAAACGATCCCCAAAAAAGTATATATATAAATACAAACACCTACGAGTAAGCTAGTGGAGACGCTCCGGATCAGAGGTAGTTGACAAGCACTGCCTTCCCCCAGCTCGTCATAGGATATGCAACTTGCCACAAAAAACAATGACAAGTTCCAGTGAGTAAATCCCAAAGAAATTCAATTAGTATTCACAAGAAATCCAAGAAAACAGCTACAATTCATGCATATAAAGTAAATGAATGTGAATGTAAAGCTTGAATATAAGTCGTGAGATAATCAAGAATAAGGAACGCGAGTGTGGTGTATAGTTGTCAAGCCCTGGGACACAAATACTAAATCGAGAAGGCCCTGAAGGTGAGGAAATTCACGCATCCTCTTCACGGTCAAAATGAGGAACGCTGTTGGTCGGAAGGTAGACTTTTTCCCGACACCTCAAAAGAGAGGAACATTGTGACGGAGGCAAGCGTCACACCAACTCACTCTCGAGATCATCGACTCGCGGAGGGAAATCTCACGCGTAGTTTAAGGTATAACCAACACCGTAGCAACAATATGATCATCATCGAAGAGAGAGCCGGAAAGGGGTCATACCGTCCCTTCGACCATACAAAGACACACGCGGGAATAGAGTAAACATGCAAGCCGAACTGACGAAAAGTAATGTGAAATAAACAAATTTATGAAAGAAATAAGTAAATTTTAAGCTGACTTTCTCGTGGGTTTACTTACCTTAAGCAAATGCAAATATCTCTCCAAAATGTTCCGCTCATGCCTCGAGATGCGCGCTCGACACCCGATTATGGTCTTCTAAGTCCCTGGTGTCCAATTATATCACTTTAATTATTTTAGAGTCACATTAAGTGAATTTATAATGTGTGACCAAAATTTGAAATTTTTATTTCAAAAAGTTTAATTTCTGGCACACTTTTCGAGTTATATCGGGATTCCAAACGCCCAAAAAATCTTGAAAACTACTTTTCTATCTTTTTTCTCATTTTTTATATTTTTATTAATTTTTTGGGATTTTTCCAAAATTTTCTAGCTATTTTTCCTATTTTTCTAAAATTTATTGTATTTAAAATTGTATTTTATTTAATTTTTAATTATTTATATTTTATTTAGGGGTGGGTTGGGCCCGAACCGGGCTCGGTTCGGCCCAAAGGTCCACCCGTGTCCGGGCCGGGTCGGCCTAGCCCACATGGGCCTGGGCAGCTTGGCCCGACCCCTTGGCTGCCCACCCCATCCAAATCTTCTTTCTAGAGACCAAAAAAAATATTTTTCTATAAAACAACAACGACAATAACAACAACCACATTATCATCAACAACAACAACATAACAACCAAATCACCATTAAAGTCCAAATTTCTCCACCGAAAAGTTTACAAAATCAACAAAACTCACATAGATTTGGAGATCGTCGCGAGCACCATGGAGAGGAGCGAGCATTGCGAGAGATGTGAGACCGAGTTGAGGGAGTGATGGAGAGCTTGGTGATTGGGAGTTGGAAGAGAAGAAGAAAATGGGGGAAGGAAGAGAGAGCTCGAGTAGAGAGAGGGGGAATGATGAGAGAATTTTTTAAATCAGAGAGGAGAGAGAAAGTAAGGTATGGTGTAGGTCAGTGATTGATGGGTGATGTGACGTGATGTGATGTGTGATGTGATAACTAAATCTCAGACTACCCCATATACCCACGTTACGCGCACACTGCGATGTCGTACACTCTCGTTACTACACGCGCACAATGAGACTAAATGAGATTCTTAACTAGCGCGAAGCGAATTATTAAATAATAATAAAATAAATAAACATGTGCCATACAAAAATACAAATTTATCTCATTAGGTGTGCCCTAGACTTTTCCGTGACGTCCACGTGGGTCTAAGCTTAGGGCCATAATCTATAATTTGTCAGTTAATTGAGATTAATTAAAACGGGCCGTTAAAATTTTCCCAACTAATATGAATTTCGTCATGAAATCAAATTTAATTAAATCTTTACCTTAAAACAAACAGGGGTATCGCTCTCGCACGGTAGACTCTCTCTCCCTGGTGAAGCCCTTGTTCTTATGGTACTGCCATCGAACGAGTACAAGTGGTATTTCTTTCCTTTTGAGAGTCTGTACCTGGTGATCCACTATCTCAATGGGGTGTTCCTCATAAGTCACATCTGGTCTGACCTCAATCCTAATCATATCAACCATCAGTCTCGGTCATGATCTGGCCAACCTCGGCATAGAAATGTGAAAAACATCATGATCCTCTGCCAACTGGCTCGGTAATCTCATATGATAAGCGACCTCCCCAACTCTTCGGACCATTTGAAACAACTCGATGAATCACGGTGCAAGCTTCCCCTTGATCCCAAATCTTTGGTGACCCTTCAAGGGATAAACCTTCAAGTAGACCCAGTCATTAACCTCATAACTCAGCCCATCACAGTACTTATTCGCGTACTTCTTCTGTCTATCCTGAGCAGCCTGTAACTCTAACGAATCAGCCTGACTTTCTCTGTGTGATCTACAACAATCTCATGCCTAACTGTAGCTACATCCTCGGGCTCTGCCCAGCAAGCTGGTGATCTGCAAGGTCTCCCGTATAGCGCCTCAAATGGTGGCATCCTAATACTGGCCTGATAGTTGTTGTTGTAGGCAAACTCACAAAGTGGCAAAAACTCCTCCCATGACCCTCCAAACTTAAGCACACAAGCTCTAAGCATGTCCTCAGGTATCTGAATAAGTCTCTCTAACTGTCCGTCGGTCTGTGGATGAAAAGCCATGCTAAACTATAATCTAGTACCATACTCCTCTTGCATAGCCTGCCAAAGCTGCGAAGTAAGTCGATTGTCTCTGTTTGACACTATAAATACTAGCACTCCGTGTTGTCTGATAATTTCTTGCTCGAAGAGCGTGCTCAGCTAAGGAAAGCTATACTTCATGAAAATTAGAATAAAGTGCGCTGATTTCGTCAGTCAATCTACGACTACCCAAATAGCATTGTGCTTGTGTAAGGTCGTCGGCAACCCACTAACGAAGTTTATAGTGATTTGTTCCCATTTCCACTGTGGAATAAGTAGTGGCTGCAATAGTCCTCCAGGCATCATGTGCTCGGCCTTAACTTGGTGACATACCTCACAATTCCTCACATACTGCTTGACATCTGCCTTCATCCCTGGCCACCAAAATAACCGTCGCATATCATGGTACATTTTGGTTCTGCTAGGATGCATTGTGTACCTGGATCTGTGAGCCTCCTGAAGAATACCATCGTGTAACTCTGCCACTATCTAAATCCATTATCTACCTCGATGTCTCAAACTCTCATCAATGGACTCACACCAATCTGGGTAATCTGGACTCTGTGCCATGTCCCTGAACCTCAAATACATCACATCGGCTATTTGACACTCCAAAACACGCAGGACAGATATTGTCGACACTCTCATCTATCCGTAAATATGTGCCTCTGTAGTATCTTAAACCTCTAACAAACTCATAACTGCTACCGCCTTAAGAAAACCAAACTCGTAGGTTATTTGACAAATCACTTGTCTCTCTGTTTCGTCCTCTCTTGCTAAGGGCATCTGCTACGACATTCCCTTTCCCATGCTAATACTTGATGGCGAAGTCGTAGTCTTTCAGCAACTCCAACCACCGTCGCTGTCTCATATTCAGATCCTTTTGAGTGAAGAGATACTTCAAACTCTTATGATCTGTATATAGTGTAAACCTATCACCATAAAGGTAGTGTCTCCACTTATTCAGTGCAAATACTACCACCGCAAAGCTCTAGATAGTTCCTGGGTCCTCAGCTGACGCGACAAGTATGCTATTACTCTGTCTCCCTGCATCAGTATGCATTCCAATCCGGTGCCACAAACATCTGTGTGAATTGTCACCTCTTTGTCTGGCTCTATCAACACTAACAACAGTGCATAACTCGACTTCTTCTTCAACTCTGTGAAGGCTGCCTCGCACTCTCTAGACCAATCAAAAACCACATCCTTCTTGGTCAATCTAGTCATCGGCGCTGCAATCTTGGAGAAATCATGTACAAAACGTCGATAATATCATGCCAATCCCAAAAAACTCCTGATGTTTGTCATGCACTCTGGTGTAGGCCAGTCGATGATAGCGTGAATCGTATTCGGGTCCACTGATATCCCTCTATCGCTGATCACGTGTCCCAAAAATTTCACCTCAGAAAGCCAAAACTCATACTTACTGAACTTAGCGTACAATATGTGCTCTCTCAAAGTCCTAAACGTCTCTTTGAGATGCCTCTCGTGGTCCTCACGAGTCTTAGAGTAAATCGAGATGTCATCGCTGAAAACTATCACGAATCGATCCAAAACGGCCTCTTAACTCGATGCATCAAATCCATAAATGCAGATGGCGCGTTTGTCAACCCAAACGACATGACAATGAACTCAAATAACCCGTAACGTGTGTTGAACGCCGTCTTGGGTATATCCTCCTCTCTGATCCGTAGCTGATGATATCCTGATCTCATATCAATTTTGGATAAGAATTGTGCTCTGGCAAACTGGTCGAATAGGTCGTCGATATTGGGCAAGGGATACCTATTCCTGACTATCACTTGATTCAACTTTCGATAGCCTATGCACATCCTCATGCTACCGCCTTTCTTCCTCACAAATAAGACTGGTGCTCCTTAGGGTGACATACTCGGGTGTATGAAACCCTTCTTCAACAAATCCTCTAGCTGAGCCCTTAACTCCTCGTGTTCTGGTCGTGACATACGGTAAGGTCTGCTCGCTATAGGTTGTGTACCTGGCACTAACTCAATCATAAAATATGCATGTTTGGGCGGAGGTAATCCAGGTAAATCCTCAAGAAAAATATTTGGGAACTCACGTCCTACTGTGACATCCTCAAGTCTGGCCACTGGTCTCTCGTCGAACTCTACTATATCTACGAGGGTCTCCATATCTCCTAGGTGGTCGCTAACCAACCTCTAGTGATCGAAAATGATGTCGCGACTCCGGTAAAAGTGAATTCAGGAATCCCTGGTATTTGGAAAATGACAGCTTTCATAAAATAGTCCAATTGAGCATGGTATGCCACCAACCAATCCATGCCTAAGAGTATATCAAACTCTAGGTACTCTAAAACTTAGAGATCTATGGGTAACTGATGACCACCAACCTCGATGGGACAATCTCTACAAATCTAATTAGGATATATCTTATCCCCAGTAGCCGTGCTGAGGATAAGGTGCTAACGCTCTCAGGTGTCAAACCCAACTCTCTTACCATTCGTTCTGAAATAAATGATAATGTACTACCAGAATCTATCAATGTATGCATAAGGCGACCGAAAATAATCAACGTACCATCGACGAGCTACCGAGACGCGTCACGATCTGGTGCAACAAGTGCGTGCACCTGCTCCCTCGCCTGCACTGGCTGAGCTACTAGTGGTGGAACTGGCTCCCTGGTACATTCATTCTTGTAGTGCCCCTTCTATCTGTTAGGTTTCAGGGATCATGCGCAGCGAAAGTTTTTGAAACCTTTTCGAACATCCCCCAACCAAGATCTTATTTATTCCATTAAATTGATGTATCAAGAGAGGAAAACCATACCTTGACAGGAGCAACTCCATGTCTTCCTTGTTTGGTGTTGATCGATTCCTTTAAGACGTTGAGGAACATCCTCTATCAGAAATCCACACACGAACGGACAATCGCGATCCGGAGTGCTAGCTCAAAAAATCCTAAGGCAAAAATTCACAAAAATTCTCTAAGAAAATCTCTATCGGGAAATCTTAACAACAATTGTGACCCTAATGTCTTATTTATAGTACGCTAAGTCGAGTTGTAAAATAACTACGTCTCCAAGTCACACTCCAAATAGAGTCTTACATAAAGCCCAACTCCAAAAAGGATAGAGTCATAGATAATCTACAATTAGTAATCCAACAAGAGTTGTAATTTATCTAAAACTCAAATAAGAATTAAATTCATACTTTGATTCTAATTAAAGTCCTATACAAAATAGGATTTACTAAGAGATAAAATTTCTAGTCACACTAGAAATGTACAAGAGTTTCGAATCCTAGTCAAACTAGGACGATTAATGAGAATCTTTAAAATGAATTTTATCAAATAAAATTCATCAACCTAGATAATATGAAATCGCGCAAATCCATTCTTTGTGTGCGACCCAATAGATTCATACAACGTTGCCGGTGTACCAAAACCATTTTGGTATACAAGTCATAAGCGGTTTCTGGCAAGACTTTATGACTACCCAAGTAGCATGAAGATCAATAAATCAATACAGCCTAATAGACAATGTATATCATATCCCTTTGTCACGCGATATCTTTTGATTGAACATAAGACAAGGAATGTCACCCTTATAGTTCAATCTACTAGTTTCGATCTCCAAGTAGACTGAAATTGTCAAGTGACATTGATCCAATCAATTCACTAGACATGAACATTTATCAGTCTAACATATCGAGGGGCCCAATAGATATCTTTCTCTAAAAGAGATGGACAAATCCCATCTGGATCACACAACATCCACATAATGTCGAACAATGACCAATCACAATCTTTATAATCATCCGATTAAAGACAACGTTTGATTGTGTTAAATCATTGTGCTCCTAATGTTTGAGTCTCTGGTGATCTCAAGTCAAAAAACTAAATGATATAACTCTCATGAGAATCACTTATGACATTGACCATATAATGTTCTCATAACTGGTCGGTCCAGTATTTGTTCCCAACAGATACTCAAGATCTTGATCCGTATCCATATATGCATAATCATCACATGATTATCAATCAAGATCATACTAGTTTTAATTTATTAATGTTCCCATAATAATAACTAATTGGGGACGTTTAGAATAATACATTAAGTATCCATGGATACTATTATAAAATAAACATGCATCTACTTATAATAGTTAAACAACGTTTACAGAATTGGCCTAGGGCACATACCTCAACGCTGTCTACCTCTGCAACATGTGACATTCTGCCTATGTCCGGAGCCCTGACCTGCTGTCCACTGGCCATATGGCCCTGTCCCTGCCATTGCTTACTCTCGTCTCTGCCTCTCTGGCCCTGACCCCGAATTTGTCTCTGCGGCTGTTGGACTGCCATCTATGGTTGTGCAGGTACAACTGCATGAGCGTTGATTGTCTGACCATCGTCATGTCTGCGCATTTGTCTCCTCTGATCTCTCTTATCTCTACATAAAAAAATGACTCGTGGGCCAATGCCCTCTCATAAACGTCATGTACAGTCCTGGTTCCTGTTGACACAATCGTACATCCAATCTCTGGTCGGAGTCCTCGAATAAAGAAGTGGACCTGAAGTCGCTCGGTCCCAGCTATGTCTATCATAAACTGAAGCAAGTATTTGATTATCTCCATGTACTGCATCACCGTCCGACCACCCTGCCTCAGCATAAGGAACTTCTCTCATAGTCTCAACTGAACCTCGATCGGGATATACTGGTCATAGAAGACCTTCTTGAACTCTACCCAAGTACTCGGCTCTCTACGGGCGGCTGTATGGGTGGTCCATCATACTGCAGCATCTCCCCTGAGCATGAATCCGGGAATCCTAGCATGTATGCTGCCGTGAATCCTCAAAAGTCCATGAAGTCTCTCGTGCGAAAGGAACCACTTCCCAACTACCTTTGGGTCTCCGCCTCTATAATAGTAGCTTGGCTGAAAACGAAAGAACTCATTAATCAGCTTCGCCTCAGCTGATAAGGAGGTATCGAATGTGATCTCCTGGGGAAGAATTGACGTGGTGGTGTAGTGACTGTTGGCCGTATCTCAATAGTAGTGGTCGTGAGCGGGGTCGTCTGAACAGTCGAGGCGACAACTGCCTGCTCTAAAGTAGTGGCAGCGACGAGTGTGGTAGGGGCCGATGTGGCCGCTGCCTGCGCTTTGAGCAATCGAAGGATCTCCTCGAGCTGCAAACTATGGAATGCGACCGTGTCGCGTAAGGTCTGATCCGAGTTGGCGGGTGTCGAGCCGCTCGTCTAGCCCCCATCATCCATATGAGGAACTGGCCATCCATCCATATCAAATCTACAAATGGCGAAGTGCAGCAAGTCAGCGTCGTAATACTCGTATATAAATATTACAATCAATATATACACGTATAAGTCCTAGCACAACCATCTCATTTTGCTTCCCAAATAAAGTTCTAAGTCAGGATGTTTGGGTTTCCACATCTAATGTTTGTTGTTAAGTTTTATTCGGTTATATTAAAATTTCCCTTAGGCTCCCCCGAACCTAGGCTCTGATACCAATTGTGACGGTGCCAAACTCCAAGGCAAACCGGGCACCGCCACGTCACTTGCACACCTGTCCATGACGGCCCGCGAGCTAACCATCTTGTAATCTGACTTAGTCAATTTCGTTGTTTATAAGATTATTTTGTCGAAACATACTAAATTAGGAAGTTTTACCACTTAATTTGTTTATTTTGATTCTTTTTAGGGTATTTTTAATAGTAGAAGTCTTAATAACATGCAATAATTAATGTAAACGAGTTTTGCAATAATTAACAACCTATGGGGTGGAAAATCGGTAAAAAGGATACCATGTATATGATAAAGTCGACAAAAGGTATAACAAATATCAATATACATGTATCAGGTAATAAGTATCCCAAAATGATCCCAAAAAATATATATAAATATAAACACCTACGAGTAAGCTAGTGGCGGCGCTCCAGATTAGATGCAGTCGCCAAGCATTATCTTCCCTCGGCTCGTCATATGATATGCAACTTGCCACAAAAAACAATGACAAGTTCCAATGAGTAAATCCCAAAGAAATTCAGTTAGTATTTACAAGAAATCCAAGAAAACGGCTACAATTCATGCATATAAAGTAAATGAAAAGGAATGTAAAGCATGAATATAAGTTGTGAGATAATAAAAAATATGGAATGCGAGTGTGGTGTATAGCTATCGAGCCCTGGGACACAAATACTAAACCGAGAAGGCCGTGGAGGCGAGGAAATCCACACCCCCTCTTCACGATCGAAATGAGGAACTCTGTTGGTCGGAAGGTAGACTTCTGCCCAACGCCACAAAATAGACGAACATTGTGACGGAGGCAAGCCTCATGCCAACTCATATCGGGATCATCGACTCGCGGGGAGAAATCTCACATGTAGTCTAAGGTATGACCAACACTGTAGCAAAAATCGAATCGTCATCGACGAGAGAGCTGGAAAGGGGTCATACCGTCCCTTCGACCATACACAAACACAGGTGGTAATAGAGTAAACATGCAAGCCGAACTAGCGAAAAGTAATGTGAAATAAATAAATTTAGGAAAGAAATAAGTAAATTCTAAGCTGACTTTCTCGTGGGTTTACTTACCTCAAGCAATCGCAAATATCTCTGCAAAATGTCCCACTTACACCTTGAGATGTGCACCCAACATCTGACTATGTTCTTTTAAGTCTGTGGTGTCCAATTATACCACTTTAATTATTTTTTAGTCACATTAATGAATTTATAATGTGTGACCCAAATTTGAAATTTTTATTTCAAAAAGTTAAATTTTTGACACACTTTTCGAGTTATACCGGGGTGCCAAACGCCCAAAGAAATCTTGAAAACTACTTTTCTATCTTTTTCTCATTTTTTATAATTTTCCTAATTTTTTGGTATTTTCCAAAATTCTCTAGCTATTTTTCCTATTTTTCTAAAATTTATTGTATTTAAAATTGTATTTTATTTAATTTTTAATTATTTTTATTTTATTTAGGGGTGGGTTGGGCCCGAACCTGGCTCGGTTCGGCCCAACAGTCCACCCGTGTCCGGGCCGAGTCGGCCCAGCCCACATGGGCTTGGGCAGCTTGGCCCGGCCCCCCTGGTTGCTCACCCCCTCCAAATCGTGTCTTTAGAGACCCAAAAAAATATTTTTTTCTATAAAACAACAATAAAAACAACCACATTATCAACAACAACAACACGACGACCAAATCACCATTAAAGTCTAAATTTCTCCACCAGAAAGTTTACAAAATCAACAAAGCTCACCTAGATTTGGAGATCCTCGCGAGTGCCACAGAGAGGAGCGAGCACCGCGAGAGATGTGAGACTGAATTGAAGGAGTGATGGAGAGCTTGGTGATTGGGAGTTGGAAGAGAAGAATAAAATGGGGGAGGGAAGAGGGAGCTCGGGTAGAGAGAGGGGGAGTGATGAGAGATTTATTTTAATGAGAGAGGTGAGAGAAAGTAAGGTATGGTGTGGGTAAGTAAGGTATGGTGTGATGTGATGTGATGTGTGACGTGACAACTAAATCTCGGACTACCCCATACACCCGCATTATGCGCACACCACGACGTCGTACACTCTCGTCACTATACACGCACAACGTAATTAAGTGTAATTCTTAACTACCGCGACGCGAATTATTAAATAATAATAAAATAAATAAACACGCGCCACGCAAAAATAACAAATTTACCTCGTTAGGCGTACCCTAGACTTTTCCGCGACGTCCACGTGAGTCTGAACTTAGGGCCATAATATATAATTGTCAATTAATTGGGATTAATTAAAGCGGGTCGTTACTGTTGATCTTCACCTTATATATGCATTAGATAAGGTTAACTAATAGCCATTGATCTTGAAGTGCATATGTGTCCCGAGACCTATCTAATGATCTATACATTGGCACATGTCCCACTAACTCTCCACTAATTCATGCTAAGTGATACCAAATTAAAATCACTTGGCCGTTAGATGTGTCAACGCGCGTATCGAGAATCATCACATGGCTATTGTTTTAAGTTGCTTAACTTAGGTACATTTAATATAAGACTAACTATAGCCACATAAAATCACTATTTAAAGTTATATTAAGCCTAAATAAATTTACCACATTCACTATGTCTGATACTGACCCTATTTAGTATTTCAACCTCGGCCTCTGCCACCATGCTGCTGTTGTCGTGGAGCCTGTAAGGCCGGTGGCACGGGAAGTGCAGGAACAGCGGGAGCTGGCAACGCTGGCCTGACTGGAGGTGGCAAAGGAGGTCTACCTAATGTGCTCTACGCTAAAGTAGGGTATGATGTATGAGGCACAGCCGGTGGGTAATGTATGGCTGTCCCCGACCCTTGAGAACTTCTGCTCCATCTCCTTACTCCCTTACCCTCTATCTCCTCCTCTCATATGCCATAGTCTGCTCTGCTGATAAAATTGGAGCCGATGTTATCCCATCAACGACTCTGCCCAAATAATATGTCTCATGTGATAAGGCTCGCTCATAGATCTCGGTGAGTGTCCTGACGCCTGTACTGACTACATGATAACCAATGTCTGGCCTCAGTCCATCACCAAAATGGTAAACATACTCAGAATCATCTCTCACCAAGTCTCCAGCAAATTGCATCAGATAATCATATCGATCCATGTACTGCATCACGATGCTTTGTTCCTTGTCTCAAGTCCATAAATTCCATCCTCAACCTCTTAATTATTGTAAGCGGGGAGTCTGCTGATAAAACTTATGCTTGAAAGCCTCCCATGTCTCAAACTCTCCATGAGCAGCTACTGTCATACGCCACTAAACATCAGCGTCTCTCTCGAGAGTATACGATGAGATCTCTGCTCGAAGTCTATCCTCGATCTTTAATATCCTATGAAGCTTCTCATGAGAAATGACCCATTTCTCAATCTTCTCAAAGTCCCTTACTCCGTCGAAGTAGGCTGGTTGGAGTCTGATGAAGTCATTCACAAGCTGAACTTCAACTGATGTGCTGGAAGATGTGGGTGTGGGGGACGGTACTACCTCAGCTGAATAGTTTGCACTATCGGTGTTGCTGGGGTCGTAATAGGAAGTGATGGCGCTGGTGGAGTGGGTGTAGTAGTCATAGGGGTTAATGTTAATGCCGGTGAAGCAAAACGGACTGTCATCAAAGCGATGAAGATGGTCAACTGCTGGCCCTGAGCTATCACTCAGTCAGACAGCCTTTGAAGATCCTCTACAATAGTAGGTGGTTGACTGCCACTAGTCTCTGCATCTCCTCCCCCTCGCATATCAACCATCGGGGTCTACAAGTGGATAACGAATATGAATCAGCTACTATGTGGCATAGCGCATAAAATATATATATATAAATTAACAAGTACATATAAGAAATCCCCATCTCGATTTCACTCACTTCCCAACTAATGATTTCTAGGCAAAGTTTGTCTGGTTTCCACAATTAAGGTTTGTGTTTTATTCACGTTTGTGTTTTACCTATAAAAAACGTTTGTCTCTAATACCAACTATGACGTTGGAATCACAATTTCGAACAACTCCATAATATGTCCTTAATATTTTAGAACCTAGTCTCTGATATCACTCTGTGACGGCCCCTTCTTCTAAATGGGGCACCGCCCGGCCTAATCCTGTAATTAAGCTCTAATCCCAGTCACGTAAGACTTAACTATGTATTAGTCAGCCTTTCTTTCCTATATTCCTCGATACATGCGCTCAGGATAAGTAATACACATGTCATGATATCATTAGATTTCATAGTTAATTAAAATATTTTATTATTTTAATATTATCATGAAAATTTTAAAGGTTATGCGAAACCAATTATTATTTAAAAATCTTAAGTGTGGAAACCAGGAAAACATCACCACAAGCATATAAATATCATAAGGATAATAACATAGTATGATAACTAAGTCTCAAGTCGGGGAACTATGCGCTCAACCCAATATACAACCCAAAATGTGTTGGAAAGACATAAGCATAAGTAATGCAACAAAAGTCGAGTCATATACAAAATTAGATAGGAGAGTTGTCGAAATGCTCAAGGAAAGTCACCGATCTTCTCCTCCCCGGCCTGTTGCTGCTCAACGGACCTACACCCACCGTCACAAACTAGACGGTGAGTATAGTGATATTTAAGTAATAACTGGAGAATTCTATACTACATTTCCAAAATGAAACAAAGGTATTTAAAAGCATAAAATAGTAGAAAAGTTGCGTTGAATCAAGTAATGCAAGTAAATACCACAGTTACAAATGTATAGACTGACACAGGCTAAGTCGAGGTGATCTATGTCTGGTCAGCGGTGAGAACTATCACCTAGCCTTTTCCACTACAATATGAAGTCGTGCTCTACATATTTCATCAATTCTATCAATCCTCAAATGGCGGAGTTGTGCTCTACGCGTATAAATCATCTATCTCATTCTTGCCGACAACCCCGAGGCCCGTACCCCGTCTGCCATGCAAGTGTAGTAGTGAGGGTCGGACAACCCGGTAGAACGAAGTCCCCATGAACCGCGCATCTCTTGTGCAATGGACACTAGATAATCCCTACTTTAATTTTCAAGGATCAATAGTTCTAATTTCTAGGATCTCAAGACTAGTTGAGCTACAAAGCCCAAAGGAAACAAAATACAAGTCTAATCCATTATTGATCCTAATAACATGCTTTTGACCAACTACATGTCAAGAATATCATCAAGCTTAGGAATTTGAATCAATGAAATACTTCACAAAGCATCATGTTAACAATATTCAATAATGAATAGAAACAAGAACAACATGGTGTGAGATTATAACTAACAATGTCTACAAATAGTCTATAAATCAATAAGAGTCAGAATGAAATGAAATAGAGAATTCTCATAGCTTTACTTACAAGTCATAAAGCTTATCATAGCTTATCCGACCTCCCGACACCCCGAAACGCGTTCCCGAACTCCCGAGACCTCCCCTAAGGTTCTTGGAGTTGTTTGATATGTTTTAGAGTGTGTTTAGACCATAACTAGGGTATTAGACTTGTTTATAATGTTTAAGTTAATTTTAGAAAGTTCAAATTTTTGTGTTGCCCAAGCACCTAGAGCGCTAATGGACCCTGGTTAGCGCACTAATGACCTTATTAGCGCGCTAGGTAGGAACACTAGCGCGCTATGTGCAGGAAAACCCAGAATTTTGCAAATAGAATTCCAAGTTTTCTCTACAAATATGCCATATTAATGCCTAAGGAACCTCCACACACTTCTGGAGTTCCATGACATCAACCACAACATAAAACAACAACCCACAACATCAAATTCATTTATTTGAACTAAATCTATAGTGTAGAGAAGTTACCTAGTTAGATGAACACTAGTTTGATCAATTTTCCACTCCTAGATTGCTGGTCTTCTTCTTCCTCCAGCAACTCTCCTTCTTTCCAGCAAAGTTTTTGTGAGTGAAATGAATGAATTGCACGTGTTGATCTTCACCTTATATATGCATTAGATAAGGTTAACTAATAGCTATTGAACTTGAAGTGCATACGTATCTCGAGACCTATCTAATGATCTACATATTGGCACATGTCCCACTAACTCTCCACTAATTCATGCTAAGTGACACCAAATTAAACTCACTTGGCCTTTAGATGTGTCAACGCGTATCTCAAGAATCATCACATGACTATTGTTTTAAGTTGCTTAATTTAGGTACATTTAATATAAGACTAACTATAGCAACATAAAATCACTATTTAAAGTTATATTAAGCCTAAACAAATTTACACATTCACTCTCTACCCCGGTCCCATGGCGGCATGCATCTCGAGGCTCGTCCTCGCTCACGTCTTGACACCTACAAATGGGTAAAATGACTTAAATAATTTACACAAATACAATACAATAGGAAAACATCACAACAAATATAAAATATATATAGGCAACATGCCTCGGTATGAGTGTGTATTACGGTGTGGGTCCTACGATACGGGTCGGTGATCGTATTTAACGAATTAAACACGATTAGAGATTTTTAGGTAGTTACAATGTAAATAGACCAATAAAGCATAGACTAAACCAATTAAATCATCTAATGTACCTATGGTATGAATTTTGGATTGATTCATATAAAAAGAGGCCTAAAATAGTATAAAAAGAATTTATTATTTAGGCCCTAGATCAATCTTGAGATGAATCATCTAGAGGATTAAACTAACACACTTAGTGGGCATCCATAGTTGGATGAATCAAGTTCAAGCCCTTGATGGACCTAGAGATGAGAGCTTTATGCAAGATTAAGGGGCTATGAATATGAGGTTGGTTAGTTTAAATAGATAACTTAGACTTTCAATTTGATCACATGAATGCTCATTCATGCAACCAACTAAAAAGAGATTTAGGATTTCTAGTTCATGAAAGCAAGAAGGGTTGGACATCTTTTGATCTAGAAGAGTTTGTGTTAAATTGGTGGTGTTCTAGCAACAAGGGCAGAAAGTTTGCATCAAGACTCAAGCTAGGTATGAAATCCATCATTTTCATGTAATTTTACTCCAAAATTTGTTTGAATGAGTGTCAAAAATTGGGGTTCTTGACCCAAAATGAGAATTTGATGGTTAATCTATATTTCCCCCATGTTTTGAGGTATAAGATATGATGATTTCATCTTTAAACTTTCAGAAATTCAGCCATTAAACTCTTGTTCTTATTCTTGAACCTTTTCAACTAATGCATGTTAACTTACCCAAATTGAGGATTTAAAACATGGGTTATTGTTGCCTTGGGTTAATTAGGAGTAATTAGAGACAAATCATCCCATAATGAGCAAGAATTTCTTGGTTTGGGTAAATATTTGATGTTGAAGTTTAAGTCATTCTCGTGCATGTTGGGCTGTTGAAGAAGATGATGAATAGTGTATGTGGTCACATAGAATGTCTGTGCCCACAAGAGATGCTTGTGCCCAAGGGATCTCTGTGAACGTTTGTGCCCACATGGGACATCTGTGACCACAACTTATGTTTGTGCCCACAGGGGACGTCTATATCCACAAAGAACGATTGTAACAACAACGTTATATCATCAATCTAATAGAAGGGGCATCTAACGCACCAAAGATTTATGTAATTGGCACCAGGGACTTAGAGATACATACTCTGGTGTCGAAAACATATCAGAATCGAAGCGTATAAGGACCGAGTTTTCATCGCATCTTGGCAAGTAAACCTCACCAGAAAAACACCTAGCATTTATTTACTGCTTTATTAACTATACCACTAATTATTCCCATTCGGGTTTGTTTGACTACTCCACTTCCGCGCGTGTCTGTATATGTGGTCGACAGGATAGTATAACCCCTCATCGGCTCCCTCGTGATTAGCGATCCAATCGTTGCTATGGTTCCGGACATCCCTTATGCTACGCGTGAGAATTTCTCCACAAATTGATGATTTGAGAGATGGTGTCGTGAGGAGTTAACTCCGATACAGATTCCTCTCCTTTGAGGCAGTTGGCCGGGAGTTGTAAACTCCTAACAGGGTTCCTTATTGACCTTGGAGCTGTGGCGAGGAGTTCCTTCGTCACCAGAGTCTCCTCGGTCCAGTGTTATTAGTCTAAGAGTTCGACATATATATACCACACTCGCGTCCGACATTGTTGCCTTTCCAGCGACTTATCTTCATGTTTATTATCATTTTCAGTGCATTTTTATTAACTAGCATGATTTTTAGCAGGTTTATTTACATTTTTATTAAATGCAACTTCCGTTTCTTTTGGGGATTTACTCACTGGACTCGTCATCAATTTTTTGCATAGATGACTAAGTGCAGATCCTACGACGAGCTAGGGGAAGGCCATACTTAGTGACTTCATCTGATCATTGAGAGCCTTCGCTAGCTCATCTCGTAGGTGTTTGTATACATTATGTTACTACTTTTGGGTATATTTTGGGAGACTTGACACACTGATACATGTATGTTGATCATATTGTACATTTTGTCACCATATATACATGGTATCCTTTTGAGGGGTTTTCCACTCTTTAGGGCTTGTTAATGAAGTAAAATTTCTGATATTTATTATTCGCTTTATCTAAAATGAAAGACTTCCGCTATTATTGCTAACTCATACATTTAGTTGAAAAGACTAAGGAACAACTAAATAACTTATCAAATAAGTTAAGTGAGATAATTGAATAGTCTAACTAAACCAAATTAAGAACATATCTTCATAAAACACCAAATAATTGGAATAATTATGCTAATTGAGAAAATTTAAGTACTTGTCGCAGGCCATCATAGACAGGCGTGCAGATAAAGTGGCATGACTTGGAGACGTGTCCAGCAGCATGGTGAGGCCCAGATTGCCTTGGGATTTGGGGCCGCCACAGAAAGGTTATGATATAATAACAAATTTCAAAGGTTAGAATATATTAACATAAGTTGTAAAAAGTTAGGATATTTTAACCAATTTGGTTTTAAGAAAAAACCCAATAATAATAGCAAAAGAATGTTATCCTAGCTCATTACCAATTGGCCTTTAACCAAGCTCATTACCACTTTTGCTACACAAATTGTTGAAGTTTTTTGGACACAAAAAGATTTCTGTAGATACATATATATATATATATTTGATGATTCAAAGAATCCTAATAATAATATAAAAAAACCCCAATTTTATCAATTAATAAGTAATCTGTCGTGCTTTTGAATGTTGTTGGAGATTTTGATCAAGAAGAGATTTAAATGATTTAGCAACCACACTATCAATTGCACAAAATCAAGTGCAATGATTGTATGAATTAATGAAAAGTTTTTTTTCTTCTTTTATCAGAGACTTTCATTAAGTCTTTCTAAGCAACACTATCTAATATCTATCAACAATCTTTTTTTTTGAAGAAATCAACAATCTCTTTTAGTATAACCAATTAATTAAAGAAATGAACATCTAAAGAACATAAGAAAGAGACAATTACTATTATGAATTAGTTGAGGGATTATGGCATGGGGGTTTAAGGTCGAGCGCTTCATCATAATCAAGAACTCCTACAAGTTGATCTACCTGTCTCCATTACTATCAACGTGCGACGAACCCTTCCTTCATCTAGGGTATTGCTCGGCCTAATCATGTCATTAAGTCCTAAACTCAGCCACACAGAACTTAACTGTGACATCTGAGAATTTCGTATACTTGATTAAGATGTTGATTAAGTATTTTCGAATTTAATTTTCGATTTCTATCTGAGGTGAGACCCATGTATTACGAACCAGAGATCATAAGTTCAAATATTATTTTTGCGTGCTGCATTCCTAGTGGATGTAATATACACTATTTTGTCGCGAAGTTGGGGTGTGTTGAAGTGTAACCTCAATTTGTCATAATCGGGGTTACAAGTTCATGTCTGAAGGGCACGAGTGAAAATAAATTATTAGTAGCTGAAAAACTAATGAATCAAGTGTTAATCTCTACGTGAAGATTTTGCGGTGTAAGTTTGGCTACGTTTGGCAAGATAATTTTTCCAAAAAGATTTTACTATGTTGCGAATGAAGTTAAGATTTTTGGGGTTTTTGTGTGACCAAAACTTGTGTTGCCGACATTATATGAAGATGGACTATTATGTCAAGAGTTTGGTTCAATTTGGTGAAAAATCGGGTTGAAAACGAGCGCCAGAAGCCAAAACATGTCAAAATAGAAATTTTAAGAATTAATAAATAAAAAATTAAGTTGTTAACAAGCAGCTGAGGGTTTATATATATAAGAAAACAAATCAAAACATTTGATTTCAATTGAACGAATAAACAGAACGTTCGTTCCTAACCCTCTCTACTCGATCTCTCATTCTGCGATCTCTCGACGTCCGATTTTTGCCCGATTTTATTCCATAAAATCGTAGAGCATCGTGAGACGATCAGTTCGAGCTAAGTTTCTGTGGTAGAGACGAGGTATTCGACTCAAAATTTGGTAAATTGTCAATTTAGGGCATTTTCCAGAATTCAATTTGAATTCTCGCAATTTCTCAATTTCTTTCCCGGGGTTTTGATAGAAATTGGTAGAAATCATTGTGAATTGATGTATTAAGTTGATCTGCGCCAATTTGAAATAATTCTCACCATCGTGGGTTAGGGTTTTGATGAATTGAACTAATGTGATTCAATTGATAACTATTTTGGAGATGTTTTATAGTTAATATTGATTTATATTGGGTTTCTAGATGAATCGATTATTGGTTTTGATCCAATTTGACTCCACGAGCTGTGAAAATATTTTGATGTTGGTATCCAGTGATTTCATAGTGTTTGTTGTCAAGTTTTAAAGATTTAATTGCGAAAATATTGATTTGGAGAAGTTTTTCAGTTCAAAATAAAATAAAGTTTGCCTAGTTGACAGAACATATTGAAAAATTCATAAATTCTCCATCAGCGAGCTTATTTGAGTGTTCTTGGAGTCTATGGAAAGTATGATATGAGTAGTACAAGTTTCTTTTAAGTGATCATAACAAATATTAATGTTTTCAAGGTTAAAAAGTTACCCCAAGTTGGTGGCTAGTTGAAAGCCAGTTGAAATAGTTATATAAATTAATATTTTTGGAAATTGTTCTCAAGCGTACTTTGGTCGTAGTTTTCATTAGGTTTCGTGATTTGATTTCACTTGAAGCTTATCCCGTAATATAATTGGGTATGCAAGAAAGCTATTGGATCCATTTTCAAGGTGATCTGACGCTCCGAGAACCCCAAAAATTAATCTCAAAGTTGGTTTGGTTGTAAGTAAACCCTATAGTGATATTTACTATTGATTGAATATTTTTGTACCTCTAATTGTAACATAGTCTGCATTGCATTTTATCATTATTAGTCATACATACATAAAATGAGTGAGGGGATAAGCTTGTTTCAGAGTCTGGTTTGATTAAAACTAGGTTTCACTCCTGCCTCTACGCCGTCTAGTGAGACTAGCAGAGTTTAATGCCGACAAGCTATCTCGCATTTCATGATCTCTTAATATTGTCTCTGTACTATTTTTCAGAAGTCGACATTTGATTATAGTTAGGAGACAGCGACATAGTGGATTACATGTCATGTTGACCCATATATCTTATTTTTTATTTGGAAATGCAATTACATGTATCCGTGTGTCAAACTAACAATTGCAGGAGTATAGATCAATGTAGGAATTTACTTACTTGACATCTTCGAGTTGTTTTTTATGATGTCAGATTCTGTATGACGACAAGGGAAGAGTGGACAAGACTCGAAGATTGTGGTGATTGTTTTCACAAATTAAAGTAAATTATTATTTTAAATTGTTTATACTTATTGTTTTGGAATTTTTAGGGTGAGTGTAGGACGTGAAGTTTATTTAAATAGTTATGAGAGTCTCCTAAGTTTAAAATAAGTTGAGAGGTTTATGATTCAAGTTTGGTCTATTTGAGATTGTGAAGTTGTGATTAAGCTATCGGAGACTCTAAGTTAATTCATAAATCTGAATTATATATATATTAAAAACTGCGGGGAATTGTGAATCCTTCTAGGCCTGTCCCCAATTCTATTTTCTATTATGTGAATTTTTCAGCATACCACTTTTAGGGGAGGTGCCGCCGAAATTTTTATTAAATATGAATATGATATTTTAATTTGCTCAAATTGAACAAATCATGAATTGAGTTTTATTAAGGATATAAACATAGTTTTGGAGCGTTATAAAGGATTGAAATAATTATTCTTTTGAGGTCAAAGTTGAAAGAATGGATTAAGCTGACTAGATTATCAAAGGATTAAAGTAATCTAGGTCGGTCAGTCGTCTTAATGACGAGGGGCTGACATTAACGGCATATTAGTCAGCCTTTTATCATATTTCCCCGTTATTCGTGTTCAGAAAAAGTATTACACAATTCTCTTATTGTTAATTTCATGGTTAATTTAAAACTTCTTACCATTTTAATATTATCAGTGGAATACTTAACAAAATATGTGGAAGCATTATAAAACACCTATTGTGAAAACCAGGTAACGACAATCACATGTATAAGAATAACTAAACTAAGGATGCAAATGGGTAGAGGAATACCCACGAGTGATGGGGATTTACCCTAACGAGTACGAGTATGAGGATTTTAAATGGGGATGGGGATGGGGATGGGCACAAAATCTCATACCCACACGGGTATGGGTACGGGTGTGGATAATAAAATATACCCATGGGGATCCCCACTGGTAATCCCCGCGATAATCCTCACGGGGATACCCATCTACCCATGGGGATCCCCATAATCAATTTATATACCATATGATATTTATATATAAATATTAAATAATATTACATAGTTTCCACTCCGAAACACTCATACATGTAACAAAAAATCTCTTAATGAAATTTATAATTTTAATTTATTTGGTTAATTAATAACTATATGTTTTGCTTTGAATTGCTTGCAAGTATACTTATATTTTAGAATTTCAGGATCAAATGTACTTAAGAAAATTGATGAATTGGTTTTAAGAAGATAGCGACTTTAAGGAATATTTTGAATTTGAATTTTTCGTTTTGCATATGCCAATGATTTTGTAGAAACTTAATTATAATTGTTAAAACTTAGTAGTTAAAATTCTTTTTGCTTGATATGTTGATTTTTTTTTATCTTAGTTGGAATTTCAACAATTGTGTTGTTATGTATGTATATTTGACATCTTATTTGTTACAATTCTTTTTTTGAGAATCCTTGTAGGGATCCTTGATGGGGAATGGAATGAGGAGAAAAACTTCCCCACGAGGATTCCCCATCCCCGCAAAAATCCCATAAAATTCCCCATAGGGATCCCCAATGGGGAATGACATGGGTAAAATACTTTACCTCCGGGGATTCTCCATACCCACAGGGATTTGATGGTTATGTGGATGGGTATAAGAATTCATCTCCAGATGTGTATGGGTGATAAATTTTTTAGTGGGAATCGGTATGGGAATGAGGTCCCCATCCCCTACCCATTTGCATCTCTAAACAAAACGGTGATAACAGTGTAACAACATGTGTCTAATCGGGAAACTATCACTCAACTCAAATATATACAGCCTAAAAGTATGTAAACGACATAAAGTAAGTTGTACAATAAAAGATCCAAAAAACCTACACGATCTAAAGTAGCAGCACTCAAACAGTTCAAAGGTAGTCGCTAATCTTCTCCTTGCCTGGTCTGCCACTCAATGGATCTGCACCCACCGTCATAAGCAGGAAGACATCTAAAAGTATATATATTCATAACAAAGAAATACTGAAATGAAACATGCTAAAGAATACCATAGTTAAACAAATTAAGTCTGACACAAACGTTGAAAATGAACTAGACTCAGCACCCCTGAGTCCAATACATTGGCCTAGATATTACCTTTTTGATCACATGAATTTCAGGTAATAGCTTAATTAGCAGTGCACGTAGGTATTATCCTTATTGGTTATAAAACATGGTATATCGACCTCATGTAATAGGTTAGCACACATAGCACTTCGGTACTACCCTAATTGGTCACCGTTTATTCATTTCATTGAATTCATATAGTATGTTCATCTCACTAACTAATCGGGATACCGACATCATTGGATCCCATACCACGTTGCCGCGTACATCCCAAATCACTCAGGAAACCTAAATACATGTTATAATTTGACAACAATCACTATTTTACAAAAACATTAAATTCAAAGCATGTCATACTGAACATAAACAGATAATCAGTCCAAAAAAGATTGTAAAATTGAAAACAACCTAGAACAAAGAAGAAAAACATCTCAATCAGTTTACTTACAAGTCAAGTAAATTTTCTAGCTTAACCGACCTCTTGACACGCCAAAACGCGTACCTGGACTCCCGAACTTTCCTCTAAGTTCTTGAGGTTAATTAGGGTGCTTTAGAACTTGTACAAACGATTAAAGTTGGTTTAAGTGGCTGTAAATTCCAATTTTTAAAATCAACCCTATTAATAATTTGTTTATGTCCAAATCTACTTTATTAAAATATATACAGTTTTGGTGCAACAACTTATGAGTTGATTTCAATTACCAAAACATTAAAATTATGTAATATGGCCTAAAGAGAAGTTCTTAAAGCTATGTCTTAGCTTTCCAGAACTATAAGATTTGCACAATTTCGATAAGAATCTAAGGAGATATGGAGATTTTACCACAATGGCTCAAAACGGTTTTAAATTTTAACCAAGTAACTTTGAAAGATTCATTTCTCCTAAACTATAGCTTCAAAACTCATGATTTCATACTGAAGCCTACAAACATATCGAGAAAATCATACTAAAAGATGAGCTCAATCCAATAAGAATTGAAGGAGTTATGCTCAAAATAGCATGACATTAGCAAAACTGTAAACCCATAAATTTCAAATTCATTATCAAAGTTGCAGTGGATTTTTATACATGAAAACATTCAAATTTAAGAATATTTCAGTAAGAAAATGTTGCAGCCGCTGCCACCCCAGGGTGTCGTCTCTTCCTGTACTCCTCGCCCAGTGGGCCCAGCTACACGTGTCCGGCACCTGCCCGTCCATCTCGCGTCTCGATAATCATGTCCACGTAGGTATTACTATTTTGGTTAACTCATTATTCGTTTTAATCTTAATTTATTTCCTTAAATTCAACTATTTGTAACTTATGAGTCCCAGCCGTTCTAGTGGTTTGTATATTTCGGATTTACAATTAGATAACCAGTATTTTGCTGCGGAAATCTTAAATAAACCTAAATATGTATTTTCATTAACTCTTAGGTTTTATAAGTATCAGTCCTACTGTTGAAAACCCGAAAAAGTACTATGCATATGAGCGACAATACCATAAAACAGTGTACGTATACATGTACAGTGACATTTCAAGTCTCCCAATACCCAAAATAATATAACAAAATAACAAAATAATATGAACACCTACGAGTATGTTTTAGACAGTCAGTATAAGGAGATAGTCGCCTAAGATTTTCCTTTGCCGCTACTCGTAGAAAGATCTGCACTCAGCCACCTAACAAATACAATGACGAGTCCAATGAGTAAATTCCCAAGAGAAGGCTACACAATACTCAGCAAGAAATCAAATAAAGCTACGAGACATGCAAGTATGTTATCTAGCAACATAAATCCATACTTCCATGAATGTAGGACAATACAAAAAATTCAAGCAGCATACAATGACAGTAATACAGCGCAACAGACAATAATCAAACAAGTAGTAATTAATAACTAGTACATACCAACCAAACATGCTCGAAAATAAGGCATAGTAGCAGTTAACGAGGTAAATGAGAATGTAAACATACAACAGTTAAGTCAATATACGCATAAACATTTTTGATGAAAATCCAAGAATGTATCGCGTGTAGCAGACTATACCATACTTCGGATACCCTCCCCAAGATCCCACTAGTGGGCGCACAGAACTAGCCCATCACTTGGCTCCTCTCGGTGGCCAGCGTAGACCCACAACGCACGGACACATATACCTACCAAGTAACTTGGGTCGTTATCCACCAAGGACTTCTAATACACATGCTATGGTATAGTAAGCCCAAGTCCGTCCACACATCCCGGTATAAAACCCCGATGAACCAATCAATCAGTTAAACAAAACCTTAAAGTAAAACAGTTCGACATTCATCACACGCATAAGAAAAACGAACTGAATTTTGTAAAGCATTCTCAAGGGTTTTACGCACCTCAACACGGGCTCCGACTCCCCCGGACATCCGAATCCGACCCGACAAGCTCCTCGATACCCAAGCTACGGTCCCCTAAGTCCCTAAATTCAGTTAAGTGTGTTTTTTATGTATTCAAATTGGTTGAATATGTTTCAAATTGATCTTCCCAAATCAGCCCTAAAGACTAAATTAAGTCTCAATTTCAGTCTTATGTTACAAAGCATTTTTAGGCATGAAATGGTCCAAATCTCGAAATCTTCTACTAATACAAAGATCTTCGGTCTCTATCTTAGCTTTCCAAAATAGGTTTATTTTGCAAAATTTCAATTTAAAACAAAAGAGATATCATGATTCTACTAAACATAGCTCTAATTGAAACCTAATCTGACCAGTGGATTTATAAAATCTATTCCTCTAAATACGTATTTCCAAAAAAGGTGATTTTTGGTCACAAGGCATCAAACATACCTAAATACAAAATACTAAAATATCAGCTCATTTGGATAATTAGTTAGGTAGTTATGCCTTTAATAAATTTAGTTTCAAAATTTTTCTTCTGAATTATAGCACCTACTTGTAGAGCACTTTTGGACATGAAAATAATTGAATTACAACATCTTCAGTTAAGAAAGTTGTTACCCTTTGAGTAAGCTTCCAAATGCCACCAGTTTGGGTCAATTTGGATCTAAAATGAGCAAGTTATGACCAAATTACATAGGATAATTCATAATATAACATACAAAATTCTAGTCTTGGTCTTGCAATTTCAGAAATTCATATCTTTATGATTTCAAATCCAAATTAAGAACTTAAATATAGCTGGATTATCAGCTTCAAATGAGGAATCCAAATATATAAACCAATTGCAAATATTCAATCATGTACCCTCTGGAATTAGCCAAAAACCATAAATGATTTCAATCTGACATAAATAGATGTGTACTTAGCTGATGTACCACCTTGCTTGAGAAACTCACAAATCTTCCATGGATTTCTTCTCTCCATCAACCTCCTTCTTCTCCAGCAAGTTCTCTTGATTCATAAGTTGAAAATAAAAATGGTTTCCTTGCATGTGTTGATCTTATATATTAAGGTAATATTGATTCCTAGCCATTGATCTCCATGTATTTATATGTCTCAAAGCTCATCTAATGATCCACAACTTGACTTGTATCCCACTAACTCCTACTAACCCAATCAAAGAGGCACTAATTTGCTACGCACATGGTTCCTAGATGTGTTAACACGTATCTCTAAGACAATCTCTTAATTTCTAATTTAAATAATCAAAATATAGGCATTGATTTATTTGATTCAATTACATTAGCTTAGGCCCATTATAATATATATATATATATATATAGCTTAGGCCTAAACAACCTGCAGAATAACATATAGACAATATGACAGAATAATGCGGAATTTAGAATTATAATAAATACCATATGTCATCATAAACCAAATCATGGAGTATCTCAAATTCATCTAAGTAAATCAAGACCGTATGAAATTTCCATAACCTTCACATGCTTATAAATGTATCCAACTAACTAAAGTAAGGTTAACTACCTAACATACTTGCCTAGGTTACAACCCTTTTTAATAATTTTTAAAACAAATATTAGACATAACATATAATGCTCACGCCGCAAGGAGACTCCAAGCAATAACATTCCCCTTTTCACGATCTATCACACTCGTAGATGGACCTCTAGTGTAAATGGGGTGAGCTAAAGAACCAACAGAGCCCAATAACAGAAGAACTACGCTCAAATATTAAACATGCAAGTAATACCTATAAAACAAAATAAAGCTAGCATGCATTTAAGATCAGAGCAACATTAAAATCTGTAGCATGGCATCAATTTCCATAAAGAATAAGCATATAATATACGTAAAACATCTTAAACAGATATATGGAGTTTCAAGGGTTGTAAAACATAAGAAAATCAATTTTTGCATGCAAAGGGGTTCCAAGAGAGATATATAGAATGTAATAGATATAAATGCAAGTTTGTTGTCTCATTCGTCATTACCTCCCCTTGTTGACCAATCATCATAATATAATAAATATGCATGGGTGACTTGATTCCACCGTGTGTCTACGGCTCCTCAAGAGGCCCGGGTGACTTGGTTCCATCGTGCGTCCACGACTCCCCAAGAGGCCCTTGCAAGGATGGGTGACTTGGATCCACCATATTACTGCGGCTCCCCAAAAGGCCCCTAAGCATGTAAGGTGGCTCGGTTCCACCATATGAGTATGGCTCCCCAAGAGGCCTTACATGAAGTCAACCAATGTAGGTAATGACCCCATCCCAAGTCATTTGTTAAAATCATGAATTCTAGATATACTAGTAGTAAGCTACATTTAATAGATGAGCGGAGCTCCCCACTTACCTCGACTTGCCGAGTTAGACTCTCTCGGCCGACCTCGCACGCACGGGGCTCTATGTGAACCTCTTTGCGGATCTATACAGTTTAAACAACAGTCGTATTATTTGACGATTCGAAATCCAAAATTAATTGTTATTCAATTGCTTTAGGGCTGGGCCCACTACGGTGATCCTGCGGGTCTTCCATCGCCCGTGAGAGGGTCGAGTGTGGAGGGCCCACTTATTTCATCTTTATTTTTATTTATTATTATTTATGATTATTATATTTATTTATTTTTTATTTTTGTGTTGACCGGTCAACTGTCAGTTGACTAGTCAATTGTTGACATTTGACCGGTCAAAACAGTTGACCAAACCAGGAGCAATGTTTCTGGTTCGTCAACCACATGGGATAGGGGAAGCAATCGCTCCCCCACCATGCGGCGACATCCTGCGTGTGACGGCTGGGCGTCTGCCACAATCGACCGGGGGCGAGAGCGCTCAGACCGATCATGGCTCCGCGAGAATGCTTGCATGGGAGGGTGGTTTTGGGTGCTACCCTTTTTTTAATTAATCAAATCAAGATTAAAATAAAAATGGGGAATACCTCGTTTGTGGAGTCTTTTGGCTTGATCTCCCTCTTCTCTTGTTCTTTCTCCCCCTCATTTTCCTTGATCTAGGGTTTGTAAACTAAATGTGGTGGCTAGGGTATAAGATTTGGTTTATTTAATATTAGGGTTAATTTAATTAGGATTCGGGGGGTAAATTATTAGATTGCCCCTATTGTAGGTTAACTTGGTTTATTGGGTCGTATCTCCAATTTTAAAGAACTTTCGTCATCGAAAGTAAAATAAAGTCGTACCTTATGGTTGGAAGAGAAATGGAAAGTTTTTCATTATATAGTCCTCCTGTTCCCAAGTCAACTCATGTTCTCCATGGAATTGCCACCAAACTTGCACGAACGGAATTTCTTTTACGACCCATTTTTTTTAATTGATGTGAATCCGCTCCTGTGAAATTTGATTGTACCCTCGTGAAATAAAATATTACTCTTGAATCTAACTTTTCAATAGTATTATTTCTATCCTACAAGCTGAAACTTACAAATTCGACCTCATACGAGTCCCAATAGAATCATTATATCTTAGCTACATGTCAAGTCCTTGTATCATCACGCATTTCTGGGCATTCCTTTGTAAGCTTCCCTGAAGTCGCAACGTGCTCCCAAGTCGTTCAACCAGCAATTAGAAAGAACCATACTGAGATGTGATCTGGTGTCTATTTGTGTCGTAAAAAAATCTATGCCATCTGGCAACAAATACACACCATTAACTAGTAGTAGGCACAAGGATAGCTATCTGCTATGATATGAACACTAGCACACCATCTCTATCACCATCTTGATTACACATATCCATGAATTACTTATCATGTCGTCGCGACGTATCTGTGAAGGCTACAGATGTGCATACATGATATTCCTTTATTGAACTATACCTTTACATCATTGTCATTACACATTTATCGACATTAATTTATGTGGGTTCATAATTCAAGTCAATTCTTGACCAATGGTCCACCTAGTAACTTCTCTGTCACATTTTACCGTTTACTTACACATCAAGCTTCTGCCCTTGGTAAGCTGTGGAATCATCATCATCATCATCATCGCTATCCCTAAGCGGCTTTCGATACTCATTTGTATGCATTTTATTTATCGTAATTTTTTTTTGTTTTATACCAAAGCCTACTATAGTAATTACTCGAATTTATGGAGACTTGTCGTATCGCATCCTCGTACTAATCAACTCTCACTATCCTGGGTGACCGTTTTAAATTCTTTTCGCGTTGTCAAGGTTCACATTTATTGCGCAATCATCTCTTATCGTTCCATCGAGCCAACTATTAGTTCTTATAGTTCATTTAGAACTTCTCTCATTGAGAAATCAATGATGGTTTAACCTCCATGTCGTTTCTTGAAACTATATAACCCCTACCTTGGGTTTTGTCATTAAGGACTCATAATCTCACAATGATCCAATTATTTTAAGGTCATAATTCACCCTCAACATTTCAATTTGTTGCTTGTGTGCGTTACTACTGTCACACTTTCATTAAGTTTTTTTTTCGAGTACTTCATAAGTAAAGTGCACGACTGTGTACTTAGTACTTAGGCAAGCGTACTCGCACGTCATGCCATTTAAAGCTTTGGTTCAATGGTATCCAAACTCACATTTATACATGCTTCCAAAATCTTCTTGCAACGCTAAGCTGGTGGTTTCCACTTTTAAGATCATATTAAGCTCTCAAGCTTCCGAGTGTAAACGACACATTTTGTTTAAAAATTCTTAACGGTGTCAAATTTAGAAGATCTCATCTCCACCTAGAGGTACATGTCTCATAACTAGCTTAATATGTTTTTTCATCTTTCCTAGTTATCGTATTATTCGTATTACACAATATGAACTTCATTAGGAGTCTATCCTATCTTAAGATAAATTGTGAACCTATCATTGGTTCGAGCCTTTATCCTTTCCAAAACTGTATAGTTTGGTAGTCCAGGTTCTTACAATTATTTTTATTCTTATCGAGAAATTTTGGGTTACTTTTCACACGTAATTATTATTATTTTTCATGACATCACCATTTCGATTAAGAATTTTAAGTTTTGAGACACAATACTCCCATTTGAAAGTCCAACGGCAACGAAAGCTATAGTAGTGTCTTCCCTATTAGGATCACAATTCTTCATACCACCAATTTATTATATTTTTTTATACGGGTCGATCCTATCTTATGATCCCCAATTTTAAAGATTTAATCATCTTTGACTTCGGTTAGATGACATTAGTTACCTTACTTATCTTTCACCATTATTTTCATTTAACTACCCTTACGATCATGTTAGGTTCCCTTTGCCTCAATAGTCATTAGTTCACATGTCCATTACCGAATAATCATACCAACAATATTCTCTTAGGTGTGTATCCCCAATTTTAATGATCCACCTATCATCAGGTTTATTACGACAACATTAACATTGATCTACACCATTCAAATTGTACAAATTTTGAGTCATATAAAGCATTTAATTTTGAGGCATTCCTTAATTTCTCAATTAAGATACCGTCACTGCATACCTTACATTCATTTCGAAAATGATTTATATATCAATTTTTTTGGTATCCCCTAAATTTTATGATTCAACTCACTTCTAGTTATATTAGAATGATTTATCTTTGTGTCGGTTGCCTTTAATTTATATCATCTTACTCTCGAATCCGAAGTCCTTATAACATCTACAAATCCTACTTGGCAACGCGATCTTCAAACGCGACAATTCACCGAAAATAGTCCTTGACTGGGATCTCCAATTTTAGTAACTCGCCTATCTTCGAGTATACTAGTTTGACATTTTGTATTCACTGGATTTCTTCATCGAGTTGTTTTGAGGTACTCTTTAACTTCTCATTTACTGATCGTTATGACGTGTTCTTATATTTTGCATTAATCCTCATTTTAGGATTCCTCAATTTCGATATTCAACCCATTGAATGCTGGTTTAGATTTAACTTTCTTCTATATAAGGTCGATCAAAATTTGAGGAAGGTGATTCGATTTCCTTTATGTCAAATCTAAATTGAAACTTCTTCAAAGTCTTGAGTTTTCATCAAAAATCATAATCCAAAAATAGAGTCATTTTCACGAAAAATATAAAACTATCCTCGCATTTCGAGCGACTATAAACACATTTTTAAATCAATTTGGTATATGCCAATTTAAAAAGAATAGATCATAACACCACAGCTTTTTTTATATCTGTTCATGGGATGATGGTTTAGATACAAACCATTACTTTGCATTTCATTAAGTCCAACTTCAAATTCAGTAAAAACTCTTTTGTATAACTGAATTAGGTTTGAACTGTCTTAAATTCAATCATCCAGGAAATCTCAATCACGTTTGCAAAACTCATTTCAAGATACTTTATTTTATTTAAATAGCTTTTCAGCTTCTCTCGACGAGTTGAAAAATCATAAATCGAGTTCACCCCATTTCAATGATATAAATCACTTAGTATAGATTTCAAGCAAAATTACGACAATGTGTTTTTCTTGAAATACATGGAAGTCTATTCACTCTAATTTTCATTTTTCTTGAACACTGAGGAAAATGAATCATTTCCTTTCATACTTGCTTACGCTTTCAAAACTTGTAAAACAAGCAGATTTCTTCCTTATAACTTCATGAAAGTGTGATAAACATTAACTCAGATTGACGCAAAAATCATGATCTAATATAGTCATTTTTTTCTTAAGGAAAATAGATTACATAAAATAACAAAAGTCGATTGTAGTATTGACCTTTTAGTCAAACTTAGACTGATGATTTGCATCTTTAATCGAGAATTAGACGTTTAAGAGTACACGTGTTCTCCATATCTCGAATTAAGTTTTCAAGTTTAACTTCATAGCCAAAATATCTTAACTTGATTTATTTATGTCCAAGACTCATTGACATCCTTGCTATAATCATTAACTTCATTTAAACATGTATTATGAATTTTAACCGTCTTATTAGAATTTCAAGAGTCAGAGTTGCTTCTCTAAAGTGTGACCACGTACGTCACTACTCCCTTTTGCATATGTAGCGTGGCGTCTCACTGCCCTTTCAAGTCTCATGATTCTTGTTTGATTATTTTATTTGCTACTCTACCATTATGTGTAGGCGCATCTCCATGTAATTCCAAAATCAAAGCTTATTCGTTTTCATAGTAGTTGTTGCATATATCACTTGAAGCGCGTGTGGGCTCTCTCCCAAGGGGTTCGCTTCGATTTTCTGGCGTCATTCATTGTCATTTCCTCCACTGCCTCGTGGAACTCAAGTTCCTTATCCGTTCGTGGAAGCTATCAGAGACACTTAGACTAATAGGGAAGACAATTATCTATATATTTAATGATATATTCATACATACAAGGCAACAAATAATCAATATAATAAATCTTTTGTCAGATTTCTTTTATCCCATCCCATCCTAAGATTTATCATTTATATATGTTAAGTTGACTTTGAACCAATGTCCCATACCATTGATTCGTCTAACTCAAACTTGACCTTTAAATCTTAAAGGCTCTAAAAAGTTAGATTCCACTAACCTAACGTTTCCCTAGGTTTCAATCCCTATGCTCTGATACCAACTGAAACGACCCTTCCCCGACCAAGGGTCGGGTCGCTCGACCCAAACCGTTACTCAAGCTCGATATTTGAACCAACCCAAATTTTGGTCTGGCATGCCTAAACAACCTTCGGAATAACATATAGACAATATGACAGAAGAATGCGGAATTTAGAATTATAATAAATACCATATGTCATCATAAACCAAATCATGGAGTATCTCAAATTCATCTAAGTAAATCAAGACCATATGAAATTCCCATAACCTTCACATGCTTATAAATGTATCCAACTAACTAAAGTAAGGTTAACTACCTAACAGACTTGCCTAGGTTACAACCCTTTTTAATAATTTTCAAAACAAATATTAGATATAACATATAATGCTCACGCTGCAAGGAGACTCCAAGCAATGACATTCCCCTTTTCATGATCTATCACACTCGTAGATGGACCTGTAGTGTAAGTGGGGTGAGCTAAAGAACCAATAGAGCCCAATAAGAGAAGAATTACGCTCAAATATTAAACATGCAAGTAATACCTATAAAACAAAATAAAGCTAGCATGCATTTAAGATCAGAGTAACATTAAAATTTGTAGCATGACATCAATTTCCATAAAGAATAAGCATATCATATTCATAAAAACATCTTAAGCAGATATATGGAGTTTCAAGGGTTGTAAAACATAAGAAAATCAACTTTTGCATGCAAAGGGGTTCCAAAAGAGATACATAGAATGTAATAGATATAAATGCAAGTCTGTTGTCTCATTTATCATTACCTCCCTTTATTGATCAATCATCATAAAATAATAAATATGCGTGGGTGACTTGATTCCACCGTGTGTCCACGGCTCCTTAAGAGGCCCGAGTGACTTGGTTCCATCGTGCATCCACAACTCCCTAAGAGGCCCTTGCAAAAATGGGTGACTTGGTTCCACCGTATTACTACGGCTCCCCAAGAGGCCCCTAAGCATGTAAGGTGACTTGGTTCCACCATATGAGTATGGCTCCCCTTGAGGCCTTACAAGAAGTCAACCAAGGTAGGTAATGACCCCATCCCAAGTCATTTGTTAGAATCATGAATTTTAGATATAATAGTAGCAAGCCACATTTAATAGATGAGCGGAGCTCCCCACTTACCTCGACTCGCCGAGTTAGACTCTCTTGGCCGACTTCGCACGCACGAGGCTCGATGTGAACCTTTTTGCGGATCTATACAATTTAAACAACTGTCGCATTATTTGACGATTCGAAATCTAAAATTAATTGTTATTTAATTACTTTGGGGTGGGGCCCACTACGGCGATCCACGGGTTCCCCGTCGCCCGTAAGAGGGCCAACCCATTTGAAAACATAATATCATCATGTTTATTTATAATATATATTTATATATAATATTTTATTATATTTCATCTTTATTTTTATTTATTATTATTTTTATGATTATTATATTTATGATTATTTTATTTTGTGTTGACCGGTCAACTGTCAGTTGACTAGCCAACTGTTGACAGTTGACCGGTCAAAAATAGTTGACCTAACCAGGAGCAATGCTCCTGGTTCGTCAACCACATGAGAGGGGAAGCAACTGCTCCCCTCTAGCCGCTGCGGGTGACGTCCCTACGTGGCGGCGCTGGGGCGTTCACCGCAACTGGCCGGGGGCGCGAGAGCGCTCCTGCCATCGTGGCTTCGGTAGCCGCTGCGGGAGGGGTGGCTTTGGGTGCCACCCTTTTTTTAATTAATCAAATCAAGATTAAAATAAAAATGGGGAATACCTCGTTTGTGGAGTCTTTTGGCTTGATCTCCCTTTTCTCTTGTTCTTTCTCCCCTTCATTTTCCTTGATCTAGGGTTTGTAAACTAAATGTGGTGGCTAGGGTATAAGATTTGATTTATTTTATATTAGGTTTAATTTAATTAGGGTTTGGGGGTAAATTACTAGGTTGCCCCTATAGTGGGTCAACTTGATTTATTGGGTCGTCACATTAGGCCCATTGTAATATATATGGTTAGTGTTTTTATTCTCTAAATTGACAAATTTTGTGATCCCACTAACCCTCGACTACCCGACATTCGATGTCCCACGTCTTGGCATGCAATTTGAGGTACATCATAGCCTATTATTTTAACTTAATCAACTTAGCCTATGGTTACATTACCCATTTTAATTGATCAACTAGTCATATTAATGTGAATTGGTTGAGTTTTTCTAGTCTACCTATAGTTTGCCTATCGATACCCGCGTTGGCACGCCTTTCGAGGTGAACACCCGTCACACCAACTCGCCCGATAGCAACATAGACACATGTGATGCAATACAATAATATAATGTTTAAACATCACACCTAAGCAACCATCATCCACAAATAATATATTTCCTCGGTTCTCATGTCTGATTCAATTAAGTTATCTTCGTAACGCCCGAGTTACGACCGTTAATCTCCGAGATTAACGCTAAGCCTAGTTTAATTAATCTGAGTCATTACAACAAAAGTTATTCTCTTTCAAGTTAGCTTTCAAATGCCACCAGAATGGGTCCATTTCGATTTAAAATGAGGAAGTTATGACCAAATTACAGAGGTTGGTTCATAATAACAGCATGCAGAATTTCCTGTTTTATTTCACAACTTCATAAACTTTAACAACTCAGTACTTAATGGAGAAAAAATCTAAATCCAAAAACTTCTTTATAGTAGAATTAGTGAAATTTAACAAGGAATCCAAATATGGAATTAGATTTTGAAAACAAAGTTATTTGCCCACTGAAGTTGCTGAAAAAACAAAACTGAACCAAAACTTATATTTTTGTTTGAATTTCACAAAGTGGTAATGTATATTGGTTTAACTAGATGTAGAGGTTCTCTAACTTGATCAATCTCTTCCCAATTATCTGAATTTTCAACAGCAAAATATCATATCATCTCTTCAAAGCTTTATCTTACCCTTTTACATGCAAATCAAGTGGTTTTGTATGAGATTTCCACTTTATCACGCTTATATAGTAATGAGGTGTTTTGTGACCCTTGATCTTGTGTAAACACCCATATCTAAGATCCTCTAATGGCTCACATCATAGTCCTACAATCCACTTAACCATCTATGCTAACACCAATTCATACACCAAGTTACATAGTGATGATGATTGTACACATCCCGAGACACATCAATGTTCCTTATTTTATTTTTCTTACTTAGATCACATTTATGTAAATCCAACTATAGCCACATTAGATTAGTTATTATATTCATATTTAACTAAATTAGGAGTTACCGTATCACTCTCTACCTTGGTCCCTTACCAGCATGCATCTCGAGGCGCATCCCCGTTCATATATCGACATCTATATACAAGTAGAAGTGACTTAATAAGTCTATACATATACAATGCACTAAACATCCATCATACCAAAAATAATATATTACTCGGTCTTCGTGCTGAGTGTTGGGATCGTGTACCAGCTCTCAGACCACGTCACGGGTAGGCGACCCTTAATTACGGACTAATCCACTATTAGCATTTTGGGTCATTACACAACTTCTATTATGATTCTCTTACAATCATCAGTAGAACTTCTCTCCCCAACCCTCCTTAACACTGTTGGGAATTACGCACGCACATTGGAAGCAATCACATTAGCACTTGAACACTCAACCTTTATTACTTAACTAAAATTTGTATTAACCTTGTACATAACAAACTAACCTTGAGTTCTTTATATAGATACCTCAAAACCATACTTGTACTCCACTAGAACATTAAAAATTATTCAAAAATAAATCTAAATCTTAATTTTACTCAACTAACACATGCAAATCCTAATTGGACTCAGAGTAACTAACATCAATCATACTTAGACTCAAACGATGAAATTACTTAAATGTACTTAAAACTTCTAATCAAACTAGAACTTGGATTTCGAGCCAAACTTCAACAACTTCCACTTGGCGAAAAAACTCCACCAACTCCTCCAATTCAATTGTCATAGCTACCGCGATAGCAAAGAAACATACAACCACTCATCAGCACGTGAAACACAATCAATAACCCAAACTCAGTCAACCTTCAACCACTCACTTGCGCAACAACACTCACTCAAACTAACTTGGTTGACCAAACATACAAACTTGTGCACACACACGCGCATGCATGTGTGCTCCACCCAAAACTCAAAGGATCTCATTAACATAGTCATTTCCACTCTAAGCCTTGAGATATACATCTCCACCAAGAGCCTGAGAAGTTCGTGCACCCCTATTTGCAACATTTTTATTGGCAGTAGTATTAAACTCATCCTCGTGTTTCTTTGGGTAAAATTTTATGATATATCATTTTTCACCATAGTAGTAACACATTCTCCCCATCAAAGGCTTGAAACCTCTACCGCACCCTTTACCACGATCATGTTTCTCATGTTTTCCCTTGCCTTGAATAGCCATGAGTGAAGAAGTGTTAGAAATAAAAGATTTATGGCATTCGCCATTTAAATTTTCTATAGAAGTCGAAGCAATTTTGACTTGCCATTCTGTAAGATCATCTATTCCATACGATAGTGTGTTGAAAAGACGTTGTGTAGATCACACCGAACATAGCAAGACAATCGCGTTATCAATATAACTCACAACCTCCCGATGTTGGTGAGATCTCGAAACATCTTATTAAAATCTTCAAAGTCTTGAAGTAAAATCGTACGTTCCTTATGTTGAAAAGCGAAGAATTACTGCTTCAAAATCAATCTATTGGTGAAACTTTTACTCATGTAGATTTCTTCTAACTTCTTCTAAATCTTCGCAGCAAAAATTTCTTCCATAACTTCATATACTACATTATTGGCCAAACAAAGGTGAATTAAACTACTAGCCTTTGAGACTGTGGCACCTCATCTGTTCTCATCAATTTCATTAGATTTTTTCTCGTTCAATGCAAGCCCCAAACCTTGTTGAGTAAGCGTATCCCTCATCCGCAACTGCCACAAACTAAAATTTTGCTTACCATCAAACTTTTCAATAGTATACTTGACTTCATCATTCGAAGAACCCATCTCAACAAATTGGTCTTTAAGGTGTGCTCATGAATGTATAAAAACCTCTTGTCTTTTATTACATTATCTTGAGTTTTTTTGGTGGCGTTAGTCTTCGTCAAAAGATCAATCATGATTTTTAAGGTGTAGGTACTTTTAATACAGGACAAGAATCTCTTGTCTCTTATTACATTGTCTTGAGTTTTTTGTAATAAGTCAATATTGTTTTCTTAAGTTTTTATACATTCGTAAGTACACCTTAAAGACTGATTTGTTGAGATAAGTTCTTCAAACGATCGATGAAGTCAAATATACTATTGAAAAGTTTGATGGTAAGCAATACTTTAGTTTGTTGTAATTGCAGATGAAAGATATGGTTACTCAATAAGGTTTAGGCTTACAATGAACGAGGAAAAACCTAATTAAATTGATAAGAAAAGATGTGGTGTCATAGTCTCAAAGGCTAATAGTTCAATTCACCTTTATTTGATCGATAATGTAGTATATGAAGTTATGGAAGAAACTTTTGCCGCGAAGATATGGAAGAGGTTAAAAGAAATCAACATGAGTGAATGTTTCAACATTATATTGATTCTGAAGCAGTAGTTCTTCACTTTTCAACGTAACGAATATACAAATTTACTTCAACACTTTGAAGATTATAATTAGATAGTTTGAGATCTCACCAAACCTGTACAACTCCTCTACATATATAAACCCATTTTTGTCTATGTTAAATACCATGAATGCATTCCTCAAGTCCTCCATCTCGTCCGTCGATTTAACCCTTTTGTGTTCATCTCGTTAAACTCATTTAAGTCTATAAACTTGTCTCCATCTAAATCAACCTCTCATCATCATCTGACCCAACTCCTCTTCACTGACATTGTGGCATAAGCTCCTCATTTTCTACCCCAGCTTGGACGTTGAGATTTTTCCATCTATGTTCTCATCGAATTTTCCCTATTATTGGCTTTTGTTGCTAGATTTCTTTTTTTTTTTGCTAGGAACTAAAAAAAACCATTATGATGATATTGTAATTCCAATGTGTGTAAGTGTGAAAAGTTAATTTTATGGGATTAACTAGAGAGATCGATATTTATAGATGGGTCCGGGCTATGTGCAACCCACAAAAAACTAAGGGCAAGCCACAAGATGAGTGCTAGCCATCGTTTGTTAATGGCACCCCAAGTTTTTTTTGTTTTCCTAAAATGCCCTTGTGTTTGTAAGGCACCCCACAACTCTCAATTCAAACAAAAATGATTTTCGAAGTCATCCATACGAACGAGAGCACGAGCGCTAGATGTTGATTCTGGTCGATCTTGGCGTCACACCCCCACGACTGTGGTCGATATTCGTGTCACACCCCTGTAACTCGGGTTCGTGGACAATAAAGAGGTGGTGAAACTTGTTTGTGCGATGGTGGTGGTTTGCATTTGAGGCTTCATCAAAATCGTCTTTGTAGGTGAGATTTTTTGTGTATTGTAATGTTATTCATTAATTTTGTGTTTTGTATGCGTTTGTTGTTGTTGTTGTTGTTGTTGTTGTTGTTGTTTGTGGTCGAAGTTAAATGTCGTTTCATCAAGATCTAGGGCTCGTCTCATATTCGGTCACACATGACTGAACATAATCCATTTGCTCGGTTGAAGGTGATTGAACAAATTGAAATTGTATGGTTTGGTCGCATACGACCGAACAAATTGATTCTGTTCGATCACATGTAATCGAGCAATACCCATATGTTCAGTCACATGTGACCGAGCAACACCCATTTGTTCAGTCGGGCGCGACCAAACCGTTCATATTTGATTGTCCCAGCTGTGTGGTCGAACCAAAGGGCGGACAATATGAAAAAAATACAAAAATGGACTAAATCAAAGGAAAATTCAATAGATATCTAACCGTCTTGCACATTCACACCTCGTTGTCATTCATCCTCTATTTTGTGAGGTCAAGAGACACCAAATAACAAAAAATGAATGCCATATAAAACAGAAAAAATTTGTTTGAACTCCATTAAAACACATAAAAAACAGTTGAAAACCATCATGTTCCATCACAAATCATAAGAGAAATCGACTCTTACGATGATAGTGGCTTCTAAAATGCAAATTCGCGTCGCTGGTGGTCGCCAGTGGTCGTCGTCGCCAGTGGTCGTCGGTGGTCGGAGGAGATCGTCGGAGATGAAGGATCATTCTTATGAGGTGCAAGGTGAGAGAAATGGAGGGGCATGTGAGTCATTATGGGAGTTGAGAAGGGTAAACAAAAGTCATTTCATTTAGGGGCAAATATGGAAATGAGGTGCAAAAATTTTAGTAACTTGCCCTTACTGTTTTGCAGAGTGCACATAGCCGGACCCTTTATAGGTATGTATTGCATTTAGAGGTGTCAATTTTTCGGGTCTGGACAACCCTTGATATAAACAAGCATTTGCATTGTTCAAACCCAGACCGATTTTAAATTCGGACAAGTGTGCTTTTTAGACCTGACTTACTTTAAATCCGGGTTGTCCAAATGTCTGCATTTGTTGAATTTTTTTAAAATTTATTTTATGTTTAAAAGCTTTTTTAATTAAAAATATCATTGTAAATTCCTCGTAATATAATATTTTTTAACATAATTTTAAAAAGTAATATCCAAGTTGTATTTACTCTTTTAAATTACAAGACATAATAAAGTTTTTTCAATAAAAGACAAAACCCATAATGTTGTTTTAAGCTAGCCAAGTCTCAAAACTAAAATAATACATTTCTATATAATCTATATATGTACTTGTTTAAAAAAAACTATGAATATAGTTTCCTTATTTCTATAATTGTTTTGTGAATAATCATATAATGTATAGACGTATATTTCCAAAAAAAAAAATGCATCTTTTGATATTCAGACCGGATCCATGCTTAGAAGGTCTTGTCCAAATCTGGCTCAGATTTTAATTCAGCTATCAAAGTCTTGCTCAAACCCGGCCCCGATTTTAAAAATTATTATCCAAACCCTTTTTTTGGGGCTACACAAAATTGGGGCGGCTGGCCGGACAAAAAATTGACACCCCTAATTGCATTTGTGTATGATAGTTACAATTACAATAAATGTTGGTGGGTCCCACGGAGATACGGAATCCGACTTGGCAAATACGAAACGCGTCTCCACGTGCATGGCAATATCGTAGTTTCGTACTTCCCCAGTGGTATTCTCGTAATCTAGCTTACGAGCTTGACGAGAAGACCGAGTTTTTAGAGAGAGAAAGTTCGTAGAGAGAGAAGTAGACTTTCCTTTCCTTCTTGTTCTATCTCGAGCCCGCTATTTTGACACATCAATTTCGCACAAACTCATTGAGCGTCCCTAATATCGATCTTAGCCCTGACAGTCATCGATGCAACAATCAAGAGTCGAAAACAAGTGCGTGCCCATCGGAGTGTGAAAAGTAAAAGTGGGTCAAAATAGCAAATTTTTATTTCTACGTTCGCTCGCTTTCTCTCTCTAAAAAACCATCACTCGCTCTCTCTCTCTCTCTAAAACACGAAGCCCAATCTCTTCTACAAGTCCGGCTTCGACGATCGCGAACTCCAAACCCTAGAATTCCCAACACTGTGAATCGGCTGCGGCAGTGGCGGCGGAGTGGCGATGGAGACGAGTTCGTATTGCTCATCACATTCTTCTGAGGCGAAGAAGCTTAAGCAGACTCTGGTACGATCAAACTTCGTTTCATTGGATTTCGATTCGATTAGGGTTTTCGATTGATGTTGATAAATTTTTGATCTTTGATGTGGAATCGCATTGTGTGTGGTTTTGGTTGGTGTGAAGTTGTCTGGGATTTGAATTTGGTGAGAAAGCGAGGTTTTTGAATGGATTGGTAGTGGTTTTTAGGGTTAGGGTTTTCAAGATTGTTTTTTTTTTTGGTGGTTTCGATCCATTGTGGTTTATGTTTCATTAGATTGATTAGATTTGCAAAGTAGTGGTCTTGATTAGAGAGTGTATTGTGTGCGAGTCTTGCAGTTTTGTTTTGATTGTTTATTCGCAATGTGAGTTCATGGTTGCGATTCGATCGGATTATAGGCAAGGTAGTCTTAGTATTCAACTGGGTCCTATAGATATAAAGCCAAGATCTATTTTGTGCCAAGCGATACTTCTAGGTCTAGATAGAGCAATAAGGGCAAGATGTGTAGGTGAATTATCTCATGGAGTTTGCATTGTAGTGGCCCTAACAGGACCTCCTGAAGGAAAAGCAATATCCATTACCTGGTTACTAAGGGCGAATAGACCTTTATTAGTTGTGACTGTGAATGGAAGAGGCAAATAGACCTTTACTACATTTTTGATGTTTGCTTGCAGATGGATCCATATACGCATAAACATTGGTTGAAAGATTGCTTTTTTGAGAAAATGGTGTAATCATAGTGTTTGGTAATTGAGACAAAAAACTAGGACCTAAAGGCTATAACTTAGTACCTTGACTTGAACCTATAACTTCATAGAGTGGGAATTCATGTTTTCTTCATGGCTTCTTTACTGTTTGGTTTGGTCTTTTGACTTTCTGTTGGCCGTGTTATTGTTTTTTCCCCTCCTATATACCATACTAGTCGGCATCCTGCACTTCGCATGTGGGCAAAATTGAGTATCAATATATATATTAGATAAAAATATATAAAAAATGGTCTTTAAAACAAGAACAATTTTAATTCGATTTTCTAGTAATAAAAAGGAGAATACATACAACTTGATGAAAGTATAATTTTTTTTTATATACGATTTGAGCCAGTGTTTGGGGAAATATAATTTTTACCAAATCCTAATTAGCATGCAATTATTTTCTTTACTAAAATAGTAGCTATTTTATTTTTTGGTTTTTTCGTAAAATAGTTACTATTATATTTTTTAGCCATTATCCATACTCTCTTAGGGATGTAAATTGGTAGGGTACCCTCAAAACTTTCCATGCCCGTACTCGTTTTATGATACCACGCAATACCCGTAATTATTCCAAACCCAACATATCCAACCTAAACCTATTTGAACTACCAAAATCTTATAATGATGTAAACATGTATGGTAAACTCGATTATCATATGCATATGAATACTCATACCCAATCGAACCGTATTAAAAATTAATACTTGTTTGACGATTATTAAATAAATTATAAAAATTAATTCAAAGGTTTGAGATAGTAAATCCACTTATGCTTGCTGTAGAAAAAAGATTATTTGCTTAATTAGGAAGAACAGAGCATCTAATGACTAATGAGGTGGAGCGTAGTTTCTTGAGGATCAGAAAAATGACTATTTGCATAATGAGGCTTGAGGTAAGGAGTTCAATTTTCAAATAGATAAAACTTTTCTGAATAAGGAGTTCAGTTGGAAATAGATAAACCCTTTCTTCAGAAAAGTCTACATCTTATGGCTAGTTGATAATCTTACATGTTTCTTTTTCTTTTAATGCGAAGATTTCATTTTATGATAACTGGATGCTAGATTAGATTTCTTTGTGAATAAATATGCTTATGATGCCGGAATTCAAATAGTTGATTTTTTTGCGCCGCCATCTTCATGGATGCTGTTGATTTTTTCGATCTAGTTGAGAAAATCGGTGTTTTAGCAAGTACTGTTGGATTTTATTTTTCTTTTGCGTTATAAATAGTGCCTTTGTTATTTTATTAAAAAGCATTAGTTGCTTTGTTAAATTTGTTAAGCTTGAGCTAAGAGATGTATAAAATAAATGTTTTAAGTTCTAACATCCAAGTTCTAACATCCATTATTTTGGGGCCTATTTTGTTAGAGCCTTACGGTTCCTACTAGCTCGGTAGATGATCCTTCGAATCGTCTGATTGATTTTGAACAAGAAAATGAAGATTCAGACAACCTAGATGACAAATTATATGATGATGATGATTCATATTATGAAGATGGACTAATTGATGAAGATGATGGACTAATTGATGAAGATTTTTCTTCTTATGATGATACTTTAAGTTTGCAAAAGCAATTTGATGCTGCTGACCTCCCTCCTGATGTAGAAGCAACGATCCCCTGGCTGGATCTGTTTGCTAATAGTGATCTGAAGTCTGCTGCAACTGGCAGTTCATCTACCTCGAGCTCTAGTAACAACAAGGGAAAAAAGGGTGAGGGTGAAATTACATTACAAAAGCGGACTAGGATTTATAATTCATCAGCTTCATGCACTTTAATGGTCCCAGGTACATCCAATTTCCCCCTTGAATGTGAAGATGATGATCTAAAGAATTTTGAAACATTTAAGAGATTTGATACGGTTAAAGATTTCTCGGATCATCAGTACCGCAATGAAAAATGTTATTCAAAGCAGGTGAATATTACTTTTAGCACGACACTCTTTGTTTTTCCACCCATTCCCCCTAACCTGTGGAAGAACTATTCCAGGGATGGTCAAAGGCAATTCATCATGAGTGGAAAATTCTGGAGAAGGATTTGCCAGGTGAGTTGTTTTCGAGGTTAATTTTAAATGCAAATTTTGTTATGGAAATAGGATTTTGAGATTTTAAATCGGTGCGATTCGCTTATTCTATAGGTGTTAGGTCATAATTTCTGACCAATCTATTGGTGGCCTGTTCTTTACTAACTATTTTCTTTCCATTTCACTTTGGAAGAAACCATCTTTGTAAGAGTTTATGAAGAGAGGATGGATCTTTTGAGGGCTGTTATTGTAGGTGCAGCTGGCACTCCCTACCACGATGGTATCTTCTTCTTTGATCTTATCTTCCCACCTGACTATCCGAATGTGCCGCCAGTATGTATTGATTCAATTTCATTTTGTTATTGTCTCTTGCTGGGACTATAAAGATGATGCTTTTGACATTTATTTTGTCAGAAAGTGCACTACCACTCAGGTGGCCTTCGATTGAATCCTAACTTGTATAACTGTGGAAAGGTCTGCCTCAGTCTTCTGAACACTTGGCATGGACAAAAGGACGAGAAGTGGACTCCAGGAAAATCTACTGTGCTACAAGTTCTTCTCTCTATCCAAGCCTTGGTCCTCAATGAGAAGCCATACTTCAATGAGCCAGGATATGAAAAACAGGCTGGTGGTATGTTCGGTGAAGCAAATTCCAAGAACTACAATGAAGAGACCTTTATTCTTTCCTGCAAGACAATGTTGTATACGCTAAGGAGACCACCAAAGGTTGGTAACGCAATATACTTTATTATGTCATTCCTTTCTTTGTAGGCTGGTCAGAAATTTCCTTATTTCATTGAGGTATCGTGAGCGCCAATTTGTTGAGTGGTTTATGCATACATTGGAGTGACAAATATTGCCATCATAAGCCAGAGATAATCATGAAATTTTGTTGACTAAGAATTCAACTTGCCCAGAGATAGGTGGGGCGAGGAGTTTCATTCCTCTTCTAAACTGGTTTTGTGGCTTCTTCTGCAATGATGTAATGATGTCATAAGTTGAGTCTTGAATTCGCATGAAACCTAGTAGTTCTTTGGACTGGTTTTAGGTAACTGTTGTCCTCTTCTTTGTTGTTAATAGCCTACCCATTTGTTTCTTCAACAAGAAAAAAGAAAAAGAAGGCAGGGAAGTCCAGGGGCTTCGTTGCTAACTTACTTGGACTCTTCACTGTAAACAAAATCAATACCCGAACACTTCATTGTAGGAGGTCTTTATAAAAAGAAGAGTCGAACTGTGAAAAAAAAAAAAAAAAAAGAGAGTAAACTTCTTAATATAAAGCATTAAGGAAGGGAATATAGATGGGAAAAGAGAGCAAAAAATAATAATAAAGGAAAGAATAGATTATATGTATACAGGCTTGTTAAGTATCAGAGTAAACCATTAACTGTTATGTAATCTGTTGTATGTGTATATGTTGAGGTCCATCGAGTGGTTGTGTATTGTGTATAGTCGAGGTTGATCAAGTGAAGTAATGAGTGTGTATATGTGAAAATACGACGACTGAGATTGTATCTAGGCCAGTCTGATCTAACGGTTGTAGTTGTATCATCTCATCATGTATAAATGAAATGAGAGGCTCATGTTCATCTCATCTGAACAGAGAGATCACTCTGAGCTCTCTTGTTCACCGACTATTTCTGGGCATTTACTATAGGCTAGCACATATACATTGCCACATGTATTTAAATCACCTATGCCCAAATTTTGAGACTTTTGGAAGAGACCTTTTGTTTTTTTTTTTTTTATAGATATGGACAGGGCCTTGACGCCAGTAGTTGAGCCAAGTTACATGGTTTTTTATGAGTGTCAAGTTAATACAATTTTCTATCCGTTCTATTCATGGCATATGTCTTAGTGGATGAAACAAAAGATGGAGTGAATAGAAAATTAGAACTTTGGAGGAATACATTAGAATCTAAAGGCTTTAAGTTGAGTAGGATGAAGACCGAATACATGCACTGTGAGTTTAGAAATACTAGACATCGAGATGATGGAGTGGTAAACTTAGGGGAAGTAGAAGTTCCTAAGGTAAACCACTTTAAATACTTATGATCAATCATACAAAATGATGGTAATATTGAGAATGATGTTACACATAGAATTCAAGCTGGATGGAAGAAATGGCGGAGTGCAACGGGTGATTTGTGATCGAAATGTTCCTACTAAGCTAAAAGGAAAATCTTATAGGACCGCAATTAGGCCAGCTATGCTCAATGGAAGTGAATGTTGGGCGGTAAAACAACAACAATTACATAAAACGAACGTAGCAGAAATGAGGATGCTTAGGTGGATGTGTGGTAAAACTCGTAAAGATAGAATAAGAAATATAGAAATTCAAAGACAAGTAGGAGTAGCACCAATTGATACAAAGATTAGGGAAGGGCGGTTGAGCCGGTTTGGTCACCTGCAAAGACGGCCTACAAATGCTCCCACTAGAAAACTTGACTCAATAGAAACTGTAGAAATTCGACAAGGTATGGATAGACCAAAGTTAACATGGGATGCATTAATTAGGAGGGATTTGAATGGTTTGGAAAGCTCACCATCAATTGCATTTAATCGATTACAATGGAAAAGTTTGATCCATGTAGCCGACCCCAATTAATTTGGGACTGAGGCTATTTTTTTGTTGTTGTTGTTGTTGTTGTTGTTTCTATTCATGGCATATGTTGTTTCTATATAGCAATTTTTTGTGCAACATTTTCTGACTGCTTTAAATCTAATGCAAATTTGATTTGGCTTTGCAGCACTTCGAGGTCTTCGTCGCTGGACATTTTCGCATACATGCCTATGCTATTATGGAGGCTTGTGAAGCATATATCATGGGTGGTCGTGTCGGTTGTGATGCTGCAAGCATCGATCAGGGCACTGAAAGCGACCGAAGTATGAAATTCAAGCAGTCAGTGGGTGAGATAGCTACGAGTCTCGTGCCAGAGTTCATAAAAAATGGAGCTAAAGATTGTGAGAAGTTCATCCCTCTGGGAGACCTTTACAGAACAGTTCCTCTAAAGAAAGTGAAAGATGCATCGACGCAGCCGCCGCCCATTACTGCAAATTCAGGTGAAGTAGCCATGAATAGCTAAAGCTGTCTTTGCATGATCATTAACTTGGTAATTAACATCTAGCAACTCTGTAATTAGGTAGATAGGTGTAAATATCGTATGAATCTCTGGTTCGTATTCGATAGAGAGTCTACTAGGGTTCTCTGAGGAAACAATGAAGGGTTTCTCTATCTAGTCTTATTATTTATCGGCTTCGATTCGAAGCAGATGTTAAACAAATTGAGTCTTATTTTATTTATTGTAAATATAATTAAGTACTAGCATATAAAATAAAGCATCATTTGAAAGCAAATGTTGGTACCTGTTAGGGTTAGGACATTTTTTGCATATTTGAGAGGTATAAAAGAGAGAATGTTATCTGGAGATAGTATTATTGCCGGCGTGAATTCGCCGTTTCTTTCAATCTAGTATTATTGCCGGCGCGAATTTGCTGTTTCTTTTAATCTAGTTGTAAGTATGTTTGCAGAGTTTTTTGGAGTATGGTAGTCATAGGAACACAATGTTTATTAGCATCTTCATCATTGATCACTCGTTAAGGTGCTTTCAGGAATCAAGTAGTGCTATGACAGTGCTTTGTAGAACTTTTTTTTGCTTGTTTTCACATGTTTCTAGGTCCATTAAATTGGGAGATATATTTCAAACTTAAGTCATCTTCCTTAGGCCCTAGAGGCACAGGAGGACATTGGCATCTTAGGACAACAGTGCATTTTAAGGTTCCAAAACTAGGAATAAAGTCTTTTACAGTTTTTGGATTGATGATGAGTAGACTCTTTTTTTTGGGTGGGGAGGTGGGGGTTGGATTTTCAAATTGAGGTGTATTCAATTTGGATTTCAAAGGATTTTAACGGACATTTGAAAAAGGCAAGGTGTATTCAATTAGGATTTTGATGGATTTTAATGGATTTGTAAAAAGTCTAGGTGTATTTAATTTTTAAAGCATTAGGATTTTCATGGATTTTAATGGATTTTGATGGATTTCTATTCAAAAAATACACATAATCAAATCTCACCTCCACCTATAAAATTTGGATGGATTTTGGATCAAGCTTTTCAAATCCATCAAATTTCATGAAAGCCATGAAAATTCATCATTTAAAGAAATCCATGGATTTGTCAAGTTGAATACACCCCCTTATTAGTGGAGGAAGTAACAAAATATGGCAACGTCTTTATGCGCTACATTTTGCTACAAAGTTGTTGAAGTCCTGTACATTAAAAGATGTTTGCACACATTTTGATGCAAGATTCAAGGGCCCTCGACAACTGTGTAACGCAAGAATGTCACCAAAAACATTTTCAACAAAATAATCTTGTAAATTTGTCAAGCCTAAAAATTGAGTTGATTTATTTATTTTTTGTTTGATAGTAACAAATTAACATTCACAATGACTATCCTTCCTCACAAAATTTACCCTCGTTAAGACAACTTCCACTATTTTGTAAATTTGTCAAGCCTAAAAATTGAGTTTATTTATTTATTTTTTATTTGATAGTAACAAATTAACATTCATAATGACTATCCTTCCTCACAACATTTACCCTCGTTGAGACAACTTCCACCAAGCCAAGATGCTGTTGGTTTCAAACAACAATAATAACACCAAAGCATCAAATCTCAAATTAATCAAGGTGGACTACATGTATTAAGTTCTTCATTTGTGATTTAATGCATATATAAATGACGTGCTAATTTTCAAAAATAAAAAAAGTAGTGATGGGTGAGTGTTGGCAAGCGAGCATTGTGAAATTAAATCTTGTTTTTTTGTCAGCACTTTTTCCTTGATTTGATTTTTTGGCTTAATAGCAAACTTATCTAACCGTAACTTTGAGGAAAATATACCCTGCAAATTGTATTTTTGCTTGCAAAAATATCCTTTTGTTTTTATGTAAATTGTATATTTTTGCTTGCCATTATCATGCGTCGAACCACATCGAAAGAGATAAATGATCACTAGATTATAAATATTGTTCAATCAAGTGGCTCAAACTTGTAATTTGAGTTGAACTCAAATTAGTGTCCTACATGGATTCATGCACGCACGATTATTACATATGAGATTAATTAGTAATTAGATATAAACTACGTTAATATGTTGTATTCCAATTAGGAGTTAATATTTGTGTAGGTTTATGTGTACATGCATGTAAACCTATAAATAGGTGAGTACGGTTAAGTGAAATGACATAGTGTTAGGGCGTTGTGCATACGAGCAATGGCTTAGTTGCAAGTACGCGACGCACATAGTGTTGAGGTGCTAGTTGAGAGTCGAGGGTTGTGTCATAGTGTAAGCACTTGCAAGCAAGTATGTAACACTTTGAGATTGAACCTTATTAGGGTTTCTATCTAGAGTTTAGATAGAGGAGGTTTTTCCTTTGTGTACTAAACTATTGATAGTGGATTGCCGTGTTTCTTGCTCGTGGTTTTTTTCATGATTTTGAGGTTTTCTATGTAAATTATTGTGTTCATATTTTCTCTGTGGTTTGTTTATTTTTGGATGTATTCGTGTGACTGCGACCACGGTGATTCGTCAAAACAATTGGTATCAAAGCCAAAATTCATATCTAAGAGGGGGTATACAATTAAGGTGAAATTTTTAGAGATGTCAAAGTACACAAATGCAATGAAGTTCGATGTGGAGAACTTCGACGTTCGACAGGAAGATGAATTTTAGCTTATGGAAAATTCAAGTAAAAGATTTGTTGATTCAATCGGGTTACGTCAAGTGTTGAAGGGTAGTGGGAAAGAAAATGATGAAAATTGGGAAGAGTTGGATTTGAGGGCAACAAGCGTCATAAGACTCAATTTGGCAAATAATGTTCTTTCGAACATGACGAATGTTTCTTCCACAAAAGGTCTTTGAGAGAAATTGGAGATTGTGTATGACGAAAAACATGTCAAATCTTTTCTACCTGAATGACCGATACCATTACCTGAAGATGGATGAAAGTAGAAGTCTTACTGATTATCTTAGCGCTCTTAACGAGATTTTCTCGGAACTTGAGGAGTTGGGAGAGCAAGTCAGTGATGAGGATCGCACGCTCAAACTCATTTGGTTACTTCCGCCTTCGTGCAAGCACCTGAAGCCAACATTGATGTATCAAAAGGAAACCATCAATTTAGCAGAAGTCACTGCCATGTTAACATCTGAGAAAAATTGATGAAAGGTGATGTGACGACCCCTTCTCAAATTAGGGTACCGCCCGGCCTAATCCCATCATTAAGCCTTAATCTCGCCACGTAGGACTTAACAACGAATTACTTAGCTTTTCCAAAACTTTTTTTTCTCATGTCAATTAATAAATTAGAGTTAGTTAAAACTTATAAAATTTTAAAACTTCAAGAAAACTTTAGAGTTTATTTAGCGGAAATCTTATCATATTAGGGAAGCTTTTAATATAAATCCTATATGTGTGGAAAACCAGGATACAAAGATCACATGCATATATATACAACAAAATGGCGATGATAATATATCACGTATCTGGTCAGGGTATTATTTCTCATCCTATACGTACAACTCCAAAAGTATATAAAAGACATACATAAAAGTCATACAACAAACTAAAAGCCTACAAAATCCGATGTAGCAGCACTCCACTGGCTTAGAGGTAGTCGTCGATCTTCTCCTTGCCTAGTTTGCTACTCAATGGATCTGCATCCACCGTCATAAAAAGGACAGTAAGTACAAGAAAGTAGAAAGTAACACTGAGACATTTGTTCACATTTCCAAATATACAAGTATCTGAAAGCATAAGAATAACAACTATGCTGAAAAAGAATCATGCTATGAGATACTTCAGTTAAACAAAATGAAATTGACACTCGGCTAAGCAGTAATGATCTAGGGTTGGTTGGCCGTGAATTACATCACATCAACCTTATTCCACTATTTAAGGCGTAAACAATACCATGAATGCATTCACATCCTTATAAATGCTCATCTCATATATAAATATTCACAAGTGCCCCTCACATGTGATGTACACTTGCCAACAACCCCGGGTCCCATACTCCGTGTGTTGCGCAAGTTAGTGGTGAGATCCCGACAACCCCGAAAGTCTAGTGACCCCGTGTGTTGCGTTATCTCTATCATATCATGATCCTAGATACAAAAAGTACTTTCATAACCTAAGAAATGACATGGTTTGGGAATCCAATAAATGTAATTGTATACTAATGCACAAAGGAAATTTGCAATATCATCAAACACCTACCTAATAGCATGCTATTTCATTTGACTAAATATATCAATAATCAAGAATGACATAGCACATGTTTTGGAGTCAATGCAACTATTTAACCAACAACCAATGCCATGATCAATAAACTCATGAAAATGAGTAAGAATCAACAAAGTCATGACATTTAGAATACAATAGACAAATCAGTCTAAATGACTGAAAATAAATAATAAAATAAGAATGAAATGCAAATAAATATCTCAATCAGTTTACTTACAATCCACGAAATTTCCTAGCTACTTTGGCCTCTCGACACCTCAAACCACGTACTCGAACTCTCGAGACTCTTTCTTAGATTCCTGTATCATTTAACATGTTTTCGAGTGTGTTTAGACCTTAAATTAAGATATATGACTCATTTATAGTGTTTAAGTTATAATTAGAAAATTGCATATTTTGTGCTGTCAGAGCATTTAGCGCACCGGGTGACTTTTCTAGCGCGCTACTCATTCTCACTAGTGTGCTAGCTAGCACATCTAGTGCGCTATATGCAGGAAAACCCAGAATTCTGCACTTTGAACTTTGAGTTTTCTCTACACATGGCCATCACCAAAGCTTTGGGTTCCCTATTCTTACTATCCAGAGACCCAAAATAATAATAACAACCACACTTTAATTATACTATCAAATTCATCAAATTAATCTAAATTATTAGTGTAAGTAGAATTACCTAGTTGTTGTACACCACCAACTTGATCAACACCTTCAACTTCACCTAGAATCTCCCACACCAACCGGCTAATCTTCTCTAGTCTTATTCTTCTTCATATTACTTAGCTTCTAAGTTATAGAAATGAGAATGAAATGATTCGCATGAGTTGATCTATTCAATCTTATATATTTAGATAAGATTGTTAAACAACCATTGATTTTAATGTACGCACGTATCCCGAGACTAATCTAATGGCCTACATCTTGACACAATTCCACTAACTCTGTATTAACTTCCTTTAACTAACACCAAATGAAAATTGGTCTCTTGATGTGTCAACACGTATCTCGAGAATCATCAAATGACTATTGTTTTAACTTGCTAACTTAGGTTACATTTAATATAAAATCAACTATAGCCACATTAATACTATTATTTAAGCTACACTAAGCTTAAATCAACTTACCACATCACTCACTACCCTGGTCCCATGTCAACACGCATCTCGAGGCGTGTCCTCACTCACGTCTCAACACTTAAATACAAGTATGAGTGACTTAGTAGTCTACACGTATATAATAAATTAGGCTTACATCACAACAAATCTAACATATACCTCAGTCAAATCGCCTTGGTCAATGCACGTATCTCGATGCGGGTTCCACGTCAAGGATCAATGATCTTGATTAATGAATTAGAATTTGGGTCGTGACAAGTGAAGACAACGGTTCATCTAAAAACTCGGGTTTGGTAGCTGCTATGAAGGGTCCCGAGAAGTACGAGAAAGTGGTCTGTTGGAGATGCGGTCAAGTAAGGTATCTCAGGAAAGATTACGGGAATAGGAAAGGTAAAGGAGCATGTTCGGCAAAAAGCTTCGATTTAACAAACGGGTATTCTGATGTTGAAGGTGATGACGCTGACAATTTTTTGGTTCTTAAGACTGATAGTAATTATCTTATGTATCCAATAAAGAATAGGATTGATAATCAGAAGGGAGAATGGGTAATTGACAGCGGGGCCATATGACATGTGTGCATACATAAGGCATTGATCGGTAATCATGCAAGTTGTGCAGGTGGCAAAGTTATGTCGATGACTGAAGGCTCTCTGAGACTGATATTGGAAGTCGGTAAAGTTCAGCTGAAGTCGTTTGACAAACGCGTCATAGCGCTTTAGGATGTTCGACATGTGCCGAGTTGTATTCAAAATTTAATTTTTTTTTTTTTGAATTAGATTTTGAGGGTTACAGGTACTCCGGGTGTAACGACCCAAATTAATTAAACTAGGATTAACGTTAATATCGGAGATTAATGGTCATAATTCGGGCGTTACATGAATAACTTGGGTGACTCGGACAAGAGAACCGAGGGAATATATTATTTGTGAATGGTGGTTGTGTATGTGGTGTTTAAAATCATTAGTAGTGTACTGCATGTGTGTACGTTGCTATCGGGCGAGTTGGTGTGACGGGTGTTCGCCTTGAAAGGTGTGTCAACGCGGGTATCGGGTAGGCGAACTATGGTACATTAGGAAACTCGACTAATTCACGTTAGGATGACTAGTTAATCAATTAAAAAGGGTAATGTAAACCATATGCTAAGTTGATTAAATTAAAATAATAGGCTATGACGTACCTCGAAATGCATGCCGAGACGCGGGGCATCGAGTGTCGGGTAGTCGAGGGTTAGTGGGATCACAAAATTTGTCAATTTGGTGAATAAAAACACTAACCATATGTATTATAATGGGCCTATGCTGATGTAATTAAATCAAATAAATCAAGGCCTATAGTTTGGTTAATAAATTGGAATCATAGAATTTTCCTAGAGATATGTATTGACACATCTAGGAACCGTGTGAGTAGCCAATTAGTGTCACTTGGATTGAGTTAGTGGGATAAGTGGCAAGGTGTGGACCATTAGATGAACTTCGAGGTACGTAAAAACATAGAGATCAATGGCTAAAAATCAAACACTCCTTAATATATAAAATAAACACATGCAAATGAAACCATTTTCATTTACAAATCTTGGAGAAGAAGAAAGTTGTTGGAGAGAAGAAATAGAGGGTTTGGTGGCTGAAATTTTGAGATCTAGGAGGATTTGAACCAAATTGATGGTGAGTTCAAGCTAAGGATTCAAGCTAGCAATGACATTCACAAGGTATAAATTTCATGTCTTTCTTCAATTCCAATTTCATTAAAATGCATGTTAGAAACCCTTAATTCTATCAATATTGATGGTCATTATAGTTGTCTTGGGTTGATTGAGAGTAATTAAGGTCAACTAGGCTCATGGTGAGCAAGAATTTCATGATTCAGATCGAGATTTGATGTTTGGATTATGGTTTTTTTCGTGCATATTGGGCTGTTGGAGAAGATGATGAGCAATGTTGTACCCACAGAGATGTTTGTACTCACAGAGAGGTCTGTACCCATAAGGACGTCTGTACCTACAGAGACGTCTGTACTCACAGAAATGTCTATACCCACAAGGACGTTTGTACTCATTGAGACGTATGTACCCTTGGGAACATTTGAAACCACAAGAATTGTGATTATAATTTTATTTCAGTTATGCAATAAAACATATATCTAAACATCGAAAATTTATCAAATCGACACCAGGGACCTAAGAGTCGATAGGTGGGTGTTGGGAACGAGGTCGGAGTCATTTTAGGAGCTTCGCGAGCAAGGTTTTGAAGTGCATATTTGAGGTACGTAAACCCATTGGAATGCCTCAAAATTCATGGTTTTGTTTTATCGATATCGGATTACATGTGTGACTGTTGGTGGTCACACATGAGGTTTTACTCCTATTTCGGTTTGCATATATATTGGTTGTGGCTAAATCGCTTGTACAAGTTACTTGTGTTCAGTGCTCGTGTCGATGGCAGTAGAATATATCTATGATTGTCGGAAGGGATTTGGGGTTTCCCTTTACTTGAAATAGCATATGGAGAGGTTTATCTGGTAACCATAGTTAGGGTTTAGTCACTGTAAGCCTGTAAGCATATACGTGGTTCCTATTCGGTTTTATCGATTACTGGCTGGTTTAGGTCAGGGTTTTCTCATGATTACATGGTTGTGTACTTATTAATGTTTTATTTCCGAGCATGTTTAATTGGTATGTGATGTTTATTTATGGCTAATGTTTTTGCTTGTCGTGTGCTGCCTACATTCATGGGAATATGGCTTACTGTTGTTAGGAGTTATATTCGCATGTCTCGTAATTTATCGGTTTTATTTTATGAATATTGTGTGGACTTCTCTTGGGATTTTACTCATTGGACTCGTTACTGTATTTATTGGGTGATCGAGTGTAAATCCTTCGACGAGCAAGAACAAGGCCAATGGCAAGGAGGTACTAGATGACTACCTTGAGATTATGGAGTCAGCTTGTTTGTGACTATAGTATGTACTTATTTATATTTTTGTCGGGTTTTGGGGATTGTAGAACACTGATTACATGTATATGGAACATTTGTTATACTTATCTCGCCTTGATATATACATGGTATCTTTTGTCGAATTTTCCACTACTTATGATTGTTAAATATTGCATAATTTACTCGTTTAAGACTTCCGCTGTAAAATTTCATTATGACTTGTTGAATAGATTAACTGGCTAATGAAATCATTAATATTTATATGGAGTTTAATTAGCTAAGTTAGGGTTAAATGAAAAAGTTTAAGCAACCAGTTAGGTTGCAGGGCATTAAGGATAAGCGGGCTATGATGTGGCAGGGCTTGGTGACGTGGAATGCGACATGGCGAGTCCCAAGGCGTCCTGGAAATTCAGGACGTCACAATTTGGTATCAGAGCAAGGTCGAGCCTATGGGAGGAAGCGTAGTTGTCCTTAACCTGATACCGACGTCACAGTTTGGTGTCAGAGCGAGGTTCGAAGGAGCCTCGGGAGTAGTTTAAAGAAATTGAATAAAACTTGATAAACAAATCTTAGAAGTGGAAACCCAAAAATCCTAACTTAGAATCCTAGTTGGGAAGCAAACTTAAGTTGGGTAGCGATAGGGATTATATACGTGTTATGTTTTGATTGTATATATTATATACACGTATACGAAAAATGATCCGACACGTGTCATTTAATCAAGATGGACGGACAATTGGATTTTTCCAAATGTTTGGATAACATGTGCGATGTGGTACACTACGCCGAAGCAGAGTTGTTTTAGGGTTACACACCAAGTATGTTCAAGAGGACTTCAACATATAAGTGTATTTTGGTTTGTGCAGCGACACACACACCTTCAACAAAGTGGTGCTAACCGAATGGAATATGAGGACTGAAGGGAGAGGTACGGAGGAGCATAGTGCAGATAAGTCTTTTATGACTAGTACATTTTTGACAAAAAGATTCAGCTGAGGCTAGGGAAAGACATACTAGTGTTTTCCAGAACCGATTTGCACACATCTACAATTGTCATTAGACAGTAAGAGAAAAGCATTAGGCCGAAGAGACATAGAAAGCAATCTGGCAAAGAGGACAGACAATACGGTCCAGGCCGTAGAGACGACGTTCAGATAGTTAAAGTTTACATAGTATCAATATTTCAAGCGCCACAGTAAGGACTGACTTAAGACAGAGAGGTTGAGAACATGGATCACAGGCTCAAGGTCAGAACCAAGGATTAGGTAGTGGTCGGGTAGGACCAAGACGTAGGGGTAGGTGTTTTCGATATGGACTGAAGGGAGTGTCTGCTGAGATCAGTAACATATATGGTAGCGATACCGGCGCACTCGAAAGTCGGTGCATGTAGTGACTGAGCTAGGCCAAGAGACGTCCCAACGGCGGGTTCAGGGTATGTGATTTTAATTTCTTAATAATTACAGTTTAGGTTTATGCATGCATGTTCGTACAATAGTAGATTATAGATGTATCATGGTAGATTATTGTTTTATGGCATGGGATTGTCATAGGTCGTAGCATGACATGGGATTGTCATGGTGAGTAAGAGTAGGTCATGCCATGACATGGGATTGTTATGGTGAACTAAGGTAGGTTTTGGCATGACATGGGATTTTCATGGTATGTTACGTTGTTTAGAACTATTATGTTGGGATACGTGATATGAGAGGTTTACAGTTACTGGTATTAGGTAACTGGGTTAGGGAAACTTGAACAAAAAAATCGAACTGAGAATAGGTTGCGGAGATGTTAGAAAGAGAGTAACTGATTTCGACCACCTCACAACATGCGCATATGTCTCAGGGTAACACTACGTTACCTACGATGGGAGTAGTGGGGTGTTCATGGGACTGTAGAAGGGTACTATCAAGGTGTGAGGTTTAGTCACACGGGGATATGTTAAATGCACAAGAATTTACTCGAGACTTAAATTTCGATTATGAATTTCTCCTAGTTGAGAAGAATTGTAATGGCCCAAATTAATTAAACTAGGATTGACATTAATCTCGATGATTAATGGTCGTAATTCAGGCATTACGTGGATAACTCGGTTGACTCAGACACGAGAACCGAGGGAATATATTATTTGTGAATGGTGGTTGTGTATATGTGGTGTTCAAAATCATTAGTAGTGTACTGCACCCTATGTGTGTACGTTGCTATCGGGCGAGTTGGTGTGACAGGTGTTCGCCTCGAAAGGCGTGTCAAAGCGGGTATTGGGTAGGCGAATTATGGGTACACAAGGAAACTCGACTAATCCACTAGGATGACTAGTTAATCAATTAAAAAGGGTAATGTAACCATATGCTAAATTGATTAAATTAAAATAATAGGCTATGACATACCTCGAAATGCGTGTCGAGACGCGGGACATCGAGCGTCGAGTAGTCGAGGGTTAAAATTTGTCAATTTGGTGAATAAAAACACTAACCATATATATATTATAATGTGTCTAAGCTAATGTAATTAAATCAAATAAATTAAGGCCTATAGTTTGGTTAATAAATTGGAATCACAGGATTTTCCTAGAGATATGTATTGACACATCTAGGAAACATGTGAGTAGCCAATTAGTGTCACTTGAATTGAGTTAGTGGGAGTTAGATTTTCCTAGAGATATGTATTGACACATATAGGAAACAAGTGAGTAGCCAATTAGTGTCACTTGAATTGAGTTAGTGGGAGTTAGCGGGATAAGTGGCAAAGCGTGGACCATTAGATGAACTTCGGGATACGTAAAAACATGAAGATCAATGGCTAGAAACCAAACACTCTTTAATATATAAGATAAACACATGCAAATGAAACTATTTTCATTTACAAATCTTGGAGAAGAAGAAATTTGTTGGAGAGAAGAAATAGAGGGTTTGGTGGCGGAAATTTTGAGATATAGGAGGATTTGAACCATATTGATGGTGAGTTCAAGCTAAGGATTCAAGCTAGCAAAGACATTCACAAGATATAAATTTCATGTCTTTCTTCAATTCCAATTTCATTAAAATGCATGTTAAAAACCCTTAATTCTATCAATATAAATAGTCATCAATTAGTCACGAGTTGCCTCAGAACGTTTAACAAGCCAAAAACTTGCAATCTCTAAATAGATCATTGAATACTAAGATTCCACAAATAGAACTTATACAACCATTTCACTAACACATTCAAAACATCATTTTGAGTCAATATGACTTTCTTTTGGGATTATAATGGCTGGGTTGGTTGACAAAGAAAAGTAATTCATGGGTTTAATAAATTGGAAAACTTTAGATTTAGACTTGTCAAAGGATTTTAAGAGAACATGAAATAATTTACACTGCACCATAATTTTTCTTTTCACCTTGTGCAGTCCTCACCTTTTTCCAACCATTTTGCACCCTGCTCCATATCCCGTGGATGTCATTTTAAAAGACACTTTTTTTTTCTAACCACACGACTCCCCATTCCATTTCTTGCGGATACCATTTTTCGATGGAGCTCTCATTTTTCTGACTACACGGTTTCATACTTCATTTACTATGGATATTGTTTTTAAGTGGTACTATTTTATCACGACTTGATTGATTGGATTTTCATCAAGATCAATTTTCCTTTTATTTTGGTTATATAAACAATATTTCATTCTTACAATTTTTTTTTCTTTTCTTTTTTCTTCTTCTTCTTTTCTTCTTCTTCTCCTTTTTTCATGTCTCGTTTTAATGTTTTCAAGTCTAAGTATTGGTTTGTAGGTTTCATGATAAGTGATGAAAGTGTGAGGTTGTGTTGGCCCTACTGGGTTAACTTAATAGGTAGGTTAAAGGCTAAGAGCTTTAGACAAACAAGGCCTATATCTTTCCCCAAAATTATTCTTTAGTTATACTCAGTTATAAATGGATTGTAAACGTATCATAGAATCTGTAGAGATTTAATTGACTCATTTCCTTGACTCCACACTAGCACTCTTTAGTGTAGACTCAATATAGTATACCAATCACCATAATAAAATTTTCACCTAAACTCTACTCAAGGTCTAGTCCATTCATGGCAACATCAACACATTGGAATTCTAAAATTTTCCACCATTATCCTAAGATAGATTTTAGTAATAGTGTGACCAACTTACGTTGATTATGGATATCTTCATGAGGAAAAGGTGTATGCACTTAGTGTTACCTAGTCAAAACTACTCTATTACTAAGGAAATCCTTTTTAGTTAGTTTTTAAACTAAACTAATCTATTCTAACAAATCAATGTAAATTACTTTTGAACTCTTATATTAAGAATATCTCAGTTCACAACTTCACTCAAGTAATGAAATATTATGCTTTTCAACTCAATTCATCATCTTTATTATGTGTGTGCAATGCCTAATTAGAATAGACATATTTTCTTCAAATCCACTTCAACCTATTGTCGTGACGAAATAGACTCTAATGTGCAAACTAGAACTCCACCTATCGGTGTAATAACGTACCACATTGCTTTAAGTTCTAAATCTTTAGATTCATAATCAATTAAGTTTACTATTCGTGCCTCCCTAATTAATAACTATCTACCGATGTTATGTATTCTATGGTTGTATCGTCCATGTCCGACTTAAAAGCTTCAATGACCATGATAACTTTTAAAACCTAATATCAACAAACACGTGATAAAGATGTTCGTAGCATTACGCTCAGAATCAATACAAATTCTAATCATTGCGCTTTTTAACTTTATAATTTCTTCATGTACTTTAGCACAACATTCATACCATAAGATCCATTGGTCCCTAAGATTAATGAACTACTCACACTTCATTGAAACAAACAAGCACATAGTGATATTCATTGCAATCAAATATATAATCAAGTAACTTTAATTAAATCAATAAGAACAATACCCAAATCACCACACGTGAGCCTCCAATGTCTTCTCTTCCACGAATCTTCTTAATACTCAAGAATAAAGGAAAATTATGCTAAACTATGATAATGTATTGCTAATGGGTGGTATTGGATAGTTTACTACATTCTAATACCTATTTATACTCCTAAAAAACTTTAGAAAACAATTAGAAACCCTAATAGACAATTTCACAAAAAATAGAACTCCAACTTTCTATTTTCTTTAGTCTCGGCGCTGTCACTAATAATCCGGCGCTATGTAAGTAATGTCATAGCGCGATGACAGCTTCAGCCACTTTGTTTAATTTTTCCTCATTTAGTAGACTCGATACTCTATGTTACCTGTCTCAGCGGCGTACTTTATCACCTACGGTGGTGTCACTACGCCGACCATGCCGACTCGTTTTTCTTCTCTTCTTAGTCTCTCATGTCGTGCCTTCATATCCCACATTGTCCACCTTTTTTCCCACAATGTCAACCATTTTAGCCACAACATCAACCTCATTTTTGTGTATTTTAGCCTCCTTTCTTCACAAATTCACTCGTTTGTCTCCTTTATGCTTTATATACCTGAAAATATATAAACAAATTAGAGCTCATTTCGGGATATTTAGACTAATTATACCACTAAACTAATACTATATAAGTCTGAATATTCACTTATCAAATATCCCCAAACTAAGGATTTTGCACGTCCCAAGCAAACGTGTATTTTTTAAGTATCCTAGCTAATACTACTATTCAAGTTCACATTTATTTTACATCATTCATGGAGTATCCTTTAACTCAATTAAGTTCAAGTTAATAATACACTCGAGAGTTTTTTTTCTTTTGCAAAACCTTATATTTTCAAGACATGTAGCATTAACAACACATACAATTCACTTTCAAAACTCAAGAGTAGATCGCAACCAAAACCATCATTACTAACAAGTTTATTTCACCTCGACACTGAAGTAGCAAGCGTACAATCTCATATTTTCTCATTAAGCTCAGAAATTCACAAATAAGCATAGATCATACTAATTTTGGAGACTTTAGCATTTCAAGATTCTATAAGGCTTAACATAGTTGGAAAGAAAAACTTAACTCAATTAAGATACTAGTACTCGAGCTAAATCTTTTATTTGAAGAGTTTTATTCTAACTTTGCCTTTCTTTTCTTTATTTTTTATCTCTCTTTCATTTTCTTCTTCTCCTCATACTATTTTGCACGGTCCCTACTCCTTTTCCTTAGGATTTCATTTTTTCTCATTTTTTCCAACCATTAAGTTCTCTGCTCCTTTTCTTTGTAGAACTTGTAGGACTCTTTATTCTTTATTTATTTTAAAAATTCATTATTAGCACTTCTCACTTTCACTCTATCAAGCAAGTTTTCACTCCAACTTTTTCATTAAAAATCATGCCTATTTCTCTCTCTTTGCACTAAGTCTTTATTTACTTTTTACTATCAAGTAAGATTCACACTTATTATAAAATTCTTTATAGATTTAACTTTTTCCACAATAGGTGTTCTAGTATTCTCCTTGCTTTATTTCAAGTTTATGGTATTCCTTAACTCTAAATTTCTAATCATGAAATTATATCGTTGTTGCTACATTTCATATTTTCTTCAAAAATTTAAAAAATACTCTCTTGAGTTTCATATCAATTAGACACTTGTATTTACTCAACCTCAATTAAAGACATGAACTTTGCAAATGAATCACTTATTCATTACATAATACTATAGATAACCTAATCTATATTATCTAAACACACTCAAATAATAAGTAAATGGAATAAACATACACAACCATGCTTTCCTATTTAACTGCTTCAAATATAAAATTTTACGATTATACCTGCAGTGTTTATCCTTATTTCATCATTTTTTACTATTTCCTATATTGTAGTGTTTATGCTCCCAAACTTAAACCAAACCTTATCCTTAAGGTTTAAAAATCAGACTGAAACATGTAAACACTAAAACATAAACATATAATAATAACACAAAATATACTAATAATAAACTAAACATAAAATTTAAACAACAAAATAAGTGACAAAAATATCTCAAATGTAAAGTTAATCAGTATAAATATATTTCTCATCTCTCCAAGGTCTAAAGAAATCTTAAGACTCAGACATCAGGATTGTGCATCATCATCATCATCATCATCATCATCATCATCATCATCATCATCATCATCATCATCATCATCATCATCTCCAACATAAGATAATGTCAAAGGACGCTCCACCCTTCTGCTATGTACCACATCTGGATCAAACACGTAGTTTGGTACTGCTGGAAAGCCAATATACCTATCAATAGGTCTCATCCATTTGCTCCTCTCATATCTAGCTACATGCCTTTGATGATATGAAAATAACATGAAGTTTCGATGTATGTTCAGTCGGTCTTGCATTCTCCTCTGCCTATCCTACTCAAAAGGCAACAAGGTCTCCTAATACTGAGCCCTGTCCTCTTTATACTACATCCTCATTTTGGCAATACACAACCTCTGCTATCGTGGAGTCACGTCCTCTAATAGTGGTATTGGTGCCTGTAGTGGAAAAACCTTAGGACAATCTAAGTCCTGCTCTCTTATAAGTAGATCTACAAACTCGTAGCTCTCAGCAAATCTATGCTCATGATACTCCTCCTCTCCATATTCTTTGTCTTGCAACTTTTGGGCAAAATCTATTGCCATTGCGTGATCTTCTTTCTGTTTGACCAACTACTCTGCCTCGAGTCTATTTCCCTCGGCTCTCTCCCTCTTATCCTCGAAGGCTTAGTAACTAGTTGGTGATTTCAGTGTGAGCATAAACTCCTCATCTATGGTTGGTTAGGCCTCAATATCAAACTCTTCATCCTGAAGCAAATGCACTCAGGCCTTTAATCACATCTAAGTAATTGAAATTGGAAACAACAGTTTGTTGTCTCTTTCTGACATAATAGACTCCCTTAAGTTCTTGTAGATTATCTCGCGTACATTGATATCCCCGTACTTTGTAATCTCAAACAAATAAGCCGCCTTTGGCTTGTTGATCTCACCCTGTTGAGTGGTCAGTATAAAGAAACAACAAGAAAATGTTGCCACATTATGTAGAATTTTCTAACACTCCTTTCTTGATGTGTTTCGACACATTCTCAGTTCCCATTACCCATCATTGTTGTCCTCGAAAAACTAATGTTCACTCTATGGCTCTAAAAAGGTATAGGTTATAGGATTTATCATATAAATTATTCGAAAAACTATGTTCAGCTTCAATCCCACTCACATGCTCTAACCTATAGATATTATTAGTTGCACGCTCATTAAAGGGGATAATACCCCTCTCACCTTCACTGGATCACCTTTCTTAGTAAACTTTGCATTGGCATATAATTCATACATAATTTCACTCACTCCTTTAACAATGTTTTCTCTATAGTTTGAGTGAATTGCTCACCTTATTGCCTAAAGAAGTTGTTTACTCTCTTGTCATATTTGACCGACAAATTAATTCCTCTTTCGCAAATGAACTCTTTATGCTCAATGACATCATATTCATCCTTAGCCTCTCTAATAATATTATACTTCGACTTAAAAGACCTAATTTCCTCCTCATTGGGATTTCTTGAGGATGATGCCTCATAATCATTTGCTCTCACTTGACTTGCTTGCCTCCTTGTTCTCGATATTTTTCTCAAAATTTCACACAACTCAACAACTAACAACTGGATATGAAAATCACCAAAACTCAATTTATAGCACAATGATTATTTACATGCAAAATAATGGAAAAGACATATATTATGTTTCCATAAGTCACATTGATGCTCAACATTCACAGAAATTGAAATTCCTATTCAACAACCTCATATCCAAAATTCATGTATCAAAATGTCAAAGCGTAACTAATGAAATTGTAAATGTACCTAAATGCTGAACTATTTTTCGGTGTAGAATACTTTTCCAAGCCTCTATCAATATAAGCCATCTCAATTTTTTCTCACAAACTAAAACCCTAGTGCTCATTTGAATCAAATCCCCAAATTAATGCCCTAGCACTCCTTTTTGTGCAAATCCACAATGCACTCGCTCTTTTCATTCTAAATCATTAGGAGCTCTCTCTTTCTCACTTTAAAATAATCAATCTTGGGTTCTAAAGGGATGTATGCTTGGTTGGTTGTGTATGAAGTAGGTTGTAAGTGTGCATGATGTGGTGAAATGGGGTTTAAAACCCCTCACTTCGACATTGGCGTCGTCCCTTATAGGGCACGACGTCGTGACAGCGTCAGGCACGCTGTGAGCCTTTGGTGCTCACAGCTGGCGCCCTGCTGGCATCGTGCCTTATACCCCATGCCGTCGTGTGTTTACACACACGACGTCGACCTGTCTGTCCACATTATTTTACATATTATTTTTTCATTAATTCCCTATTTTGCGCTCTCCCGACTTTATGTATTACTATTCAAGATGCCGTGACCGCGTGAAATCCATGTTTATATAAAAATTCCATAAAAACTTACTTGTGATTTTCTCATGTACCTTACCTTTACTGCTTTACCTCATTCACTTTCTTATGTTTTTTACTGAGTTAATCGTGACTTTTCCATTCCGATGAATCATCATCCAGCAAATGGTCTTTCTTGCACATTTAGCACAAATTTCTCAAAAGTTAGAAAACTATAGCGTTTGAATTGTCCTTAACTATACTAAATAACTACTAAAGAGACTAAAATTTAAAAACCCATGAGATGCCTTGCAGTAACGCTTAGTTTAACGTCATTAGCCCGACACCTTTTAGCTCGTTTAGTCCGAGTCTAAATCGAGATCTATTTGTATATCGGAGATAATTATATTGTTCACATTTAAATGTACTTCTTGCCTATCAACAAAGACAATCTTTTAGCCATCAACATCCTCCTCGATACTTATTATGATCTTTTTCTTCCTTGTGTACAATGCTGCATTGGCAATGTTCAAGAATGGTCGTCTAAGTTTCATAGACACACCATCATCCATATTGTGATCTACTTAAAATCCGCGATGAATGTGAACCTACCCACTTTCACATGCACATTCAAAACACTTCTTATAGTTGGTACTAGGTTATCATCAACTACTTGCAAATTTGTTGTATCGGGACAATTGATCTTTAAATCGAATTGTAACATGTCCATTATTGGCATGAAATTGACTGAGACTCCCGTATCATACAAGAAATTTCTAAACCAGTGCACATCAATGCTTATTGGCATGCAATATGTCTCTAAGACCTCTCCTCTTGATTGAAACAACCTTGATACTATTTCCTTTTGGTGCTTCTTCAGAAGGTCCTTCATCTTGTTGCTTAGTACTCCATTTTTTCTCCCCTTCATTTAATTTTTCAAGGCATTAATCTTTTGTTGCTTGAATCCTTCAAGTTCATCTTGTCTTACTTTCGTTCCACTCTCATGCAACACTTCATACTTCCTCATAGCCAAAATGTTGACTTTTCTGGCTTGTATATCATTTTCTCTTATCTTGACTCATTTGTTTTTATAGTGCTAATCATATAAATAACACTAACATTCTCCTGGGATTCATGATAGTGTTACTCGAAAACCGCCCTTCCTTCCTTGAATTCAAGGAAATGGCAAATTGACCAATTTGTCTCTTCAAGTTTTTGATGGATTATGATCCATTTCATAGCTTGAGTCATGCTTTCCATCTTTTTTTCATACCTTTCATGGAATTCCCTATTGCTCATGTACTTGGTGTGCAAAAGCTTCTCAATTGACTTCAATGAAGTCATCTATTTGCTCTGCCCTAGCTTCTTTTATTGGACTTGTTGATCGAAGCTTGGAGGTAAACTTAATACGTTATCAAGATCTTTATATGAGAGTTGGGGTTGTTTTTATTGCATCTTTGATAAAAACTTGAAAGAGTCATTCTTCTCAGCTAGAAGTTTTTTCCTTAGCTCTAGTTGTTCATGAAGTCGATGTCCTCATACTCCATTCCTTTCTACATGTCCATTAGATTAACCATCATGGCTTGGTGATTAATGGATTTCTGTATCTCCAGCACTTGTGGACCTCGTTCTTATGGGGCATATGCCCTAGGTCAATCTACAAACATTGTTTACCTTATAATTTGAGTTGATAAAATTGAGGTTTTCATTTGTTGTTTTATTATAAGTGATTGCATGTTTACCTCATAGTAAGATCCATGGGTATTTGTTAAAATATCCTAAATGTCCCTAGTTGTTCAATATATTGGGAACTATAATGAATTAAAACTAGTATGAATCTCGATTGACGGTCATGTGATGATCATGCGTATACGGATACAAATCAAGATAATGAATACTTGTTAGCGAACAAAGTATTGGACCGACCTGCTATGAGAACACCACATGGATTAAGTCCTAGCCGTTACTCATGATATGTATATCATTTAGTCCTTCGACTTGAGATTACCAAAGACTTCAATATTGGGAGCATGGTAATTTGACACAGTCAAATGTTGTCTTTAACCGAATGATTATAAAGATTGTGATTGGTTACCATGTGAATAATATGTGAAGGTGTGTAATCAAGATATAATTTGTCACTTTCATATAAAGAGAGATATCAGTGGATCCCTCGATATGATAGACCGATAATGGCTAAGTCCATGTGAAGTGATATGATCAATGTCACTTGGATGTTTTCAATTTACTTAAAGATTGAGACTAGTACGATTGAACATTAAGGGTGACTTTCCATGCCTTATGTTTAATCAAAGATATTGCACGACAAAAGAATATGATATATGTTATTCATTAGGTTGTATCAATTTTGATATTTATGCTACTTAGGTAGTCATAATGCCTTGCTAGAGACCGCTTATGAGTTTTGCACCAAAATGTTTTTGGTTCACTGCCAATGTCGCATGAACTTATTAGTTCGTACACAAAGAATGGCTTTGTACAATTTCAATTGATCTAGAGTAATGAATTTTATATGATAAAATCCATGACATAAAAGCACTTACGATTTTTATATGATAACTTATTAATAGGACGTATGTGTAATTTGCTTAAACTGCCTAAATACAATAGTTGTATTACGAATAGGATTTTAAGTGAGAGCTTATCTACATATAAAAATAGAGGTTGAAACCCTAAAACGAAATAAGATTTTTCATTTTTGCTATTTTTGAGTTCTCTAAATTTTAGGAGAGAAAGAAAAATATTTTCAATCTCCCTTGGGGCTAGCATTCCAAATTCTGGTCACCATTCATGTGTGGATTTCTGATAGAGGACGCGCACTTGAATGTCTTGGAAATTGAACAATCAGAGAAGGAAATCACCAAAATTTTACCTAGTGGACTTGTTTTAGTTTTAAATAATTTTTATTATGTCCCTGCCTTGATCAGAAACATCATTTCAGTTTCATATTTGGATTTGGATAGTTTTAATTTCATTATTTTGAATAATAAATGCTTCATTTCTCGTAAAAAAAATTTCTATGTGAATGCTAATTTGTGTGATGGTCTTTATATTCTAAACACAAAAAGGTCTACGTATACTCCTATTCTAAACTTAAATAAAAAGATGTTCAAGTCAAATGATTTGAATCAAACCTACCTTTGGCATTGTCGTCTTGACCACATAAATAAGAAAAACATTTCTGAACTCCATAAAGATGGACTTTTAGATTCATTTGATTTTGAATCATATGAAATATGTGTATCTTGTTTACTAGGCAAGATGACAAAGAGTCCCTTTAGTGGACACAGTGAAAGGGCAAGTGATTTATTAGGTCTAATATACACTGATGTATGTGGTCCTATAAACACAATGACTAGTGGTAATTACTAGTACTTTATTACTTTCACTAATAATTTCACTAGATATGATTACGTGTATCTCGTGAAACATAAATGTGAAGCTTCTGAGATGTTTTGAACATTTCAAAATGAAGTGCAAAATCAACTTGGTAAAACTATTAAAGCACTTCAATCAAATCGGGGTGGTGAATATTTAAGCCAAGAGTTTGATGATCATTATAAAAATTATGGGATTGTCTCATAGTTAACTCCTCCAACAACTTCATAATGGAATGGTGTTTATGAGAGAAGAAATCGAACTTTATTGGATATGGTTCGATCTATGATGAGTCATGCAGATCTTCTTATTTTCTTTTGGGGTTATGCCTTAGAAACTGCTGTGTTTATACTGAATCGTGTTTCTTCTAAAGTGGTTGATAAAACACCACATGAAATGTGGTTTGGGAAAAGACCAAGTTTATCTTTCCTTAAGATTTGGGGTTGTGAGGTTTTCGTACGATGAAAAATCTCAAAAAAGATTTTCGCCAAATCTACCAAGTGTGTATTTGTTGGTTATCTTAAAGAAACTAGAGGATGCTACTTTTATAATCCCACTAAAAACAAAGTGTTTGTTGCTAAGAATGGTTTCTTTATGGAAAAAGAGATTATGTCAAAAGACAAAAATGGGAATAAAGTAAGTCTTGAATAAGTTCAAGAACCATAAATAAACATTCAATCGCTAGTAGGAAATCAACAAAGTCTTGAAATAGTTGAACCTCCACAAGTATCACAAGGCCCGCGTAGGTTTGATAGGGTAAGATATCAGCCTAAGAGATTTGGATATCTTATTACTGATAGTGGTGAAGTGTTGCTTATAGATAAAAATGAGCCTACTATTTATCAGGAGGTTGTGTCTAGCCCTGATGCAGATAAATGGCTTAGTGCCATGAATTTTGAGATGCAATCCATGTATGATAACCAAGTTTAGAACCTGGTGATTTCCCTGAAGGTGGTAAGACCATTGGATGTAAATGAATTTTTAAAAAGAAAACTGATATGGAAGGCAATGTGCATACTTATAAAGCATGGCTAGTAGCAAAATGTTTTAGACAAACTCAAGGGGTTGATTTAATGAGACTTTTTCTCCTATGGCCATGCTTAAATCCATTAAGATTTTAATTGCTATAGCCGCATATTATGACTGAGATATGGCAAATGGATGTCAAAACAAATTTTCTAAATGGAAAGTTACTTGAGGACGTGATAGAGCCTGAAAGTTTTATTCATCTTGAGAATTATAGGAAGTTATGCAAGCTTCAAAGATACATATACGGATTAAAGCAAGCTTCTCGGAGTCGGAATCTTCGTTTTGATGAACAATTAAGGAATTTTGTTTCATTAAAAACAAGGATGAGCCTTGTGTATACAAGAAGGTCAGTAGGAGCGTGGTTGTTTTCCTGGTAGTCTATGTTGATGATATATTACTCATTGAAAATGACATCCCAACCTTGCAGAGTGTCAAGTCTTAGTTAGGGAAGTGTTTTTTATTGAAAGACTTATGAGATGCAGCCGAAATCCTTGGGATTAAGATCTATAAGGATAGATCTAAAAGGTTGATCAATCTAAGTTTGAGAGCTTATAGAGACAAGGTACTGAATAGGTTCAATATGCAAGACTCTAAAAGAGGGTCATTGCCAATGTCTCATAGTATAAGTCTCAACAAGACTCAATGTCCAAAGACTAATGACAAGCGAGAGCAGATGAATACGATTCCATATGCATCAACTATTAGATCTATGATGTATGCCATTTTATGCACTCGACCTGATGTATCATATGCTTTGAGTGCAACAAGCATATCATTCTGATCCTGGTGAGAGTCATTGGATAGCAGTAAATAATATTCTTAAGTACTTGAAAAGGACTAAAGAAGTGTTCTTGGTCTATAAAAGTTTGGAAGACAAGCTTGTTGTAAATAGTTACACATATGCAAGTTTTCAAACTGATATAGATGACTTCAAATCGCAATCTGGATATGCATTTACTTTGAATAGAGGCGTAGTGAGTTGGAAAAGTTTGAAGCAAGAAACTGTGGCAGATTCTACAACATAAGCCGAGTATATTGCAGCGTCTGATGTAGTTAAGAAGGCAGTTTGGATCAAAAAACTCATCTCTAAAATTGGTGTGGTTCCGAATATAGCTAACCCCATTTGCTTATATTGTGACAACAACGGGGTGATAACACATGACAAGGAACCAAGATCACACCACCGATCCAAACATATACCTTGACATTTTCATCTCATTCGAGAAATCATTGAGAGAAGAGACGTGAAAACTTACAGAGTTCCTATATAAGACAATGTTTCAGATCCTTTGACGAAGGCTCTTCCACAAACGAAACATGATGGTCATCTTAGGTCATTAGGTATTAGATACACGAATGATTGGCCCCTAGTGCAAGTGAGAGATGTTGAGGTATGTGCCCTGGGTCAATCTACAAACATTATTTATCTTATAATTTTAGTTAATAAAATTGAGGTTTTCATTTGTTGTTTTATTATAAGTGATTGCATGTTTACCTTATAGTAAGACCTATGAATATTTGTTGAAATATCCTAAATGTCCCTAGTCGGTCATTATATTGGGAACTAAAATGAATTAAGACTAATGTGAATCTCGATTGATGGTCATATGATGATCGTGTGTATATGGATACGAATAAAGATCATGAGTACTTGTTAAGGAATAAGGTACTAGACCGACCCACTATGAGAACACCACATGGATTAAGTCATAGATGTTACTCTTGATAGGTATATCATTTAGTCATTCGACTTGAGATTACCATAGACTTCAATATTAGGAGCATGGTAATTTGACACAATCAAACAACATTATCTTTAACCTGACGATTATAAAGATTGTGATTGTTTATCATGTGAATAATATGTGAATGTGTGTAATCAAGATAGAATTTTTCACTTTCATATAGAGAGAAATATCAGTGGATTCCTCGATATGATAGAGTGATAATGGACAAGTCCATGTGAATTGATATGATCAATGTCACTTGGATGTTTTCAGCTTACCTAAAGATCGAGACTAGTACGATTGAACATTAAAGGTGACTTTCCATGCCTTATGTTTAATTAAACGATACCGCATAGCAAAACGATATGATATATATTATTCATTAGGTTGTATTGATTTTGATAGTCATGCTACTTGGGTAGTCATAATGCCTTACTAGAGACCGCTTATGAATTGTGTATCAAAATGGTTTTGGCTCACTACCAATGTCGCATGAACCTATTGGGTCGCAAACAAAGAATGGCTTTGCGCAATATCAATTGGTCCAGAGTAAAGAATTTTTTATAATAAGATTCATGACATAAAAACCCTTACAATTTTTATATGATAACTTATTAATATGGGTGTATGTGTAATTTGCTTAAACTACATAAATATAATAGTTGTATTACGAATATAATTTTAAGTGAGGCTTATCTACACATATAAATAGAGGTTGAAACCCTAAGACGAAATAAGATTATCCCTTTTGCTATTTTTGAGTTCTCTTAATTTTAGAAGAGAATGAAAAATGTTTTTAATTTCTCTTGAGGCTACCACTCCAAATTGTGGTCACCGTTCATGTGTGGATTTTGATAAAGGACGCGCACTTAAATGTCTTGAAAATCGAATAATCAGATAAGGAAATCGCGGATTAAAGTATGGTTTACTTTTGTAGATTTAGTTTAATGGAACTTATTTTTGATCATGTTGGGATTTTTCAAAATTGTTTTGAATTTGTCACTGTGTATGAACTCCAAAACCCAACAATGGTATCAGAGGCTTAGGCTCGGTTTTATTTAATGTTTGCATGTTTTCTTTGATGTATATATGATATATGTGTAAAAATATGATTTCAGTTAATATATATGTATGATGTGAATATATGTTTTATGATAATTGTTATCAAGAATTGATTTTAAATTATGTTGTTAAGTCATGTATTTGATACATGTGCATGATTTGATTCAATGAGCGAATTCATGTTTAGAATATTTCAATTAACATATGTTTTTAATATTAAACGATGCAAATTTTGTATGTTCATAGTAGAAGTCATGTTTAGGTCAATTTGATTCTGGTGTTGAATACATATTTCGTTTTCGTTCAATAATTATTTGTCTTCAAGATAGAAATCATAATTAGGTTAATATGACTAATTTAATATGATTCTGGTGTTGAATGCATGATTAATATTTCATTTTTTGATTCAATTGTTTGTTTCATATGAATATGAATCGAAATTGATTTTGATCACATGTCTCATTGTGGTTATCTGTTAGTATAATTCTATTAGATAGGAGATAAACTTGTAATCGGATAAAAATCACAAATCCTATAAGATAAGTGAGATATATAACAAATTCTAATTGGATAAGGATTCAAAGTATCTTAAAATTCTAATTAGATAAGGATTCAAAGTATCTTAAATTCTAATTGGATTATGATAAGATATTAAGTTAAAAGTGGGCTCGAGTTAATTTAAAACGTTTTAATTAATATTTTTTGAAATTAAAATAAGGGGCAGTTTTGGTTAATTGGATTGACTAAAATAATGAAAAACCTTAGGCAATTTTCAATATTAGTAAAATTTCCTAACTTGTTTAATGATTGTACTTGCATTGTAATATTTGATATTTACCTCGTTTGAATTATGATCACTAAAACAAATAATAAAACCCCACTTCCAAATTTTAAGTTAAGTGTCATCCATTCTCAAACATTTGTCATGTCTTCGATCACATCATGTAATTGGTAATTGGTACCTGAATAACCTAATTCAAAGTTTCATGCCTTAGCTATCTTGGAATTAGGTAAAACATGGATTTTAGTCCCTTAAATTAACATATCGTTTTTAAGGAGGGTTGTTAATATAGTGGGAGTCTATTCCTCTATACTAAAATGAACTTTTGCATAATCTTCATTATAGATCTATGGCCTCTTTAAATCACACTAATCCCTTGTCACTGTGACCCATCCTTGAGAAAGACAAGTTGTATGGGAAAAAATTTCTTAACTGGTTCAAAAACTTGAGAACTGTTCTTAAGCATGAACGCAAGTTGTATGTACTGAATGATCTTATTTATGAGGAACCACCAACCAATGTCTTAAAAGCCGTGAAGGATGCACATACTAAGCATGCCAATGACTCAACTGATGTTGCATATATTATGTTGGCAACCATGTCCTTGAACTTCAGAAGGACATGGAACACATAGAAGCTCACGACATGGCTACGATGCTGAAGGAAATGTTCTAACAACAAGCTAGACAATAAAGTTTAAGATAGTTGAGAACCTTCATTCTTGCAAAATGGTAGAGGGTGCATCAGTTAGTCTTCATGTTATGAAAACGAAGGGCTATATTGACCACCTTGACAAATTTAAATGTCCTATAAGTCAAGAGTTGGCTACAGATTTGATCCTGAATTCATCGTCTGATAGTTATTCACAATTTGTAATGGACTATAACATGAATAACATAGAGAAGTCTATCTCAGAGTTGCATTTGATGCTTAAAACTACTGAGCAGAATGTCAAGAAGCTCATTGCTTAAGTGTTGACGGCTTAGAAAGGTTTTGAAGAAAAATGGCAAAGGTAAGGCTATAGTTGACAAGGCTGTTGTGTCTGTTACAAAGCTTATGGAACAAGTCAAGCCTAAGGCTGCTTCTACTTCACAGTCCTAGAGGAAAAAAAGAAGGAAATTGTCATTTTCGCCATTCACCTGGGCATTGGTTCAGAAATTGCAAGCTCTATCTTGAAGATCTAAAGAAAAAAAAAAGAATAGTGTGACTACTACTTCAGGTATTTACGTTTTTGAAGTTAACTTGTCTACTGGTAATTCCTGGGTATTGGATACCGGATGTGGATCTCACATTTGTATTAATATGCAGGGTCTCACCAAAATTAAAAAGCTAAAGAAAAAAGAAGTCATCCTACGAGTTGGAAATGGAGCAAAGGTTGCTGTGTTGGTGGTAGGATGCTATGAGTTAATGTCACGGCCCAAATAATTAATGCACGTTTCATTCGTTAATCAGGACAAAATGACCCGTGACGTGGGACCCGCAACGCGATACGTGTCACTACCGAGGCATGGTGGCAGATGTATGCCTAGTGTACTGTATATGTGTAGACTACTAAGTCATTTACGGGTATGCAGATACCGAGACGAGCGGGGATGCGCCTTGAGTCGTGTACCGACGTGGGCCCGAGGTAGCAGCTTGTGGGGTAAGTGTAACTAGTTCAGTTATATTGTATAATTTTTTTTTAACTTAACTCGATCTATAGACAACCATAGGTTAGTCAGTAGAACTAGTTTATTAACTGTAGGTGGTATCATAATTGGTAGGTGTTTAGGTGTTTAAATAAGGCTGACTAGTTCCTTGTTAGGTCCTATAGGGGAGATTAGGGCTTAATGAAGGGATTAGGCCGGGCGGTGCCCCTATTTGGAGAAGGGGTCATCACAGTTGGTATCAGAGCCAGGTTTTGAGAGCCATGGTTTTGAGAAGTCATGGTTTACCTAAGCTTAATACACTTAAGATTGTAGAAATTTGAGATTCTACAATATGATACCACAACTACAATATGTAGTGAACGACCTACCTTGTTCAGCTAGGAATAATGAAAAGATTTAAAAAACTGTAGAAGTTAGAAAACTTTAGGTAGATGTGGAAAACCAGATGATCCTCGCCTAGAAACTATTAGTTGGGAAGTGAGTGAACGTGAGTTGGGGATTTGATATATCTATATACATGTTAATTTTGTTATGTGTATATATGCGTTATCACGTAGTAGCTGATTCGCGTTCGTTATCCATTTGCAGTCAGAGATGGCGGATTCACGCGATAGCGGTGATGCGGTGCGAGCGGCAGCCAGCCTTCGATACCATCAGCGGAGGATTTCTAGAGGCTTTCAGATCAGTTGGCGGATTTCATTGCATTTATGACTTCCCGATTTGCTCCACCAGCACAGCCAGCTCAGACATCAGGTCATACTGCGACTACAGTACCGACCGTAGTGTCGGTCGTACCCGCGACACTAATGATAGCAGCTCCAACGGTAGAGGCAGTGTCTTCACCATCTTCCACATCCCCATCAGCTAGTTCGACAACGTTAGTTCAGCTGGTGAAAGATTTCATCAGACTGAAATCGGTATACTTCGACAATCAGAGAGATTTTGAGAAGATCGAGAAGTGGGTCCTATCGCAGGAGAAGTTACATAGAGTCTTACAAATTGATGATAGACTCAGAGCGGAGATCTCGTCGTACACCTTACAACGAGATGCCGATGTGTGGTGGCGTGCGACGATAGCTGTTGAAGGAGAGTTTGAGTCTTGGGAATGCCTTCAAGACTAAATTCTATCAGCAGTACTTCCCACCTGTGGTGATGAATAGGTTGAGGAAGGAATTCATGAATCTGAGATAGGGAGCCGACGAGACAGTGATCAGCTACCGAGAAAAATACGGCTATCTGAGGCAGTTTACCAGAGATCTTGTGAAGGAGGATGTCGATGATGTGTATCATTTTGGCGACGGACTGAGGCCGGATATTGGGTTTTATGTGGTCAGTTCAGCTGCCAAGACACTGGGAGAGATTTTTGAGCATGCACTTACTCATGAGACATATTATATGAGCTGAGTTACTGATGAGACACCTTTAGTACCTGCGATGACACTTGATCAAATGGCTGAGAGTGAGCGGAGAAGACAGAAGGGCAAAGGACCGAGAATATGGGATAGAGGTGTTCAGGGGGCAATTGTGCCTTATGTAGCATCTCCTACACCTTTGCAGACTATTGTGGGTAGACCTCCCGTACCGCCACCAGTCAGACCTGCATTGCCAACTCCTACTACGTCTACTTTACCAGCATTACCAGCACCACCAGCTCCACGTCAGCAGCACGGTGGTAGAGGCAGAGGTAGAGGTAGAGGACGAGGACGAGATAGGTCCAGACCAGGGTAGAGACAGGCATCTGCATAGGCCAGGGATCGAACGCAGGGTAAATTTAGAGCAGTCACTTATTTTCGATGTGGCCAGGTTGGACATGTGATTCGAGACTGTCCACAGCGACGAGAGGTTGTACATGTGGTTGCACAGCCTAATGCAGACGCTACACGAAAACTCATTGAGGGTATGGTTTCCATTTGTGGTCATCAAGCTTATGTTTTATTTGATTCGGGTTCTACAGTTTCTTTCATTTCTGGTCGCATGGTCGGCATGTTAAGGTTGAAATCGGTTAGTGTCGGAGTCCATTTGATTTTGAGTACTGCAGCCAGAGACAGAATGCACCCAAATTCTCTGGTGGAGAGATGCCCAGTAGAGATCGACGGGGTCGAGTTACCTGCAGACTTCAGGGTGCTAGAATTCCTGGAATTCGATGTGTTACTAGGGACGGATTGGCTAGCATCATATCATGCTCATATCGACTGTTTTACGAAAACAGTGATATTTGAGATTCCAGGGCATCCAGTGTTCATGTATAGCGGTAGTACACCGAGAGCCGAGGGCACTCGAGGTTGGCTTACGACTAGCGGGGAGATGGAAGCTTTTGTATCGGTATATATCGTTGCAGAGAGTCATGGACCTAAACTTGAAGAGATTTCGGTTGTGTGTGAGCTTCTGGATGTGTTTCCGGAAGACTTACCTGGGTTACCACCACCAAGGGAGATATATTTCATTATTGAGTTGGTACTCGGTATGAAACTGATATTTATACAACCATACCGCATGGCTCCACGAGAATTGGAAGAATTTAGGAAACAATTACAAGAATTGAGCGAGAAGGGATTCATCACACCTTCGATATCACCATGGGGGCACCGGTCCTGTTTGTGCAGAAGAAGGACGGTACTTTGAGACTGTGTCTTGATTACAGACAATTGAACAAGGTCACGGTCAAGAACAAGTATCCATTACCGCGTACTGACGACTTATTCTATCAGCCGAAAGGAGCATAATTTTTCTCCAAGATAGATCTACGATCAGGGTATCATCAGCTGAGGATCGGGGAAGATGATAGATACATAACAGCGTTTAGTATGAGGTATGGACACTATCAGTTCACACTCACGTCATTTGGTTTGACTAATTGACGCGCGCCGAACGCGTCAATAAAATTTAAAAATACCTAAACCAACTATTTTGTAGAATAGTGGCAAATGGTCGATCCCACATGGACTGGTAATCTTTCTAAGGTTTAAAAAGAACAAAAAGGGAAATCGGGGTTTAAGAGAGTGAATAATAAAAGCTAATCTAAATATCAACAAAATAATTAAAGCAAGGAGATAAAATTGAAAATAAAATAATTAATAAAAATACCTAGGTCAAGACATACAAGTTCGGTTCGGTAAAAGATTGGATTTGGTCGTCGATTTATGTAAAATATGCAAATCAAAATATCTAGTGTAGCTATAGAGACCGTGACGCACGCGGTTCCTCGCACTTCCTAATCTCGATAGCCAAGGTACGACGGTGACTACTTCCCTAATCAAACACATAACCACAATTCAAGTGAATTGGGTTTAATGCGTTGACCGCATTGAGCTTCCTGAAGGCACTACACCTAGACAACCGGATCACTAGTGTGTCCGATTTAGTGATTTCTAAGGTATTCAATAGGTCCCAAAAGGGTTGAATCAATTGGTATGGTCAATTGCCACTAGTGTGGTCTTATTGCACAACTACGGATGCTTACGACTCATCTGACAAATAAATCAAAGTTTAAACAAGTGTTTAACTTTGATTGTTCAAACAATACCAAAGAAAATAAAATAATAATGAAAAGACTCGAAATTAAAATATATAAATCTCACAAATCCATTGATATGCGCAATCGAACCTCCTCGTCAGTCTTGCCTAAGCTAGAGGTTTTAGCCTCGCATCGTTGAAGAACACAAAGAACAAAGAAAAATAAAATAGAAAAGAATGGGGAGAGAGAAGTTCGGCCGGCGAGAAGAGAGAAGACCGCCGAGGGCCCCAAAAAGAGAGAGAACGAAATTAAAACCGAGAAAATCCCTAAGTGAATTGGTTTCCATTCTCTCGCCACGTGTCAATAGCCGATTGGTGGAAATCTGTCGCCTCGCCACGTGTCGCTTGTCATTGGACCGCCTCTCGTCATCGCGGCGAGGTGTCGCCGCATGATTCACGGAGATTCTCGCGCGTTCGATTGTGTGTGGTGACTCGGCGCCACGTGGCTCCGTGTGATTGGTGGAACACGTCACCGAAACGCGTTGGACGAGTGAAATCACGCCACGTGGCGTCCACGTGGCTCGTGAAATCGCACAATAGTAGACCGAAAAACCGGGAGTTTTGCTGGCACGGATCTCGAGGCCGATCGATGGTGTCTCGAAACGAAGAGAAGTTTGATCTCGGTGACATGGATCTCCGCGACGTGTCGACGCGTGGCGTCCCCGATTGGTAGCGGTAATGAAGAATGCCGACGCGTGGCGACACCCGATTGGTAGCTTGGCGTTGGCTGTTGGCACCTCCGCTTGCCGACGTGTCATCTTCTCGATTGGTGGAACACCCTGTCTCGCTATTCGACCCACCGCGCAACGCGTATTTCGAGGCAAATTGTCCGGCATCCGATCACTGCAAGTAAATACTCCATTTTGAGTATTTTTCCGCCACGAATTCAACCGCTCACTCCGTTAACCCCGAAAATAATAAATAAACATAATTAGGCTAGTATTTTGGAGACTTGACAATAAAAATATATAAATAAAATATATATAATATTACATAATTAACGACTCAACAAATACCCCCAAACTTAGGACTTTGCACGTCCCGAGCAAAGGTGTAAATGACAAACACACAAATAAACTAGACTCATAATATAGATATGTACAGACTCGGCTAATCCTATACCCGATTCAGAATTCATGGAGTTCCTTTAGTTTACATAGTTGCCAAGTTAACAAGCCACTTAAGAAATTTCGGAGTTAAGATATGTCAAGAACCACAACCCAAACACAATTAAGATCACACTTTCAAGACAAAGATATGGTCAAGACAAACGCCATCAACTACTCACGGGTTTTCTTGGTCTACAAATTCAAGCATGCAAGTTTACAATTTTACTTAATCTAGCTATAAGCACTCGAGCTAAATCTTTTTATTTGAGGAGTTTCCATACACTTCCGCCTTTATCCACTTTATATGTATACTCTCTATTTTTTTCTTCTCCAAATTTTTTTTTTTTTTTTTTCAAATGATACGGTCCCTGCTCCATTTCCTATGGACCGATTTTCTCACTTTTTCCCACCACAAGTTTCCCTGCTCCATTTCCTGTGGAAACTTGTGGGACTCTCTATATTAAGAAAACTCCTGTTAGCCCTTCTCACTTTCACTATAATTAAGCAAATTCCCCAATGTGGGTTAAAGTCTCATCACTTGCACAATTTCAACCGTCTACCCATTTTGGTATCTAGCACAAGGCTTAACCATCATACTAAGTCCCTAATCATGAAATCATAAAAATGTTAAGCTGCGGACTCGAGTGAGTATTTCTCCAAATTTTTCATAAGTTTCAAGTAAAAAAAGGCAACCATAATGTACTCATCCACAACCAAAGGCATGAAACAAAGTTTTGGGTGACTCTAAACAATATAATAATAAATACATGCATGAAAGTGTATCAACTCCTAATGAGAAATATGAGTATGGAGGGAAGAGAAATGGAAGAAATGAATGAATAAGAGATATCAAACACCATCAATAATGTCCAACAACCACATATCGCCGCATATAATTGAAAAAAAATTTAAACGATCTCACATGCGGTCTCTCGCAGAGCAATCCATCCTACATAATCCACAAATCCTAAAATACCCCCAAACTTATTCCGAACCTTGTCCTCAAGGTTCAAAACAAGTCAAGGAACCCATGCAACAAAAAGACAAAGAATAGTGGTGAAAAGAATATGAATATAAGAAGAAGATGATACAAGTGCACACATAACAAAAGTCTCCAAAAACTAGTGAGTGCTCAAATCTCGCATGTCTAGGTGACTAAGGAAACTATGAAATAAAATTATCATAAAAAGAGCACGAACTAATAAGCATAGGAGTTAATTCAAATGATTCCTATCAAATCTTGCGAGCCGGGTCTTTCAACTACGGGTGAAGTCAACAAGATGATGGAATGAAGTTTAGGGTTTTGGGTCTACTTAAAGACCCGCCACTAATGTGGCGACTTAAGTTGGATATGTCCCAACCAAGTCTCAAAACACCTAAAACTCTAATAATATGTTAATTCCTAAAAAAGAATATGCTCAAATTACTCCAAAAATAATGTAAACCATAGTCAAACCTAGCAAAACTCAGGGGGTGGTCTAGTGCCATCAGTGCTCATCAAACATTCATTACACCTGCAAAACTCCAAGAGACCAAGTCAGGGATTTATTAAACATAAAAAAAATTAAAACTAAATTAAACTGAAATAAATGCAATAAAAACAAAGCTGGGCTGCCTCCCAACGAGCGCCTTTCTTTTAAGTCTTTGGCTAGACTTATTACGATTCATCACGTGATGCCCTCTCCTTTGGAGATGTCAACAACGAATGGCGCATCAACATATTTGGGCAATGCAGCATGCACGCCCTCTTTCAGAATTGGGAGCTCATTCGAGACTTCTAACACAAATGAATCTGTCACATCATGGTCCTCCAACACAAAGGTGTTAGCAAGTGTAAAAAATCTGCGAACGCTCCTTTACTTCCACCCCCGTATAGGGTTTATCAAATATGCATGGGAGGGTGGGTGGTTTCACCAACACCAGAGGTTGGTCTTCCTTGCTCTCTATCTGCGGCTCCTCTGACCGTTTTGAAATGACTCCAATTTCTAACACGACGTCATCATCATCATCATTCGGTGCAATGGACATGTTTGGCTCAATAGGAAGGACTTCAAGTCCTTGCGTTGTTTCGCGACAATAGTTCTCCACCGGTGTATCAGCATTCTCCTCAACATTACTCAATGTATCAACATCCACATTCTCCTCTAAGTAAGAAATTTGGTTGTGTATTACACCACTCTTTCTCATCACGCATATTCGGAGTGTGGCATTCAATTGAATAAATTGATTTTCCAAGTTTTGCAAGCTTGGAAACTCACGCGAAAATTGTTGAAGCTCTTCGTGAAACCGTTGTTGATCATCTAGTAATTTTTTCATCATATTTTCTAAAGAGGTGCTTTGTTGAGGACTCTGTGGACTTGACATGTGCCCAAAAAAATCGAGTTGCGAAGATGCATAACTAGGACAGTTATAATTCTTATGATAATACGGACAATCGTATATGGAGTGAGAATAATCTTCACAAATTTCACAAAACTCGACTTGTTGCACAAAAGAATGCGTGTCAGAAAATTGGTGTCCATTATATAACATACCTACCTCATTCACATTATAGTAATGTGAGTCTTCGAATCGATCATAAATGTAGGGGTAGGAGGCCATTATGGAATTACTTGCAAAAATGTTAGAAACAAGGAACTAGATACAAAATAAAAAAAAAAAAAAAAGAAAAATAAAAATAAAAAAAATAAAAAATAATTAAAACCAAAGAAAGAAAAAAACCAATCCCTAACTAAGCAACGGCTAAAAAATTGACGCGCGCCGAACGCGTCAATAAAATTTAAAAATACCTAAACCAACTATTTTGTAGAATAGTGGCAAATGGTCGATCCCACAGGGACTGGTAATCTTTCTAAGGTTTAAAAAGAACAAAAAGGGAAATCGGGGTTTAAGAGAGTGAATAATAAAAGCTAATCTAAATATCAACAAAATAATTAAAGCAAGGAGATAAAATTGAAAATAAAATAATTAATAAAAATACCTAGGTCAAGACATACAAGTTCGGTTCGGTAAAAGATTGGATTTGGTCGTCGATTTATGTAAAGTATGCAAATCAAAATATCCTAGTGTAGCTATAGACCCGGTGACGCACGCGGTTCCTCGCACTTCCTAATCTCGATAGCCAAGGTACGACGGTGACTACTTCCCTAATCAAACACATAACCACAATTCAAGTGAATTGGGTTTAATGCGTTGACCGCATTGAGCTTCTGAAGGCACTACACCTAGACAACCGGATCACTAGTGTGTCCGATTTAGCCCAGATTTCTAAGGTATTCAACCTAGGTCCCAAAAGAGGTTGAATCAATTGGTATGGTCGATTGCCACTAGTGTGGTCTTATTGCACAACTACGGATGCTTACGACTCATCGACAAATAAATCAAAGTTTAAACAAGTGTTTAACTTTGATTGTTCAAACAATACCAAAGAAAATAAAATAATAATGAAAAGACTTAAATTAAAATATATAAATCTCACAAATCCATTGATATGCGCAATCGAACCTCCTCATCAGTCTTGCCTAAGGCTAGAGGTTTTAGCCTCGCATCGTTGAAGAACACAAAGAACAAAGAAAAATAAAATAGAAAAGAATGGGGAAGAGAGAGCGCGTTCGGCCAAGAGAGAAAAAGAGAGAAGACCCCAAAGAGAGAGAGAACGAAATTAAAAACCGAAAATCCCTAAGTGAATTGGTTTCCATTCTCTCGCCACGTGTCAATAGCCGATTGGTCGGAAATCTGTCGCCTCGCCACGTGTCGCATCGTCATTGGACCGCCTCTCGTCATCGCGGCGAGGTGTCGCCGCATGATTCACGGAGATTCTGCGCGTTCGATTGTGTGTGGTGACTCGGCGCCACGTGGCTCCGTGTGATTGGCCGGAACACGTCACCGAAACGCGTTGGACGAGTGAAATCACGCCACGTGGCGTCCACGTGGCTCGTGAAATCGCACAATAGTAGACCGAAAAACCGGGAGTTTTGCTTGGCACGGATCTCGAGGCTGATCGATGGTGTCTCGAAACGAAGAGAAGTTTGATCTCTCGGTGACATGGATCTCCTGGCGACGTGTCGACGCGTGGCGTCCCCCCGATTGGTAGCGGTAATGAAGAATGCCGACGCGTGGCGACACCCGATTGGTAGCGCCGTGGTCGTTGGCACCTCCGCTTGCCGACGTGTCATCTTCTCGATTGGTGGAACACCCCGTCTCGCTATTCGACCCACCGCGCAACGCGTATTTCGAGGCAAATTGTCCGGCATCCGATCACTGCAAGTAAATACTCCATTTTGAGTATTTTTCCGCCACGAATTCAACCGCGCACTCCGTTAACCCTGAAAATAATAAATAAACATAATTAGGCTAGTATTTTGGAGACTTGACAATAAAAATATATAAATAAAATATATATAATATTACATAATTAACGACTCAACACTAATGCTCCTGCCATGTTTATGGATTTGATGCATCAAGTGATGAAACCATTTCTTGACCGCTTTGTGATCGTGTTTATTGCTGATATATTTGTGTACTCGAAGACTCGAGAAGATCACGAGCAGCACCTCAGGGAGACGTTGCAGACTTTGAGGGAACACAGACTATATGTCAAATTCCGTAAGTGTGAATTTTGGTTGTCCGATGTCAAATTTTTGGGTCATGTTGTTGGAGCAGCATGTATTGTTGTAGATCCAGAAAAGATTCAGGCTATTTTGGATTGGCCGCGCCGACGTCAGTGACTGAGATTAGGAGTTTTCTGGGGTTAGCAGGCTATTACCGAAGGTTCGTGAAGGATTTTTCGAAGATCGCTTCACCAATGACCAAGTTGACCCAAAAAGACGTTAAGTCTCATTGGTCTGAGGAACGCGAGGAGGCATTTGCTCAAGTGAAGAAATTGTTGACTACCGCACCAGTGCTGATATTGTCAAAGGCTGGAAAAAGTTTCATGGTGTACACAGATGCTTCTCGTATGGGTTTAGGTTGTGTGTTGATGCAAGAGAAAGGCACAGTGGCTTATGCATCAAGACAAGCTGAAGTTACATGAGAAGAATTATCCAACTCATGACTTAGAGATGGCGGCGGTAGTGTTTGCTCTGAAGATATGGAGACAATATCTGTATGGAGAGAAGTTCTGTCACGGCCCAAAATTTTTATCTGTGTTATTGTCTTTACACATGCTCAACGACCCGTACTATGGGACCCACACCATGATATGTTCGTTTACCGAGGCAAGGGCCGAGGTACATACTAAATTTGTGTGATGTATGCCTAGTGTACTGTATATGTGTAGACTACTAAGTCATTTACGGTATGCAAGTATCGAGACGAGCGGGGACGCGCCTCGAGTCGCGTGTTGATGTGGGACCGAGGTAGTAGCACATTGTGGTAAGATTTAATTATTTAAATAAAATGTGAATTTTTGGGTAATGTGTGATGTTAATGTGGCCACATCTATTAAGAGGTATATATATTTATCATGGGCCTAAAGTTAAGAAGAAAAAAAAATGTACATCACTAGATATACATCCAGATTCACACATACACATCTCAACACAAGGTGTCAAGTAGTGGAGTCACTTGAGAGTGACACAAGGGACAAGTTATGTGAGCAAGAACCACACGATACGCCTCGAGATACTGTGTGGGTTAAGATGTGTGGCTCACATTCAAGCCACCCCACATTATATATAAATGGGTCAAATATACCTTAAAGTCCAACCTTATCTCAAATTAAAAACAAAAAAAAACCAGAGAAAGAGAAAGAAAACAGAGACGATCGGGAGGAGAATGAGGAAGAAAAAGGAGAAAGAAAGAGAGAAAGAGAGCGGGAGAGAGAGACTGAGCTCTAAGTAACACAAGGTGAGTGGTGTCGTTTGTTGTCGTTGTTGTTGTGGTTGTTGTTGTTGCAGTCGGCTGTTGTGGTGTAGTGGCCATGGAGGTACGGCCTCCATGGCCGAGTGAGGTGGGGGAGATGGCAGGGGTATCTCCCCTGCCATCGAAACTAGTTGGGGATGGGGTTGGGAGCTAACCCCAACACCTCAAGAGATAAAAAAAATAGAGCACGCAGTGCTCTGTTGGGGAAGAAGACCCCAAACGGGCTGGGCCAAGGGCTTGGGCCGGGTCGGGTCGATCCAAACAGGTCGACCCGACCCAAAACAAAAAGAGAAAAAAAAAGAAAGAAAAGAAGAAAAAAAAAAAAAAGAAAAATGCTGGAAAATTGGGAAAAATGCCATAAAAATTAGAAAAAATCCTGAAAAATTATATTTCGACAAAATAAATAGAAAATAAGGAATTTTTAGGAAAAATAAAATATTTGGAATTTCGGACGAGCATTTTTCGGGGGTTTACCTCGAAAAACGTGAAATGGGCCGATTGACCGAAAATAAAAAAATGGTCGATTTAGTCTTGACTTTGATTTAGCCTAAAATGTTATATTATTAAATGTTAGGGAACTAAGGGGAGAACTCAGGTATTCGGGCACGCATTTCGAATTTGTCGAGGATCGGCTATACTAGGACAAGCATGTGACTTGTAAGTACAAATGTGAGAATTTATATTTCATTTCATTCTCTTATTGCTTTATTGGTCTATTGGTAGACAATGCTATTTGAACTCGCACATCATGTTGTTCTTGTATCTATTCATGGATGAATATTGTGACATGATGCCGTGTGAATTGTTTCATTGCCTTCGATTTCTACACTTGATGTCCTTCTTGAAAAAAGTGATAAAAAGCATGCCAGTGGAATCACTTGGAGTTAATTGGCCTTGTATTCGTTTTACTTTGGGCTTTGTAGCCTACCTTATCTTGGAACCCTAGAATTTTGGACTTGTTTGTTTGAAAATAAAGTAGGGATTATCTAGTGTCCATTGCACGAAAGATGCGCGGTTCACGGGGACATGGGTCTACCGGGCTTCCGGCACTCACCACTACACTTGCGCGACACACGAGGTATGGGACTCGGGGTGGTCGGCAAGCATGAGATTGATGTTGGAAAGCGTAGAGCGTACCTCCCTATTTATGTGAGATATGTTGAGCGCAGCTCCATATCGTAGTGGGAAAAGGTAGGTGATAGGTCTTACCGCCGACCGGACATAGATCATCTCGACTTAGCCTGTGTCTATCTTTACATCTTTAACTATGGTATTTAATTGCATTTCTTATTTCATCAATTTATTTCGCTACTTTATGCTTTTAAATACCATTCGTTTGTTTTGGAAATTTGACATGAAATTCTCCAGTTAGTACTTAAATATCATTATACTCACCGTCTAGTTTGTGACGGTGAGTGTAGGTCCGTCGAGCAGCAACAAACCGAGGAAGGAGAAGATCGGTGACTTCCTTTGAGCAGTTCGGCGACTCTCCTCACTCATTTTGTACGTCTCGACTTTTGATGTATTATTTTTATGTCATTTTGGGTTGTACATTGGGTTGAGTGAATAGTGTCCTATAGATACATGCTTGTGATGCTGTATTTTCTTGATTTTCCACACTTAGGAATTTTGAATTATCGTGGCTTCCGCATAATCTTTAAACTATATGAAAATGATAATATAGATCAAGACATGAATTTAGAGGAATATAAGAACGAAAAGCTGACTAATACGTAATTAAGTCTTAGGTGAGTCGGCTTAAGGCTTGATTACGGGATTAGGCCGGGCGGTGCCCTATTTAGTAGTTGGGGCCGTCACAAGTTCATACTCTATATTGACCATAAGAGTTTGAAATATCTCTTCATACAGAAAAAGTTGAACATGAGACAATGCAGATGGTTAGAGTTATTGAAAGACTATGACTTTTCTCTAGAATATCATCCAGGAAAAGCTAATGTCGTTGCAGATGCGCTAAGTAGGATTCCGACTGGAGATGCCGAGACGTTTAGTTGTCACATGACGCACGAGTATGGTTTACTCGAGGCGGCGACGATGAGGAGTCGATTAGATATTTCTAATGACACGGAGGTACTGATTTGTGCTCAAGTGAGGCTTCAAACAGTGTCGACTCGGAGAGTGTCAAAGGATAAAAAAATTGGCAGTCTATATCCGAGATTCAGTAGGTTAGCCCAGAGTCCCGAGTGTACTGACTGGACTGAGACGGCAGATCAGTGTCTCAGATTTCGAGGCAGATTGTGGAAACCGACAATGGCAGAGCTGAGAGATGAGATTCTTCAGGATTCACATCGTTCCCGGTTCACTGTTCATCCAGGAAGGACCAAAATGTACCATGATATGAAAAGACATTTTTGGTGGCCTGGGATGAAAGCGGACATATAAGAGTTTATCAAGAACTGTGGGATCTGGCTGCAGGTGAAGGCAGAGCATCGGAGACTAGGAGGATTACTACAGTCGCTTCCCATTCCACGATGGAAGTGGGAAGACATAGTCATGGATTTCGTTCGAGGACTGCCGAGGACTGTTCATCGACATGATTCCATCTGGGTGATTGTGGACCGATTGACGAAATATGCCCATTTCATACCAGTGGCAGCTCATTACACATTTGACCAGCTGAGTGTATTGTTCGCGAGAGAGATTATCAGCTGCATGGGGTACCTTTGACGATTACGTCAGACAAAGATGCTATGTATACGTCTAGGATGTGGCGGAGTATGCAGGAGCAGTATGGTACACGCTTACAGTTTAGCACAACCTTTCACCCTCAGACTGATGGGCAGACTTAGAGGTTGATTCAAACTCTCGAAGATATGCTCAGGGCGTGTGTACTTGAGTTTGGCGGATCGTGGGAAGAGTATTTACCGTTGTGTGAATTTGCATACAACAACAATTTTCAGATGAGCATTGAATGGCACCATTTGAGGCGTTATATGGCAGACCGTGTCGCTCACCATCTTGTTGGGCTGAGCCAGAAGACCGGGATTTGTTAGGGCCTGAAATTGTTGTCGATCACACAAAAAATGTAAGACAGATTCTCCAAAATCTTAAGGGAGCCCAGGAGAGACAAGAGAAGTATGCATACATGTATCGCAGCGATCTCACGTACTATGAGGAAGCTTTAGTGTATCTAAAGGATTCTCCTCGTAAGGGTCATCAGCGATTTGGTTTGAAAGGCAAATTAGCATCGAGATTCATCGGGCCTTTCAAGATCTAGAAACGGGTTGGAAAGGTTGCATATGAGCTAGAATTACCTCCACAGATGTCGGGAATTCATCCAGTGTTTCATATATCAATGCTTCGACTAGCTCAGTCAAAGGCAGGCGAAAGACCGACAGTGGACTTGAGTCAGATTGATTTGAGTGAAGATATTTCATATGAAGAGCAACCAGTCCAGATCCTTGACCGAAGGGTACAACAGTTGAGAAACAAGTATATCCCGAAGGTGTTATTTCAGTGGCAATTTCATGGAGATTCAGAACTCACTTGGGAACGGGAAGACTATATGCGAGATAAATTTTCGTACCTCTTCTAGTCAGGTAGTTTAAAATTCGTTTAGTTTAAGTTCGAGGACGAACTTCCTATGAGTTTGGAAGTATTGTCACGGCCCAAATAATTAATGCACATTTCATTCGTTAATCAAGACAAAATGACCCATGACGTGGGACCCGCAGCGCGATACGTGTCACTACCGAGGCACGGTGGCCAAGGTAAATGTTATATTTGTGTGTTGTATGCCTAATGTACTGTATATGTGTAGACTATTAAGTCATTTACGGGTATGCAGATACCGAGAAGAGCGGGGACGCGCCTCGAGTCGCGTACCGACGTGGGCCCGAGGTAGCAGCTCGTGGGGTAAGTGTAACTAGTTCACTTATATTGTATAAAAAAAGAAAAAGAAATTAATATAAATTAGTGGTTTTAATGTAGCCACATCTATATATATATATATATATATATATATATATATATATATATATATATATATATATATATAAATGGCCTAAAGTTAAGGAAGTAAAATATATACACCACTAGATAGACATGGAGATTCACACACACACACATCTTGAGAAAGAGTGTAAAGTATTGGAGTCACTTGAGAGTGACACAATGGATAAGTGTGGTGTTGAAGACCACAAGATATGCCATCGAGATACGTGTGGGGTTGAAATGTGTGGCTCACATTTAAGCCACCCATAGTATATATATAACCCATATATATAAATTGGTCAAATTGAATCCCCCAAAAGTCCATCGTTATCTCCTTATCTCTCACATCAAAAAAAAAAAAACCGACACAGAGAAGAGGAAAGAAAAAAACAACGAAGCCGAAGAGAAGAAGATGAAGAAGAAAAGAGAGAGAGACCGAGAGAGGCCAAGACCGAGCTCGAAGGTGAAGCAAGGTGAGTTGATTTCACGTTGTGGTTTTGTTATTTGCTGTTGTTGAAGTCGGTCGTTGTTGTTGGCCACCATGGAGGTTCGGCCATGGAAGACTCGGCCTCCATGGCCGAAAGGTGTGAGGAAGAAGATGGTAGGGGTGTCTTCCCTGCCATCAACTTCGTTGGGTTGGGTTGGGGTTGGGAGCCAACCCCAACGTCCCAGCGAAGTAGCGAGAAAAAAAAACAGAGCCGCGCTGCTCTGTGTCGCGGGTAAGAAGAAGGTGCTTGAACCGGGTAGGTTCGGCTCGGGTTACCCGAACCCGATTTGGCTCGGTTCAGGCCCAAAGAAAAAAAAAACAAACAAAAGAAAGAGAGAGAGAGGAGAAGAGGGGTGAACCGGGCCGGTTCGAAATCGGTTCGGCCCATTTCAACCCAAACCCAAAATTTTTTTTTTAAAAAATATATATTTAATTATTTAAGTAAATTGCACTGATTTTTAATAAAATAAATTTCGAAAAAATAGGGAAAAATATATTTGTGACCCAAATCAATAGAAATTCGATATTTCCATACAAATTGAAGAATTCGGAAGTCGGTTGAGATGTTATACCGGGGTTTTTACCTTGAAAAATGTGAAATCGGCAAATTGGTCTCGAATTCGATTTTGACCGATTTTGACCAATTTAGGAATTTTAAATAATTAAGCTTGAATCTAAATTGATAAATTGTCAAATGTTAGGACCCTAAAGGAGCTATTACGGGGTATTGGGTGCGTACATCAACGCAACGAGAAGTCGGATAGCTTAGGACTTGTGTTGTATGTAAGTAAACTGATTGAGAATTTATTTACATTTCATTCCATTTATTTATTTATTCTCAGTTATTCGAACTGAATTGCCTTTGACATCCATATGCTATGACTTGTTCAGTTCTCATTTGATGATGTTGCTCATAACATACTCTGTTATGTATATCATTGATTCCAATTCCTCTATTTTGTCATGTTGATTGTTGTGTATGAAAATCAGTGATATAGCATGCTATTAGGTTAGTTTGTTTGTTTTCCCTATAATCCTTTGTGCATTGGTATGCAGTTACATCTCTTGGATTCAATTTCCGAGTCATTATTGAAAGTGAAAGTGGTTCTTGTGGTTAGGGTCATTTTCATGATAGAAATTCAGCTTTCATACGGGGGTCACTAGACTTTCCGGGATGTTAGGGAATTTCTCAACTACCTTGCATGACACACGTGGTAACGTGCCTCGAACGGGGTAACCGGACCTCGAGGTTTGTTGGAGCGAGAATAACATGGGTGAGCATGACGAGTTTTAAAACTCGGGTATGTTAGCAAGTATACATTCCGGTGATGACTAATTCACTTGGAATAGAAAAAGCGTAATCGTAAGTAAGACCTTTTGAAATTATGATATAGAGCTCACTTTTTAATGAAATGATATAAAGCAGAGCTCAAATTGTAGTGGACAGGGTGATGTGATGAAGATCAAGGCCGACCGACCCTAATCCATTACTACTTAGCCTTGAGTCAGTTTCATATCTGGTTAACTCAAGTATCTCTTTGCATGATGTTTCTTTCAGCATATATGTTATTTAAATTATGCCATTTGATACTTGTTGCCTATTTGGGAATGTGGATCAATGTATCTCAGTATTACTTAAATAATTTCATGTACTCACCGTCTAGTATGTGACGGTGGGTGCAGATCAGCCGAGTAGCAGACCAGGCAAAGAGAAGATTGGTGACTACCTCTGAACCAGTGAAGGACTGCTACGACATATTTTTGTATGTTTTACATTCTTTGTATTACATTTTCTATTTATCTCAGTATAACTTAAATAATTTCATGTACTCATCGTCTAGTTTGTGACGGTGGGTGCAGATCAGCCGAGTAGCAGACCAGGCAAAGAGAAGATTGGTGACTACCTTTGAGCCAGTGAAGGACTGCTACGACATATTTTTGTACGTTTTGCATTCTTTTGTATTTCATTTTCTATATACATGATATTTTTACTTTTGGTTTGAGTGATAGGAACATATGGCCAGACACATGTTATATATATCACCACTTTTGTTTATATATGCATGTGATCACTATTTCCTGGTTTTTCCACAATAGGTTAGGCCTTAGGATCTAATGTCCACTAGTAACGAAATAAGACTTCCGCTGAATAACTTGTTAGAAAAAAAAAATTAACTTAACTCTGATTTATAGACAACCATAGGTTAGTCAGTAGAACTAGCTAGTTAATTATAGGTGGCATCATAATTGGTATGTGTTTAGGTGTTTAAATGAGGCTGACTAGTTCCTTGTTAGGTTCTATAGGGGAGCTTAGGGCTTAATTAAGGGATTAGGCCGGGCGTGCCCTTATTTGGAGAAGGGGTCGTCAGAGTTAATTTTACCCAGTAGACTTGTTTTAGTTTTAAATAAATTTTATTATGTCCCTGCCTTAATCAGAAACATCATTTCAGTTTCATGTTTGGATTTGGATGGTTTTAATTTCATTATTGTGAATAATAAATGCTTCATTTCTCGTAAAGACATTTTCTATGCGAATGCTAATTTGTGTGATGGTCCTTATATTCTAAGCACAAAAAGGTCCACATACACTCCTATTCTAAAAGTAAATACAAAGATATTCAAGTTAAATGATTTGAATCAAACCTACCATTGGCATTGTCGTCTTCACCATATAAATGAAAAACACATTTCTAAACTCCATAAAGATGGAATTTTAGATTCATTTGATTTTGAATCATATAAAACATGTGTATCTTGTTTACTAGGCAAGATGACAAAGAGTCCCTTTAGTGGACACATTGAAAGGGCAAGTGATTTATTGGGTCTAATACGAACTGATGTATGCACTCCTATAAACACAATGGATAGTGGTAGTTACCAGTATTTTATTACTTTCATCTATGATTTCACCAGATACTATTACGTATATCTCATGAAACTTAAAGGTGAATCTTTTGAGATGTTTCGAACATTTCAGAATGAAGTGCAAAATAAACTTGGTAAACTATTAAAGCACTTCGATCATCGGGGTGGTGAATATTTGAGCCAAGAGTTTGATGATCATCACATAAACTATGGGATTGTCTCATAGTTAACTCATCCAACAACTTCATTATGGAATGGTGTTTCTGAGAGGAGAAATCGAACTTTATTGGATATGGCTCAATCTATGATGAGTCATGCAGATCTTCCTATTTCCTTTCGGGGTTATGCCATAGAAACTGTTGCGTTTACACTGAATCGTGTTTCTTTTAAAGCGGTTGATAAAACACCACATGAAATGTGGTTTGTGAAAAGAACAAGTTTGCCTTTCCTTAAGATTTAAGGTTGTGAGGTTTTTGTACGACAAAAAATCTCTAAAAAATTGTCAGCCAAATCTACCAAGTGTATATTTGTTGGTTATCCTAAAGAAAATAGAGGATGCTACATATATAATCCCACTGAAAACAAAGTGTTTGTTGCTCGAAATAGTTTCTTTATGGAAAAATAGATTATGTCAAAAGACAAAAATTGGAATAAAGTAAGTCTTGAATAAGTTCAAGAACCACAAATAAATATTCAACCGCCAGTGGGAGATCAACAAAGTCTTGAACTAGTTGAACCTCCACAAGTATCATAAGGCCCGCGTAGGTTTGATAGGGTAAGACATCGGCCTGAGAGATTTAGATTTCTTATTACTGATAATGGTGAAGTGTTGCTTATAGATTAAAATGAGCCTATTATTTATCAGGAGGTTGTGTCTAGCCCTGATGCAGATAAATAGCTTAGTGCCATGAATTTTGATATGCAATCCATGTATTATAACAAAGTTTAGAACCTGGTGATTTACCTAAAGGTGGTAAGACCATTGGATGTAAATGGGTTTTGAAGAAAAAAATTGACATTGAAGGCAATGTGCATACTTATAAAGCACGGCTAGTAGCAAAAGATTTTAAACAGAATCAAGGGGTTGATAATGATAAGACTTTTTCTCCTATAGCCAAGCTTAAATTCATTAAAATTTTAATTGCCATAGCCGCATATTATGACTGAGATATGGCAAATAGATGTCAAAACAACTTTTATAAATGGAAATTACTTGAGGACGTGATACAACCTGAAAGGTTTGTTCATCTTGAGAATTCTAGGAAGGTGTGCAAGCTTCAAAGATCCATTTACGGATTAAAGCAAGCTTCTCGGAGTTCGAATCTTCGTTTGGTGAAGCAATTAAGGAATTTGGTTTCATTAAAAATGAAGATAAGCTTTGTGTATACAAGAAGGTCAGTGGGAGCATGGTTGTTTTCTTGGTACTTTATGTTGATGATATATTACTTATTGGCAAAGACCTCCGACCTTGCAGAGTGTCAAGTCTTGGTTAGGGAAGTGTTTTTAAATGAAAGACTTAGGAGATGCAGCCGACATGCTTGGGATTAAGATCTATAAAGATAGATTTAAAAGGCTGATTGGTCTAATTTTGAGAGCTTATAGAGATAAGGTATTGAATAGGTTCAGTATGCAAGACTCTAAAAGAGGTTCGTTGCCAATGTCTCATGGTATAAGTCTTAGCAAGACTCATTGTCCAAAGACTAATGACGAGCGAGAGCAGATGAATACGATTCCATATGCATCAACTATTGGATTTATAATGTATGCCATGTTATGCACTCAACCTGATGTATCATATGCTTTGAGTGCCACAAGCATATGTCATTCTGATCCTGGTGAGAGCCACTGGATAGGAGTAAAAATATTCTTAAGTACTTGAGAAGGACTAAAGAAATGTTCTTGGTTTATAGAAGTTTGGAAGACTCACATATGCAAGTTTTCATACCGATATAGATGACTTCAAATCGCAGTCTGGATATGTGTTTACTTTGAATAAAGCGCGAGTGAGTTGGAAAAGTTTGAAACAAGAAATTATGGTAGATTCTACAACATAAGCTGAGTATATTGCAGCGTCTTAAGCAGCTAAGAAGGCAGTTTGGATAAAAAAGCTCATCTCTAAAATTGGTGTGATTTTGAGTATGGCTAACCCCATTTGCTTATATTGTGACAACAACGGGGCGTGATAACACAGGCTAAAGAACCAAGATCACACCACCAATCCAAACATATACTTAGACATTTTTGTCTCATTCAACAAATCATTGAGAGGGGAACGGGGAGATAACACAGGCTAAGGAACCAAAATCACACCACCGATCCAAACATATACTTAAACGTTTTCGTCTCATTTAAGAAATCATTGAGAGAGGAGACGTGAAGATTTTCAAAGTTCCTATATAAGACAATGCTGCATATCCTTTGATGAAGGCTCTTCCACAAACGAAACATGATGGTCATGTTAGGTCATTAAGTATTAGATACATGAATGATTGGCCCTAGTGCAAGTCAGAGATGTTGGGGCATGTGCCCTGGGTCAATCTACAAACATTGTTTATCTTATAATTTTAGTTAATAAAATTGAAGTTTTCATTTGTTATTTTATTATAAGTGATTGCATGTTTACGTTATAGTATGATCTATGGGTATTTGTTGAAATATCCTAAATGTCCCTAGTCGGTCATTATACTGGGAACTATAATGAATTAAGACTAGTGTGAGTCTCGATTGATGGTCATATGATGATCATGTGTATAGGGATACGAATCAAGATCATGAGTATTTGTTAGGGCACGAGGTACTAAACCGACCCACTATGAGAACACCACAAGGATTAAGTTATAGATGTTACTTTTGATAGGTATATCATTTAGTCCTTCGACTTGAGATTATCATAGACTTCAATATTAGGAGCATGACAATTTGACACAATCAAACAACATTGTCTTTAACCTGACGATTATAAAGATTGTGATTTTTTACTATGTGAATAATATTTGAAGGTGTGTAATCAAGATATAATCTTTCACTCTCATATAGAGAGAGATATCAGTGGATCCCTCAATATGATAGACTGATAATGGCCAAGTCTATGTGAATTGATATGATCAATATCACTTGGATGTTTTCAGTTTACCTAAAGATCAAGACTAGTACGATTGAACATTAAAGGTGACTTTCCATGACTTATATTTAATTAAACGACACCGCATGGCAAAAAGATATGATATATGTTATTCATCAGGTTGTATTAATTTTGATATTCATGGTACTTGAGTAGTCATAATGCCTTGTTAGAGTCTGCTTATGAATTGTGTACCAAAATGGTTTTGGTTCACTACCAACGTCGCATGAATCTATTGGGCCACACACAAATAATGGCTTTGCGCAATGTCAATTAGTTCAGAGTAATGAATTTTATATAATAAGACTCATGACATAAAAACCCTTACGATTTTTATATGATAACTTATTAATAGGGGCGTATGTGTAATTTGCTTGAACTGCCTAAATACAATAGTTGTATTACGAATAAGGATTTTAAGTGAAGGCTTATCTACATATATAAATAGAGGTTGAAATCCTAAGACGAAATAAGGTTTTCCTTTTTGCTATTTTCGAGTTCTCTGGATTTTTGGAAGAGAAAGAAATGTTTTTAATTTCTCTTGGGGCTTCCATTTCAAATTGTGGTCACCGTTCATGTGAGGATTTTTGAGAATGGACGCACACTTAAACGTCTTGAAAATCGAACAATCAGATAAGGAAATCGCGGATTAAGGTATAGTTTACTTTTGTAGATTTAGTTTAATGAAACTTATTTTCAATCATGTTAGGGTTTTTCAAAATTGTTTTGAATTTCCCGTTGCGTATGAACCCCAAACCCAACAGTTGTCCCATTTGAAGCTTCGTCAATGGATTGCTCAGGTTGGATAGTTGTTCCATAATCATAGCTTGCGAATCAATTTCATATACGCCTGCTGGTTTCCTCATTGTGGAATGATTATGGGTTGTAGATTTTTGAGACACAAGATCTAGGAGATTCAATGCTCCATCCACATCCTTGGTTATTATAGAACCACCCGTTGCACCATTTACTAGTGTTATGGTGTTGTTGTTCATCCCATAGCAGAAAATCTGGAGTTGTTCCCAATTCATGTATCCATGTCTTTGATAACTCAGCATCTCCTTGAATCTTTTTCAAGCCTCGCAAAGAGACTTGGCATCTTCCTATTTGAATTGATTGATTTTCAATTTACTTTCACTGACCATAACGGGGGAAAAAACTTATCTTGGATCTTTTATTGATTTTCGCCCATGAAGTCATACTTCCTGCGCTCAGTCCTTGGAACTAGAATTTGGCTTTTCCATCCAATGAGAATGGGAAAAGGCTCATTCTAATCACCTCATTTGTAACTCTGGTAATGTGCACGGTGTTGCACTTCTCCAAAAATCTCTCTACATATGCTATTGGATCTTTATTCGGTAGCCTGTTGAACAAGTTACTTTGCATTATATTGATTAGAGACGGTCTCAGTTCGAACTCGATGGTGTTGGCTGAAAGTCTCATCACTCCATTGTAAGTCTCTTGAACTTCTAGCTTGAAGTAGTCACGAAGGCATCTCTATCTCGGCACTCTGTTCTCACTACCTGATCACCTTTGGGTTGGTTACTCCCTCACCCTATTGTTGGTTTCGTGTTTGATCCTCCACCATCTCGATTCATTTCTTTTTCTTTCCTCTGTTGGTTATGTCAATTTCAAAGTCGCAAGACACTAAGTCCTTCTCTCATTTGCTACACATGCACTAATTTCCATGAAAAGAAAATACAAAAGATCAAGTGCAAATGTCAAACTTGAAATTTAAACCTTTAATTTTTTTTTCTTTTTTTTATAACCTGAAAGTAAATTACTTAAAATGAAACTTATCAATTTTTCAAACTAAGTCTAAGTAGGTACATATCCCCGGTAACGGCACCAAAAACTTGATCATGGGTCGTAAGTAAAACATTTCGATTGTAGTAATAGTGTGACCAACTTACGTTGATTACGGATATCGTCCTCAGGGAAAGGTGTATGCACTCAGTATTAACTAGTCAAAACTATTCTATTGCTAAGGAAATCCTTTTTAGTTGGTTTTTAAATTAAACTAATATATTCTAACAAATTAATGTAAATTACTTTTAAATTCTTATATTAGGAATATCTAGTTCACAACTTCACCTAAGTAATGAAATACTATGCTTTTCAACTCACTTCCTCATCTTTATTAAGTGTATGTAATGTCTAATTAGAATAAACAGATTTCCATAAACAGATTTCCTTTAAATCTACTTCTACCAACTACCGTGATGGAAAAGATTCTAATATGCAAACTAGAACTCCACCTATTGATGTGAATAACGTAAGCTCCACATTGTTTTATGTTCCAAATCTTTATATTCATAACCAATTAAGTTTACTATCCGTGCCTCCTAATCAATAATTGTCTATCGATGTTATGCATTTTATGGTTGTACTGTCCATGTCCGGCTTAAAAGCTTCAATGACCATGATAACTTCTAAAACCTAATATCAACAAACACGTGATCAAGATGTTCGGAACATTACGCTCATAATCAATACAAATTTAACCATTGCACTTTTTAACTTTATAATCTCTTCATAACTACTTTAGCATAACATTCATACCATATGATCCATTGATCCATAAGATTAATGAACTACTCACACTTCATTTAAACAAACATGCATATAGTGGTATTCATTGCAATCAAAGATATAATCAAATAACTTCAATTAAATCAATAAAAACAATACTCTAATCACCACACGTGAGTCTTCAATGTCTTATCTTCCACAAATCTTCTTAATATTCAAGAATGAAGTAAAACTATGCTAAACATTGATAATGTATTGCTAATGGATGGTATTGGATAGTGTACCACATTCTAACACCTATTTATAATCTTAAAACACTTTAAAAAATAATTAGAAACCCTAATAGACAATTGCACTTGAAATAGAACTTTAACTTTCTATTTTTCTTTACTCGCGGCGCTCTCACTAATTATCCAGCGATGTGTATGTAATGCCACGACGTGGTGACAACTTCAGCCACTTTGTGTGCTTTTTTCTCATTCATTAGACTCGGTGCCTTGCGTAACCTGCCTCAGCACCATCCCTTATCACCAACGGCAATGCCACTGTGCCAGTCATGCTGACTCATTTTTCTTCTCTTCTTAGTCTCCCACGTTGTGCCTTCATCTCCCACACCGCATTTCTTCCCACATCATCAACCATCTTAGCCACGACGTCAACCTCACTTTTGTGTAATTTAGCCTCGTTTCTTCACGAGTTCACTCGTTTGTCTCCTTTATGCCTTGTATATTTGAAAATACATAAATAACATCAATTAGAGCTCATTTCATGATATTTCAACTAATTATACTACTAAGCTAATATACTACATATAAGTCTGAATAATTACTTATCACTAACCTACCAAAACATCAACCTTTAAAATGAAATGAAACTATATTACTTGTATTTCGCTAGAAATTTTCAAAAAAAAAAAAAACACTGAAAATTGTGAATTTTACCATAAATCTTTTACATACGGTTCATCTATTACATTCTATGCAACCTGTATACCTGTATACCCCTAAATTTATCCTGAAACTTGACCTCAAGGTTTTAGAAAATAGGACACCAATACACATTCTAAAAGAACAAATGAAATAAAATAATGGAAGATAAGAAAATGAAATGAAGTGGAATGAAAAAAAATAAATATATGAAAAGCTAAAAATATATGCAAATGATGTGATGTGCAAGGTAGCGTGTCAAAAGTACTGCAAAAAAGTATCACATTATTTCCAAGATGTATCAAAAGCACATACAATCTTTCTCCAATCTAGGTGACTAAGGAAAAACCTTAAAGCAGTAACATGATAAGAGCAAGAACTATTAAATAAAGGAGTTGACTAGAAAAGTCCCAACCAAAACTTGTGAGCCTGAACTCTTCCAATAAGGGTAAAATCAACAAAATGGTGGAATCGACTTTACGATTTTAAGTTTTACTTAAAGACCTAACACTAAAGTGTCGACTTAAGTTAATTTTTTAAATTCCAACCAAGTCTCCAAACATGTAAATCTGAATAAGCAGTTAATATCCTAAAAAATGATATATCATGTAAATAAAAATAATATCCAAAATCAAACCTGACACCAAACACAATGTACTTTCTCTTCCTTCGGTGCTCCTTTATTATCATCTACATGAAACGTCCAAAAAATTAAGGAGTTAATTAGACATCTAAGAAACTAAAAACTAAACTAAACTAAACTAACGTAAACTAAGATTAAACGCATAAAATAAATAAAATAAAGTTGGGTTGCTTCCCAACAAGCGCCTTTATTTCAAGTCTTTGGCTAGATTTAGCGTGAATGATCACGTGACACGCACTACTTGGGAGTAGTCTCGAACAAACGACTTTACTATGGTTTTGGGCAATGAGATTGGCACGCCCTCATTTAGAATTTAGAGCTCATCATGGACCTCATTCAGAATTTGGACCATCCAACATAAAGGTGTCGACAGAGTATAAAATCTCTAAGTGTTCATTTTCTTCCACCCTTAGGTAGAATTCAACTCGAATGCATGCTAGGGTAGGTGGTCTCAACAATCTTCCTTGCTCTCTTTTTGTGGATCAATAGACATTTCAAAAGTGACTTCAACTTTTTCCTTCTTGACTTATTTTTCATCAGAAGTTGTGCAATCATGAGAATTAGTCATGGAGATCAACTTAAGTTCTTCACCTGATTCCTCATCCTAGTCGCTTAGTTAGTCAACAACTGATATAAGCTCATCCATCTCAACACAAATAACATCACTTTAGGTTTCCTCTATATCAGGAGGTTCATGAAGCTTAGGTCTCTCAAGTTCGGTGCTAGGAAGGGTTTATGAAAATAAATTCATATTCTCTTCTTTTTTTTGCATCAATTATGGCAGATCCCTAATAATCCTATCTACATTGCCACCAAATTGGCTCAACTGCCACACAAAATCTATCTGTTCTAGGCAAGCTTTAGGGGAATGAGAGTAATCTCTACAAAATTCACAAGCATTGATATGTTGCACAAAAAATTATGGCGATTAGAAAAATCTTATTAATAACATGACATACCTACCCCATTCACACGTTGTAGTAGTGCAACTCTTGGTATGAATCATGATTAAAGGAATAGTGAGCCATGAAGTGAACCTACAAAAAATGAGATACAAAAGTGTAGAAATATATATATTTATTATTTATTATTTTATTTTATTTTAATAGCAACCTAAAGTTAATCAGCACTAGTCCCCAACAACGGTGCCAAAAATTGATGTCGCGCCGAACGACACCAATAATAATCTCAAATATTGGGCTACAATTAATTTGTAATAGCAAGAGGGTTGAATCCATAGAGACTGGGGATAACTTTAAGTTACAAAAAGGGGTTTTGAATTAATTATACTAATCTAAACTAAGTACTAATTAATTAAGAAGCTAGGAAATAAATGCGAGAATAAATAACCATAAATACTACTAAATTAATAATACTATAATAATTCCATATCAATGAGATAATTAGACCAATGTAAGTATGATTTAGTCTTTGATTCAAAAAGATTATTTTTCATCAAGTTTTATAGATAGGCTTGTAGTGAATCACGCCACCTCATTCTCCTCATGTCATTGGAAGGAACACGTGACACAACCATTTACTAACTAGATCGCAAAACCTGTCGAATATGTCGTAAATTTTCAACAAACTAGCAGGATTAAACTCTGTGAGTACACCTATCACGAGTGATAACTAGTATTAAATGCTACCATCTCATATCTCAACAACATAAAGGCACATAGATTGCCAACAGATAAGGCCCCATTTGCCACTCAACGTGATCCCTCTTACTGAGTGGCAGTAAGATCACTGGCAAAGATCTCCTACACTCACACATGCATTGGCCATTACATATGATGAATGTGATAAATCTAATCTATTATAAGAAAATGAAATCAAAAATACAAGACCATAATGAAAAACATGGAAATTAACATATGAATATCATAAATCACTTACAGTTCTCCTTGATCTAGACAATAGTTTAGGGAAGTATGGCCATAGAAATCAAAATATAAAGAAAGGAAAAGAGACAGAGAGGAGAGGAGAAGAGAATGGGGGAGAAGAAGTATCCAAGTCATTCTAGGGTTCTCTATTTATAGTAAAAGTGTGATAAGAAGTGATCTAACCTCGAATCTTGTAAATCATGAAAACATAAAACTGCCAATCTTCATATTTATCCAGCGCCATATGTGCAAAACTCCAAGGCGCTTGAAATCACTAAGACGGCGCTACGATATTTTGTTTTTCCTTCGATTTTGTCACGATCCGAGCCCAACACCTTGACAGTGCCTTCAATTCATTCTCAAGGTGTTGTGAAGGCGCTGGCCTTCCCTTTGGACTTTGAACTTCATTTTTCTCCCGGATCTTCACAAGGCTTCATAAACAATGTTTCTAGTCAGTTTCCTCTGATCTGGTCAAGATAAGACCAGCGACTCCTTGGCAATCTTAGGTTACCTAGAGGCATTGGGAAGGCACTGAGCCAATCTCGATCTTTTTGGTTGGGTTTTGGTGGGAAATCACTTTTTTTCATCCAATAGCCTGTATTTACCCTAAAAATACAAAAACAAAGCTTTTAGAGTATAAATGGAGATAAAATTCATGTATTCATAGTAATATCACACTAAAATATAGAACGACCATTAAGGGCATACGTAGTGAGTAAAGAAGCTTCAGCTCGATCATGAAGAGTGCATCCATTCCAGAAGAAGTCACTGCAATAGTGATATCACCAATGATGTTATCTTCAGTTTTTATTCCCCAAGAGGGAACAAAAGCCTGATCATATTGTTTGATAACTGGTTGAGGGGCAGTAGGGGCAGGTGGAGTTATCATTTCAGACTCAACATTTTGTGGAGAAGATTGATCAACATTGTTGGTCCTATTCTACTAACTGTTGATTTTCATCATCCTTTTGGTATTCAACTACTTTTTAAACTCTAGAGCTTTATTTTCTAAAAAAAAAAAAAGAAGATATTTCAGGCAAACAAGCATACACATTAAACATTTACAAAAATATAAAGAAAAGAGGAGTACCTTTCCCATTAATGGGGCTAAGTCCAAAATCAATTAATATTTTCTCTCATAATAAATCAATAAACACGGTTTGAGCATGCTCCTCATCACATAGTGTATTTTTTTAATTCTTCTTTCCTCTTTGCCAAAAGGATAATGCTTAAGAGAAAAATCTTTTTCAGTGCCCCACTAAATGGGGGAAATAGTGTTTCATGAGCTATTAAGCCATTCAATATAGAAAAATATATGTTTCCAACCATGGAGTGACTGGGGAGATGAAAGAGTGTCCATAATGAATAGGACATACTTTCGATGAGAAAAATTTATCCACCCTAAGTGTGTATGTGTTTCGCTATTTCTCTTATAAAAAATGTGTCTGAATACATTTATTGAAGGATGAAACCTTAGTTTTTTTACAACGTACTAAGAAGCATAGATGATGTGTCAAGAGTAGGGGCTATTTGGATAGGGCTAACTTCATTGCTAAAAAGGAGCTCTAAAATGGATATGGAGGAAACTTTAAAATCGCATTTAAGACACTTTTGAAAATACAGGTTTTTGGCTCTTCATTACCAGACCGATCGGAAGAACAAGGAGTTTCACAATTATATTCATAATCGAAAATACCGAACGCAAAAGCTAGATCACTAACATGTTTTTGTTCAACAAAAGATGAAACAATATTTTAGGCCTATAACTCTGAATAGTTAACAATAAATTGAGCATCGTTAATGGAATCATTTAAAATTGATTATGACAACCACGTTATCGAAGAGATTTATGAGAAAATAATTCTTAAGAGGTAGTAGAATTACCTTCTTCAAGGTTCGTCTTCAATAAAACTTCAAGTTTGACGGGTGAAGGCCTCCACGAACAACTTGGATCCACAAACAACTAGATGCAGACTAGAAAACAGGATAAAAAAAGATTTGGAGAGTGAAAAGAATTCTAACACTTCAAAGTGTAGAAAAAGTGAAAAAGATTAGACCTATACTTTTTTTATAGGAGAAAAATGAGATGGAGATGGACCCCTTTTATAGAAGAAAGAAGGAAGTTTTGGAATTAATTTCAAGTTCCGGAGGTAATTTCAACATTTAAATTTTGAACTTCAAAATTTAAACATGTGATTTGATAGGTGCATTTAGTCATTCCTTGTGACGGCCCCTCTCCTAATCTAGGAAACCGCCCGGCCTAATCTCGTAATTAAGCCCTAATCATATCCACGCAGAACTTATATTAGTCAGCCTTTACAACCTAGACGTCTCTTTTCTCGTGTTCAGGATAAGTAATACACTAGTCCTACCAGTTTATAAAATTTAGAGTTAATTAAAACTTTTTATTAAATTAAATAATTAACGGAAGTCTTATTGATTATGCGAAAGCAATTAGTAACTTATGCGGAAGCCATTTATAAAATCCTAAGTGTGGAAAACCAGGAAATGACATCACATATATAAAGTCCTCAAAATGCATTGAAACAGTAAAATAGTCTAAGTCAAGTCGGGGAACTAACGCTCAACCCAATATACAACCCCAAATAGTATCTGAAAGACAAATAACATATACAATCAAAATACCAAAAGAAGACCTACAATCGATGCAGTGACGTGCCGCGGGCTCAGGGATAATTGTCGATCTTCTCCTTGCCCGGCCTGCTGGTAGACGGCTATGCACCCACCGTCATAAAAAGGACGGTGAGTATAAGAATAAAATAGTAATCCCCGATGATAAGTTTAATTTGCATTTCCAAATATTCAAATGGTATTTAAAAGCATATAAATGGGAAAACTGGAAAATAAACCATATGCGAGTAAATACCAGAGTTAAACAAGTGATACTAACACTAGGCTAAGTAGTGGTGATTTAGGTCCGGTCGGCAGTGAAACGTGTCACTCCGACTCAATAATCATATAGCACAAGGGACTTTAACCCAAGTGTTACCAGGGACTCTAACCCCGGTGTGTAGACCACCTCAGGGACTCTAACCTCGAGTGTCATATAGTGTCAAGTAACATGTGCCGACATCCCCAGGGACTCTAACCCCGTGAGTCGCACACACCTCGATCGAGTACGGGACCTAAATGCAAAAACTACTTTTTAAATTTCAAGAAATACCAAGTATGGATTATCAAGGCATAGGCACATCTACACACCTAAACAAATAAGGAATACAAGTCCTCTTAAACATTTATAAGATATTCACTAGCCTAATAGCATGCTATTTATCATTCAATTCACATTTAAAACAACAAGAATAGACATAGCATGGGATAGAATCAATGAATCAAATCAAATGAATGGATATCATGCAAACTTGACTCATCAAGTGAGCATATACACAAAGAACACATGATATAAGAATACAAAGGAAAAATAGTCAAAAGGACTATGCAAGGAAAAAAATTAATAGAAATGCAATGCCAAGTAAAGTTGCCATTGGGTATACTCACAACAACAAAGTAAAGTCCTAGCTTTACTGGCCTCCCGATACTCCAAATCTTGTATTCGCTCTCCCGTACCCTTTTCCTAGGTTCCTGAGTTTGGTGTCTCATTAGTTCAAATATAGTGGGTTTAAGCTCAATTTAGTGGTGTTTATTGTGTATTCAAATTGGTTCAATAGACTTTAAATCAATCTTCCTAAATCAGCACCTAAAGGCTAAATTAAGTTTCAATTTCGGTCCTACATTTTAATGCACTTTTAGGCATGAAATGATCCAAATATTGAAATCCTCCATCAGTACTATTGTTGTTGGTCTCTCTCTTAGTTTTCCGGAAAGGTTTAGTTTGCAAAATTCTGATTTAAAATGAAAGAGATGTCATGATCTTACTAAACATAGGTCTAATTGGAATTTAATCCGACCAGCGGATTTAGAAAATCTATATCTCCTAATCTATAGTTCCTAATAATTTTATTTTTGGTCACAAGGCAGTAAATATATCCAAATACAACATATTAAAATATCAGCTCATTTGGATAAGTAGTTAGGGATTTATGCCCTTAACAAGTTTAGTTTCAAGACTTTCTTTTTAATTCCAGTACCTATTTGTAGAGCATCTTTGGACATAAAAAATTTGAATAAAAAAAACTTCATTTAAGAAAACTTATTCCCCTTTAAATAAGCTTTCAAATGCCACTGGTTTGGATCAATTTGGATCTAAAATGGGCAGATTATGACCAAATTACTCAGGTTGATTCCTAATACAATATGCAGAATTCTAGTTTTGGTGTTGCAAATTCAAAAATTCTTATCTTTATGATTTCAAAACCAAATTAAGAACTTCAATATAACTGGATTATCAGCTTGAAATGAGGGATCCAAATATATAAATCAATTGCAAATACTCAATCATCTACCATCTAAAATTAGCCTAAAACCAGAACTTGTTATAATTTCAACTTAAAGATGTGTACCTAGTTGTTGTAGCACCCTAGCTTGAGAATTTCTCACCAACTCCCATGGATTCCTTCAACACCTTGATGATTCACTCCTCTCCAGCAATTCCTTCTTCTTCTCTAGCAAAAATGAATGGGTGATTTGGTTTGCATGTTGTTTGATCACTAATGTTATATATTAAAGGGATGTTCATTCCTAGCCCTTGATCTCCATGGATTTATGTATCTCGAGGAATATCTAACGGTCCACCTTTTGCCATATATCCCACTAACTCAACCTCCAGTGACACCATTTCATTACTCACCTAGTTCCTAGATGTGCCAATGTGTATCTCTAGACCAATCTTATGTTTTTCATTTAATTTACTCAACTATAGGTCTTTAATTTGATTTACATTAACAAACACAACCATAGGCTTATAAGTAATTCCTTATTTCATATTAGTATTAAATAAGACTTACCAAAATGCTAACTACCCGGTTCCCCAGCTCGCACGCTACTCGAGGCGTGTCCCCGCTCTCGTCTCAACGCCTACAACTGTATAAACCGACTTAGTAAGTCTACACAATACATAACACTAGGCATACATCAATACAAAAATACAATATAACTCGGCCACGTGCCTCGGTCAATGCACGTATCACAGTGTAGGTCCCACGTCAAGGGTCGGTGATCCTAATTAAGGAATTAAAACAGGGTTAGAGATTTGGGCCGTGACATTCCTAGTCAAACTTGTAAGATCATTCTACTAATTAATGGGTTCATCTAGTAGGTGCATGTAATACAAAGTATATTCATTAATAGTAAAGTCTTTTCATCATTGATGAAAAAGTCTTTTCATGACAATTGACAATGAAGTCATTGATTAATAGTTAAGTCTTTTCATCTTTGATGAAAAAAGTCTTTACATGACAATTGATAATGAAGTCATTGATTAAAAAATATAATCTTTTCATATAAAGTTTTGACAATGTGGTCATTCATTGGAGGACTGACAAGGTTTAATACACTTATAAAAAAAAGATGAGCACTCTATGCATAAAAGTGGAGTCACCGCCCGATTTAAATAAAACCAAAAGTTGAATGGTTGTAGATACCACTCGATTTTCAATAATTTTATACTCCTTTATAAATAAATTTACAAATGATTAGAAGGCTAGTGATATGGAGGCAATACATTCATGCCTCGAGATACACATCATGTGATATTCAAGACAAAATGGGACATTATTTATGTCGAGTTAGCCTTGAATAGGGAAAATAATGCATACCTCGATATGCGCATTAGACATTATACAATATACGATTATGGTTTATCATGTGAGGAGTCCAACTCGTAGTCTAGAATAGATAGGGATGATCCCATAAAATCTAATTTAGATAAAGAAAATTCAACCAGATTTGATACTGGAGATACATGTTTATCTTGAATCTAATTAACATAGATAAATAGGGGAACCGACTCACAGTGAAAGGTACAAACAAAATTACTGAGAAAGACCACACTGAGTTCTTACTGATTTCAGAGTGTTTTACCTGAAGGCCCCCATTCCGGGATTTATTTTCAGACTTTGATAAAAAGTGGTTCCATTACAAGGTCACGGGGATTTGCATCTCTGATATCGAGGTTCTAGGTGTTGTTTCCAGAACACTACCAATCAAAAAATTATGAAAAGGAAGAAAACTGGTAAATATTTCATTGAGGCTCAGTGGCTCATGAAGGTTGATTATTAGAACTGAGATTAATCTTCCTTTAGCTGGGTTTACTAATACCTTGATGAATGGGATCCTCTCCTTGATCAATTAAGGTTGAAAGTAAGATTTCCCTTCACATTATCTTTTTTCTTCTCTTCTCCATATCGTACCACTTGTTTTGAACTTTTGATCAACATAAAACATCTAATGGCTTTAAGCCTTGGCAACACCACCACTTTTTACTTCTGTTCGTTCAATTTAAAGCATCTCCTATGCTTAAGTCTTCAAGATTCTAACACCAAAATTAAGTAAAGTGCTTAGATGTTTTAGATTTTCATGGTGATGAAATTTGTGTAAATCTCGAGAATGATCCAATATGCCTTATAAAACCAACATGACTACATCTCTTGATCGCCATCTCATGCATGTCGCATGCACATCAAGATCTCTTGATTGTTTCAGAGATGGAGTATACACATCTCAAGACACACATTGCCACCTCAACGTCTCACACCTTTTGGTTGCACTATTCATTACTTCGACTCTCACACAACGCAAATCTCAAGGTGAACAAAAGGTTCAAAATTTCATTTTTCTAAACTATAGGTTATATATATGAACCACAAAAATACTCATATCATGAGAACCACATTTACAACTATTGGATTCTAATCCAATACATTAATCTATGAGTTATAAACGCACAAAATATTTAATGAACAACACATTTTAAGGGGTTCCCATGGCATTGTTATATATTTGGATTCCATTGTAGAATCTCCCATATAAATATAAATATAAATATAAACATAAATATAAATATATATACACACTCACACCAATGTATTTTCGCGTCTATAAATTTCACATACACGCCAACAAGTACCCTCAGACGTGCCCACTATCCCAACGATCCACGCGTGATACCCATGACCCATGTGTAATACTAAGCGTGCCAATAATTTATTAATTATTTATTTTTCAACTATAAACTTTATATTAATTTACATTAATAACCTATAGTATTTTAAAATTTGTATCCACACCAAACAAAACAATACACCATCACATGAACAGACATTAATCGAGACAAGTCGGGCTTAACACGAGTCTAACTCGATTTAACAAGTATTCAAATTAAAGTTAATTACCTTGTCAAGGACACCAATCATTACATTAAATCTTTGCTAATGTGGTGAATGGTTTGGAAGAGTGGATTTATGTTGGTTAGATAGTTTGAGGTATTGGGATATATTTTATGGAATTGTTTTTGTTGTAATATAGTTCGGATTCATCTTTAAATTTTTGTTCTAATATTATTTTGTGAGCTATGTGGAGAGGTAAGTCCTTCCAGGCTTTGGGTTTTTACCAATACCAAACTACTTAGTGAATACTTATAATTAAAATAAAGTCTCGCTATACACACCCCACTCATTCATAAGGGCAACTCAGTGAAAAAAGTCAAACTTTAGAAAATGTTTTTTCTAATGAAAATGATCATTGTGCCCTTCACTGCGTTTTATGCACCCTGTCCCCCTTTCCTCCTGTTTTGTGCACCCCACATTCATCCCCCCGCACGCTTCTTCTTATGATTTGTAGGACATTGTTGAGTGGCTCAGCCTCACAGAGATTCGGTCAGAGCTCACCGAACTTTAGTTATAGAGCCGATCGGAGTCCATCGAACCATTACTTGGAAAGTCAGTCAGGAGCCACCAAACCTTTAGGTCAGCAATTGTCATTTAAATTTTACCAAAGAGATTCGGTTGACGGAACTGAATCTAAAAAATAAGTCTCAGTCATGTATCGCCAAACCTATATATATGGGAAACTCTACAATGGAGCCCAAATATATACCATGTCATGGGAACCACTCAAAATGTGGTGTGCATTAAAGGTTTTATGCATTTATGACTCATAGATTAATGTGTTAGATTAAAACCCAATGGTTGTAAATGTGGTTTCCATGACATGGGTATTTTTGTAGTTCCCATGGTACTGGTACCTATATATATATATGGGCCAAGGTTTTAGAGTTGGTGCTTCGATTGGAACGAATGGGTGCTTTGGTATGCAATTTGTGGTGCCCTCATAAATCAAAATTTGAATTTAGGGTGTAATCAAACTCATGTTTCTTTTATGGATGAGTGGGGTGCGTATAGCCTGACTCTTAAAATAATGGCTTTAGTAGAATTTATAGCGAAGTCAGAGATTTATGGTTCTTATAAAACAAATAGAGTATGAACACATGTTTATTTTAATATTTTTAGTACGATTTACTTTTTTTTTGGATTTCTCATGTGATATACGATTTCAACCACATTGACTAATCCACACTCGTAGCATTGTCGTGCCCAATCAGGGGGTTACTCTCCCAACTTAATTTTTTCTATTCAAGAGAATTCAATTTGAGAACTTTCTTATAGTGAATCAAGTCTTTAAACACTTAGACCAATCAATTATTAGTCTTTACTTTACTTAGTCTTTACACATTTAATTATTTTATAGCACTTTACATGAATAACAATAAACTTTTAAGAAGTACACCTATCAAACAAGATCTCCTAGAAATTCTCATTTATTATCAAATTTGATAGTTGGAATAAAAATAATTAATATTCACGAAAGTGTGTATATTTTATTTCTAGTGGTGGCTGAAGTATGTTTTTTAAAATATGCATTTTAACACAAATATACTAGAAAATATTGACAAATATGTGTATTTTATAGTTTTTCATGTGGTATTCGACGCCAGGTACAATGACTAATCCATACTTAATTAATGTCAAGCCCATACAGGGGCAACGTTCTTAACCCAATTTCTTTTCATCCATAAGATTCGAACTCTAGACTTTATTTAAGGGGAACCAAGTCTTTTACCACCCAGATCAACTAATTGTTGGTACAAATATGTTTATTTATTATCTTCTAACAATGATCACTTTTTCGCCCACTTTTTGAGCAATTATATATGTTTTCTCAATTTTATTTTTTTAAGATTTGATCAGGAAATTGCCTAATTATGCGCCCTTGAATCTCAAAAATAAAAAATTCAAACACGAGATAAAATATAAGATGAAATACACAACTTAGTTTATTCAAAGAGAATTATTCATGAATATAGATTAATGGTATACACGCTAAAAAATGTAGATAAACATGGATTATTGTAGTATATCAAAAATTAAGAGATGAATATATCTACATGCAAAGAAAATATAAAGAGAAATCTTTCGTCAATTAGTTCATCTTAACTCTTTATCATTGTTTTTAACCTTACATTTATTATCTTTCTTACAAATCTTATTGCATTTAGTGAGGCTTATATCGCCTTTATTCATGCAATTGGAAAGACATTCGTGCAAGCAAATAGTATCTTCTTCATCTGATTCTCCTTGCACTTGAATGCGCGCAATCATCGCAAATATCAATAACACCAGGAACATATGGGCAAATGTCGTTTTCTTCATTCGATCATTCATGATTTCCTTTTTTCTCTTTTTCTTCACCTCTTCGAATTACATTGAAGGTTAAGCATATTTTTTGTAGACTTGTAAGTATAAAATAATATATATTGAGATGTCAAAAAGGCAAAAGAAAGCTATTTTTATAATCATTCAAATTGTGGCATCGAGTAAAATGTGGGGATCAAAAAAGAACAGTCAATGATATTTTGTTTTAAAAAGAAAAAAAATTTAAATTTCGCAATAAATAGTGTTAATTCATTTCAAGATAAATGATTATTTTTTGTAAATGAGTAAATCATTAATGGAATTAAGTAAAGTTTGCTCCAATTGAGAATATTTTGATTTTGAGAAAATTATACAAGAGTTTGAAAATATTTAAATCATAAATTATCACTATCATTTAGAACAAAACATAATAAATATTTTTCTACCAAAAAATTAAGATTAATTATTTTTGTTGTTGTATACACATATAATATAATGATAATAAAAAGAATATTCATTTTAATCTTCTACATATTACATATATACGAGTATTAATTATTTTTACATACTAGAATTATAATATATCGATGAAATATGTTTGGTTTCATAGCTATTTAAAAAAACTAATGATCATCATTAAACATTTATTACAATGATTAATCTAACTAATATTAACAAAAAAAATATACTAATTAATATTGTTTATCAATGAAATGTTTAATATCACTAAAATTTAACTAAAGATAACTTAATTTGAAGATGTAAACTAAAAAAGAAAAATAAACAATAAATTTCATGTTATTTAGTAGAATGGCAAGAATATAAAACATATCTATAACCCCATATAAAAACATCTTTAGAGAAGTTGTTTGAATGTTGCAAAATAGGTGTTTTCTTAATTGAAAAAAAAAAGCAAACAAACCGTTTCAGACGAAGTGCGTCTCAAGGTAATCTCGTTGCTTTCTTATTTTCATTCTCTTTGCATTCTCTAACCCTTCGTCTCTCTCTACTCTCAAAAATTTCCTATTCACTCACTTTGCATTCTCTTACCCGTCAACTCTCTCTATTCTCGGACACTTCCAATTCACTCTCTTTGCATTCTCTCTCGTTAGCCTCTCTGCTCTTAGACATAATTTGTGAAACTAGAATCGTCTAGCCTAAACCGTCACTTAACCCTCTTGAATACCGAGCCAAGTTAAGAAATAGCTTAGTAAGCCTTAATTTAGGGAATAAATTATATGACATTGACTAATTATTCTTTAAGCCAATTAAAATTTTGGCAAAATCAGTTCAAGGCATATTAAATCAACTTAAAGTTTTCAATTATTCTAACTCTAAATTCTCAACCAGATTTTAGTAAAGTCTCCTTTCTTGTTTGGACTATCCAAAAATCTGAAACATATGTAACAAATTCTTTCAAGACCTATTCGTCATGATATATGATGTAAAAGTAATTTTAAAGTACACGAAAATTAACAAGCCATCATTAAACTACCCGAGTCAAATCCAAGTGTTATACATATATTAATACTAAAAATGAATAATAATATATTCATTTACATATGCAAACAAGAAAGCTTCATGATATGTCCTAGGCCTCCCTTTTTGCATTCCTATCACAGCGACTGAGGTACCTGGAGGGAGAAGTAGGATGAGCAGTAAAATCAACAGACTCAGTAAAGCGACAATTTGGTCTATCATCAATCATCTAAGTAATACCTAATATATTCGTAACTAGATTCTTAGCAGTTTAGATAATGAGATATATTATCATTTTTTAAGCATTTAAGGATAGCATAACCAAGCATAATAATACAGCAAGATAAAAACAACAAAGCCCAACAAGATAGATAACGAAGATACCATGAACGTCATAAGGTCAAGGAAAGTGAAAACTATATATGTTAACCCGGATAGTAGGCCTTACCTTGTCCTTCCCCAACACTATTTGTTAGACTACTTGGAGTTCACAAATCTAAGCACATATTGTCCTTGCTAAGCTTATCCTTCCACCAACACTGGTAGAGTTAGAACGAGTGGAGTTCACAAGTCTAAACACTGATTGTCTTTGTTTAGCCTATTCTTCCCCCAATAGTGCGAATTAGACACCTTGAAGTTCACAACTCTATAAAGATAACTCCTTAGAGTCTTAGCAGAGGGAGGTCACATGTGGCCACCGACCTTCCATTATGAGGTACTAATTATAAACATATTATTTTGAAAAATCACCATGGAAGTCTTAAGAACACAGTCACACGAATACACCCAATAGTAAACAAACAATAGAGAAAATAAGAATACACGAAGTTACATGAAAAATCCCAAAATCAAGGAAAAATCCACGGGCGAGAAACAAGGTATTCCACTATTAATAGTTTACCATACAAAAGAAAATCATCCTATATCTAAACCCCAGATAGACAACCCTCAGTTACAAGATTTAATCTTACAACCTCAAGTATTGCTCTCGACTACTCAATAAGCACCTCCAACACTATCCATTTAATGTGCTACACCGCACATATATATTGTCATGCGTTCTTCCTATATGCTACTTCGTACCACATGTATTAGCAAGGTACTACACCATATGTTATATATGTACCTTCTATATAAGCTATGCACACACATATATATACAATTGTATAAAACCATAGCACACATGCTAATTGTGACGCTTGATACGTGCCATAAGTATAACGACTAGCTTGTAGTAATAGTGCAACCAACCTACGTTGATCACGGATATCGTCCTGAAGGAAAGATTTTTGCACTAGTTGTACATTATCTACTTAACTTAAGCTATTGCTAAGGGATTCACTTTAAATTGATTTTCTATTAATCTAAACTATTCTAACAAATCACTCTAAACTTTATTTGAACTCTTATATTAAGGATATCTTAGTTCGCAATTTCACATAGGTAATTTAATACTATGCTTGGTACTCAATTTTACATCTCAATATGTTATTATGCAATGCCTAATTAGAATAGACAGATTTCCTTCAAACCTACTTCAACCCCTACTGTCGGAGAAGATTCTAATGTACAAACTAGAACTCTACCTATCAATGTGCATAATGTAAGTTCCACATTGCTTTAAGTCTCAAATCATTAGATTCATAACCAACTAAGTTTACTATCCGCGCCTCCCTAATCAACAACTATCTCTCGACGTTATGTATTTTATGATTGTACCGTTCATGTCTGCATTAGAAGCTTCAATGGCCATGATAACTCCCGACGCCTAAGTTCATTAAACACGTTATCAAGATGTCTAAGTCATTACGCTCAGAATCAATACAAATTTTAACCATTGTACTTTTTATTATCATTTTTTATTTCTATCTTAAAGCATAGGATTCATACCACAGGAGCCATTAATCCTTAAGATAAATAGACTACTCTCACATCATTGAAACACACAAATCACAATTCAATATATAATTCATTGCAAAATAGAGATGAATATAAATATTACCTTGAATTAATCAATGAAACCAAATATTAATTGCAAACATGGAGTCTTCAACGTTTCTCTAACAAAAACTCATTAATACTCAAACTCAATGCTAAATTACTCTAATGGAGGGTAATCTCCTTATATGCAATTAGCTCTCTCTTGTTTACCATGTCCTAATACCTATTTATACTCCGTAATAACAATTAGAAACTTTAAATTATAATTTAATTTGAATTAGAACTTCACTTTCTAATTTCTGCGAAGTTGGCGTTGTCACTAATGCCCCGGCACTGTGTGTGTTAAGTCACGGCGCCACTACTGCACCACTGCTTCATTATGTAATTTTTAGCTCCTAGAGCCTCGGTGTTATCCCTTGTTAGCCACAGTACTGCCACTGCGGCGCACCTTCAAAGTTGGTTTTCTTCATTTCTTCTTCTCTTCCACGCCATACATTTCATCCCCACGTCGTGCCTTGTCTTCCCATGGCGTCAATACATGCTCCCACGACACCAACTCGATTTTATAGGTTTTTGCTCCGTTTGTTCTCGTTGTTCCTTGATTTCTTCCAATACACGTTAATTCCATGAAAATGCAATAATACCATGAATTAGCACTCATTTGAGGATATTTATACTAACTATACTATTAAATTAACCTTATATATACGTATAAATAATCACTTATCAAATACTCCTAAACTTAAGGTTTTATGCGTCCCGACCAAAGGTGTATTCTACTAATTCTAGTAATAACTACTTATCATTCAATTCACATTGTTCATGGAGTACCCTTTAATTTTCTAAGTCTCAAGTTAGCAATCCACTTAAAAGTTTTTCTTTGCAAAAACTTATATTCTTAGGACATGTAGCTTTAACAACAAATATAACTTCACTTTCATAACACTAAAGTAGATCTCAACCAAAAATCATCACTGCTCACAAGTTTGTTTAGTTCTAACACTCAAGTAGCAAGTAAACAATTTCATGATTTCTCATTAATCTCAAGAATTCACAAGTAAGTATATATCAAACTCATCTTTGGTAGACTTTAGCACTTCAAAAGTCTATAGGACTTTTACATAGTTGGAATGGAAACTTAACTAGCTATTCACACTCGAGCTAAATCTTTTATTTGAAAAGTTTTAGTTTACTTCCGCCTTTTTTCTCTTTAATTTTTCTCTCATATTTTTCTTCTTTTCATTTTTATTTAACAGCCCCTACTCATTTTTCTATGGACTTTGTTCTTCCTCACTTTTTCCAACCATCAAGTTCTCTGCTCCATTTCCAATTAGACTTGTGGAATTCTCTCATTTTTTCTCTTTTTATTTAAAAAAACTCTTGTTAGCACTTCTCACTTTCATTAAATCAAGTAATTTAACTCCAGCTTTTACCATACAATGTCTATTTCTTCCCTTTTTTCACTAAGTTTTTTTTTGCTTTGTATTTGCAAGTAAGATTCACACTTATTTTAGAATCCTTAAAGATCTAACTTTTTCACAAGAAGTGTTCTGACTTCTTGCTTTTGTTTCAAGTTGAAAGTCTTCCCTAACTCTAGCTTTCTAATCATGAAATCACACTATTATTTGCTACATTTCATTGTTTCTTCTCTTCAAAAATTTAAAAAATATCTTAAGTTTCATATCAAAAAGATACTTATAATCTACTCATCCAAAATTAAAGGCATAAACATGCAAATGAATTACTTATTCATTACATATTAATGTGTATAACCTAATCTATACTACTTAAACATACATAAATAAGTAAAATGAGAAATTTATACACTACCATACTTTCATTCTTAACTGCTTCAAATTAAAATTTTAAACGATCATACTTACAGTGTTTATCCTTATTTCTCAGCGTATCTTACCACTTCCCATAATGTAATATAGTGTCGATGCCCCCAACTTAAACCAAATCTTGTCCTTAAGGTTTAAAAGTAAGCCTAAAAAATGAAGACACTAAAACACACAAACATGTGTAATAACACAAGTTATAATAAACTAAACTAAACATTTAAATTGAAATAACTAAATAGTTTAAAAAATATCCCAAATGTGAAAAATGTATGAATGGTATCAAAAGCACTCTCAACTCCCCAGGTCTAAAGGAATCCTATATGACAGACTTCAAGACTACGCGTCATCATCATTAACTACGTCATCAGCTCCAGCCTGCGATGGTGTCAATGGACACTCCACCATCCTACTCTGCACCAAATTCGGATCAAACACGTATGTTAAGGCTGCTGGAAAACCGAATGACCTATCAATAGGTCTCAACCATCTGCTTCTCTCATATCAAGCTATGGCTCTGTGATTATCAACAAACAACATGAAATTGTGATGCATGTTCCATCTGTATTGCTCTCTCCTCTCCATATCATGCTCATATCTCAACATGGTCGTCTGGTATTGCGTTTTATCCTCCTGGTACTATCTCCTCATCTCTACTATCCACAGCCTTTGTTGTCGTGGAAACAAATCCTTAGGTGGTAGTATATGTGCTTGTAGTGGAGGAGGTGGTGGAAGTATTTTAAGACCGTCCAAGTCCTACTCTTATCTCTAGGTCTACAAACTCGTAGCACTCAGCAAATCCATGCTGTTGTTGCTCCTCCTCTCCTTCATACTCCTCATCTTCTAGCTCCCAGGCTAGTTATGATGTTGTTGCTTCTGCTGTTGTTTGATCTTCTTATCTTTTGGCCAACAATTCGGCCTAACATTTAGCTTCATCGACCCTTTCTCTCCTCCATGGAATCTTGGTAACCAGGTGGTGATTTCAATGCTAGCATGAAAGCTTTATCCATGGTTGGTTGGGCATCCATATCAAATTAATCATCATCTCTTATTCTCACTCCGACCCTTAAGCACATCTAAGTAATCAAAATAGGAAACAACAATTTGTTGTCCCTTTCCAACATAATGGACTCCCTCAGAACCGGTGTGTATGATCTCCCCGATGTTGATTTTCCCGAACTACATAATCTCATGAAGAAAAGTTGCTTTCGGCTTATTGATCTCACCCTACAGAGAAATTGGGTATAGCAATGCAACAAGAAAATGTTGCCACATTTTGTAAACCTTTCTAATGCTCCCCTTCTTAATGTGCTTCGACACATTCTCAGCTCCAATCACCCATCCTTGTTGTCTTGGGATAACGAATGCATCTTCTACGTCTCTAAATGAGCATAGGTTATAAGGCTTCTTACATAATCTAGCCGAAAAAAAAAATTTCAGATCCATACCATCCTAAGTGCTCCAACCCATAGAAATTATTGATCTCCATATCGTAAAGGGAACTAAAATTCCTTTCACCTTCACTGGCTCATCCTTAGCCGTGAACTTCACATTAGCATAGAATTCAAAAACAATCTCACTCACTCCTTTAATTTTATTCTCCCTATATTCTTAAGTGAGTTGCTCCCAATTTTGGTGCCTAATGAAATTGTTCACTCTTTTATCATATTTGGCAGAAAAAATTATTCCTCTTTTGCAAATGAACTCCCTACGTAAAATTTTCTAATATCGGTCCTTGGCCTCTTTACAAATGAAATATTTGGATTTAAAAGGTCTAGGCTTTTCATCATTGGAGTTCCTAGAGGTAGATGCCTCAAAGTTATTTGCATTTTTTTTACTAACTAGTTTCCTTGTTCTTGTCATTTCCTTCAAATTTCAAGCAATTAACAAAATGCAACACAACTTGGTCTTTAAATCACCTAGAAATTTAAATACATATAACATGGGTCATGCCTACGCCAAATAATGCAAAGATGTCAACTAAGTTTTCATGGATAATATTAATGATCACATTCATACAATCTTGCAAAACTTATCCTACAACCTCAAATCCACAATTTCATACAATATCATCAATTTTTTTTAAAATTCAATGCATAACTATATGAAATTGTAAATCCACCTCAATGCCGAATTAATTTTCGGTGTAGATCACTCATCCAAGTATTTTCCAACCTAAGCCCTCTCACTTTTCTCACCAACTAGAACCCTAGCTCTCATTGGAATCAAATTCGAAAAATCCAAGCCTTAACTCTTCCACTTTTGCAAATCCACAATGTGTTTGTATCTTCATTCTAAATCACTAGGAACTTACTAATCTCACTTGAAAATGGTCAAATTTTGGCTCTACAGGGATGTGTGCTTGTGGGTTGTGGTAAGGTTTTAGTGCAAGTGTGAAGAATGGTGTGAAAAGTGGGTTTAAAACCCTTGTTACTACCTCGGCACCGTGCCTTATAGGCACGACAGAATCGCCACTGCGTCAACGACGCAGTGGGGCAATTTTAATTTTTTAGCCTAATATCACCTCGACGTTGTGGCTTGTACCCATGGCATCGTGGGTAATACCATCGGCGTCGGCTCATCTGTCCACATCTTCGCGTATGATTTTTCTCTAATTCCCTTCGGTGCTCATCCGACTTTATGTACAACCCACATAAGGTGTCATGAACGTATAAAATCTATGTAAATATAAAAATTAATAAATTTTACCATTTAATTTACCTATGCACCTTACCTTCACCGCTTTGAACTCGTTTTCTCCTTTTCACTCTTTTAATGAGTTCCCGAGACATTTTCATTTCGATGAATCATTACCCAGCGAATGGTCTTTCCTGCACATTCGACACAAATTCTTTGAAAATTAGAACAAAAACTCGCGAATTGTAATTCGAAACTAAATAACTAACTACTAATTAAAATTCAAAAACTTGAAATCTTAAAACCCCGGGGCTACCTCCCAGAAGCGCTTAATTTAACATCATTAGCCTGACGTTTGTTAGCTCATTTAGTCCAAGTCTAAATCGAGAAGCTCCATCTACAAATCAGAGATTATGCTATCATTCTCGTTCAAATGTACTTCTTCACTATCGACAAAGGTAACCTTCTCTGCATCATTGCACTCGTCGATACTTATCATTTTCTTCCTTTCTCTCACGTCCAAACTTGCTTTAACCGTGTATCGAATGGCCGCCCAAGTATCATAGATACATCATCGTCCATGTTGTGGTTCATGACCTTGAAATCCTCGATGAATGTGAATCTACCTACTTTCACGTGCACATTCAAAACTTTTCCTATAGTAGGTATCAAATTACCGTCTGCTACATGCAAATTCGTGGTATCCGGATAATTGATCTTCAAGTCAGATTCAATCATGTCCATCAGTGGCATGAATTGACCGAGGCTCCCGTATCACATAAGACATTTTGGAACTGATGCCCGTCAATATTTATCGGTATGCTTATCTCTCTAGGATCTCTCTTTTTGATCGGTTGAAATCGCAGAATGAACTTGAGCTTTGGATTCAATTTCTTTGGAACCAAATTAATGTCATTGCCTTGTGGGTCTTCTTCGGGAGGTCCTTCATTTTTTTCTTAGCCTTCCATTATTGTTTCCCCTTTTTTTCTTCAAGGCATTGATTATTTGCTCATGCATCTCTTCATGCTTGTACATTACTTGGTCTTGTCTTGGCACCTTTGTTGTTGTAGTGCTCATCATGTGAATGGCACTCACGTTCTCCTTAGGATTGGCGACGGTGGTGCTAGAAAATTGTTCTTTTTTCCTCGAGTTCAAGGCTATCGCAAGTTAACCAATTTGCCTTTCTAGATTCTTGATGGATTGTGATTGCTTATTATCCATCCTTTTCATGACTTGCCTTATTCGTTCCAACTCTTTTTTGTGCTTCTCATGGCGCTCCATATCTCTCACTTCCATGGCTTGTAAATACTTCTCAATTGACTTCAGTAAAGTCATCTCTTCGCTTTGCCCCGACTTCCCCTGTTCGACTTGTTGTTCGAAGCCTTAAGGTAACTTTAGTGCATTATCAGGATTTCCATAAGACATGTTTGGGTTGTTGTTGATGTATCCTTAATAAAACCATTGAGGAGCCACTCCCCTCGGCCTGAAGTTGTTCTTGTAGACTTGGTTGTTCATGAAGTTCATTTTTTCATGTTCCATTCCCTGATGTACGTCCATTTGTCTAACCATCATGCCTTGGTGATTTATGGGTTGTTGTACTATTTATGGACCTTGGTGTCCCATCTGAAGTTTTGTCATTTGACTGCTCAGATTTGATAGTTATGCCATAATTGTCGCTTGCAATTCAATCTCGTGACGCCTGCTGATTTCCTAAATTTGGAATGATTACCGGTGGTAGAATTATAAGACATAAGATCAAGGAGATCTAATGTTCCATCCTCATCCTTGGTAAGTAGAGAGCCGCCTAATGCAGCATTTACTAGCGTTCTTATGTTGTGGTTTATCCTATAAGGGAAAATCTGGAGTTGTGCCCATTTAATGTATCGTGTCCCGAAAACCTCCTTAACATCTCTTTAAATTTTTCCTAAGCCTTACCAGGAGACTCGATGTCTTCTTGCTTGAACTTATTAATCTCAAGCTTCCTTTCGCTGACCTTTACTAGGGGAAAGAACATGTCTAGAAATCTTTCATTAATTTCTGCCCATGAAGTTATACTATCTGCATTCAACCTTTGGAACTAGTCTTTGGCTTTTCCACTTAATGAGAATGGGAAAATTCACATCCTGGTCACCTCTTTAGTAACTACGATTATGTGCACAGTGTCGCACATCTCGAAGAAATTCTCAACATGTGCAACTGGGTCTTTGTTGGATAGCCATCTGACAGACTATTTTGCACCATGTTTATCATAGACGGTCTCAGTTCAAACTCAGTGGTGTTGGTTGGAAGCCTCGTCACTCTATTGTACGTCTCATGAACTTCTGGCTTGAAGTAGTCATAAAGGCCTCTTTATCCTCGCACTATCTCTTGCACTACCAGATCTCCTGTAGGTTGGTTATTCCCGCGGCCCTGTTGTTGGTTTCTAGCTTGCTCCTTAACCATCTTAACTTCTTTCTTTTTCTTTCCTTTGTTAGTTCTATCAATCCTCGGATCGTAAGGCACTAGGTCCTTCTCTCCCTTGCTAGGCATGCACAAAGTATCCCTGAAAAGAGAACACAAAAACATTAAGTGTAGAAAGTCAAACTGAAACTTAAGCCTATATTTTTTTAATTTTTGTTTTTATGAACTGAAAATTAAAGTGTTGAAAAAAAACCTTATCAACTATTCAAACTAAGTAAATCTAGTGGCCAACTTTCCCCCGCAATGGCACCAAAAACTAGATGCGCGCCGCAAGTATAACTAGCTTGTAGTAATAGTGCAATCAACTTATGTTGATCATGGATATCGTCCTTAGGGAAAGGTTTTTGCACTAGTTGTATATTACCTACTTAATTTGAACTATTGCTAAGGGATTCACTTTTAATTGGTTTTCTACTAATCTAAATTATTCTAACAAATCACTTTAAACTTTATTTGAACTCTTATACTAAGGATATCTTAGTTCACAACTTCACCTGGGTAATTTAATACTATGCTTTGTACTCAATTTCACATCTCAATTTGGTATTATGTAATGCCTAATTAGAATAGATAGATTTTCTTCAAATCCACTTCAACCCAGTGTCGTGAATAACGTAAGTTCCACATTGCTTTAAGTCTCAAATCATTGGATTCATAACCAACTAAGTTTACTATTCGTGCCTCCCTAATCAACAACTATCACTCGATGTTGTATATTTTATGGTTATACCGTTCATGTCCAGATTAGAAGATTCAATGGTCATGATAACTCCTAACACCTAAGTTCATTAAATAAGTGATCAAAATGTCTGAAGCATTACACTCAGAATCAATACAAATTCTAACCATTGCATTTTTTATTATCAATTTTTATTCCTATTTCAAAGCATAGGATTCATACCATAGGATCTATTGATCCCTAAGATAAATAGACTACTTGCATAACATTGAAACACACACATCACAATTCAATATAGAATTCATTGCAAAACAAAGATGAATATAAATATTACCTTCAATTAATCAATGAAACCAAATATTGATTACAAACGTGGAGTCTTCAATGTTTCTCCAATAAAAACTCTTTAATACTCAAACTCAATGCTAAATTACTCTAATGGAGGCTAATCTCCTTCTATGTGGTTGGCTCTCTCTTGTTTACCACGTCTTAACACATATTTATACTCCCTAATAACAATTAGAAACCCTTAACTACAATTTAACCAGAATTAGAACTTCACTTTCTAATTTCTGCAAAGTTTGCTGTCACTAATTCCCCAGCGCCATGTGTGTTAATTCACGGCGCTGCCACTTTGCCACAGCTTCATTATGTGATTTTTAGCTCCTTAAGCCTCGACCTTGTCTCCTTTGTTAGCCACGACGTCGGCACTACGCCGGATCTCTACAGTTGGTTTTCTTCATTCCTTTTCTATCCCACGCTATGCATTTCATCCCCACGGCGTGCTTTGTCTTCCCATAGCGTCAATACATACTCCCATACTCCCACAACACCAACTCTGATTTTGTGGATTTTTGCTCCGTTTCTTCTCATTTTTCCTTGATTTCTTCAATACACCTTAATTCCCTGAAAATGTTATAATACCATGAATTATCACTTACTTGAGGATATTTATAGTAATTATACTACTAAATTAACCATACATATACGTATAAATAATCACTTATCAAAGGTCCTAAATTTTGAGGCAACCTTGGACACCGCTACGTCGCATCACATGTCACCTAGCCCTGCCATGCAATGGCTTGCTATCCATGACACCCGTTGACCTAACTGGTTGCTCATGTTTTTCCATTTAGCTTAGCTAATTAATCTTCATGAAATTATTAGTGATTAAATTAGCCAATTAGTCAATTTATCGAGTTGTATTACAATTTTATAGCGAAAGTCTTAAAGTGAATAAATTATGCAATATTTAACAAAACTTAAGTAGTGGAAAACCCAATAAAATGATAACGTATATATAACGAAGGCGAAATAAGAACAGCGAAAAATCTATATACATCTATTTAATGTTCTATAGTCCCCAAAACCTAGCAAAACATAAATATATACATATTGTAGTCAAACACGAGCTGGCGTCACTATATCAGAGGTAGTAACCCAATACTTCCTTGCCCTTATCCTTGCTCGTCGAATAATCTGCATTCGGTCACCCAACAAATACAGTGACGAGTCCAGTGAGTAAAACCCCAAGAGAAGTCCATACAATATTCATGAAATAAAACTGATAAACTACGAGACATGTGAATATGACCTCTGGCAATAGTAAGTCATACTCTCATGAATGTAAGTGGCATACGACAAGCAAAAACAACAAAGAGTAATGTAACAGCACATACAAAATAAGCAGGCTTGGAAATAAAGCAATAGTAAATAAACAATCAAATAAAATAACCGAACTAAACCAACCGGTAATCGATAAAACAAGACAGGAACCATGTATATACTTCAGGCATACATTGACAAAACCCCAACTACGGTTAACGGATGAACCCCTCCAGACGTAATTTCAAGTCAAGGTAACCCTTTATATCCAACCCGACGGTCGTAGATATATTCTACTGTTTTTGATGTGAGCACTAACAGAAGCAACCTGTGCAAGCGATTTAGCCACAACCAATATATATGCAAAATAAAATTAAAGTGAAAACCCATGTATACCCATCAACAGTTGCACTCATAATTTGATATCGATAAAATTTACCATGAATCTTGTGAAGATTTTAAATGGGTTACGCACTCCGACTTCCTCGAACTCTCGAATTTGACCCACTTAGCCCCTCGGTACCCGAGCTATGGTCCCCTTAGTCCCCTGAAGTTCGATTTATGTGTTTAGTATGTTTACAAGTGTTTAAGTGTGTATTAAGTTGAAAATTAACCAAAACATCCCTTAAACTGGGTTTTCATCTATCAATAGCGGGCTAAAAGGCTTACCTAGCGCGCTAGGGGTGTGTAGCGCACTACTGTTCTTCATTTCAAAGTATAGTCAAACACCTAGACTGGATAATGCACTTGCCAATTCGGATAGCGCGTTATCCATGTTGGGTGACAGAATTCTTAACTCAAGAATTATGTCCCCAACACCTTAAATGGCTATCTCAGCTTTGTCGACCCATTCTCCATTCAATGGGAACACCAAAAACTCCATTTACAACATCAATTCGATCATAATTATCAAATTCATGCAATCACTAGTTTTCCCAATTTTCAACAAAAACCTAATTTCCATCGAAAACCAATTCAAAAACCTTAATTGTAGTGTTGATTAGACTTGTAAACTAGCAAAGATTCATTAAAACAATGATTTAATCATCAAATTCGAACTGACACCAAAAATTACTCAATTTGAGCTCACTTTCATGTGTAAGGGGTAAAGAAAATGATTGCCTTGGGGTTTTAATCCCTCAATTTGATCTCCAAATTCCTCAAATGTTGATGTTGTTCTCTCCAGATTTTATATTTGCATGAGAAAATGAGTGAAAATCATGAAATTCCACTTATCAAGCCATATTTATAGTTTCCTTATAATTTAATGTATTACACGTATCTCGAGGAGTATTCTAGTGCTCTCGTTTAAATTGCCCACATAACATTATGACTCCAATGTGACACAAATTAGTGACACACCTTGCCTAGTTTCTTTAATCTAGAATCATCACAAGGTTGATCTAAGTTCCTAACTTAATTCATCTAAACTATAGGACTTTATCTTATCATAAATCAAATTAATTCACATAGGCACATTAACACTTATGATTGGTGTTCTTAGGCACATTTATTGATAAATTAGTGGTCCCATCAATCCCTAACTACCAGGAACCCAGTGCCCCGCGCCTCGACACGCATCTCAAGGTGTGCCATATTTCACTTTATTTAATTAACTAACTTAGGCTATGGTTTAATTAGACATCACACTCTAGTTCTTAGTTTAGTCTAGCATCCACGGGTCACTCCTACCCGTTTCCCGCATCGACACGCTTCCCAAAGTAACTCTCGTCACACCAACTCACCCGATAACAACATACACACATGCAATGCAATACAATAATAATGACTTTAAACACCGCATATAAACAACTATCATCCATAAATAACATATTCCCTCGGTTCTTGTGTCCGAGTCAACCGAGTTGTCCACGTAACGCCTAATTACAACCGTTAATCTCTCGATATTAACGCTAATCCTAGTTTAATTAATTTGGGCCATTAAAATTCTTCACAACTAGAGAGAATTTTGTCCCCAAAATTTAGATCTCGAGGAAGCTCGGGTTCAACTAACCTATCCCCGTGTGGCCACACCTCACACCTGATAGTAACATTCTGCGGTCCCTTAAACACTCCCACTACTCTCGTACCCATAATAAGGGATGTGGTGGCCCTGCCACCCTGGGGTGACGTGTCTCCGTGTACTCCTTGCCCAGTGGGCCCAACTACACGTGTTCGACACCTACCCATCTTCATTTTGTCTCGATATTCGTATCCACGTGTTTTATCGAATTAGTTAGTGGATTATCCGTAGTTCCTTAACTTATTCTCTAAGTATTTAAATGATTATTAAGTTCAATAATTTGCAGCTTATTCTAATGCTTAACCATACTAGTGGGTTGTATCTTACAAGTTAACATAAATCAGCGGAAGCCTTAATTGATACAATTAGAATTAGTAATTTAGCATGGTAAACATTATTTATAAGAGCAAATCTTACTGTGGAAATCCCGAAAAAGTACTTTGTATATAAGCGACAATACCATAAAACAGGTATATATACATGTACCGTGTCATATCAAGTCCCCTGATACCCAAAATAATACAAAATATCAAAATAAGCATGTACTAGTAGGTCCTCGAAGGCGAGCAATCAGATGTAGTCGCTTAGGATCCCCTTGCCCCTACTGGTTCTAGGATCTGCACTCAATCATTACAAAAAGACAGATGACGAATCTAGTAAGTGAAATCCCAAGGAACCCTTCGAGCATTCGCGTAAATAAAGTAAGGTAATGCAAGAAGTATTGTCAAGTAAACATGCGAAATGTAAAGACATACTACTGTAAATGGCTCATCGCATGAATAGGTAAAAGCTAAGCTAACAAATATGTGTGCTCACTCCAGATGGACTATATTGTACTTCGAGCCACTAAGTTCCCACTAGTAGTCCCGCCTAGCTGGTCCGACACTTAGTCCCTCGCGGTGCTGGCCATATCCGCTGAGTCACCGACACGTGCACCAAGGGCAAGCTCACGTTGACGTTCGCTAAGGGTGTGGTCATACGTGCTACAGTCCAAGTGCATCATGAACCCACAACCAAGAAATCCAGGGGAGTAACCTCAACCTACGTCCAAGTAAAGAATGAAATAATAAAATAGCAAGGAAATAATAGGAATGAATTCAAAACAGAATCAAATACTCAGAGTTTCTCAATTGGGTTTTACAAACCTCAAACCGCTCTCCGACCTCCTCGGACTCCCGTATCCAGACCCGAAAAGCTCCCTGACACCGAGCTACGGTCCACTAAGTCCTTGAAGTCTAATTTATAAGTTTAGGTTTTTTACAAGTGTTTAGACATGTATTAAGTTGAACATCACCAAAACATCCCTTAAATTCATATTTTATTTTTTATTAGCGCGCTAATGGGTCTACCTAGCACGTTAGGTGAAGTTAGCGCGCTAGGGGATCTGTCTAGCGCGCTACTGTTCTTCATTTTGAAAAACAATTGGAAACCCAGAACGATTAGCGCGCTAACCAACTCAAGTTAGCACGCTAATTGCCTTTTTGTGACAGAATTCTCAAGTCGAGAATTCTATCATTCCCCTCTCAATTAGCTACTCTAACCTGGTTTATACCCTCTCCATATCAATTTAACCTAAAACAACAATCAGAACAACCTCAGAACAACAATTTGACCAAAATTCACTAAATCTCATGCATTCACCAGACTTTCCAATTTCATCCGAAAACACCAATTCCAACAAACCAGTGGTAAATTCTTTGTGAAAATGATTTATAAACATCTAATTCAACAAATTTTCACTAAAAACCAGAGGTCTAATCATCAAACTCGAATTTCACTAAAACATATCAAAAATAGGTTCATTGAAGAGTGTAGGAGATGAGAAAAATGATTATCTAGGTTGGATCTCTTGATTTGTCTTCCAAGTGTTGAAATCCCAGCTTGAAATCCTCTACAACTTTTGGGTTTTCTCAAATTTGCATGAGATTTTGAGTAAGTGGAGATGAAGCTCCTACTCGTATAGCTTATATATGTTGGTCTTGATCAAGTATGTTTTTGTATCCCGAGGATTATCTTGTGGTTCATAAACATGCTATGGCATCTAGTTGAATGACTCCAATGGCCCACAACTCCTAGATTACTCTTTTGAAATCATCTAGATGTCCATCAGTGGTCCACATTATTTCATACAATTATAGGCTTTTCTTTATTTAATTAACTCACAATATATTAAGCCTTATTAAACCATAATCTATTGTTTAAATTTTAATTTAATTAGCCTATGGTTACATTACCTATTTCAATTGAATTACTTAGTCATATTTACATGAATTTGTCGAGTTTCTCTAGTGTACCCGTACTTCGCCTCTCGATACCCACGTTGACATGCACTTCGAGGCGACTACCCGTTACATAACCTTGCACGATATCCATATTCAACATACACACGTGTGATGTATTTACAAGTAAATTCATAAAATGCGCTGCAATTCAACAACATAACACACAGTTTACTAGTGTACCTAGGTCGACGTGTGTCCTAGCCTACCCGCGGCGTCCACGTTGATCTGAGCTGGCATCCAAGTCTGAAATTACGAAATAAATAATGGCGTTAACGAAACGTGTCGTTACTCGTTCTTCCCAACTAAATAAAGTTTCATCCCGAAATTTAACATAACTGAATGTCGTACCGTGAAATAAATGAGGGTATCATTCTCGCATCGTCGACTCGAGCTCCCAGGTAAGTCCTTCTGTCCCATAATGCTACCAACGAACTAGGACCTTAGAGAGCTCCTTGTTTCTGAGAATCTGAACTCTACCCCAAATCAATCATCGGTCTCGGCCCTGACCTAACTAGTCTCAAAATCAAAATGTGAAATTTCATATTAATCCCGACTAACTCGGCAGGTAACTCTAGTCGATAAGCGACATTGCCCACTCACTCTGCGATCCTGAATTGTCCAATATATCTCGGCGCCAGTTTCCCCTTAATACCAAACCTCTGCTGACCCTTCAAAGGGGAAACCTTCAGGTATACCATGTCGCCCTCCTCATAGCTCAGACCCTCGTGATATCGATCCGCGTATTTCTTTCTATCTATCTTGTGTAGCTCTTAACCTTTGATGGATCTGTCTGATCATCTCTGTGTGATCCACAACTATCTCAGGCCCATCGGTCATTGTATATTCCTGCTCCGCCCAACACGCATGTGATCTACAGGGCCTCTCATACAACGCCTCAAATGGTGGCATACCAATACTCACCTGATAGTTGTTATTATATACAAACTCACACAAAGGCAAATAATCCTCCTACGAACCCCCAAGCTGCAATATAAAAGCCCTTAGCATATCCTCCAAAATCTATATCAGTCGCTTTAACTATCCATTGGTCTGAGGATGATAAGCCATACTAAAATGCAACCTGGTGCCAAACTGCTCCTACATAACCTCCTAGAGCCTCGAAGTGAACTTGGGATCTCTGTCCAATACAATAGAAATCGACACCCCATGCAATCTAATAATCTCTCGCTCAAATAATTTTCTCAGATATGGGAACGTGTATCTCATAGAAATCAAATGAAATGAGCCAATTTTGTCAATCTGTCAATCATAACCCAAACTGCATCGTGACGCCTCGATGTCTGCGATAGTCCACTGACGAATCGCCTGTAGTTTCCCGCCAATCCAAGAAAACTTTGAATATCAGCAATAAACTCATGTGTCCTCCAGTCAATGATAGCCTGAATCTTCTATGAATCCATAGATATACCCTGATCACTGATGACATGTCCTAAAAATCTCACTATACTCAGCCAGAAGTTACACTTACTGAACGTGGCGTACAATTTGTGCTCTCCCAGTGTCGTCAAAACTGCCCTGAGGTGTCTCTCGTGATCCTCATGAGTCTTACTGTAGATCAATATGTCGTCGATGAAGACTATGACGAATCTTTCCAAATACGGTCTTTAGACCCTGTGCATCAAATCCATGAAACTCGTTGGGGTGTTAGTCAGCCTAAACGGCATGACTGTGAACTCGAATAGCCCGTACCTCGTACTGAAAGCGGTCTTTTAGATATCCTCATCTCGAATCCTCAACTGATGATAACCCGAGCGAAGATCAATCTTCGAGAAGAATCTGGCGCTTGCCAACTAGTCGAATAGATCATCTATCCTAAGAAGTGGGTAACGGTTCATACATGTCACCTGATTCAACTTCCTATAATCTATGCACATCCTCATCGAACCATCTTTCTTCTTTATAAACAACACTGGAGCTCTCCAAGGTGACATACTAGGGTGAATAAAACCCTTTTCCAACAACTCATCTAGCTGTCGTTTAACCTCTTCCTGCTCCGGTGGTGACATCCTATAAGGTCTACTAGCGATCGAATGTGTTCCTAGTATCAACTTAATGATAAATTCAATAGCTCGTGGCGGTGGAAATCCTGGTAGATCATCCGAACATACATAAACAAAATCTTAATTACCGAAACGTCCTCAATCCTGACCTTTGTCCTAACCTCCGGCTCAACTACCACTGCAAATTGAAAACAATTTTTCTTTCTCTCCCTAAATCCAGAGAACTCGAAAAATGTAAAACGAAAATCTTATATATTTTTTAGGGTTCCACCCTTTATTTATATGTGTAGATAACCCCACTTAAAATCTTATTCGTAATACAACTATTGTATTTAGGCAGTTTAAGCAAATTACACATACGCCCTTATTAATAAGTTATTATATAAAAAATCGTAAGGGCTTTTATGTCATGAATTTTATCATATAAAATTCATTACTCTGGGCCAATTGAAATTGTGCAAAGCCATTCTTTGTGTACGACCCAATAGGTTCATGCAACGTTGGCAGTGAACCAAAAACCATTTTGGTACACAAGTCATAAGCGGTCTCTAGCAAGGCATTATGACTTCCTAAGTAGCATGAATGTCAACATCGATACAACCTAATTAATATGTATATCATATCCTTTTGTTGTGCACTATCCTTTGAGTAAACATAAGGCATGGAAAGTCACCCTTAATGTTCAATTGTACTAGTCTCGATCTTTAGGTAAACTGAAAAACATCCAAGTGACATTGATCATATCAATTCACATGGACTTGGCCATTATCAGTCTATCTTATCGAGGGATCCACTCATATCTCTCTCTATACAAGAGTGACAAATTATATATTGATTACACACCTTCACATATTATTCACACGGTAACCAATCACAATCTTTATAATTGTCCGGTTAAAGACAACATTAGATTGTGTCAAATTATCATGCTCCTAATATTGAAGTCTATGATAATCTGAAGTCGAATGACTAAATGATATATCTATCATGAGTAACACTTATGACTTAATCTATGTGGTGTTCTCATAGCGGGTCGATCCAGTATCTTATTCCCTAACAAGTACTCATGATCTTGATTCGTATCCCTATACGTATGATCATCACATGACCATCAATCAAGATTCAGACTAGTCTTAATTCATTATAGTTCTCAGTATAATGACCGACTATGGACATTTAGGATATTTCAACAAATACTCACGGATCTTACTATAAGGTAAACATGCAATCACTTATAATAAAACAACAAATAAAACCTCTATTTTATTAACTAAAATTATAATATAAACAATGTTTGTAGATTGACCTAGGGCACATGCCCTAACAATATCTTATCCCTAGCGGCCGTACTGAGAACAAGGTATGTGTCTAGTATCTGTGTAGCTAACCTAACATTCATCAGTGCGGCGGTCTGATCTCGTAACAAACATAGTACCTCGGCCATCTGAGTCTCCTAAGTCGAGAGTCGATCCTCCATACTAGCTATAACCAGGGAATCCCTACCTGCATCTCTAGTCTGACCAGTCTCATGAGGCGTAATCGACTATCCGTCCATAATCTGCATCGAGAAGCGTGCTCCGGATCAGCCTCGGTGTATATATGTATATTATATATAAAATGAAAATATAACACGTATATAAACCCTATCTCTACCCACCTCACATCACTTCCCAACTAAAGTTCTAAGGCAATAACTTTGGGTTTCCACAACTAAAGTTTATTTATTAAATTTTATGCTCTTTCATTTTTTTTTACATTCCCAAGTTCCTAGAACCCTTGCTCTGATACCAACTGTGGCGGTCCTACCGCCCCGGGGTGACGGTCTCTGTGTACTCCTTGCCTGGTGGGCCCAACTACACGTGTCCAGTAACTGCCCGTCCTCCTTTTGTCTTGAAATTCGTGTCCACATGTGTTTTATCGAATTAGTTAGTGAATTATCCGTATTTCCTTAACTTATTATCTTTAATTATTTAAATGTTTATTAAGTTCAACAATTTACAGTTTATTCTAATGCATAACCATACTAGTGGGTTGTATCTTATAAGTTAACATAAATCAGCGGAAGCCTTAATTGATACAATTAGAATAAGTAATTTAGCATGATAAACATTATTTATAAAAGTTAATCTTACTATGGAAAACCTGGAAAAGTGCTCGTATATAAGAAACGATACATAAACAAGGTATATATATATATATATATATATATATGTATCGTGTCATCTCAAGTCCCCCAATGCCTAAAATAATATAAAATATCAAAATAAGCACGTACTAGTAGGTCCTCGATGACGGGCAATCAGATGTAGTCGCGTAGGATCCCCTTGCCCCATACAGGTACTAGGATCTGCACTCAATTATTACTAAAAGACATATGACAAGTCTAATAAGTAAAATCCCAAGGAACCCCTATGAGCATTCGCGTAAATAAAATAAGGAAATGCAAGAAGTATTGTCAAGTAAACATGCAGAATGTAATGACAGGTGACTGTAAATGGCTCATCGCATGAATAGATAACAGCTAAGCTAACAAATGTGTGCTTGCTCCAGATGGACTAGACTGTACTTCGGGTCACCAAGATTCCACCAGTGGTCACGCCAAGGGCAAATCTGTTGAGTCACAGACACATGCACCAAGGCAAGCTCAGGTTGACGTTCACTGAGGGCCTGGTCACACGTGCTACAGTCCAGTGCATCATGAGAACTCGGGGGAGTAACCTTAACACATGTCCAAATAACAAAATGGAATTGTAAAACAACAAAGAAATGATAGGAATGAATTTAAAACGGAATCAAATACTCAGAGTTTTCAGTTGAGTTTACAAACCTCAAACCGCTCTCTGACCTCCCAGAACTCCCGTATCCGACCTAACAAGCTCCTCGACACCGAGCTACGGTCCACTAAGTCCTTGAAGTCCAATTTTATAAGTTTAGGTTGTTTACAAGTGTTTAGACATGTATTAAGTTGAACATCAACAAAATAGCCCTTAAATTCATATTTTATTTGTCATTAGTGCGCTAATAGGTCTACCTAGCGCGCTAAATGAAGTTAGCATGTTAGGGGATCTGTCTAGCGCGCTATTGTTCTTCATTTTGAAAAACAGTTAGAAACCCAAAACGATTAGTGCGCTAACCAACCTAGTTAGCGCGCTAATTGCCATTTGTGACATAATTCTCAAGTCGAGAGTTTTCACCTTCCCTCTAAATTAGCTACTCTAACCTGGTTTATACCCACTCCATATCAATTTAACCCAAAACAACAATCAGAACAACCACATTACAACAATTTGACCAAAATTCACTAAATCTCATGCATTCACAAACTTTCCAATTTCATCCAAAAATATCAATTCCAACAAACTATTGGTAAATTCTTTATGAAAATGATCTATAAACATGTAATTCATCAAATTTTCACTAAAAACCAGAGGTCTAATCATCAAACTCGAATTTCACTAAAACATATCAAAAATGGATTCATTGAAGAGTGTAGGAGATGAGGAAGATGAATACCTAAGTTGGATCACTTGATTTGTCTTCCAAGGTGTTGAAATCCCAGCTTGAAATCCTCTACGGCTTCTGGTTTTTCTCAGATTTGTATGAGAATTTGAGTTAGTGGAGATGAAGCTCCCACTCATGAAGCTTATATATGTTGGTCTTGATCAAGTGTGTTTTTGTATCCCGAGGATTATCTTGTGGTTCATAAACATGCTATGACATCTAGTTGAATGACTCCAATGGCCCACAACTCCTAGATTACTCTTTTGAAATCATCTAGATGTCCATCAGTGGTCCACATTATTTCATACAATTATAGGCTTTTCTTTATTTAATTAACTCACAATATATTAAGCCTTATTAAACCATATGGTTAGTGTTTTATTTATCAAAATTAACCAACTTATAATCTCACTAACCTTTGGCTACCGGATACCTAGTGCCCCGCGTCTCGATACGCATTTCGAGGTGCACCACAGTCTATTGTTTAAATTTCAATTTAATTAGCCTATGGCTACATTATCCATTTCAATTGAATTATTTAGTCATATTTACGTGAGTTTGTCGAGTTTCTCTACTGTACCTGTACTTCGTCTCTCGATACCTGCGTTGACATGCACTTCGAGGCGATTACCCCTCACACAAACTCGTACGATATCCCTATTCAACATACACATGCGATGTATTTTCAAGTAAATTCATAAAATGCATCACAATTAAACAACATAACACACAATTTACTAGTGTACCAAGGTCGACGTTTGTCCTAGTCTACCTGCGACGTCCACGTGGATCTGAGTTGGCGTCCATGTCTGAAATTACGAAATAAATAACGGCGTTAATGAAATGGGTCGTTACAAAGGACTTAGTGTTGCACTGAGACATATGGGAGTGTCGCCAAGGTGATCATGATCCGTCACACTCTCCGACACCTCCGTAACCTACTTTCAGCTTGACTTCGTGCCCAAGTTATCTGTGACGACGTTAATATAGGGCACTACCCGTCCTAATCTCGTAATCAAGACCCTAATCTCAGCCATGTATGACTTAACTACATATTAGTCAGTCTTTTCGTCCTATTCTTCTCGTTAAATGTGTTCAGGATAAATGATACACATGTTACATTATTATTGAATTTCAGAGTTAATTAAATATTTTTTGCAGTTAAAAGAAGTACTTATCGAAAGTCTTAAAAGTTATACGGAAGCAATTATTAAAAATCCTAAGTGTGGAAACCAGAAAACAACATCACATGCATATAAATATTATAAGCATGATAACACAATGAGCTAGTCAAGTGTCAAGTCGAGGAACTAACTGCTCAACCCAATATACAACCCAAAATGTATAGAAAAGACATATAGTATATAATACATTAAAATTCAAGACCTACAAAATAGGAAGTAGAAAATCGCCAAATGCTCAAAGATAATCGTCGATCTTCTCCTTGTGCGGCCTGCTGCTTGACGGATCTTCACCCACCATTATAAAAAGGACGGTGAGTACAATAAGTAATAAAGTAATTCCTGGCGATTCTCATGTATATTTCCAAACATAATCAACTTGGTATTTAAAAGCATAAATATAACGAAGAAGTGCTGAAAAGGAAATTTGCTAGGAAATACCATAGATAAACAATATGAGACTGACACAAGCTAAGTAGTAATGATCTACGTCCGGTCGGTCGTGAGTCCTATCACTAAGCCTTTATTCTAATGTCTTAGGGTGGAGTTGTGCTCTACACTTGTATCGAAGATCGGAGCTCAGCTCTACGACTCCATAATCATCCATATCCCAATCCTCAAACGCGGAGCTGAGCTCTACGTGTAAATAAATCATCTATATATATATATACTTATCGCCTACTCCGGGTCCCATACCACGTGTGACGTGCAAGTGTAGTGGTAAGTGTCGACATCCCCAGTAGTCCAGTGACCCCATGTGTCGCGCATCTCATAATCTTGCTATGGACCCTAAATTCTACCATTACTTTATACTTTAAAGGAAGACTCGCATTAGGGATTCCAAGACAAGGCAATATGCTTCAAAGCCAACATTCAAAAAATACAAGCCCATATATATTCTTCAGTCTCATTACTCTAATCCTAATAGCATACTATTCTCGATCACACTTTCATCAAAACAGCAAGAAAGACAAAGAACACGAGAATAGAGTCAATGATTTCCATAAGCAAATGATATCATGATAAAAACACCCATATAATGAGTATGAAACAAATTCATGATATTAGATTACAAGGCATTTCATAGTCAAATAGACTATAAAATAGAGCATAATTGGAATGAAATGTAAATAAGAACCTCAATAAGATTACTTACAAGTCATGCAATGTATTCCCTAGCTTAACCGGCCTCCTGACACCTCCTCCAAAACGCGTACCAGGACTCTTGAGACTCTTCCCTACGGTTCCTGGTATCATTTAGTATGTTTTAGAGTGGGTTTAGGCCATTAGATAGGGTTTTAGGCTAAGTTAAGTGGTTTAAGTTTTAATCAACGTAACTTCAAATCGACGTAACTTGAAATCGACATAACTTGATCAAATTAAAACCAAATATGGAAATCCAAAATACTTAGCCAAACGAAATTTCGCAAGGATTTGAAAAGCGAAATCAGATTTGAAGAATAAAAACTCCTTTATATCATAATTTAGGAAAAACCAAATTCATTGACACAAATAAACGAAATCTTTGATCAATCATAACTTTGCTGATTTAACTCTGAATTTTGAACTTCTTTATAGCAAATTTAATGGTTTTTTGCAAGGAACTTGAATACGTAAACCATTTTCAAATAACATAATGTTTACCTTCTAAAGACAGTAAAAAACCAATAAGGAATTCAAATCCAGATTTCGTCACACTACAAAAAAAGTAAATTAGAAACAGAATAAGATTTCATTGCTAATTAGAAACGGAATAGAGACGGAATAAGATGGTAAAACATTTTCTTTGTTTGAAACAGAATAGAGACGGGATATAAATGAAATAGAGACGAAATTTAATTCCGTTTCTAAAAAATAGCACCAAATTTGCTCGCCAAAATTTCCCACGTTCAGATGCGTTTTAGCCGCACATCACACCTCGATATTCACGCAATTATCGATTAAAATATAGACCGATTTTGGTGGCCCACACCATTTGGTTTCTCTCTCATTTCCTCACAACCCCATTCGGACCCATATTCTTCTCGAGCCCTAACCCCATTCGACCCCCATTCCCCATTTTCTTCCCGAGCCCTAACCCTTGCATCAACGCATCATCTGTCGTAGCCGGAGACCTCGCGTCGATCTCGTAACCGGAGCCGTCGTCATCGGTACGCCAGACTCACAGTCCTATTCGACGCCTCGTAATTCCAGTGTAAGAACGAGTTCAACACAGGAAGATCATTGCAAGCACTGTAAATTATGTTGGAGAACATTGTACTCCTATAAGTCTGAGCACTGGCCGAGAGAAACAAAGAGAAACTCTCAAAAACAACCAACAAGAGACCAATAAGAGAGTTCTTGAACATTTCAGCCATGTTGTTTAATGAAATAACCCAAAGAAATAGATGAATTTTGAGATTTGAGAGAGACCCAGATGAGATCTAGCTGAAAACGAGATTTCAAGAACTGGGTATTCCTCTAAACTGGTTTTTATTAATTGGGAGTAAAGAATTTGGATCAAGACTCAGGTTTGCCCTATGAATCAAAGGTTTCTGATCAAGAAAATGAGAGAGCGAAGCAGACAAGTATTGTATTGATTGGACAAAACCCCCAACAACACCAATAAGGCAATAACAACATACTAAATAATTATGCCGCCACCCACTTGGTTGGTTAATTACAACCATGTTAGAGGAAGCTATTAGAAGCCTACGAAATTAATTAACAAGTGATTATGGTGATCAGTAGAGATCAGGCCACTGTTGTAATTCCATCGTATCTTGGTTTTGTCCTCTCTGATGACAGTGCTTCATCCAAGGCCTTCCTTTTGTTATTATTTGACTGTTGTTGGTGTAGTTGTTATTGAAGGAATTGTTGGTCTTGTTGTTGTTGTTGTTGTTGTTGTTGTTGTTGTTGTTGTTGTTGTTGTTGTTGTTGTTGTTGTTGTTAGTGTATTGTTACATGTGCTAAGAGTAAGAGTGCATTACATTACTTGTTTCAAATATGAAGAAAGAAAATAAATGTACATTCATGAATTCTTTTATGCACAGTAAGTATAGATTCTAGTGACTCGAACTAACTAAAACAAACCAAAGCAACATAGATGTGTATATATGCGTGTGTATAGATAAAACAACCAAAAGAGTAGTTATAGATGAATAGTACCTTCAATTATATATTTTCTACTACTAGCTAGGGTATTACTCTTTGAATTGATCTGGCTATTATGTTAGATTCAATCAATTTATTTATGTAGCATATATAAGGTTTGTAATTGAGACTTTGTTTAAGGATAATCGAGTTGCTTGCTACTTAATTTGAATAAATTGATTACTAACAAAAAAATTTATTAATCTATCCAAAGAATGTTGTGTACATAGCAACACTAATATATAAGATCAAAGGTGAAGGTTGTGGGTTCAAGTCGTGATATTTATAATATATTTTAAAATTTTTATTTTGATTATAAAAGATTGATGAGCGACTAATTAGTTGATTCAAAATAAGAAAAAATATAAAGTCTTGAAAATTGTCCTAATTACAAAACTCGAGAAGCAAATTTATGTTTGCCAACGTTTTGTTGCTCCATGCAGGCTTAGCTCCAGAGGACACATCAGTAGCTGACCCAGGCTACACCGGACCAGTCAGTGGATGATGAGGTGATGTACTACGATGTGGTGGGTGAGTTTCCCAAAGGGCGTGTCTACAGTCTCGGGTCGTTAGGGAGAAAGAAGAGAAGATATGTAGATCCTGGTGCTAGCATATCCCAGGTGCCACCGATGGTGCCACACTCGGAGTTCGATAATGTTGTCGAGCAATTACGACAGGTTGTGGCGTTTATGCAGAGGCAGTTCGGGATGACCATGGATGGAGCGAGCCTATCTCAGCCACCACCACCTCATGAGCACCAGCAGGCGCAAATAGATCCCGCTGATCCACCACAGCAACAGGACAATGTTGATCGGGAGATACAAGACTGGGTTATGGGAGATGATCAACTTGGGGATACTTAGGTATCTTTTATAGTAGTTTGCATAACTTTTGAATGGTAATTCTTCTTTTGTGGATATTTATAGGACTGAGTTGCAGGGGATAAACAATTTGAGATACTTAGATATCTTTTATAGTTGTTTATAGAACTTTTAGATTGGTAGTTCTTTTTGTGCATATTTAGAGGACAACAAGGGATGAGAAGCTTTATGATACTTAGGTATTTTTATGGTTGTTGTAGAACAAGGGGATTGGTAGTTCTTTTGTGGATACTTAGGTATCTTAGATATCTATTATACTTGACTACCATTCGTGGATACGTAAATCTTTTTTTAATGTCAAATTGTATGTTTTTCTCATTTGAATCTTTGTTGTTGATATATTGTTGATTATTGTATGTATGTGAAATTTTTTTTTTTTAGGATGTTAGCACCCCCAAGGAGTTGTTGGAGGGGGTGCAGGCGATGGAGCATGTCCTATTGTTCTTGTTTCCAGGTTTAGAAGTTTGGGAGAACAATTTAATTTTAGAGTATATTTTTTAAAAAAAAATTAGGCGTAGAAATGGAATAGAGATGGATTAGCAACAGAATTCATGGATTTCGTTGCTAATCCGTCTCTAATTTGTGAAGAAATAGCAGGAAAATTAAGCAAAAAAAATGGGTAAACTAAGTTTAGAAACGAAATGGAGATGGATTAGCAACGGAATTCATGCATTCCGTCTCTGATCAGAGACGGAATAGAAACAGAATGCGAGCAAAAGCATTCGCCTTGGATGAATGTCTATTTTTGTTCCGTCTCTGAGTCCGTCTCTAATCCGTCTCTAATCCGTCTCTAATCCATCTGAAATCAGCAACGAAACCATATTTTCGTTGCTGAATAAATAGCGACAACGATTTTAAAAATGGACTATATTATGTCTCTAATCCGTTGCAAAACTGAATGAGAAACGGAATTTATGCTAATCAGTAACGAAAATTTCCGTTTCTGATCAGCTTTTTTGTAGTGTCAAAATCCTCTAATTTTGAAATGCAAGCTTGGTGACTCAAATATTACCTTAATTGGATCAAAATAAACCTTAAAAATACTCCAACAATAGAATCAAACAAAAGCCATTTGATCCCATATGTAGATTTCATCAAGTTAAACATGCATTTGAGAAAATTTAGTGAAGAACATAAAACTTCAAAAATTCATAAGTTTTTGGTTTTGAATCCAAATCGAGAACTTCTTAATAGCCAGATTATCAGCTTGAAGCAATGAATTCAAATATGTAAACCGATTTTGGAAATGATATCATTTACCTTCTGAAATTTCACAAAAATCAGAATTGAACTAACACTTCCAATTTTACCAAAAAATCTTAGTTTCAAAAATCAAGGTTCAAGGATTCACTTGATGTCTCATTTAACTCATAAAATTAGTGAAAAAGGTTTCCAAATTCATTCCTAATTCAAGACCCTATGCTCATAAAATTAAGGCATGTAGAGGTGATAAACTTCATTACCTAAGTTGTTACTTGATTCCTAGCTTGATTTCTTCAATTTGATGATGAATTTGATCCCCCTCCTACAAATCTTTAGAGAACTCCAAAGCAACTTAAATATCAAAGTTTCTCTCTTAATGGATCTAAATCTAAATGATTTACATGGCCATTACAAGCACTTATTCATATATGTAGGTGAGGTTTAATTATAACCATTGATCTTGATGTGTACGCCTATCTCGAGGCTCACCTCTTATTGCAAATCCACTAACTCACCTTTGCTAACAACAATTCATACTCCATTGGTATCTTGATGTGTCCACACGTATTTCGAAGAACATCAATGGTTATTGTTTTATTATGCTAACTTAGGTTATATTTATATAATTCGAACTATAGGCACATTAAATTTAACTAATTTAGCCACATTAATACATCCAATTAAATAGATGACTCGCCATGTCACTCTCTACCCGGTCCCACGATTGCATGCATCTCGAGGCATGTCTCTGCTCATGTATCCACAGCTATAAATAACAAGTAGATGTGACTTAGTTATCTACACAAGTACGATACACTAGAAAATCATCATGCAAATGTAACATATACCTAGGCAACGTGCCTCGGTCAGTGTGCGTATCATGATGTGGGTCTCACGTCCCCGATTAAGGATTAAAACGAGATTAGAAATCTTGGGTCATGACATTACCCTAACTCAGTTACCTATCACCAGGTAACCCCAAACCTCTCATATCATGCATCCCAACATAATAGACCTAACAAACCATGACGTATCATGCCATACCATGACCTACCTTGACACAACCTAACATACCATTACCTACCATGCATGCATAAACTTTAACCTCAATTATTCAAAATTTTAAATCACGTACCCTGAACCCGCTGTTGGGACGTCTCCCAACCTGGCTCAATCACCACATGCACCAACTCTCGAGTCTTTACCGGTGTCACTGTTGCTGGAGTCGCCGATCTCCATGGATAGTCCCTCCTAACATAACTCTCATGCCCACATCGCCAACACGTGGTCCTCATCATGGTGCCTGTTGACTCCCTGACCTTTGAGTTTGTCTCTGCGATGGCGCTGGTAGTGCTAGCACAGCATAAGCTTTGGTTGTCCGATCATCATCCATACGGCCTCGATCGTAATGTATGTCATCTCTATTATCCTGATCTCTGTATTTCTTCTGCCCAAAACTTTGTCCAGTCTGTCTCTCTGACTCGGTAGATGAACGCATGTCACCCCGCCGCATCAGATGTGTCATCAGATGTGTATCATGTGTAAGTGCCCTATCATACATCTCATATAGTGTCCAGGCTCTAGTAGAAACAATGGCTCTGGCGATATCCTCGATTAACCCTCGTACGAAGTAATAAATCTGTAATCTCTCAGTGCCCATGACTCCATGGAAAACGGTAATAAATACTAGTATTTGTCCATATATTGTAGCACTGACCGACTGCCTTGTCTTATAGCTAGAAACTCTTGTCTTAACCTCACCAAGATCTCGATCCGAATGTACTCATAGAAAATCCGCCGAAACTCAGGCCATATGGTCAGATATGGATGAGTGTCCGTATACGATGTCCACCACACAGTAGCATATCGCATATCCTCTCAGCATATGCCCTGATAACATAGCATGTATGCTCTTGTGAGCCCACAATAACTTATGTAGCCTCTGATGTCCAATCAACCATTTCTCGGCTGCCTCCGAAGTCTCCCCCTCACCAATTGGTGCGATTGTTATCGGAATAACTTTTGTCTCAACCGTGCTCTAGATCCGAATAGCGGTGACTAATGCAATCGACGTTGTCTATGCGCGCATCATATCCATCAACAGCTCAAACTGCCTATCATGAGTCGTGCGACTACTATTGGAGCCAAACCCTCATTTTTGGTATGATCACCCGTTTGACTAACATTAGTAGTCGGTGGGGTCATTGGGCATCCATCATGATATGCATCAAAAAGCGTGTGCCAAATCACCTTCCAAATACGTGTATATAATATATACAACAAAAAACACAACATGCATATATCGTTACCCGACTCAAGTTTGCTTCCCAACTAGGATTTTAAGGATCTTTGGGCTTTCACATCTAATATTTGTTGGTTTAAGTTTTATTCTCTTTTCTTTAAACTATTCTTGAGGCTCCATCGAACCTCGCTCTGATACCAAACTGTGTGACCCCGAATTCTGAGGCAACCCTAGATACCAACACATCACATCACACGTCACCTAGCCTTGCCATGCAGTGGCCTACTATCCATGACACCCCGTAACCTAACCGGTTGCTTACACATTTTTCATTAAACCCTAGCTTAGCTAATTAATCTTCATGAAATTATTAGTGATTAAATTAGCCATTAAGTCAATCTATAAAGTTGTATTACAATTTTACAGCAAAAGTCTTTAAGTGAATAAATTATGCAATATTTAATAACCTTAAGTAGTGGAAAACCCGATAAAATGATACCATGTATATAACAAATGTGAAATAAGTACAAAAAAAATCCATATACATGTATTTAGTGTTCTACAGTCCCCAAAACCCAAAAAAAACATATATATATATATATATATATATATATATATATATATATATATATATATATTGTAGTCAAACACGAGCTGGCGTCACTATCTCAGAGGTAGTTACCTAATACCTCATTGCCCTTACCCTTGCTCGTTGAAGGGTCTGCACTCCGTCACCCAACAAATACAATGACGAGTCCAATGAGTAAAACCCCAAGAAAAGTCCACACAATATTCATGAAATAACTAATAACTACGAGACATGCGAATATGACCTCTAGCAACACTACGTCATACTCCCATGAATGTAAGCAGCACACAATAAGCAAAAACAGCAGTGACTAATGTAACAACACATACGAAATAAGCAAGTTTGAAAATAAAGCATTAGTAAATAAACAATCGAATAACACAAGAAACAAAATCTCCGATCTAAACCAGCCGGTAATCAATAAAACATGACAGGAACTACATATACACTTGTAGACTTACAATGAAAAAACCCCAACTACAATTAATGGATGAACCCCTCCAAACGATATTTCAAGTCAAGGGAACACCTTACATCCCTCCTGAAGGTCATAGATATATTCTACTATCGTCGACACGAGCACTTATACAAGCAACCCGTGCAAATGATTTAGCCACAATCAATATATATGCAAACTGAAATTAGAGTGAAAACCCATGTGTGCCCATCAACAATCGCACATGTAATCTGATACCGATGAAACACACCATGAATTTTGTGAAGATTTCCAATGGGCTCACGGTGAGCAAGAATTTCATGATTCGGATCAAGATTTAATGTTTAGATTATGGTTTTTTTCATGCATATTTGGCTGTTGGAGAAGATGATGAACAATGTTGTACCCGCATAGATGTTTGTACTCACAGAGGTCTGTACCCACAGGGACGTCAGTACCCACAGAGACGTCTGTACTCACAGAAATGTCAGGACCCACAGGGGCGTCTGTACCCACGGGGACGTTTGAAACCACAAGAATTGTGATTATAATTTTATTTCAGTTATGCAATAAAACAAATATCTAAACACCGAAAATTTATCAAATCGACACCAAAGACCTAGGAGTCGATAGGTGCATGTCGGCAACAAGGTCGGGGTCAGTTTAGGAGCTTCGCGAGCAAGGTTTTGAAGCGCGTATTTGAGGTGCGTAAACCCATTGAAATGCCTCACAAAATTCATGGTTTTGTTTTATCGATATCGGATTACATGTGTGACTACTGGTGGGCACACATGGGGTTTCACTCCTATTTCGGTTTGCGTATATATTGATTGTGGCTAAATCACTTGCACGAATTACTTGTGTTTATTGCTCGTGTCGATGGTAGCAGAATATATCTACGTCTGTTGAGAGGGATTTAGGGTGTTCCCTTGACTTGAAATAACGCCTGGAGGGGTTCATCCGGTAACCGTAGTTGGGTTTTAGTCACTGTAAGTCTGTAAGCATATACGTGGTTCTATTCGGTTTCATCGATTACTGGCTGGTTTAGGTCAAGGTTTTCTCGTGATTATACGGCTGTGTACTTATTAATGTTTTATTTCCGAGCATGTTTAATTGGTATGTGATGTTTATTTATCGCTAATGTTTTTGTTAGTCGTGTGCTGCCTACATTCATGGGAATATGGCTTACTGTTGTCAGGAGTTATATTCGCATGTCTCGTAGTTTATTGGTTTTATTTTATGAATATTGTGTGGACTTCTCTTGGGATTTTACTCACTGGACTCGTCACTGTATTTGTTGGATGATCGAGTGCAAATCCTTCGATAAGCAAGGGCAAGGCAAGGAGGTACTGGGCGACTACCTCTGAGATTGTGGAGTCAGCTCGTGTGTGACTACAGTATGTACGTATTTATATTTTTGTCGGGTTTTGGGGACTGTAGAATATTGATTACATGTATATGGAACCTTTGTTATACTTATCTCGCCTTGATATATACATTGTATCTTTTGCCGGGTTTTTCACTACTTAGGATTGTTAAATGTTGCATAATTTACTCGTTTAAGACTTCCGCTGTAAAATTTCATTATAACTTGATAAATCGATTAACTGGCTAATGAAATCATTAATATTTATATGGAGATTAATTAGCTAAGTTAGGTTAAATGGAAAAGTGTAAGCAACCAATTAGGTCACGAGGCGTTACGGATAAGCGGGCTATGATGTGGCAGGGCTTGGTGACGTGGAATGCGACATTGCAGGTCCTAAAGCGACCTGGAAATTGGGGATGTCACACTGGGCGAGGTGGAGTATTAAAAATATTTTGATAGTCTTTATTGGTCATGAAAAGTGTGAGGAAAAACTTGTTTGTTTTGGTGCAGAAACATGGAGCTAAGTCTGAGCCTCAAAAGTTGATCAAGAAGTGGGTTCCCGTTGTTAGTAAGTCCAAATTGGCTGGACTGGAGTTGGGTCATTCTCGGTGTTGATGATGGTGGCCCGAGAGGACGATGCGACATGAGCAAAGTAGTGAGTTTGCGCCAAGGTGAAGATTTGTTCAATCAAGTAGCTCAAACTTGTAATTTGAGTTAGATTCAAATTAGTGTTCTACATGGATTAATGCATACAAGTGATTACATATGGGATTAATTAGTAATTGAATACAAACCACGTTAATGTGTTGTATTCCAATAAGGAGTTAATATTTGTGTAGGTTTATATGTACATACATATAACACCTATAAATAGGCGAGTACAGATAAGTGAAAAGACATAGTGTTAGGGTGTTGTGGATACGAGCAACAACTTAGTTGCAAGTACGCGACGCACATAGTGTTGAGGTGCTAGTTGAGAGCCGAGAGTTGTGTCGTAGAGTACGGGCTTGCAAGCGAGTACGTGACACTTTGAGATTGAATCTTGTTGGGGTTTCTATCTAAAGTTTAGATATATGAGGTTTTCCTTTGTGTACTAAACTATTGATTGTTGATTGCCTTATTTCTTGCCTGTGATTTTTTCCCAAATTTTAGAGTTTCCCATATAAATTCTTGTATCTTTTTTTTTTGTGGTTTGTTAATCTTTGGGTGTATTCATGTAACTGCGATCTTGAGTATTCCACAATGATTCGTCACAACAAATACATACCCATTGCATCATATTGCTTCATGTGAAGCAATGCACTCATACATTCCCAAATGTAATGCACTCAAATAATAGCAAACAATGATGTAACTTAGGATTAATTGGTTAAAATATCCTAACCTTTCACAACTTTTGTAATTATATCCTAACCCTTTAAGATTTGTTATTATATCTTAACATTTCTAAATTATTTAATTTGTATCCCAAGTCAATTTTTAACTTAAAATTTGATGAAGTGACACTTTAATATGAGTTTAAAAAGTCACTTAATCACTCATAATTATCATATGATTTAAACTCATTATTTTAAGTACCACATCATCAAATTTAGAGTTCAAAAGTGGTTTAAGATACAAATTTAACAATCTAAAAAGCTTAAGATATGATAGCAAATCTCAAAAGGTTACGATACAATAACAAAATCCGTGAAAGATTATAATATACTTGCCTTCTAAGGCTTTTTTTTTTTATTTTTCTTGCGGTTTGTGCTCTTTGATTGATCTATGCGATCAAAATCTTGGGTTATTCGCTGCAGTTGTCACATCACTAGAAACAATTACAAGGAACCAAGTTTGAACTAGATTGAAAAATGCATTAAAATGTTTAAATACCATTAAAATGTCAGCTTAATAATCTCACACATACACTTAACGATTAAAAATCTGTTTAATTTGGTCCAGTCCAACTCGAATTTAGTAAACTGAACTAGCTTAAAATGTCGCCACCAAGTGGATCGCAATCTTCGTTCTAACACACATTACAGAAATCATAGATAAAAGCTATGGACTGACACTCCATAGAGAACTGATTATAGAGATCTGATCACACAAATGTGAATGCAAGACTGGATATTACAACAAAATTAACACACCGTCACACGAGCGTAGAAGGAGCTAGAGCTTTTAATACGAGTCATTCTTCAACTTAAAATGATGGAGGAGCGCCAGGAGTCCCGACTCTCGCATTTTCCGCAACCTCTTTGTTGATGTACAGTACAGCGTGGGATATAACCTGTTAACATGCAAAATCAGATTTAGGAGTGACATTACATGAATCTTTAGGAATTAATTTTGAAGGCTTCAAATTGTTTATTGTAATGAGCAAATGAATATGATAAATTTGTCAGACAAGCGACGAAGTTAGCACCGTGAGACGGAAATAGCTATGCACTGGAGACTTGAGCTTGCTCCAGCTCTGAACTTAGCATATGATGAAGAAGAACGTCAACTCTTTGACTCCTCCTTTTAGAGCTGCGCATGACCAATTGAATCACGAAGAATAAAGAATCGAAAACATAATCTTCGTTAGGTGCAAATTAAAAAAAAATAGAGAGAGAGAATCTAGACATACCCTAAATATCGAGGTCGACCTCTTCTTCTTTCCACTTCCTGAAACATGCAAATGTTATAATTACATGACAGCAGGCATAATCATAATTGGGACTGATCTTTTGTGTCAAGATAAACATAGTCAAATCCAATGAAGTCTTATGAGTCTTGATAGTAGGTAGCTGCAGAAATCATATAGCTAGCAGAGCAACTTCTTGTACCCAACATAAAGTGTAGTATAGGTGAAGCTGATTCTCAATTCCAAAGTGCGAAAAGAATAAAAAAAGGTAAGAAACTGAGGCTGTGTGGGATTGAAGATTTAAATTTCTGTTTTAGGTTTTCAACTTAAAAAAAGAAAAAAGAAAAATACATTTGATTCCTGTCTTAACAAAACAGTTTTAAGTTCTATTCTAAAACCACACATCATGGTGACAAAGTTGAAAATTATGGGAGGATTAAGGTTTTTTTTTTTTTTTTTTTTTTTTTGGGTGGCAGGAGAATCAGCGTTATTTAGGAGGATAGCAGCAACTTCCGAATCCTAACAAAGTATGATAAAACCATCACGTTCTAAGTTTTTGTGTAAGATATCTGAAAAATTATAAAATAGTATTTAAATTCTAAACCAAACACAGCCTCAACTCCTCCAGGATCGCTAACTATTTAGAACCAACAGAATCCACTTCTAACATAATGTATGTATTTTCAAAGATGTCGGCATTTCTACTTTTAAGCCACTCATGCATAAAAATAAAATAACAAACCTTGCTCTCATCTTCAGATTCACCACTTGTTTCAAGATCCATTTCAGCGAAGAAGGCCTCCAATACAAATGATACAACCTGTAAACAAGCCATAACGAATGAATCTATCTTGTTTGTAAGATTGACACAACTGCAGTTTATATCTGAGCACAATGACCTAATATGAAGCAATAACACAATATAATATTGCACCCCTCACTTAGAAGAAACCCAAATAACCACGGATTTTATTTTTTGCCGCTTAGCAATTAGAAAAGTAGCAGAAACAAGAGAGAAAACGATGGACCCTCTACCAGATTCAAAAGCAGGAGGACAGTAATGATGTAATAACTGATGAAGTATACGAGGGTCCAAGCTGACCCAGTCAATTCCATGTACCCCTGACATAGTAAATGATATGAGATGTTAAAGGCTAAAATTCTAATGGCACTTTGACTCACAATTTGCAATATTGCAATTTAGAAAATAAAAATGAAAAGCAAGTTGTGACAGTCATTGTTATTTGGCATACATTATTTGACAAAAGATATGGTTGTGCAAAATTCAGTTACACATGCTGGTTTTACAAGGCATCCTAAGGCTAAATCATTCAGCTAAAAGTTATCCATGGAATTACAACTCAGCCAAAAAATTTAGCTACTTGCTAAGTAGAGGAGTTCTAAGGTAAATTATATAAACAACCTCTCCCTCAATGCAGTCCAGGGACAAGTTTGGTAAGGATGCTATTAAGCCAAAAATAATATGAGGATCTGTATGTTGTGGAATTAAGAAACAGCGCTTTCAAGCATAATGAAAATGTCAAAAACCAAGATCAAGACATGGTAAACTCTGAAGATAAAACAGAAATGATATTGAGAAATGGTAGGATAATCACATTATGAGATAAGTACGAAAAATGAAAATTCGTTGAGATGGAAGGGACGCGTGCAAAAAATACCACAGGATGTGTATCAGTGAGAAAGAATGGGTTGACAAGTGGCTGTAACATTGAGATGAATCATGCATTCTTAGCCTTAGCAGCTCAGATGGGAGGAAAAAGAATTCATATACTCTACATCAATATGCAGTTAGAAACTTAGAATTAAGCTTTTATAGAGTTTAGTTATATTAAATGAGTACACAGACGAGCCATTTCTTAGAGAGTCATTCTCAATTAAGAACTATAAGCACTAAACAAAATTCACAATCAAACAGTGTAACAGAATCACTTTTATTTGATAAATAAGAATATCTATATGCTTGTCAACAAAAAAACAACTAATTCGTAAAGTAACGGGATTCAAAGAGAAGTAGCAAGACTCATTTTGATGGGAAAAAAGTGTAACAAATATTTCTTCTTACCTAATAAAAAAAAAACTAGTTTGTAAAGTACCGGGGGGATTCAAAGAAAAGTAGCAACACCCATTTTGATGGGAAAAAAAGTGTAACCAAGGTTTAAAAAATCGACAAACTTCGCCGAAGTTTGTCGATTTTGAGGTGAGCGAAGCGAAGTTCAGAGGTAGTATAAAGTTGCAAAAATTCGACTCTACTTCGTTAACTTCGATCGAACTTCGAAAACATCGATGGAAGTTAATAAAACATGAAGTAAAATTGTTATGTTTTGTGGAAGTTGACAAACTTCGACTAAAATTTTGCTTGTGCTAGAAATATACTTAAAATTCGAAATATCCTCCGGTGACATGAGTTTTATGCATTGTTGGATGATTAAGTATATTTCTAGCATCTCTACGAAAAAACTTGAGTTTTCTAGCATTTAAAGTGAAATTTTGTAAACTTCCGTACACCGGCGAATTTTTGTCAAACTTCCATCGTTGAAGTTAACTTCCTCGAATTAATTCCGAATTTTAAGTGAGCGAAGTCATAGGTGAAGTCGAAATTTCAAACCTTGAGTGTAACAAATATTTCTTTTTACCTGCATCCATACTTGCCAATTGCTCATGGTAAGCAAATTAAAGAGTGTCACCATTCCATTTGGGTAGTCATTGAAGTTGAAAAGCAAATAGCTGACTTTGTCAAGGGAAGGACCAAGAACGGGAAGTTTTGTCTAAACATACAGAAGTTTAAATGTGGACAATGCAAATGGAACAAAGCAGTTGCCTAAAAGAAAAGTGCTTCAAATAAAGTCAACTTCTTTTCTTTTCTTTTAATATACAACTCAAGTTCAGTCACTTAAAAAATTTTGTACCTATCACAAAATAAGTTCAGCGGAAGTTAATAAGCGCAACAAGAGGTAACACAGAAAACTCAATCAAAGGAAAGGATACTCATTATCATAGAGCTCAGATCCTTTCAACTTGGGGTTTCCAGGATTGACAATTCCACCGAAAATCTGCAAGTCAGAAGAAACGTCTACTAAAATGGCTGGGAAAGACAAATTTGTTTGGGTACACTTGCTATACTTTCAGTACAAATTCATCTAAAGATCAAATATCGACAGTTTCGAATCATACATTGCTTCTTTTACCAGTCACACCAAGCATATATATATTTTTTGGTGAACAATGAGCATATATTTGGATAGCACAAAGACTGGAAAATAGTAATATAACAAATTAGGGTATTTTTGAAAACATATTAGGTGGAAAAAGGTTCTTTTTTCCCAGTTTAAGATAAAATGCATGTTTTCCGGCATTGAAAATTAGGGTACTTTCCAAAACAATATTAGGGGGGAAAAGTGTTGTTATTGTTGTTGTTGTTGTTGTTATTTATTTATTTATTTATTTATTTATTTATTTATTTATTTTTCTCTCGTTTTGAAATAAAATGCACTTTTACCAGCATTGCAAATTCAATATTTGCTTTGCCCATTCAAAACTCATATTATGGTTAGAGTTTCTTATAGCAGATCCACCATTATGTTTACGTTTTTCAATTATTTATTACACCACCTTTCATGGTAATAAAACTTTGATGTTAGACCTAAAGAATTTCTCCCATTTTTCTAATGTTGAAACCTGTGCAAGGTAGCTTTACCTTTACATATCATTTATCCTTAATAAATTGTAATTTTGTAACATTACACTCAAAGTACCCTTGCCTACCTGTACACCAAGAGAGCAATAAATACAGAGTACACAAAAGATGGTTCCAAGATATGGCATCAAGCTCGGTATCAGAGTCAAGAATGTAGCAACAAAAGCTCTATAGCGCTTGACATGCATTAAAAGCCTGATTAATCGCAACATTCTTGCAATCAGAAGGTATCGGATCCTGATGACAAAGACAGAAAGCAGATGTAGCGATTATTAATACTACAATATCACACTATGCTAAACATGCACGCTCAAGATGATAAAAACCATAGTTCACTCCAGTTCCTCATGTTCTCTTCAATAAATACTCCACTTGAAACAAATTATTTAGTTATCCAATAAATCATAAAACAGCACATTTTCATAAACAGAAGTGAATCAAGGTAAATCCTGATCACCCCACCTAGCATATTATATTAGTGAAAGAACAACAGATAAACACAACAGATATCCAATTTGCCTAAACGTTGACATTTCTGGTAGAGTTTCAATGCAGAAGAATGTCTAACAGATGCACTCGTGGAGAATTGTTTCAAAAGAATCAAAACTATATATATCTGGCACGGGACACACTTTGTCAGGCTCGATATTGAAAGTTGACTTGGGACAAATAAACCTGCTTTGTCAGCCTCCATATCAAAAGTTTCCGTTTCTCAAGAGAAAATCTCACTGCATGATATTCTTATCTTTGTTTACTTTTATTATGATGCTCTTTTTGCACATTTATGCTCATAACATATCAGAAACATACCACACTAAAACGGAATTTGCATCAATATTCCCATCTTAATGGATTTTGAGTAGGGATGTCTCAACATTCCCATCTTAATAGATTTTGGGCCTCTCTATTCTACTCCTACATTACCTTCCCATTCTAGCCATTGAACTTTAAAACACCTTTTTCTAATTCTCAAAAAAAAAAAAAAAAATACATAAAGGTTTACAGGAGAAATATGCAGCAAGGATTCCTATTTCTGTCTCACTTCAAGAATTCCTTATGAGTCTAATTGCCAAGAATTGAAGCCCTAAACTGATACTACCATGCCTATAATCTGCAGCAGATCGAACTAATACCTCTGTCCACCAATTGTTTAGCTTGGCATGCCCTATTCTGTTTCCCAAAAATATTGTTGCTACCACTTTTTCTTCATTTCGTATAACCTTAAAAATCTTTGTTTGAATGCAAGAAAATGCACTTGCAACTTGCTGGAGCACGCTAACTTTTAAATTTATGGAAACCAAAACGGCTTGCTCCATAGACAAGGAAAGATTCTCGAGAAAAAGTCTTTTCCCTATAAAATCTTCTGAGAAAAACGTCAGAGAACTTTTTTCTCGTGACTGTTTGAAAGCCCAAGAGAAAATAAATTTCATGGGAAATTGAATAAAGCAAGAGGGATCGGTTAGAGTACCTCCTCACAATTAAACACAACAGCTTAATTTTGTGAAGAGAAAATTGAGTTTTATTCAATTTACAAAGAAAACTTTCGGGAAGATGGCAAAAAAAATTTACTACTTCGGCAATTGACCAAGAGAAAATGTAATTTTGTCAAGAAGATTTCTTTTGCTTAGAAACCAAACAGGCCCTAAAATAAGTTCGTACTGAACATTCGATTAGCCGTAGACTCAAGAAAACCTAACTTTTATTGGAGTACAAGGTCATATGTTCAAAGCAACTCAACTTATAATAATAGCTGGAATCACCTAAAATGGTATCAGATAGCTATCTGATTGTGCCAACACATAGATCACAATAAAGCTATAAACACAGGGCCTTGGAAAAACTACTTTTTACAAGGTTACAGTTTTCTGTACTCTTTGCTATTATCAAAAGGAAGTTGAAGTATCTGAATGATGCGTCCTCGATGGTAGATGATATCTCTTCCAAAGTAGAAAATGGATAATGCTGCAGCTATTTCAGGACTAGTTTAGTAGTTTATTCGATGGAATAGGAAAGTTGTATTACCTTCTGGCTTTCACTCAAAAAATAATGCAATGATAATCATATTTTACAGACATAATTTTCTACTATATAAACTTTGTGATAAGTGGAATGATGTAGCTAGGGGAATCTCTGATGCTATTCATCATCAAAGTTATTTGCACGCTATGGTAGGAAATTAACCACTATTTTCTTATTAGTGATGTTCATTCCTGAAATGTCACAGCTCATACCAGCAAAAGGCAACTGACTAGATCAGACTCTAAAGGATAAGGATAGCCAATAAAACACTTGGCACAGAGGCAACGGTGCATATTCATATGGGACTATGGAAGACAGTACAACAGACAATTTATATTTGCTTCGAAATCCAAATACTGATAAGCTACTACTTGTTACTTTAGTGTCTTAAGAGAAGGCAAAGGTGAACAAGGGATAGCACAGAAAGGAAGATATTTTAACCTCACATTTGATAATAAACTTTGTTCAGGTGTGACTAACTTAGTATTTGATGAATAAAAACTTATTTTGGATAGTGATCACTGAATTATAGTTTGAAATCGTATATGGTGCCAAAGGCCATCTTGACAGATTCCCTATCACGATCTCCAAAATAGACTTCCATTCCATCCCAACTAATTGTGTGGGGTCCTACAAAAAGCCTCAGCTCCGGCTTTGGCTTCAACTGTTGGCGCATGTGCCCTAGGTCAATCTATGAACATTGTTTCTTTTACTATTACAGTTAATAAAACAGAGGATTTCATTTCTTGTTTATTATTATAATTGGTTTGCATATTTACATTATAATAAGATCCATGGATGTGTACTGAAATATCCTAAATGTCCCTAGTCGGTCATTATAATGGGAAATATAATGAATTAAGACTAGTGTGAATCTTGATTGATGGTAATGTGATGATCATACGTATAGGGATACAAATCAAGATCATGAGTACTTGTTAGGGAACAAGGTACTTGGGTTGACCCGTTATGAGAACAACACATGGATTAAGTCATAGGTGTTACTCATGATAGGTATATCATTTAGTCCTCTGACTTGGGATTACCAAAGACTTCAACATTAGGCGCATGTGCCCTAGGTCAATCTATGAACATTGTTTCTTTTACTATTACAGTTAATAAAACAGAGGATTTCATTTCTTGTTTATTATTATAATTGGTTTGCATATTTACATTATAATAAGATCCATGGATATGTACTGAAATATCCTAAATGTCTCTAGTCAGTCATTATACTGGGAAATATAATGAATTAAGATTAGTGTGAGTCTTGATTGATGGTCATGTGATGATCATACGTATAGGGATACAAATCAAGATCATGAGTACTTGTTAGGGAAAAAGGTACTGGGCTGACCCGTTATTAGAACAACACATGGATTAAGTCATAGGTGTTACTCGTGATAGGTATATCATTTAGTCCTCTGACTTGGGATTACCAAAGACTTCAACATTAGGATCATAGTGATTTAACACAATCAAACGTTGTTCTTTAACCAAACGATCATAAAGGTTGTGATTGGTTATTACGTGAATTATGTGTGAAGGTGTGTAATCGAGATAGAATTTGTCCCTCTCATATAAAGAGAGATATCGGTGGATCCCTCGATATGTTAGACAGAAAAATGGCTAAGTCCAAGTGAATTGATATGATCAATGTCACTTGGATGTTTTTAGTCTACCTAGGAATCAAGACTAGTACGATCGAACATTGATGGAGACTTTTATGTGCCTTACGTTTGATCAAATGATATCGTACGACAAAAGGATATGATATACACTATTAATTAAGTTGTATCGATTTTGATCTTCGTGCAACTTGGATAGTCATAATGCCTGGCTAGAGACCGCTTATGACCTATGTACCAAAATGGTTTTGGATTACTACCAGCGTTGCATGAACCTATTGGGTCGCACACAAAGAATGGTTATGCGAGATTTTAATGACTCAGAAAGACCCTAAAACGTGTTATATTAATACCTCTTTAAGTAGGGGTATGATGGTAATACACTTACTCGCATATATACAAGGGTTGTATAAATAAGTGTGTTAAGTGGCAATACATTACGAGAGTAATTAGGGTTGAAATCTTATTTTCGTTTTGAGAAAACGAAATAGGCTTCGACCGTTCTTGAGTTTCAGAGAGAACAAAAATCATTTTTGTTTCTCTCTTGGGGTAGCATTCATAACTTGGTTGTTGTTCGTGTGTGGATTACTGATAGAGTACGTTCATCTCTGGCTGCGTTTTGGAGATCGATCAACACAAAGAAGGAAACTAGCGACTTAGGTACGATTTACTTTTGTTAATCGGTTTGATGGAATTCGAATTTGATCCTGTTAGGGTTTTTTGAAAACCAGATTTAAAAATTTTCGCTGCATTTTGAACCCCAAAACCCAACATCAACGTCATCAAGTTCCTCACCACTGAACCCATCAACCATTAGTATTAAGATTTTGGTTTACATACGAGTTCATGTGTCGTTAAAATTGGGGGTGACCTACCGATCTTTTTGTGAATCTTGTAAAAAAAAAAAAAAAAAAGAGGAAATAACCATTTGTTTCGGTTCAATACTTTTCCTTGTAGTGAGTGCAAACATAAAATCTCCACAACAAAAACTCATTGCCAACGGGCAGTGCCCAACTTGAAGAGCAATTTGAACTCTAGCATCTCATTTCTTGAGGTAAATATTGACCCATGAAAGGAACCCAAAGTTTGTCAAGTAAATGGTCAAGCAACAAGTTTTCAAGAACCAAAAAAAAAAAAAAGGAAAGGTTAAGTAACAAGCAAGCAAGTATATATTTCATACTCTTTCTCATCCTTTTTTCCCCTTTATGAACTAGAAAATTTAGAAGGACGCCATATGATAAAGTTAGGAAGCAGTTTTTATAATATGGCGACTTAAAAATATTAAGGAAACTCATGCATACCATTCTCCATTTGAAAGAAAAGTGAGGCCGCGTGGGGAAACAAAAGTTGTTGTTTCTCCAATAACTGCAAAAAAAGAGTCAACCATCACGTTACATATAGAGGTTTCAAATTATGTTTGTAAAATCGTAATCTACCCACCAACAAAATATAATATACTCCCTCCATTCATTTTTATAAGTTGTCCTACAAAAACTCTTTGTCAAAAAATACAAGTCGTTTTCAAAATTTTAGAAAACTTTTCTACCTTTTTGCCCATTTTACCCTTAAGCATTTCATTGCGGTTAAATACTTGTTCTCCTTTTATTGGGTAAATAGAGGATTGGTGTATTTAATGACGTAATTAAAGCACGAGCAAGAATGTAATTTGAATCTATAATTAATGCTTTCCTTAATGTGTGTTTTGGGCAAAACGACTTATATTATTGACCGGAAGGAGCATACAAGGAAATTATACAATGGGAACCAAAATAAGTTCCCATGACATGGAACTATATATTTTTAATGTGCATTTAATGTTATTAGCATTAATGATCCATGTTTAGCATCAAATGTTCAAGAGTATTGACCATTGGATCTTAATCCAATGGTTCTAAATTGTTCCCATTCCATTGGAAATTTTTTTAGTTCCCATTTTATATACATAAATATATTCCTGAAAATAGATTGCTACATTGTCTATCATGCTTCATGTAACAATTAAATGTTACTAAATCAAGGGTAACAAATTGTTAATCTTAAGATAAGTATAATAATATTAATAAAAACTATACACGATGACGTGTAACAAATAGGAGATGATCAATTAAAGATAAAATGAGTGAGGATCAAGTAAAACGTTAGGACAATTACATTACGACATGGCCAACCATTAGATGCATCAAACAAGAGGAGGAGAAACGACAAAACACATAAGGAATAGAGGCAATTTAAATACATATTAATTATAACAAAAAATAGACTGACAACTGATAGAGTGGAGCTAATGAAACTAATTCATGTAGCTAATCTCATGCAGTGTCGACTGTCGAGTATTTAATCAACATATAAATTAACAAACCATGCGATGCTCAGGTTCGATTATGCATTGTCAAATGCATCTGCAATTAATAAAAGGTTACTAGTCACAACACCCAAATATCACAATTGTGCTCCAAATTTATCAAAAGACTAGTGTCAATTTCGTTGATATTGAATTGATCTCAAGATAATTTTCTTCTCCTCCACCAATTCTACAGGCACCACAAAGGAAAACTCAAGATGCTGGAATAATATGACGCGTTCTATATGCTTAAAAGCAAGGTTACATTATGTGTACTACCGCTACCCCCTCTCCTTGCACATCTTGTGAACTCACCTATTATCAAAGTGACAATGAAGTCAAAGCGATTTTGACCTTCCCTCCAGTAATTCTCAAAACCATATGCATATATTTTCAACAGCAATTCAAGGACATAAATCCAGCCTGCAACACAAAATGAATGGCTATTAACATTCAATAACATAATAATATGATGATCTTTTGAGAAAAGTATGTAAAAAACTCTAGCATGTTCTAAATGAAGTTGATTCTGCCAAAGAATCTATGGTGAGATGGACGAGGCATAACTTGCCAAAGGCAAGATTGGGGGAGGTTGTGGGTTCGACTCATGTTGGAGTCAAATTTGTTGGTTTCCCATTAAAAAAAAAGTTGATTCCAACCCAACCCGGTGGTAGCTCCACCTGTTTGGTACCGTATGTCTACACTTTTGATGAGGTTAAGGGTGCGAATCTCCCTATATGGGAGTAGGGTAGTTGATTGGTGGTGTTAAGGAAGGTTTCTTATCTCAAATCAAAAAATGAAAATGATTGCTTCAACTGCAGTGTAAGCAAACAAAAACAAAAAAGCTAAGAATCTTTTTTCTATCATAAATAGATCTTAAATGCATAAGCTTGCCTAGTCAAGAAACATTTTTGCAAGATCTCAGATATAGAGTAGAGAACATAATATAAAGGACAGTAATAGATTTTACTGGAAAACAATGAACGCAGAGAAGATGAATAACTCCGATATATTGAATAAACTTTCTTCGAGCAAGTTAAAGTTGCAAACCGAAAACATTTTACATATGTAATGAATTACTCCACTAGAGTAATTAAGGTGTAACTAAATAAGATAAATAATGACAATAATAACCCAACAATACAGATCACCATCAAGGGTTTGACCTTTTCTAATAGTGACACCCAACATATTTGACCTTTTCAAGTTGAGAAAGATTATTTGTAATCCTATTGTATTTAGACATGGGCTTCATAATTTTGTAGTATAAATTTAAGAAAAAAAAAACAAAAAAAAAAAAAAAAAAAACTTTTTTTAAAGTGCTTTCCTGCATGCTGTACATATTCTTGTTCTAGGTTACTCAAGTTACAAGAGAAAACTTCTATTCATCTCAAGTTCTCTACCATTTTTATAGAAGTGGATCACAGCAATGACAGTTACAATTATCATCCAACACTTAATTCTAGATCAGTAGTTATTATTATTTAGAAAAGGAATAAATGTGAACTTTATAGCACAAAATGGATGAAAGGGAATTATATAGTGAAATCACACAATGATAGAAAAGAAACAAATTTTATCAAGTCCATACCAAACACAAACTCAACCTCTTGCCATATCGTCTGTGCAGAATTGTTCTCTATGTCAAGCTGCAAGAGAAAAAAAAAATTGCAATTAGAGTGGATATAGACATACAAAAAGTGTGTCACACAGGCAGAAATACATTTTAAGAACTTTGCAGATACCATATTTATGCAAACTAGAAATGCAAGGGTTAAGTCTGCATGGACGCGTTAAGATAACAGTCTGTGAAGATTCCTCGTTTACAGTCCATGTAAAACCGGCATTGCTGATACATATCCCTCATGGATTAGATAATCTCCAACTTAATATATATGGCTATTAAGTCAAATGATGAGCCACTATGGATTAGACACTTGATGTTTGACAGTTTTGACTTTTGACTCAACTTCAGCCATTATAGTTAGGACTCGCATGCTCTTCTTTCCACATTATGTCATTTTGCATTCTTTTTTTCTCGACTCATTGTGCGCAAAAAAGAGGTTATATGAGAGGGAGGATTCCGAATAGCTTTATATTAAGAGGGTTGCTATTTCAACCCATCCACCCTCTAACTTAATATATATAGCCTATTAAGTCAAATGATGAGCCACTATGGATTAGACACTTGATGTTTGACAGTTTTGACTCAACTTCAGCCATTATTGTTGGGACTCGCATGCTCTTCTTTCCACATTATGTCATTTTGCATTCTTTTCTTTTCTCGACTCATTGCGCGCAAAAAAGGGGTAATATGAGAGGGAGGATTCGAAATAGCTTTATATTAAGAGGGTTGTTATTTCAACCCATCCACCCTTTATTCCCACCCAATCTAAATTGACCACCCATAATCTCTTAAAAATGCTATCAATCCACCCAACAATATTATTGAAATTGCTAAAATACCCCTACCCACCTCACCCCTCTCAATCTCTCCTACCATTCTTAACACACTCAACTTTCATCTTTCTCCAACCCCTCACACCCTCCTCTCAATGCACCCAACTTCCATCTTTCTCTAGCCCCACTCCCACCCCCACCAATGCACCCACTTCATTTCTCTTTTAAGCATCAATTAATGCATCCCCTTGTAGCTCTCACGCACACACCCCTCTCATTGCACCCCCAACGCCCGCCTCTATTAGTGAATAATGAAGATCAAGTAAGGATTCTAACGACTTGGACGAGGGGCCAAAGTTCGGCGATGATGGGAATAATGAAGATCAAGGTCGTGGTGTGGCGGGTCGACACAGCGGGTTGGCACATTCACTTAAGTCTAATTAGAGGCGTGAAAAAGTCTATTAGTGAATTGTGGGTTCTTTATTTTATTTGGCATGGTTAATTAATTAGTAACTCTTAGTATGGAAAGAAACATACATGTTAAGTTTTTACTAATATTGGTATTTTAGTAGGATTCAACTATTTAGTAATTTGTAAGCCAATAAATTTGTAGTCAATGGTTGTCAAATTGTCAATGGTTGGGTCACGTTAGGCAATTATAGCAAGTAAATAACTATGCTACTTATATAGGAGTTTAATTAGGAATTGATAGATCGTTCAATTATGCCTCTATATAAAGGCTTAATGCTTTGTATTTTTTGATTGTTTTTTTATTTGATTAATAAAAGAATTTGATTTCTTTTTAGAGAATTAGGATTTTAATTCTCAAGACCCTAAATTGCATTATTCGTGGATTTCGAATAATCGGTTTGGAAGACTTTCCGCTGCATCAGCTTGGTATCGGAGCCTTAATTCGGTTCGGGTGGCAATGCAACTGAGGGTGGAGTTTGCTTTTAGTGAAAAGCCAAAAGAGAAATATTTCGACGAGGAAGAATTTGTATCCGAGGAAGAAATAGATGGGGTTATTTTTCTTTACAGTGACGACAAAGTAGATCCAATTTTCTTCGAGGAAGATTCTGACAACTTGGACGAGGGGCCAAAGTTGCGATGATGGGTGCGACTTCGTGGAGGACAAGGTAGTCTTTGGAGACGACGGCTTTGTCATCAAGGTAGTTTCCCACAAAAATCCTCAGATACTTGAAGTGGCAGTTGGTAATAGAGAGTCAACAAGTCTTCCATGAAGGACTTTTCCAATTATCAAAACTTTGTTATTAGCTTTTCAGATGATGAGGTCAAAGCCTATTTTTGAAGATAAAGTGGTTCCAAATCAAAAGTCCCTTGAGAAAACGAAAATTCGAGGTCGAATTTTTTCGAACCGGGGGAAAATAATGAAGATCAAGGCAGTGGTGTGGCGAGTCGACACATCGAGTTGGCACATTCACTTAAGTCTAATTAGAGGCATGAAAAAGTCTATTAGTGAATTGTGGGTTCTTTATTTTATTTGGCATAGTTAATTAATTAGTAACTCTTAGTATGGAAAGAAACATACATGTTAAGTTTTTACTAATATTGGTATTTTAGTAGGATTCAACTATTTAGTAATTTGTAAGCCAATAAATTAGTAGTCAATGGTTGTCAAATTGTCAATGGTTGGGTCACGTTAGGCAATTATAGCAATTAAATAACTATGCTACTTATATAGGAGTTTAATTAGGAATGATAGATCGTTCAATTATGCCTATATATATAAAGGCTTAACGCTTTGTATTTATTTATTGTTTTTTATTTGATTAATTAAAGAATTTGATTTCTTTTTAGAGAATTAGGATTTTAATTCTCAAGGCCCTAAATTGCATTATTCGTGGATTTCGAATAATCAATTTGGAAGACTTCCGCTACATCAACCTCCCTCTCTAACCTCGCTTGTCCAAGAGGTCCCATACATGTTGGCTATGCCCGGCCGACATGTGCCTATACATTTCGGTCAGACAAGGCCGACATATATGGGCACATGTGTGTCAGACTGGCCAACATATATGGGCACATGTCAATCGAACATGACCAACATATATGGGCACATGTCAGTCGGACATGGTCGACATACATGGGCCCTGTCCAACCAAGACATTTTCATTTTGAGATTTCGACACAAAGTGCTTACGTGCTAGGAAAGCTTGGGAGGAGCCATGACTTGATAGATTAATTGAAACGTCGGATGAATCGATTGTAGGATTAGGATTAGGATTAGGATTAGGATTGGATGTGTGCGGTAGTGGAGTCCTCGTTGGTCAGGGATTGAATTTAATGATTATTTGCTTTGATTGCGCCTCAATTGCTTTGTTGCCTCTTTTTTTTTTTTTTTCTTTTTGAGCAATGCGATGACCCTCGAATTCGTGAAATATGCGCTACGTTTGCATTTTTTGGTAAATTTGCAATCAATGTCGAAAAAAATGTGATCCCTCCAGTTCTTGGTGTCTAATTGTGTCATAATTATAGAGAAGAACATGAATTAGAGAGGGAATTGAGGAGAATGGGTTAGGGAGAATGATTTGGGTAGGGAGAAAGTGTGGTGGGTTTTGCATAAGTATGATTTTCTCATTTACTTAAAAGGATATATTGGTCAAGATGTTATCCTATTTTTAGATTTGGAGGGGAGAGAGGGTGGATAGTTTGAAATAGCAACCCCTATATTATTTGTGGCTTCCTACTTGACTACCACGATTTTTAGACCAAGTGTAGACATAAAACCTAACCTAATTAAGGAGAATCACGAAAAATGCAAGCTCATAGTTAAGTTGAACATGTATGTTGAAAGAAGATAAAATTCGAGAGAACATTATTTCGTCACAATTGGACAATGACAACAAATCTTCATATCAATTAATGGCTAAAGTGATTCATACTGTTTACTGGTTGGAACCTCTTAAATCATAAACTTAAATCAATGAATGAAAATCGACTTCGCCCCAAAGATTTTGTCCTCGGCAAATATGAAAAGTTTTGATGATATGAAATGTTTATGTGGGTAGGTTCAACTGACATATCTATTTTATCTTTAATCATAAAGTTGCAATCAAGGATCCAATATTTGATATCTCCCAAAGATTTTGGTCTCTTCAGATTTGAAATTAATTTGAGGTAGTCCAATCCAATGTGGGGAATTTTGTAAAGTTTCAACAATATCAAGAAGTACAAATAACTTCATTCAAGTCCTAGTGGCATTCAATTTTTGTCAAAACATATTAAAGTAGCGTGTTGTTTATAATATTTCATGTCCTTTTTTTTTTTCTATAACTAAGCTAGAGTTTTCTCAAATTTGATTACCATTATCTTGATCCTCTTGGGTATCATTTATTCCATCAATTAGCGATTAATTATAATTTATTCCTCATATTTCAGATTAATTTCTAGTCTTGCATAGTCTACAAGAATTTAGTCTTTGGAAGTATCTTTTGACATTAGTTGCACTTAAATTTTCTTTATTTTACAAGTCGGTACTGAAACTTGCAAATTATATCGTTTTCCCTAACTTTGATAAAAACTTAGTAAAAATGATTCACAAAAAATTTTGAATTTAGTGTCAGAAAAATATTATTTAATTCAAGGATGTCCAGAGAATATTCTCTCTCTTCAAAAAAAGAGAATATTCTCACCATTGATGTGATAACCATTAAAAGAACTATATAAAGTGGCCTAACCATATTAGGATTACACAAGAAATAAAAGAACACGTAACAGATGTATAAACAAAAATCATGAAAAAAAAAATCGTCCATTTCTCATAACATGATTTTTTTTCACTACTAATAAAGAAAAAAACCCCATTCCATTCTAAAAGAAATATAAGATTGATTCCCAAGTTAGACTTGCTCAATCACAGGATCTTGGTCAAATCAGTGCATTGGAAACCTTCCATGGCAAACAAAGATCTTTTAGTTTTCTTCAATTCACTAGCAATAAAAGATCAAACAATTCGTCTAGAATCCCAGCAATATGACACCAATATCAATTCATAAACTCTAACTTACCCCCTGTAAAAAAATAAAAAATAAAAAACAAAATAAAAATAAAAACCTCTAACTTACCCGAGACAGAATCAAATAATAAACCAGAATCACAATCCCTTGTAGCTGATGTATTTGTAGAGAATTTGATTTGCTATCTTGTTAACTTAACGTTTATAAGTCAGTTGTTATTTCTGAGAGCTCAATATTGAGGAACTGTTGGTTATTCAAGTCAAAAGGATCATTCTAGGTAAGTTTGAACTATCAAAACTAAAAGAGTACAGAAGCTACTAGACCTTTATGAAGTATGTCTTATTAACTATATTAAAAATCATAACGACCACCGTCCAAAAATAAACCCAAGACAATTACAAGCTGACAGAATACAACTAGCACTTCATAGTTGAACCCATTTATCTGAGCATGACATTTCACTTTAAGAGAAGAGAGTTTTGTCCATCGTACCGTTGTTTCGATTATAACAGCAACTAGATTCATCACAAGTATGAAAGCTATTATGTATCCAAAAGTAGGGCTTCGCACAAAGGTTTTAAACTTTTCGCTTAAAGGTGAATGATATACTGAAGGACAATATTCAAACCAAGAAGGCTGCAACCAAAAGATTAATAGTTATGTTAGATATACTGGCAAATTACTATTAAAAAAAGAAGAAAGAAAACTACTAAAAATTGAAAAGATGAAAGCTTCAAATTTAGGGGAAAAAGACGATCATCATTATGTCAAATGCTCTAAAACATTCACTTACAGATGGCTCCTTCTCAAATCTCAAAGCAATAGTGTTGCAAAGGTCGTAAAATTCCTCCAAATCAATCTACATTGGGACAGGAAATTGGTCATTGCAATAAATATTGAGAGAGACAATTATGTATATTTCTCATGGAAGCAAGCAACAATGGAGACCAGTACTCAATGGGGAAAATCTAACTTTTCTGATGAAAAAATTATCCCAAAAACAGATGTATCTTTTTAATAGCCCAATATTTAATACCAGATATAAGCTAAAAGTATAATTTCTTGATAAAACAAGCTTTCAAGAAATTAGTAAAAAATTTTACAAGTAAATTAGCATTATAATAGGTGAATATTCAAGAATGGGCATCTTGGAAAGCCCTCTTACACTTAACATTAACTATTATTACATGCCAGTTTCATAATTAATCATCTGTGGTGTGGCCAGCCACCTTGTGAGCTGCCATCCATAAAACAAAATTATCATTCAACCTGTCTCAAACTTCTATTGTAGTTTGCTCCTTCTTTGAGTAGAAGATAATTGGCTAGGAAGGAACAACTCTTTTACAGCTTGATTTTTGAAAAAGCTCTAAAATGGTCAAAACATGCCACAGATGTGATAGGACTAGGGATATTGTGGGCACTTCCATGCCTTTAGTGGGAAACCTAATTAGGGTTTAGAAAGAGTATTTATATATATACAAAGTGATTAGAAGTATTATGGTACTCTTATTGTTAAGTTAAAGAACTCATTGTGAGTTAGGAGAGTACGGCCTCTTGAATGTCGTTGGTTGTTTGGTTTTCTTGTTCTTAGTAATAAAACTATTTGTCTATCTCTCAAATCTGAATTGTTTATGTGATAACCCAAAACCCAATAAACCTGCCCTCGGGGCAATTTAGTAAATTTCCAAACCCTACACTAATTTAGCCCTAATATAAAAATCAAATTGAAAACCTTAACCCCTTTTGTTCAAAAGCAACACGTTCGAGAGAAAGGGAAAATTGGTATCGGTTGGATTGGCTAACTCAAAGAGACCACCTAGAAGGTAACCCTCACCATCATCTTCTTCACCATGCTTTTTTTTAAAAAAGTTTTCAATGGTTTACACATGTTGGGGTTTGTACAAAAAAAAAAATAGAAACCCATCTAGGGGCGGCGCCACCGAGACGCCGCCACAAGTGGGCGGCGACGCCGCCGCAAGTGGGCGGCGACGCCGCCGCAAGTGGGCGGCGACACCATCGTCGGCAGGGACATCCCCTGCAGGGGCGTCCTCGGCACTGCTCCCTAAGGACATCGGGCGCCCAAGGGCGGCGTCCTTGGGCAGCCCGTGCATTGGGCAAGGAGTCCCTGCCCAACACATCCAGGGGTTGTTTGGCACCTGGACATTAGACCAAAGGCCAAACCCCCTGGTCTGCTCAACTGTTAGCAGACCAGTCAACACCAAAAATAAAATAAAAATAAAATAAAATATAAAAAATAATATATATAGATATATATCATAAATAAATATAAAAATAATATATTTTCAAATGGGTTGGGTCGGGCCCCCACCCTCGACCGGGCGACGGGGGACCCGCGGGACCCACACTAATTGACCCCAAATAAATTAGAATTAATATGACTTGTCGTTGATGTGAGTGTCTTAAATTGTTTAGATTCGCAAGGTGGTTCGCATTGGACCCCGAGCGCGTGAAGATCGAAAATAGGATTCGCGGCGAGTTGAGGTAAGTGGGAACTTGCTCAATTATCAAATATGTTATGATATTAGTTATGTTAGGACATACGTTTTTAACTAGAGACTTTGGAAATGGGTTGCATTATGTTATTGGCTTGGATCTACGTATCTATAGAATGTGAATGCATTTGTTTTCCCATCTTATGTTATTCATTGCCCCAGGATGTTTGTGGAGTCCCCAACGAGGGCATTATTAGCAAGTAATATCAATGCCTCAGGATGTTTGTGACGCCACCGAGGGCTTTACTTGCTAATTGAATTCATAAGTGTATCAATTAGGGACATGAGTTAGAGTCGCCTTCTCTTGTACTTTGTGATAGAGGGACGTGCATCGGTGACGACATTGGATGAACATACTATTGGGTAGATGGGACTAACGAGATGGCACATAAGGCCTGTGTGTCGTCTAGTGGTTGCCATCACCTCGAGGGTAGGTGAATCGGTCACCGGATTCTTGCCAATAACTAGTATGCATTGAATGAGACCACGACTTTATATTATGGTATCTCTCTTTTGTGAACACCCTATGCATGATGCTGAGTTTTGACTTTAATATGCTTTATCAATCTTGTGGACCTAGTTTATTAATGCTTTATAAATCCATGTTTTATCAATCTCGAGGGTAGGTGAATTGGTCACCGGATTCTTGCCAATAACCAGTATTGTTTTAAATGTTTTATTCAATTTCAATTCATGCTAGCCTTGCATACTTGCGTATTTGATGGTTGAGTGGGTTTTCCGCATTAATGAGCTCTGTTGTCCCTTTTAGCTCACCCCACTTACATCTCAGGACCATACACATCGGCGCTAGATCGAGACAATGGAGAGGCGATAACTTTAAGCCTTCTCTTTTTATGTGAGCCTTGTATTACTATATTATATTATTTGTTTTTTAAAACTATTGTACTTGAGTTGTAGTAAAATGGGTATTTCCGGTAGATTAAACCTCACACTCCTCTCGTCTGAATTTCTTCTCAGTGAATGAATGACTTCAAGAAAATTTATAAATTGAGGACCCACATATAGTTTCATGGTTAGTCATATGGATCTTGTTTACTTTATTCCACACTTTTGGTCCATATGAACTTGTGGCATTATTCCGCAGGTCGAAATAGGCGTGTCAGACTGCTATTTGGGCCTGGTTCAAATATCGAGCTTGAGTAATGGTTTGGGCCGGGCGACCCGACCCTAGTTTAGGTGAGGGTCGTCAGAGTTGGTATCAAAGCATAGGTAGTAGAACCTAGGGAAACGTTAGGTTACTAGAACTTAAGTTTTTAGAGCCTTTAAGATTTAAAGGTCAATTTTAAGTTAATCAATGGTATAGGACATTGGTTCAACGTCAACTTAACATACATAAATGATAAATTCTAGAATGGGATGAGATAAAAGAAATCTGATAAAAGATTTATTATGTTGATTATTTGTTACCTTGTATATATAATATATCGTTAGATATATAGTGAATTGTCTTCCCCCACTAGTTTGATTATCTTTGACAATTTTCGCAAACGGATGAGGAACTGGATTTCTACGAGACTGTAGGGGGAATGATAATGAATGGTGCAAAGAATTCGAGGCGAACTCTTTTGGAGATTCCACACACGCTTCGAGGATGTCTACGACGACTGTTGCGATGATTAATAAGGTTTGATTGGAAACCATGTTGTGTGATGCGCCTATACTTAATGGTAGTGTAGCAAATAAAAGGTTTAAACAAGAATCATGAAACTTGAAAGGACAGTGAGTCGCCACGCTAAATACGTAAATAGAATTAGCAACGTGGTCGCACTTCGAGAAGTAACTCTGACTCTTGAAATTCTAAACAGTTTAAAATTCAAGGTACCTTGTTTAAAAAGGAGTTATTGATTCTAGCAAGGATGCCAACGAATCTTGGTTTTAAACCATCAAATTAAGTTAGTTTGGCTAGCAAGCTAAATTTGAAAACTTAATTCGAGATAAGGACACGTACTCTTAAATGTTTAACTCTTAATTAAAGATGCAAATCAATGGATTATGATTTGACCAAAAGATCATTACTATGATTTGACTTTTGTTGTTACACGTGACCTATTTTCCTCGAAAAATGAGTTTTAAGACTATATTGGACCATGATTTTTTTTAATTGATGTTTATCGATTTTCAAGGAAGAACTCTACTTGTTTTACAAAGTTTGAATGCATAACCAAGTGAAAAAGGAACGAATTATTTTCTTGGTGTTTTAAAAATGAAGTGAATAGATTCCTGTGTATTTCGAAGATTTCTTGTCGTAACTTTACTTTGGTATTTACAAAATAAGTTTCACTTTGATTCGACAAGCATGGTTGAGATTTCTTGAATGATTGGTCTTATGAAAGTTTAGACCCTTCGGATTGTATGAAAGAGTTTTGATGAATTTGAAGGTTTTGACTTAATAAAAATGCAAAGTATAGGTTTAGACCTAAGTTATTATCTTATGGTGGAAATAAAAACATTCGTGTGGTTATGATGTACTTTTAAGTTGACCAAATTGATTAGAAAAGATATTTATAGTTACTCAAAACCCAATGATGGATTTAGATTTTTCCTATGAAAATGAGTTTAACTCAATTTTTGAAATAAGGATTTTGATGAAAACACAAGATTTTGGAAAATTTCCGATTCAAAGTTTATTTCGTGATAATTGAATCATGTTTCTCGAGTTTTGATCGATCATATACAAAAGAAAGTTAAATTTAAACTAGCTATCAATGAGGTGAATATCAAAATTGAGAATCCCAAGTCGAGGGATGTATTTGACAAGATTGTCATGTGTGAGGATCGTGTTGCCAAGTAGAGATTTGTAAATGTTGAAAGGAATCAGGATATGAGGTTAAAATAATATAAATCAAAGGTAACCGACTCAAAGATAAATTGTTCTTAATTACCTAGAAATGAGTTGACTCATAAAATTTGGGATACCAAAATTTGATAAATCGTTTTCAAAATGAATGTGAGGTACGCGATGACGGTACCATAATTAAGAAATTAAGGAGTGCCTCAAAACTAAATGCTTTATATGACTCAAAATTTGTACAGTTTGAAGGATGTACATCAATGTTAATGATATCGTAATAAACCCAATTATGAGTTGATTCATAAAATTGGGGATCCTAGCTTAGGATCGACCTTTGTTGAAACAAATAAGTTAATAGGTGGTATGAAAAATTATGAACTCAAGAGAGAGAACACTTACTACGATAGCCTTTCGTAGCCGTATGACTTGCAAAGGGGAGTACCTTGTCCAAAAAACTTGAAAATTCCAAATTAAAGTGGTGACGTCACGAGAAATCATGATAATCACTTGTAGAAAGTAACTCGAAATTTCTCGGTAAGAGAGAACATCAATTTATGAGCCGAGACTAAACGATTTTGGGAAGGATAAATGATCAAAACCATGATAAGTTGATAAAAATTGGGGATCCTAGGCAAGGATCAACTCCCAATAAAGTTCATACCATGTAACACGAATAATGCAATAACTAGGAAGGATGAGAAGATATCCTAAGCTAATTAGCAAACATGTATCTCTAGGTGAAGATAAGATGTCCTCAATTTGACACCATTAAGAATTGTTAAATAAAATGTTGCTAATACTTGAGAGCCCGAGGGCTTGGTGTAAGTTCTAGAGTGAAAATCCTAACCGAATGGTGTAAGAAACTTGAAAAACAACCTAGATGAGTAAGTGATATGTTTTGCACAAACAATCATATGTTGAGGGTATCAACAAGTGGTGAGATGTACGAACGATCAAGGTTGACACCTTAACTAGTAACAAAAGTATAAGTAGTCTATATGACATGAAAGGTTTGCCTAAGAATAAGGTAAATATGAGTTGTGCAGAGGAAATTTACACCAATTAAGTTTTGCTAAAATACAAAATTTCGAATGAATGCATGTATGTTGTAGGACATTTGATGAATCACTAGCATGAACCTTATACACATTGGAAGTTAAAACTATTTTGATAAATGATAATGACAATATAGAAGTCTAAAACCATAAATCGCTCGTATTGGTGAGGTAGACTTGAAAATTCATTCTGATGAAAGTAAAGGTTGTGAACGTATATCACCTTGAAGTCGGGGTACCCTTGAATAAATTTTTAAATGACATGGCGTGCAAATTACGCTTGTCTAAGTACTAAGTACACAATCATGTACATAACTTTTAGAGTACACGAAAAACGAATAAAAAATGTGACAGTAGTAACGCTCACAAGTAACAAATTGAAACGTCGAGGGTGAATTATGAACTTAGAATAATTGGATCGCAGTGAATTACGAGTCCTTAATGACAAAGCCCGAGGTATGGGTAATATATTCTTAAGAAATGACATGAAAGTTAAACCACCATTGAATTCTCAGCGACAGAAGTTCTAAACAAACTATAAGAGCTAAGAGTTAGCTCGGGAGGACGATAAGAGATGTTTGTGCATTAAATGTGAATTTTGACTACGCCAAAATAATTTAAAACGGTCACCCTGGATCGTGAGAGTTTATCGGTACGATGACGCGATGCGAAAAGTCTCCAGAAAATTGAGTGATTACGAAAGGAGACCTTGGAATGAAATAAAATTTACGATGTAATAAAATGCATATAAATGAGTATTGAAAGCTGCTTAGGGATAGCGATGATGGTGATATTCCACAGCTTAACAAAGGTGGAAGCTTACTGCATAAGTTAACTGTTAAATGTGACAGAGGAGTTACAAGGCGGACCGTTGGTCAATGGTTGACTTGAATTATGAACATAAAAGAATGAACATAAATAAAGGTGTAATAACAATGATGTTAAGGTACAATCCAGAAACGAATAATATGTCTGCTCCTTAGTAGCCTCCACAGATAAGTCGCAAGGACATGATGAGTCGTTCATTGACATGTGTAACTGAGATGAAGACAGAGATGGTGTGCTAGTGTTCATACTATAGCAGATAGTATTCTTGTTCCTACTACCAGTTGGTGGTGTGTATTTGTTGTCGGATAGGCAAAAATGTTTTACGACACAGATAGGCACCAGATTACATCTCAGTATGTTTTTTTTCTACATGCTGGTTGGATGACTTAGGTGCACGTTGCGACTTCAGTGAAGATTACAAATGAATGTCAAAGAATACGAGATGATACAAGGACTTGGCATGTAGCTAAGATATAATGATTCTATTGGGACTCATATGAGGCCAGCTTTGTGAGTTACGGCCTATGGGACGAAAATGATACTACTAAGAAATTAGAGTCAAGAGTAAGATTTTAATTCATGCGGGGTACGAGCAGATTTCCCAAGTGCGGATTTGCATCAATTAGAAAAAGGGGTCGTAAAAGAAATCATTACGAATGGACACATCGTACTACGGGTGTACCTTACTTTTACTTTCGATGACGAAAGTTCTTTAAAATTGGGGATGTTGTGACGACCCAAAACCTAATAAACCTGCCCTACGGGTAATTTAGTAAATTTCCAAACCATACACTAATATAGCCCTAATATAAAATCAAATTGAAAACCCTTGCTCCTTTTGTTCAAAATCAACACGTTTGAGAGAGAGGAAAAATTGGCATCAGTTGGATTGGCTAACTGAAAGAGGCCACCTAGAAGGTAACCCTCACCCTCATCTTCTTCATCATGCTTTCTTTTTAAAAGTTTTCAACGGTTTACAAATGTTGGGGTTTGTACAAAAAAAATAGAAACATCTATGGGAGACACCACCGCGACAACGCAACAAGTGGGTGGCGACACCACCGTCGGCAGGGACGTCCCCGACAGGGGCGTCCTCGGCACCGCTCCCTGAGGACGTCGGGCGCTTAAGGGCGGCGCCCTTGGGCAGCCAGTGCGTTGGGTAGGGAGTCCTTGCCCAATGCATCCAGGAGCTGTTTGGCCCCTGGACATTAGACCAGGCCAAACCCTTTGGTTTGCTAAACTGTTAGTTGGTTGACCGATCAACACCCAAAAAAAATAAATAAATAATAAATTAAAATATAATATAATAAAATAATATATATAGATATATATATATATGATATTGTCTTAGTGGATGAAACAAAAGATGGAGTGAATAGGAAACTAAAACTCTGGAGGAATACATTAGAATATAAAGGCTTTAAGTTGAGTAGGACGAAAACTGAATACATGCACTGTGAGTTTAGAAACACTAGACATCGAGATGATGGAGTGGTAAAATTAGGGGAAGTAGAAGTTCATAAGGTGAACCACTTTAAATACCTAGGATCAATCATACAAAATGATGGTAATATTGAGAATGATGTCACACATAGAATTCAAGCTGGATGGAAAATGGCGGAGTGCAACAGGGGTGATTTGTGATCGAAATGTTCCTACTAAGTTAAAAGAAAAATTTTATAGGACCACAATTAGGCCAGCTATGCTCTATGGTAGTGAATGTTGGGCGGTAAAGCAACAATAATTACATAAAATGAACGTAGCAGAAATGAGGATCCTTAGGTGGATGTGTGGTAAAACTCGTAAAGATAGAATAAGAAATATAGAAATTCAAAGACAAGTAGGAGTAGCACCAATTGATACAAAGATTAGGGAAGGGCGGTTGCGGTGGTTTGGTCACCTGCAAAGACGGCCTACAAATGCCCCCACTAGAAAACTTGACTCAATAAAAACCGTAGAAATTCGACGAGGTAGGGGTAGACCAAAGTTAACATGGGATGCATTAATTATGAGGGATTTGAATGGTTTGGAAAGCTCACCATCAATTGCACTTAATCGAACACAATGGAAAATTTGATCTATGTAGCCGACCCCAATTAATTTGGGACTGAGGCTATGCTGTTATTGTTGTTGTATATAGATATATATATCATAAATAAATATAAAATTAATATATTTTCAAATGAGTTGGGGCAGGTCCCCACCCTTGACCCTCTCACGTGCGACGGGGAACCCGCGGGACCCACACTAATTGACCCCAAATAAATTAAAATGAATATGACTTGTCGTTGATGTGAGTGTGTCTTAAATTGTTTAGATTCGCAAGGTTGTTCGCATTGAACCCTGAGCGCGAAGATCGAAAATAGGATATGCGGCGAGTCGAGGTAAGTGGGGAGCTTGCTCAATTATCAAATATGACATGATATTATTTATGTTAGGACATACGTTTTTAATTAAAGACTTGGGAAATGGGTTGCATCATGCTATTGGCTTCGATCTACGTATCTATAGAATGTGAATGCATTTGTTTTTCCCTCTTATGATATTCATTGCCCTAGGATGTTAGTGGAGTCCCCGCCGAGGGCATTATTAGCAAGTAATATCAATACCCCAAGATGTTTTGTGATGCCACCGAGGGCTTTACTATTTATTGTCCCAGGATGTTTGTGGAGTTTGTCACCGAGGGTTTTACTTGTCTAATTGAATTCACAAGTGTATCAATTAGGGACATGAATTAGAGTTGTCTTCTCTTGTACTTTGTTAGGGGTGGCAAAAAAATGGGTACGGACGGGTACGGGTCCGGACACGCCCCTTAATAACGACCAAAAATAGTGTCCGGACCCGTACTCGTTTTTGAAACGGACACTTTTTTTTGTCGGGACCCGTATGTTTTTAAAACATACAAGACCCGTTTTTTGTCCGGACCCGTTTTTTAATAAAATAAAATAAAATTTTTCACTTAATTATTAACAAAAATAAATGATTTTTATGTTGTAATGCATTCCATAACTACAAAAAAGAAATGTTATAAATTCAAAATTCGAGTCTTACAAGTTTCCATATAAAAATAACATCATCATTAGTGAAATTATAATTCAAACATCATGAAAGTTTCAAAACACTCCTATAAATAAATAAATATTATTTAAATTAATCGCTAAACGGGTACCCGTTTTTAAAAAAAATTTGTCCGGACTCGGACCCGTTTTTTAAAACGGACAAGAAAACATGTCCAGACCCGTATTAATTTTATAAAAATTATGTCCGGACCCGTTTAAAGCGGGTCCGGGCAAATGCGGACAAACGGGTCCGGGCACATTTTGCCACCCCTATACTTTGTGATAGAGGGACGTGCATCAATGAAGACTTTGGATGAACATACTATTGGGTTGATGGGGACTAACGAGATTGCACATAAGGCCTGTGTGTCGTTTAGTGGTTGCCATCACCTCAAGGGTAGGTGAATCGGTCACCGGATTCTTGCTAATAACTAGTATGCATTGAACGAGACCACGACTTTATATTATTACTATTTTCTATGGTATCACTCTTTTGTGAATCCTATGCATGATGATGAGTTTTGACTTTAATATGTTTTATCAATCTTATGGACGTGGTTTATTAATGCTTTATAAATCCATGCGATGTATTGTTTTAAATGTTTTATTCAATTTCAATTCATGCTAGCCTTGCATGCTTGTTAAGTATTACTTGCGTATTTGATGGTTGAGCGGGTTTTCCGCATTACCGAGCTCCGTTGTCCCTTTTAGCTCACCCCACTTACATCTCAGGACCATACACATCGACGCTAGATTGAGATAATAGAGAGGCGATTACTTGAAGCCTTCTCTTTTGATGTGAGCCTTGAATTGCTATATTATATTATTTGTTTTTTTTTTTAAACCTATTGTACTTGGGTTGTAGTAAAATGGGTCTTTCGGGTAGATTAAACCTCACACTCCTTTAGTCTGAATTTCTTCTTAGTAAATGAATGACTTCAAGACAATTTATGAATTTAGGACCCACATATAGTTTCATAGTTAGTCATATAGATCTTGTTTACTTTATTTTGCACTTTTGGTCCATATGAACTTGTGGCATTATTCCGCAGGTCGAAATAGGCGTGTCAGACTATTATTTGGGCCTGGTTCAGATATTGGGCTCGAGTAATGGTTTGGGCCGGGCGACCCGACCCTAGTTTAGGTGAGGGTCGTCACAGTTTATCTCAGTTGTGTGCATTTGGTGCATTGATAGAATAGGGTTCTATCAAGATGTTCTAATGTTGATGAAAAAAAAAATTGACCTAAGTACACAACAAACTTCCTGGAACAAAGATGCAATACTCAATTCAGGCCCCACATAAAAGTAGAGAGGCAGTTTAAGAAGGCAAAATAATATAACTAACCACTCATACAACCCATGGAATTCTTCCACTCATCTCCTCCTAAGAAAGAATGAACTTGTCGTAGTTATTTGCACATACCAATATAAGAAAAAAGCGCGACAATCAGCACTCAACATGCAATATACTCTCACCTCATTTGATGACAAAAAAAAAAAAAACAAAAAACTTTAACCATTCTAGCCTGACATGCCTTATGCCATTATTTGGTGCAACTCCCGCGTGAAATATGGCAGCATTCTCAATATAGCATAAAATATGTGACCTAGAATAATTTTACTCATCATAAACCATAGTGCGGCAATTCTTTAGCCATCTCATTATCATAATGGCGATAGATCAATTGTCTGGTGTTTTTTTTTTTTTTAAATCTCAAGTTGATGTAGGAGTTGAAGATTGTGTAGGACCAATATATATATATATATATATATATATATATATATATATATTTCATAGTGTGTATACCATCTCATTACAACAAATGGATCACTTTGGCAATTGTGTTGCAAACTCTTTGTGTGGTGTCAAGCAAGCCTTATAACAAGGTAATTTAAGAATACAATCTAGGCTGATTGTGAAGTTGATCTAAGAATATAAGATGATAAAAGAGCTTGCAATCTCCTCTTCATTATGACCGAAACTAAATTCCATATGTTGTTGATACTACGTGCAATAACATTAAGAATGAATTAGTTTCCATCATTTTATTCATGTTTTTGGCTTGATTGGGAATGAACCCTTCCAATTTATACACTTGAGGATTATTTGCAAATATTCCTGTTAAATTTATGTTGGGCCCGTGATGCAAATCAGAGTTTTTAGATTATGATTTCTAATTAATAGATAAGATTGTTAGTTTGTGTCAAAGTTGAAGTCATAGTTAGATTAACTTGGATTTGTTTTTAGTATAAGAGTTTATAGTAGTTGGAAAGCTCACCATCAATTGCACTTAATCGAGCACAAGTTTTGTTGTTTATAGTAGTTGTTGTTTATAGTAGTTGGAGTTTATATTAGTCCATAATAAAGCCTATATATAAAGGTTGGTCGTATATTCATTATCTGATGAATAAAATTGGGTTTTGAGAGACAGTATCTTTTTGATTTGTTTTGGTTTCTTGAACTTTATGTGTTCGATCACAAGATTCACGAGTTAGAAACGTGTTTCTTCAATTTTATTCACGGAATCAACGAATTGGAAGAAAAATCAATCTATTTCTTTGTGGCGAGCAATTTGTCAATTCCTCACTGCATTAGTTGGTATCAAAGAGTCAAGGTCATATAGTCTTCCGCAATGCCGCCAGAAAGACAAGCTCGACGTGAAGACCATGTAGATGAGGTTCCTCCAAGAGATAATACAACACATGCCAATCGAAGGATGGATCAACTAATGACTTTCGTTGAAAATCTAGCACTTCAAGTACAACAGTTGCATCAGAATCAAGTGCAACAATAGCAGCAGCAGAGGCAGCTGCAACAACCTCGTCGTGAACGTCAACAATGGTTTGAGGACGAAGTGCCTACCAAGGAGTTTACTTTTGGTGAAGAACCAAAGGAGGAATATTCCGACGAGGAGGAATTTGAATCTGAGAAAGAAGAATATGGAGTTCTTTCTCTACGGTGACGGCGAAGAAGATCTAATCTTTTTCGAGGAGGACTCCGACAACTTTGCCGAGGCGCCAAAGTTTGACGGTGATGGGCACGACTTCATGGAAGACGAACTAGTCTTTGGAGACGACAGCTTTGTCATCAAGGTGATTTCTCATTCTAAAGGCCCTCAAGTCCTTGAAGAGGTGGTTGTTGATGGTGTCGTCGAGAATTACCCAATCAAAAAGTTGTGGAGACAAAAGTGAAGTTCGCGGCGACCAAACACTTTTGTTCATTAATTGATGACACGGATGATGAGTTAGTTGTTGACGTTCTTTAAGACTCTCACGGTGGTGTGTTTGTTGATAACATGGATTTGTTGGTTGAAGTTCTTAATATTGTTCAACAAAAACATGTTCCAACAAGTGGTGGTGACTACATTCAAATTGTGTTTAAGCAAGAGTTGTCGGTGTTTGAAAACTTTATTGCTCAACATCGCAAGAGTCATGAAGAGACTAAAATTCGTGGACGAGTTTTTTCAAACCGAGGGAGAATGATGAAGATGAAGACCAAAGAGGTCATGTGCGGTAGAATGATTCAGGCATCAAATTCGAGAACGGATTTTTTCTCAATCGGAGAGATAATGATGCAAATCAGAGTTTGTGTTAGATTAGGATTTCTTATTTATTAGATAAGATTGTTACAGTTTGTGTCAAAGTTGAAGTGATAGATTAACTTGGATTTGTTTTTAGTATAAGAGTTTATAGTAATTGGAGTTTTTGTTGGAGTGTACGTTAGTCCATAATAAAGCCTATATATAAAGGTTGGTCGTATTTTATTAGGGGTTGATCATTTGATGAATAAAATTGGGTTTTGAGAGAGATATCTCTTTGGTTTGTTTTGGTTTCTTGAATTTCGTGTGTTCGATCACAAGTTAGAAACGTGTTTCTTCAATTCGGTATTCACGGAATCAACAAATTAGTAGAAAATCTATATTTTTCTTTGTAGCGAGCAATTTGTAAATTCCTCGTTGCATCAACCCGCCTACACACGCGGCGCGAGCCCGTGGATTTTCGCCAATACTGATATTGCCCCCAACTAAACCACCTTCAAATCATAGGTGTGGGTTTTAACTCAAAAGTCCTCGGTATTAATTAAGGAGAGATCCAAACGTATGTACTTCTTTATGAAGTCTTACTTAACCGATGTGGGACTATTATTTCAGTCCACATATCTCCAACAATTCCCTTCCTCAAGGCCATTATCATAGGAGATGCTAGAGACCATAATCAGATTTTTTATGATGTAAAATAATCATTTACTTAATTAAATATTTACTTTCAAGTTTCAGCAAAAAAATATCTCCCAACATCAAATCTATGTTCCTCTTTCTCAAATGACTTTAATTATTCATGCCAACCAATGGAGATATTTTTGTTGAAATTTTGATTTATGAGGGCACTACGAATATCAAATTGGACTTTAATTATTTGGACTGCTCTTATTTGGTGGGTGCTAAACAATTCCCAAAAACAAATTATGTTAATGAAAATGGAAAGTACGTCTAAAATAACTAAAATGCTAGTTAAGGAACAAAAATGTCTAGAGCATGTTCATCACACATACAATGGAGAATTACTAACAGGGATAAACTTTCAAGCAATGCCTTATAGTTGGAACCCATGCCATCCACAAGGATAATGTGTTCAACATACAAAAAGAAACATTTTTTCTACTTACTTCCTTTAGTAAATTAAACCAATCACATAAACCATAAAAGCAAATCATCGGAAAATTATCGTGCAATTACCTTGAAGTCACCACTGTCATCTAGTTCATCAAAAATGAGCTCAAAATCCTCCCTTGAGATCTTTGGCAACGACCTACAAAAAGTAAATGTTTAGCGGCCCCGTCAATACTAGTTTATACATGGAAACCCCCACTCAAAGAAATTTGTTAAATGGTATTGGGTGACCCAAGCTTTATGGCATAGCATTGGAAGGAAAGGCAAAACACTTTAATAAGTTTAGCATAACAGAATTGCAGTTTTAAGACATAAATAGAACAATTCATTTCTTTATTGGGCAACAACAACAACATAGCCTCAGTCCCAAATTAATTGGGGTCGGCTACATGGATCAAACTTTTCCATTGTGCTCGATCAAGTGCAATTGATGGTGAGCTTTCCAAACCATTCAAATCCCTCATAATTAATGCATCCCATGTTAACTTTGGTCTACCCCTACCTCATCGAATTTCTACAGTTTCTATTGAGTCAAGTTTTCTAGTTGGGGCATTTGCAGGCCGTCTTTACAAAGAAAAAAAAAACAAATTATATTCGATACAGCATTTTTTTTTGGGAGTTTCTTCTTTTTTTAGTTGTCAAATGGCATATTACATGTAACAAAGAAAATGCAAAAATTCAAAGATATAATTTGAATTTCTTCATTTTTTAATGACTAAAATTTGTTGAATTCAATGTGTTGATTTCTTTTCCAAGAAATAGATACAAATATATCAGATTTTTGGAAAGAAATCAAGAAAAAAAAAATTCTCAAAAGAAAGAGATGAATATTATACAAAAACATCAAGAGTTGAGGTCCATAAATCCATCTCTATGATAACTTACTAGTTCTGTTTCTTCTTATGTTAATTAGTGATTAATTGTTATTGTTGTTTATGTTCTTGGACTGATTTGTACATTTTCCTAGTTGTTGATATTTAACCTTGTCTTTTTAGAGTCCCGGTCTGATAGGGCCGAGAGACATGCCCATACATGTCGGCCATGTCCAGATGACATATGCCCAAATATATATCAGCCTTGTCCAACTGAAATAACTCAAAATAAGCATCTCAAAGAAGATTAAGCTTTTCATTTTAGCAAACAACATTGAAAGTACCCAGAACATAAAAATAAATAAATCTATACTTTTACAGATATATTAAATCCATTCTAAGTTGATATTGAAAAGTAATTGTTTGATCCAGAGTGCCAATTACTTGTTCCTAACTCAAATAAGAGACTACAAATACATGTAGCAATAAATACAAATCCACTTTTATTTACACTTGATCTACCATTATGTAAACAATACTAACTCAATCATACTTGGTACAATGCATTGACTTTAAAGTTCTGAAAATACTATTTTGAATCGTTGATAAGATCACTTACATCATTTTGGAAAAAAAAAAAAAAAAAAATTTCTAGATGAAACGAGATTTCTATTGTTCACATAAACTTGTGCAAAGAACAATTGCTCTACAAAGTTCATCAATTATTTGGCTTTTTTTATTCAAGAAATAAAAAATAACTTCATTAATAGGTTGAAAGTTGAGAATTCGCAGTAAAAGCAAATAATCAATGGGATAAGGAACAAAGTGATAGATGCAATATAAACCACAAGCACATGCAAGCAACTTTAAAGAAACCTGATCATTCTTATCAAAAAGCAATGAAAAAGTTAATAGAAGACGAAGCATAAGGAATTGCCATAAATGCATGGGATCCAACCATTGACATTTAATAGAATGGAAACAAAACTTCAAGTAATTTATTCTTATTCAAAAGAATGAGTAGGCTAAAACGATGTAAAGAGAATAGTAATAAATGAGACGCACAAAGGAAGAATTAAGCTGAACCCCACAAAATATTCGATTAATTTGTACAACGAGGTATAGGAAGAGAAATTACCTATAATTGTTCAACTCCTCGAACAAACGACTGCATTGCTCTTTGTTAAGAAACCCATTCTCCTAATATGGACATGAAAAAAAGATATTATCTTAAATAAATGGCAAGGCCACATGGAAGGCACGAAAAATGTGATTTTGCTTCATAGTTAGCAACTTAGCATGAAGAAAAATAAAAGGACAATTAAACAAGAAACATGTTTGCATAAATATAAAATCATAACAGTAGTTAATTGAAATTAGAATAATTATCATGTCATCATAGAATATCATCAAAACAAAACCAAAGAAACACAGATTATAATACCAACACATAGTGTGTAACAGTCTTAATTCCTTTTCCTTCATTCGAAAACTCATAAACGTTTGTTTTTTCCAATTCATCATACACCATCAGTTAATGGAGGCAAAACCAAGAGACATGCCGTGCCTCATGTAGAGTAACTGGAAAAGAAACATAAAAGTAGACATGCAAAGCATGAAAAGACAAAAACCCCTGAAGAAGATGCCTCTCATTTTACCAATGATGTCACTCTTCTACTCCATTAATGACATGAATAACCCATACTTTTGTATGCCATCAGCCATAACACAACTTTGTGCTTAACAAATTCCCACATTTTCCAGGCTCATTCTCTTTTATTTTAAGACTCTAGTGTTTCCGACAAGTCAAAAGTTCCATAGAACTGCCAAAACTGCAGCATTCACTACCACTTTGAACATCTGGAATGTTATTGCATGCGCCTTCTCAAGAACAATATCTCCTAACTATCAAGTATCAACCACCATATTACCCCTGCCAAACTCACTAAGCATTGTCGTCCAATCACCTCGTTAGTAGCAGCACTCAATGAAGATCAATTGTTTATTCAGTTTTATACTACAAGACACAAATCGTGAGGAAACACTGAAATCTTAAAGTAAAAGAGGCATGAAAAGACAAAAACCCCTGAAGAAGATGCCTCTCATTTTACCAATGATGTCACTCTTCTACTCCATTAATGACATGAATAACCCATACTTTTGTATGCCATCAGCCATAACACAACTTTGTGCTTAACAAATTCCCACATTTTCCAGGCTCATTCTCTTTTATTTTAAGACTCTAGTGTTTCCGACTAGTCAAATGTTCCATAGAACTGCCAAAACTGCAGCATTCACTACCACTTTGAACATCTGGAATGTTATTGCATGCGCCTTCTCAAGAACAATATCTCCTAACTATCAAGTATCAACCACCATATTACCCCTGCCAAACTCACTAAGCATTGTCGTCCAATCACCTCGTTAGTAGCAGCACTCAATGAAGATCAATTGTTTATTCAGTTTTATACTACAAGACACAAATCGTGAGGAAACACTGAAATCTTAAAGTAAAAGAGGCATGAAAAGACAAAAACCCCTGAAGAAGATGCCTCTCATTTTACCAATGATGTCACTCTTCTACTCCATTAATGACATGAATAACCCATACTTTTGTATGCCATCAGCCATAACACAACTTTGTGCTTAACAAATTCCCACATTTTCCAGGCTCATTCTCTTTTATTTTAAGACTCTAGTGTTTCCGACAAGTCAAATGTTCCATAGAACTGCCAAAACTGCAGCATTCACTACCACTTTGAACATCTGGAATGTTATTGCATGCGCCTTCTCAAGAACAATATCTCCTAACTATCAAGTATCAACCACCATATTACCCCTGCCAAACTCACTAAGCATTGTCGTCCAATCACCTCGTTAGTAGCAGCACTCAATGAAGATCAATTGTTTATTCAGTTTTATACTACAAGACACAAATCGTGAGGAAACACTGAAATCTTAAAGTAAAAGAGAACGAGAAAAATCATGCCCTGCCTCGTGAGGCAAGGCGGAGATGGGAATTGTTTTCGCCCTGTGGGGATTCTCTGCCCCGTGCCCCACGGGGATTCCCCCCCCCATAAAATATTTTATTTTTATGTTTTTTTATTTAAAAATATATATATATAATTTTTATGTATTAAAAAAAAACGTATGTAATGTATGAAATGGAACTCAAGATCTCCAACTATAAAACCCATTTTTACCATTAAACTAATCCTACTAAACATATTGTATCATAAAGATATATAAAATTACATTTATAACATCTTTGAATTATATTTGTCATACTAATTTCTGAAATCTTACATATTTAATTAAGTATGATAATTCGTAACTCGATCAACCTAATAATATCAAAAACAAAATTAATTAATCCTTCAATTTGAGAAAAATAAAACCCCCAAAAATTAAGTGGCAAAACGACAAAGGCGTGAAGATCAAAATCGATATTTTCACAAAATTAATGGGGCAAGGGGATTCCCCGCCCAGCAGGGATCCCCGAGGGGCCGGGGCGTGAGGCGACAAAGTTCTCCCCACGGGGAATTTGTGAGAATAAATCCCTGCCTCGCCCTGCCCTGGCCCACTTGCAACCTAAAGCATGGAAAATATGTATCTTCTAAATTGTAAATTTGCTATTACATCCTATAGCTCCTATCCTAGATTTAAGGCAAATTGATCAAAGGATATTTTCCTTTTTTTCATCCAAGTCCTCTTATACATCCAGTACACTGTTTGATTGGTGTGAAAAAAGCGTTGCTCATACTTTGCCTTACCTACATAGAAGGAATTACACCTTTGGTTGATGACATTGAAATGCACGCTAAAAACATTTTACAATAGTTGTATAGGAGCTCAACCCAATCATGAGGAAACTAGAAACTATGGCAAAATGCCATATGATTAGAAGTTGAAGATTCGTCAATATAACATCAACAACATCAACACTGCCTCAATCTCAAATAAGTTGGGGTCGACTACATGGATCAAACTCTTTCATTTCCTCGATATAATGCAGTTGTTGACGTGCTTTCAAAATTCTTTAAATTCTTCTTAATTAATGCATGATGCATCCCAAGTTATCTAAGGTCTACCGTCAACAACAACAACAACAAAGCCTCAATCCAAATAGTTGGGTCGGGTAGTTCCACTATACCCTCAAATTTCCTTAATATATCTACCATGTCGAGTTCTTTTAATGGGGCATTTGTAGGTCGTCTTTGGATGTGTCCAACTCCAAACCACTGCAACCTCCCTTCCATAATTTTTGTATTACTTGGTGCCACTCCTACTTTTCTTCAAATCTCCATATTTCTTATTTATCTATGTGGGTTTTACCACATATCATCATCATAAAATCTCTAAAGAAAATGAACACCAAACACTTCTATTCATAATCTTGCTGAGAAAAACATATGTGGGACATAAGCAAAATATAGTTACGCTTACATTTTCATCGATAAGAGTGAAGGCTTTTTTTAGCATGCTTTTCCTCAAGAAGTCCATTTGAGCGACTTGCTTAGCAAGCTGCAAAAGAGAAGCACAATTGTACATCTGTATCAAAGTCTAGGAGAGTGTAACAATGTTAGGGGGTAGGGGAAGTTAAAAGCAAAAAAGAAGCGAGATCATCAACAACAAAGTAAGTTTATCCACGGGAAAAGAAAAAGTAACACAAACTCAGATATTAATTTCCACTTACTTTGCACACATCTGCTGAGAAAGGAATATAAATTTTACCTGACCTTTGAAACTGTCGTATACAACGGCAAGAACCAAGTTAGTGATGAAGTATACTGCCAACAGAATATATAAAACAAAAAACAAGCTGCACCAGCGCGACACCCTGGAAAACATTGAAAAAAGTATGAAAAGTCAAATGGAGCATTTACATGAGACATAACCTTGAAGAAAATATGTTAAAAGCCATATTTAATCCAAGATACACCCACAAATCGGCAATCAAGGAAGAACTTCAAACAATAGCCAAGAGAAAGAAAACACGTACATAGTGATTTATTAAATCTATAATACATCGGTAGTTCTGTTGAAGCATGTTCTTGTGAAAAGAACATGCAACCCGTCGAAAGTGACCTCCATTCTGCCCAAGTCATTGAGCATCGTCAACCGCAAAACTTTAGATAAATTACACAAAACTTGACAAACAAGTGATGTATATACTCATTATCCTAATGAAATTCACCAACTAGGTGGCATTTCCACGTGGGGCTTAGAGTTGGTTTTCTTGAGTAACACTAGTCAAGAGAATACCTCCATTTTATGAGGGATGGAGCCTTTAAGGAAAGGGTAAAAAGGTCTAAGTTCGAGGTAATTGGGATGCGCAAGTATTGTCCAATTTGTCAAGTGACCAATTTATTTTACCTCGTATAAAATGGAAGATATATAAATAGGTTTGAGATTGGACAAATAGGTTGGACGCCTCTTCTTGATTAGCTAAAGTTCAAGTGAAGTGAAATTCCTAACTATTACTTTGTAGGACTAACATCCACATCAAAATTGAATACGAAGGACTTACACTTGCGTAATACATAATTGAAGAATGTAAAGAGAGAAGCTAAGGGATGGAGCAAGTGCATAGATAATTGCAGAAAGTCACCCATGAGTCCCCTTCAACATCCCATTATTCAAGAAAGGCTCCATAACTCTGCATTTCCAAGGGCCTTCCAAGGGTTTCATAATCGTAGATGCCTAATCAAAATTACTTTTGCTCATAGATGACAACTTTCCCTCTACATACTCTAATGCTAGTAAACTCCCAAATTCCAATACAATGTTTCTTTTCTTCATGTTGGTAGTTGGCATGCCCCGTAGTCATTTGATTTGCACGAAGCGTCCCATCTCACCATTTGATTTGCACGAAGTGTCCCATCTCACCAAGTGAATGTTGTGTCTTGTGATATCATGTGTACCATTTAATTAAAAGTCATGGGTGACTTTCTGCAATTATCTATGCACTTGCTCCAGTGTTTGGAAAAATATACACGTGATATGTTGAGATGGCCCTCTAAACTACTTAAAAAGGGAGAATCCCCCCCCACCACCACACACACACCCACCCCACTACCACCGCCGCCAAGTAGTGCATGGCAGCTTTCCACCCCTAGAGTTTCTTAGAAACAAGTGATCACCAGGTTTTCATAACTCCTTAGATACTTAAGAAAGAATCTAACCAAGTGAATATACACTTGATGCCTAATCAAAATTACTTTTGCTCATACGTGACAACTTTCACTTTGCATACTCTAATGCTAGTAAACTCCCAAATTCCAATACGATGTTTTGTTTCTTCATGTTGGCCGCATGCCCCGTACTCATTTGATTTGCACGAAGTATCCCATCTCACCAAGTGAATGTTGTGATATCATGTGTACCATTTCATTAAAAGTCATGTGCGACTTTCTCCAATCATCTATGCACTTGCTCCAGTGTTTGAAAAAATATACACGTGATATGTTGAGATGGCCCTCTAAACTACTTAAAAAGGAAGAATCCCACCCACCCACACACGCCGCCGCCGCGGTTCGAAACTTCGACTTCGCCTATGACTTCGCTCACTTAAAATTCGGAATTAATTCGAGGAAGTTAACTTCAACAATGGAAGTTTGACAAAAATTCGCCGGTGTACAGAAGTTTACAGAATTTCACTTTAAAGTTAGAAAACTCAAGTTTCTTCGTAGAGATGCTAGGAATATACTTAATCATACAACAATAATGCATAAAACTCATGTCAGCGGAGGATATTCTGAATTTTAAGTATGTTTTTAGCATAGGCGAAGTTTCAGTCGAAGTTTGTTCAACTTCCACGAAACATAACAATTTTACTTCATGTTTTATGAACTTCCATCGATGTTTTCGAAGTTCGGTCGAAGTTAGCCGAAGTTGAGTCGAAGTTTTGTAATTTTTCAACTGCCCTTGAACTTCGATTCGCTCACCTCAACATCGAAAAACTTCGCCCGAACTTCGGCGAAGTTTGTCGATTTTTTAAACCATGGCCGCCGCCAAGGAGTGCATGGCAGCTTTCCACCCCTAGAGTTTCTTAGAAACAAGTGATCACCATGTTTTCATAACTCCTTCTTAGGTACGCAAGTAAGAATCTAACCCCCCCCCCCCCCCCCCCAAAGGGAGCATGGCAGCTTTTTTCTTACAAAGAGGTGATCAACAGTTCCCATAACCCTTGTTAGGGTTTTGGGTTCCCTCCTAAGGATAGACCCACGTATTTCACAAGCCAAATCCCATGGAACAACCCCAAGTCATTTACAGCTTTGATGACATTTTATCCACGCATACATCAAACACAATGGAAGAGTTCATGTTACCGACCCCAACTAATTTGAGATTGAGGCTCTGCTGTTGTTGTATACATACATAAAACACCTCACATTTTCAAAAAATTATCCGTCAAACCTATAACTGCACATAATTCCTTCACAGCTTAGAGGATGTGCCATAGATTTTCTCATCCATCAAGAAGGAAGAGAATACAGCATTAAGAGCATCAAAGGAGATGGTAAAAGCGCTAGTGAATTGAACCAATTTTGAGTCTTGGCGACTACATAGGAATTAATGGTGTCGTGCGAGTGGGGACTTTGTTGGTTCATGCATATGCCCTTGGTGGAGACCAGACACCCTATACATATAAGAGAGCTAACACCTCTCGAGTTGTTTCCACTCAAATAAAGAATATTACGTTAAGAACTACCAAAGCCCTAATTAGAGCCATAAGAGAAGAAAAAAAAATTGAAGCGTTTTTTCTAATTAAATCATCATACATTTGTAAATTACATAAACATTTACATTCATTCAATATCATTAAGTCGACATTCACAAAATCAATAATGAAATCTGGTTAGAAAAGGGAAAGCTTAATATGCTTTCCTCCCCCTTCCTCTTTTTCTCTTCTTCTTGATTCTTGACAACTAGCCAAATTTGTCACAAATTCCTAGAAGTTGCAGTTAAACAAGTAGGGGAAATGTTGACAACAAGCTGATGATTATATTCCATGATTCTTATAAATATATCGTTGTACATTTGTACATATGACAATTACATTAGATTCTTAAAAAATAGTCTTTATAGTTGCATATTTATGTTCAGAAGTTGATACTTTTCCATTTTCATAAATAGTACTATATATACAAGGTCAATGTTCCCTGCCTAATTCAATACAACATGATATTTCTTCCAGAGAGAGAGAGAGACTTAGCTACTATACAAATTACTTTCAAGAATCCAATCAAAGCCCTGAAGATACATCGAAACTGACCTTATCTAATTTTTGGTCGATTAGTACTACTACTTTTCTTTGAATCTATGTATTTCTTACTCTATCTTTATGAGTTTTACCACACATCATCCTAAGCATCATCATTTCCTCTACACTTATTTTATATATGTGTTGTTTTTCACCGCCCAACATTCACTGCTATAAAGCATAGATGTCCCAATCGCAATGTTAAAGCATTTTCCTTTTAGCTTAACGGGGATATTTAGATCACATATCATACATGTTGCACTAATCTTCTTCCATCCTGCTCAAATTCTACGTGTTAAATTATCTTCAATACGACCATCTTTTTGTATGATTGATTCTAAATATCTAAAATGGTTCACCTTAGGAACTTCTACTCCCTTAATTTTACTACTCAAAAATTTGGTCTTAGTCCAAATCAATTTATAGCCTATAGTCTAACGTACTCCTTCAAAGTTCATACTTCATGCATAACTAAAGTACGAGAGATGTCTTTATGATTGATCCTTTATGCAGTCCTTTTGTTATGGGAAATTCTAATGTAGTTCCCCCAAATGTTTTTATACTTATTACCACTCCTTCGTACATATCTTTAATAGCGTCTATGTATCACGCATACACTTTTTTTTCTTTTTCAAACCCCACCAAAGAGCATCTCTAGGAACCCTATCGTATGCTCTTTTTCTTTTTGGTTTCATCATGTGTTTCAAAGTCTACAAATAATATTGTAGAATCCATGGGCCGTGGGAGAATCATCATGTGTTTTTTCCAAGTCTACAAATAATATTGTAGAATCCATGGGCCAGGAGAATGTCGGGCCACACACGAACATGTGGTATATAAATGGGGTTGGAACCCATCTTGCACAAAACCAATTGACTTGTACTAGGATTCAATCTACGCCACTTATATGCACACCAACTCTTATTATATTTCTGATGTGGAAATACATACTCCAACACTCCCCCTCATGTGCAACTGGGCCTGGACCGGTTGTCACTTGTCAAACACATACCTGCTCCTAGAGGTCTATACAAACATGCCTAGGCCTACCCTTAGAGGCTCTATGTCCACAAACGGGTCTACACCACACTACTAGCCCAACCAGGTCTTCAAACATACACACATGTGGGTATATAAATGGGGATGTAACCTATCTTGCACAAACAATTGGCTTGTACTAGGATCCAATCTACTCCACTTATGGCCCGTTTGCTTTGAGTGTTAGCATAGCTAAGCCCAAGATTTACTTTAAGACTAGTATTTGATTCAGGTGTTAGCTAGCACTTTGTGTTACCAAAGCATTTAAACTCCTTCTAACCTACCAAAAGACACACCTCCCCCTATCTTTAGGTAAGCCCAAGGTTACATGAGTGAAAAAGACAAATGTGCCCAAGATCTTTTCCTCCCAAACAAGCAAACCCCATTGAAAGGGGCATTAAAGAAATTTAACCAATTAAAGGTTGTCTTTGATAAATTGAACCAAACGCACGTCATAAGTTTTTAAATTGTTAGCTAAACACCATCATAATTACACCAAACTACCCCTCACAACCACAACCTCAACCAAACGGACCATTATATACCACACCAACTATTATTATATTTCGATGTTGGATTACATACTCCAACAAAAATATCAAGGTCTTTTTTTCTTTTCTCTATATTTTCTCATTGATATTCTTGTAAGGAAAATTACCTTCATAGTAGGCTTTCCTGGCATGAAATCAAATTGATTTTTCAATGTGATCTTCTTTATCAACCTATCATCAACTATTTTCAACCAAATTTTCATGGTATGACTCACAAGTTTTATCCCTCAATAGTTTTGAGCACAAATCGACAAACATATCTTACATTAATAGGTCAAATTTTGTAATCGGTGAATCTAACAATTTAGTAATAAACTTTATTGAATTTATGAGTTACAATACAACAACACATAGCCTCAAACCCAAATTAATTGAGGTCGGCTACATGAATCAAACTCTTCCATTGAGCTCGATTTAGTGCACTTGATGGTGAGCTTTCCAAACCATTTAAATCCTTCCTAATTAATGTGTCCCAAGTTAACTTCGATCTACCCCTACCTCGTCGAATCTCTTCAATTTCTATTGAGTCAAGTTTTCTAGTGGGGGCATTTGTAGGCCGTCTTTGCAGGTGTCCAAATCACCGCAACCGCCCTTCTCATTTCACCTTTAAGATTAACAGTATATCCATCTTAATATTCTCATTTTCTTCATTGCCAACTTTAATTCGATCCATCTTAATATTCTCAATTTTCATTGCCAACTTTAATTCAATAAATTATCAACAACCTAATAGGGGAATCTTACAAAAATTATCTTGTTAGTCCAATTATTTAGTACACTAAATGCGCCACACCACTCAATCCAACATACTTCAATTCTATGGCACCACCATCATATCATATACAACTTGTTAAATTAGTGAGCGAACCTAAAGTTCACACGATTAACATTTGTTCACTTGTAATCCAAGCAACCTCTTAACCTCCATCTTGACTTCCAGTAAAGCATTAACAAATTTACTGAAATATTTTTCTAATAATTCTAAAACCTCTAAAATCCAAAGCGTCTCGAATAGTTGTCAGAATCGAGAATCGAAAGCGAATCGTTGAGGGCTCGACCGAATTGAATAAGGATTCGAATAGGAAGTCGTAGGATTCAAGATACTATAGCAAACCATGTAAAAACTTATTTTTCTCATTAATACTATTGTTAATAATAAGGTAAGTTGTAAGTCAGTGATTAATAGAAGGAATATCGAAGAAGATGCCACAAATGTAAAAATTGAATATATATATATATATATATATATATATATATATATATATATATATATATATATATATGTATATATACACACACACACACACCCTAGAATCCCAGTACGTTCACTTTTACACTATTTGCATAATTACCCTCAAATTCTTTTTTCCTTTGGTTCAAAAAGTAGGAAGTCGATAATATAACTACTTTTGGAAGCTCTTGTATTATTTTAAAACAAAGAACTGGCCTTCATTAATTGATTAAATGGGGCTAAATTTTCTCCCGATAGAATGGGGCATTGATATTATCTCTATATATATAAAAACAATTCATTAGTATGAATGTTTCACGTTTGGAGCACGAGCTCGCGACTAGTGTGATTATATCAGAAACCTACCAATGCTAAAAAATCTATATACAAATTGAGAGATGCCGAAAACTATTTACAAACATTAAAAGATTAAAATTAGTGAACCCTAAAACTAAAGACAGAAGAAAAACCCCTAGATCATTATAAATCACTAGATCACATGAGGTTCAAATCTTGATCGTTGAATCATAAGAGGTTTGTACCAAGAATCGTAAAGAATCATAAGATTCACAGATGCTGAGATTCGACAAGGAATCGAATCGTTGAGCTGGGGTTCGAATCGCCAATCGTGGGATCTAAAGATTCAAATCAGGGTACTGATAACTACCATTAATTCAACATTAACTCTCATTTTATCTTTTTCTTTTTTGGAGTGGAAACAACTCAAAGGTTGTTGCCTCTCTTTCAAGTGTAAGGCATCGATCCCCACCAAGGGCACTTTGACCCACCATGCAAGATACATGATTTCCCCACCCCTGGGGTGCCAACAATTCCTATGTAGTAACCAAGACTTGAAATTGATTATGCTCAAAACTCTTATCAGCACATTACAGCTACTTCGATGTCTTGTAGGCAACTTATCACTAAATCATAGATGTCTTGTGGGCAACTTATCACTTAATCATAACTTACTTTCATCGATTACATATACATCATGAAAAAACATCTTGAGTAAGAATAGTAGAAAAAGGTCTTAATGGGAGATAATAGTTATGAAAACAAAAGTACAACACCAACAATTACAAATGATCCTCAATGTTTCCTAAATCTCGTGCAAAAAGGAACAAGCCACAACAATTGCCATCCTCCTAGAACCTTGTGCAAAGATTGGGGGATAGAGTCCGAAAGACTCATCTTGAAATCTCCACCTAAAAACTGCAATGTCAACTCAATAATATGAAGCTCGACCAACAAAGAACCTAAGAAAAAAAAAAACTCACAGTAATGAGAACTAGAGCACCATAAACGAACACAATCTTGCAGCTTCCTTGGCACAACATTCTATGTTGATATTTGTTTTTCTTCTCCTTCTTGTGGCTAAGCCATACAAAAGGACATGTTGGCAATAGCGGTTTCTATTTTTTATTGTCAAGTTTTTGTGCAACTTAGCAAATCTCCTTTTCATTTCTTTGACAATGGGTGACAACTTGAAGTTGTCCCTGCAAAAGCAAAATTTTCTATCGACTCATTTCATACTCTCCCCTAGCTGGTTAATAACAACAACATAGTCTCATTCCCAAATTAATTGGGGTCAGCTGCATGGATCAAACTCTTCCATTATGCTCAATTGAGTGCAATTGATGATGAGCTTTCCAAACCATTGAAATCCCTCCTAATTAATGCGTCCCAAGTTAACTTTGGTCTACCCCTACCTCGTCGGATTTCTTCAGTTTCTATTGAGTCAAGTTAACTTGAAGGATATGTATGATGGAGTAGTAACGAGTATAAAGACATTTGAAGGAGCTACAAAAGAATTTCCCATTACGATAGGACTACATCAAGGATCGGCTTTAAGCCCATATCTATTTACTTTAGTTATGGATGAACTAACTAGACATATTCAAGAGGATATATCATGGTGTATGCTATTTGCAGATGATATTGTCTTAGTGGATGAAACAAAAGATGGAGTGAATAGGAAATTAGAACTCTGGAGGAATACATTAGAATCTAAAGGCTTTAAGTTGAGTAGGACGAAAACCGAATACATGCACTGTAAGTTTAAAAACACTAGACATCGATATGACGGAGTGGTAAAATTAGGGGAAGTAGAAGTTCCTAAACCACTTTAGATAGATCAATCATACAAAATGATGGTAACATTGAGAATGATGTCACACATAGAATTCAAGCTGGATGGAAGAAATGGCGGAGTGCAACAGGGGTGATTTGTGATCGAAATGTTCCTACTAAGTTAAAAGAAAAATTTTATAGGACCGCAATTAGGCCAGCTATGCTCTATAGTAGTGAATGTTGGGCGGTAAAGCAACAACAATTACATAAAATGAACGTAGCAGAAATGAGGATGCTTAGGTGGATGTGTGGTAAAACTCGTAAAGATAGAATAAGAAATATAGAAATTCAAAGACAAGTAGGAGTAGCACCAATTGATACAAAGATTAGGGAAGGGCGGTTGCGGTGGTTTGGTCACTCGCAAAGACGGCCTACAAATGCCCCAACTAGAAAACTTGACTCAATAGAAAGCGTAGAAATTCGACGAGGTAGGGGCAGACCAAAGTTAACATGGGATGCATTAATTAGGAGGGATTTGAATGGTTTGAAAAACTCACCATCAATTGCACTTAATCGAGCACAATGAAAAAGCTTGATCCATGTAGCCGACTCCAGTTAATTTGGGACTGAGGCTATGTTGTTGTTTGTTGTTGTTGTCTATTGAGTCAAGTTTTCTAGTGGGGGCACTTGTAGGTCGTCTTTGCAGGTGACCAAACCACCTCAATCGCCCTTCCCTAATATTTGTGTCAATTGGCAATACTCCTACTTGTCTTTGAATTTATGTATTTCTTATTCTATATTTACGAGTTTTACCACACTTCCACGCATCCCCATTTTTGTTACGTTTATTTTATGTAGTTGTCGTTGCTTTACCGCCCAATATTTACTTCCATAGAGCATAGCTAACCTAATTGCGGTCCTCTAAAATGTTCCTTTTAACTTAGCAGGAATATTTCGATCACATATCACACCTGTTGCACTCCTCCATTTCTTCCATTCAGCTTGAATTCTATGAGTGACATCATTCTCAATATTAACATCATTCTCAATATTACATGTTGCACTCCATTTCTGGTTAACATTGTCTTAAGACTAATGAATCTTTAAAGGACATTTCTTGGAATGAAGTTTCACGAAAGGAATTAGAATACAATGCTAGGTTATTTAGGCAGGGGAGGGACATATTTTTCTCACAATGAGGAATGGAATAGACAATGAAGAACTTTAAAATCCCATGGAATATCTCAGTAGGCTCATGTAGTACGTCTGTCTAGAGAGGAATAAGCACATATTTAAAGAAAGAAATTAATTAATGGAGGATATGTGGGATAAATTAAGTACATTGCACGCGCCAAAAATAAATATGGATGGTAGCATGTAAAAACTAAACACTTTCCTCGATGTCATAGCATGAGGCACTCGATGCTCGTGCTTAACAAAAAGCTAGAGATACAAAACCAAGCCACGTAGCATACCCATAACAGCCTCAAGCCAAGGAAGCTCTAATTCCATGTTTTAGTCCATGGGCCTAACTCATCCTAAAAAAATCAACTAGCAGGGAGAAGGTTGCCCCACAACTTCTTTTCTTTTTGGAGAAGAAACTATAAATGGGTAATTTTACAATGGAAACCAAACTAAGTTCACATGCCATGGGAACTAAATTTTTGTATTGTGCGTTTAATGTTGTTAGCGCCATATTTAGCAATTAACGTACAAGTGTATTGACCATTGGATCTGATTCTGAGGATCCTAAAAATTGTTCTCATGCCATAGGAACTTTTTTTAGTTCCCATGGTAGTAATACCTACCACATATGCATAGGGTACTACTACAATGGAGCCCAATATATCACCATGACATGGAAACATCATTTAGAACCACTGGGTCTTAATCTGATGGTATAAATATTAGCATAAATGCATAACCTCAGTAAATACACACACGAAAACAAGGATCTCATGACATGGGCTTATATTTTGGCTCTATTGTATAATTACCCATATATATCCTAAATAAATCATAAGTGGACAAGCAGTATTATTTGCATCTTCTCCCTTCCTAGACCATTTTTACGATTAAGTAATCAGAATAGGAGATTACATATGGTAAAGAGATTCCAGAACTCTTATCGTTAAGGCTACTCTATCAACAACCTTTTTTTAACATTACCATATGTTATTAAAAGTATATTGTAGCAAGAATAGAGAACCAAATTCTCCCATCCAAGAAAACAAAAGACCATATATTCATAGATGTATATACAAATACATCCGAAAAAGAAACAGTTAAGTATATTGTATACTAAAGAATAAGCTTCGTATTCCAAATGTTTGAAGGAAATGAATAACTTCTATTAAAATAATTTTGCCCAATAAAATCAACATATGGCAAAGTCGCATTCCAAAGAATATAAAGAAAATCCTCTGATAAAATAATGATAAGAATCAATTCACATATACTTACTTGTATGCAGGAATCCACACATCAGGGTTGTTGGATGTGGTGAAAAGAATGAACATTTGATACAACGTAACACCATAGGAATAGAACATTTCTTTTCCTTGTTGTGTATCTTCAAATATGACATAGGCTAACCAACTAGAGAACAAAATAAACAAGCATCCAAGAGCCTGAATTCCATAAAATTTCATCAAATCCCAGAACAATGAAGCGTGATAAGGACATTCTAAAGTACATTTGAAGACAAATTTATGATCTATAATATGAAAAACATAATCAGTGTGAAGAAAAAAATCTCATATCTACAAGCAATATGTTCTCTATCACGCGCAAAAAAAACAAAAAAAAATAAAATAAAATAAAATAAAATAAAAAAAAAAAAAAAAAAACAATGAGTCCAAATGTATATGTATATCGTTATTAAGGTTTACCAAGATATTGAGATACATGCCCAACATTCCAGCCAACGTGACAGCACAAGCTCTTAATTCCCTACAATGGTAGTTATATAAAAAGGATAAGTCAAAGATGTAAGCTCCCATACAAACCATACATTGTTCCTACTTCCACAAGGACTCATGAATACACAGTAACCATAATTGAAAGAATGTTATACCTCATTATATGTAAATGATTCAAAACTTTAAGATATCGCTTAAATTTTGTTCAGTTTACATAAATGAAATGCAATAAATCAATCAAATGACTATGAAGAAGATTCATCAAAATTAATGCCACCCAAAGAAAAGACGGTTTATTAACAACAAAAACAGGGAGGAACACGCGACATATAAATTGCGAGAAATCCACCCATTATCTTTATTCAAATCATCTCCAACATCATTTTAATATAAGTCGAACACGACAATAACGTGAAAAATCATGAACATTACAATGACAAAAAGACAGAGACCTTAAAAAGGGAAAACATATAATTTTAATTGTCTAAAAATGTGCGCAACTTTAAACCAAGTAAAGGATAATCAAACAAACAAACAACAACATAACTCAATCCCAAATTAGTTGGATTCGACTTACATGGATCAATCTCTTCCCTGGTGCTTGACTAAGTGCAATTGATGGTGTGTTTTCCCAAATCATTTAAATCCCTCCTTATTAATGCGTCCCAAGTTAGCTTCGGTGTATCCCTATCTCATTAAATTTCTTCAGTTTCTAATGAGTCAAGTTTTCTAATGGAGGCACTTGTAGGCCACCTTTGGAGGTGTCCAAACCACCGCAACCGCCCTCCCATAATCTTCGTGTCAATTGGTGTTACTCCTACTTTTCTTGCAATTTTTGTATTTCTTATATTTTTACGAGTTTTACCACATATCCACCTCAACATTATCATTTCCGCTACGTTCATTTTATCTACTTGTTGTTTCTTTACCACCCAGCATTCACTTCCATAAAGCATAGCTAGCCTAATTGCGATCCTATAAATTTTTCATTTTAACTTGGTAGGAATATTCCATTAATAAATCACAAATGTTGCACTCATCCATTTCTTCCATCCACCTTGAGTTTTATGTGTAACATCATTCTCGATATTACCATCGTTTGTATGATTGATCCTAGATACAAAAAGTGGTTCACCTTAGGAAATTTTACTTCCCTTAATTTTACCACTTCATCGTCTTGATGTCTACTATTTCTAAACTCATAATGCATCAAGGTTCGAAACTTCGACTTGGCTTTGTAATTCTCCCACTTAAATTCGGAAATAATTCGGGAAAGTTTAATTCAACAAGGGGAAGTGTGCAAAAATTTGCCGATGTATGGAAGTCCTTGGAATTTCATTCTAAATGCTAAAAAAACTCAAATTTTTCGATAAAAAAATGTGTTAAAAATACACTTAGTTATACAATTGTAATCCATAAGAATCAAAATACAATTGTTTAAAGTAGTTATTTTTTAATACATCATGCGATTTGCAATTACATATCATTATTTTGCAATATAGCATGAAATTTGTCAACTCCTTCCTTTTGGGGTATTAAGTTTTCATGTTAGAATGGTTTTGGGACATTTTGTAAAATTCCTTTAAAACTTCCACGTAGTTACAGAAGCTTTGCATTTTTTGCCACTGTTTCGTACAACTTCCCCGAATTATGTCGAACTTCCTTGAATTGTGTTGAATTTTTTTTGGGGAATTTGAAAATTGTTTTTATACCCATTTTTCAAAAAATTGTTTTTATACACGAGTTCCGTTTCCCCTATTTTGAAAATCGACATAATTCAAGGAAGTTCAGGGGATTTTGTCGATTTTTCAAAAAAAATTCGGTCTTTTTCCTACTCAACTTAAACCAAATAAAGCATAAGCTAAATTAATTAAATATCAACTGTGAAATTGAAATGCTTGCTTATTACGTGACATACAACTAAGGAGAAGGATTACCATTTAGAAAGATAAAGAGAGATCGTGGTAATAAATAGAAAAAATCGCAACATATGCATCATGAAGCAAGTCACTAATTCTAAAGTTAAGGATTTGACATACCCATGCTTATCAAAAAAAAAAAAAAAAAGTAAAAGATCTGACATAGCCAGAAATTCATCATTCACTTATTAATGTTTAGGAAGGTTAAGTTCCTTCCAAAAGAGCAATGTAATACGTACCTAGTGCTAGGATATAGATAAAAAGGATTAAGGACATCTCCAATCCAAATGGTGTTGGATTGGATGATGGCGCTGGGTTGGTTGCTCCAACCCAACGATCCCCCACGCCATCTTGGCGTGGTTGCTTTTTTTACGTTTTTTTTTTTTTGTTTTTTTTTTTTTATGTGTTAATCTATTGGGCCCACTCCTTTTAACCAATAATAATATTAAAAAATGATTTTTTTACATTTATCTATTTTATTAGTATGGGGGCCATTTTTAGTGTAAAATTTAGTGTTTAGGGTTGAAGATGGAAATAGTATTTTGTTTAACTTTTTACACCAAAATGGTATAAAAGTTACACCATTTTGGTGCAATGCATTGGAGATGCCCTAAAGAGAGCTTATATTATCTAAAATTGAAATTACAAAACAACTGAAACTCTTTCCCATAGAATGCTTTGTTTCCTTCGAAGAAAAAAATTATTGGAAAAAGAAAATATTTCGTTACATATATGGCAAAGTACACAATGAGGATGGGATAGTTGGCATGAGATGGTGATTGCATCTAAGATCATTACATCTTAATCGAATAGTTAACATTGTTATCATTTAAATGATGATGTTTTAAATCTCAGTGTATGTGTGCATGCTTGTTCGAACTGATTAACCTCCTCAAACCAATATTATCATCACCAACATAAAGCCTATCCCCAACCATCTCGTATCATCACCTGCACAAATATGAATCAACAATTTTCTAGAAAATAGAGATAATGGGAGGTAGTTTCTATTGATCATTTTACACTACACATATACATTAATATATAGTACAATATGGAGTCTAAACTACGAAATAAGCCACTACTGACAAGAGAGTTTCAGATTTACACAAGCCCTCAATTTTTGATACCTCACAGACTTGCTACACTACTCTCAGCCCTTACAGTAACCTCCCACAAACCAAGATCATCTTATTAGGTATACCCAAGATTCCCTTGGTAGATACAAAAGTATTTAGGGGTGAAGGCATATACAAAAGTTCAGAAATAAATATGCTCGCCCAAGTTCTGAACTGATTGATTAATGAAGAAGAAGAACAGTGCATCTACAAGTACGTCCTTCCAAAAATTACATGATGTGAGTTGTCCAATCTGGGTGGCGATTTCCGTTTTGATCACCACTGAACGCAATTAGAATCTGAAGTTGTAATAGAAAGTTCGTTGAATTAGAAACTTTCTATTTTGACAGTATGTTGCAACTTCCTTCATTGTTGCAACTGACTCTATTGTAACAGCTTGTTGCAACTCTTCGACTCGAAGAGCTTCACATTTCTACAATTGTGGTTGATTACTTTGTGATTTAGTTGTGCAAATATTGACAAATAAATATTACAATCTCCGCCTTTGTCATTATTTGTCACAAACTTAGAGCATGTTAAGTAATCAAAATGTACCACAAGTAACTAAAACAGAAATAGGAAAAGCAACCTATCTAAAATGTAACCATCTTGATCATTCAGGTCATATCCAAACCAAAACGCAATGAATCACATTGTTCTCAAAATTAACACTCCCCCTTCATACATACTCCCCCTTTTGTGACACAAACTGGTAAAGATAAACACTCAGCCACAAAGGAGACTCGGGATTAGACTCGCCAAGTAGGCGATTGAGCTCATCAAGCTTGCGACAATATTCAGCAATACGATGGATGAGAATGTCTCGCTGGTCTCGAAGAACAGACTTGAAACCATAATATGCATTATCAAAATGCTTAGCAACACGCTTAGGAACTCTGGCAGTTGAAGGGGGTTGAGATTTCTTACCAAGCATTACTTGGCGCCTTTATTCCTCACGACGGACCTCAAAAAATACCTCTCCAATAGAGGGAAAAGGCTGCCTGCCAATAATTCTCCCCCTAACCTCATTCATTAAAGTCAACATTGAGACCAGCTAAGAATTTAAAAAAATCCTAGTACTCTCAGCTGTCTGTTTGTAAAGATTACAATCCTTAGAACACTCCCATTCATAGTCATTGAATAAATCTAGATCCTGCCAGAGACTTAAGAGTATTAAAGTACTTAGTGACAGTATTTTCACCTTGACGTACCTCTCCTAGCTTCAAGTTGATTTCGAAGACTTGGGATTGATTGCCAAAATCAGAATAAATCTGTAATTAGTGCTCATCTCCACCTCCATAGAGTTAACTAACCATGTCATTGCCAATAGAGTTAACTAACCATGTACCATGTCATTACCATAGAGTTAAATACCTGATCTTCCCCCTTCCTCTGATGTACATCCTAACAGACTGGGACCAACGAAGAAAGTTGTCTCCATTCAGACATATAGATGTGATCGGAAAGGAGTGGGATTCAGAACTATGGGTTTTAGGAAGATCTGAAGTATTTGAAGTGGTAGACATACTGCTAGAAATAAGAAGTTATCTAGGGTTTTAGACTATCAGGGACTTCTCTGATATCATCCAGAAAATAGAGATAATGGGAGGTAGTTTATATTGATCATTTTACACTACACATATACATCAATATATACTACAATTTTATTTTATTTTTATAAGAATATATAGTACAATATTGAGTCTAAACTAGGAAACAAGAATTTGTGCACTAACAGCCAGCATATTCTGATTATAGTAAATCAAGGATATGATTTAGCTAATTTCTAAGAGCTGATTTCTAGAAGTTAATTTCTTAACTTACTAAATCTGTTAGTTCGCATCTTCCAACAATTTTTTTTTTGGTGAATTGATTCAACAATTCAATTATATACACGATTACTCATCATCTCAAATTAATGAGGAAAGTTGCATGTTTTAATCATGATTGCTATGATCACTCTTCCTTTTTTGGGGACTCGCACCATACGTCTCTGCCATTGCCATGACTATTTTTTACCTAGAGTGCAAATACACAGCAATCTCGATCCTGCCTCACGGTCTCATGTCTAAGGAAGACCAGCTGTCCTCCTTTATTTAGTATCCACACACACACCAAAAAAAAAAAAAAAAAAAAAAAAAAAAAAAAGAATTTACACCAAGAAAGCAGCAACATGGAAAATAACTCCAAAACATAGAAGGCATTAAAATAAATTCTTGACATTTATGTAATTACCAAACTACGGGCACCAAGCACCTAGTATGCTTACCTAATATTCAAAATGAAGAAGACAACGCGAATGTATGGTGCAATCCTCAAGGGCAGAGAATAAATGGGGACTGGAGATAAATAAAGAATATACACCAAGAAATCAGCAACCAAAAGCAGCAAACCAACGGCCTGCAAAAACAACACAGGATGCATCACCAAAAGGAAGCAAATCCAAGTTCTTCCCATAAGTAATCAAAACAATAAACTTGGATCATTGAATTATTTATTCTAATAAATGAAGTAAAACTTCATCTCCCGATCATTTGTATAGAATAGCGGAAACACAAGTGCAATGAGTTCATTGATACCCTTTGACCTGGAGAACATCATGTCCTCGTCAAAAGACCATCTCAACATTATTCTTAAATCAATGAGAATTCGCTTGCAACTTATACAACAATAATTGCCTATACTAATATATATACTCCCAATCGTCGGCATTCCAATGTTACTTGTGCAAAAACAAATTACAAAAGTTTGAACTCATTCACTTGTATTTTGTGAACCCAAGTGTCAAATTTTCTTCAGGCATGAAGAATGAACTTAATACCCATAGGCAATGGCGGAACCATAAAATTTAGTTAGGGAGGCGAACTTTACTCATGACTAGCACTCCAATGTGGGTCGAGCTTGAGTTGTAAGGCTAATATAGACCCGACCCTATCTAAGAGTGTTACAACCTTGATAATTTAACAGGCAAATTTAAATTTATATTTATCGGCTCAGGCTGCGCCATCTTAAAACAAATTATTTTGGTATTTACTTCAAAATGAGTTAGTTGGCTTTAAAAAAGTTATCGAAGACAAAGTTGAGTTGGGTCCGCCTAGACCCAGCTTAGCTCAAGCCATATTAGACTTGGGCGGGCCACATAGAATAATCTTGTTGTGTCACATATATACATATATATGGGAAATTCTACAATGCAGCCCAAATATATACCCATGCCATGGGAACCCCTAAAAATGTGTTGTGCATTAAATGTTTTGTGCATTTATGACTCAAAGATTAATGTGTTGAATTAGAATCCAATGGTTGTAAATGCGGTTCCCATGGTATATATATATATATACATATTTAAAATCGAATAATAACTAATAATCATAATGATTTGCAATATAAATTAATGAGTTACTAGCAAAATTCTACGAGAAGGGAATTAATTTTGTAATTTTTTGTTAAATAAAAAAAGTATATTAGATCATTTCTCAATTATTTTTCCTCCTCCCATTGACACAATAAGAAATGAGGTTTCAAAGCTCTTTTAACTTTATCTTTTACGGAGACATTTGATACGATCTTAGATTTAGGGTTTAATATTTAGTAGTTTCTATTTTATTGTTAAGAAAGCTTCTACATTTATTATTTAGAAGGAATTATTAATAGTTTCTAATTAGAAATAGTTTCTATTTTAGTAGTTACTATATTCTAGGTATTAATAAGAAGTTTTTATGTTTATTTTAAGTAGGTTTCTTATTCATAGAAGTTGCTATTTATTAGTTGCTATTTTATTGTACAAGGGTTGCTATTTTATTGTACAAGGGAGTCTATATATACTAGTGTTAAGGAATCAATAAAGCAAACAATTTTAGTGAAAATGAACCAAATGAGGAATTGAGTAGGAGAGTCACGGACTCCGCCTCTTCAATTACCTATTCTATCTCTCTCATCTCTTATACTATTTTCTTATGTTTTCCCTATCAACATAGGTTGAAGCACAAATTCAATTGTGTCTAAACCCGTAACTAGATCCCAAACCAAGGTTCATAACAACTTGGTATCAAAGCCACTTGTCATAGGTGACACAAAAGCTATGGTCGTGAAGTTGGAGACATTTATGGAGCAGATGAGCGCTCAGTAAAAGGCTCTCAAAGAACATATGATAGGTCTCACTACCGCGATTCGATGGACATCAATGAAACCCACCAGTGTTGATGCTAAGGAACAACATAGTGGTTGTGGAGGACACGACGTAATGTCGGAGGAGTTCGTCAACTTGAAGCAAACTACTTCTGTGGAGGAGTACCAACACCAATTCCAATCTTTATTGGCTAGGACATCGGACTTTAAACCACGACAACAGGTGGACTTGTTCACCGACGGTTTGATCGAGGACTTGCGAATTGACATCGAGTTGCTAGAACCGGGCAATCCGGGCATTGCCATCAATCTTGCTCGTGCCTTATAACACAAGCAAAAATTATGTAAAGCGACCCTCACAAAGACGAGAGAAAGAGACAAGCTCCTCTCTCACAGGACTCAAAGTCACAACTCAACAAAGGAATTATTCATATCACCACGCAGAAACACTGTCTCACCTTATATATCAATACCCCACCCCTTATCATCTATAAACACCCAGGACACACACAATCTTAAACACTTTCATTGGGCCCAACTTGGCCACTAATGGTGGAGGGCCCAATTTGGTCGGCAGCGAGTGGAGTGAACGTGAGGTCCAAGTCCGTCCCACTCTTCTTCCTCTTTCGTTGATATACCTTCGAGATGAGGGGCCTAACAAGTTGCTAGAGGCGGCAACTCGAGTTAATCAATCTTGCTCGTGCCTTATAACACAAGCAAAAATTCGTAAGCGACCTCGCGGTACATTTAAACATGTCCACGATGAGCACTCCCAAAACTAGTGCTAGTTCCACCAACACAGCTATCACCAAAGACTCTGAAGCATCTTTGAACGACCAGACACAAAAGGTGGCAACTGTTACCACCAGTGTTGACACAATAATTGGCAACTCCTCACCTCCGTTCATCAAGAAGTTATCAAAGGCTGAAATGGCAGAACGAATGGCGAAGGGTTTGTACTATAATTGCGATGAATCTTACAACCCTGGACACAAGTGCAAACGCCTATTTTGAATAGAGGTTCCTGAAGTTGAAGATGGTGGAGCGGATAATGTGCTAGATGTCCATTGACCAAATTCAACAAATTGAGCTTGAGGACAAGCTCAAAGGATAGGATGGGAGTAATGATACGGTCTTAGATTTAGGGTTTAATATTTAGTAGTTTCTATTTTATTATTAAGAAAGTTCCTACGTTTATTATTTAGAAGGAATTATTAGTAGTTTCTATTTTAGTAGTTACTATCTTCTAGGTATTAATAGGAAGTTTCTATATTTATTTTAAGTAGGTTTATTATTCATAGAAGTTGCTATTTATTAGTAGTATTAAGGAATCAATAAAGCAAGCAATTTTAGTGAAAAGGAACCAAAGGAGGAATTGAGTAGGAGAGTCACGAGACTCCGCCTCTTCGATTATCTTTTCTATCTCTCTCATCTCTTCTACTATTTTCTTATTTTTTGTCTATCAACATAGGTTGAAGCACAAATTCAATTGTCTAAACTCATGACTAGATCCCAAACCAAGGTTCATAACAACATTTGGTAATTAAATATAGGTTTTATCATCCTCGATTAAGTGTGTATTTTGGTGAAACTAGGTTTCAATATCTTTACAACGAGTGCTTCTATATATGACCTATTTAGACTTAGTAAAAAAATAGAATTTTTATAAGTTTTATTTAACACTAAAGAAATTTATTTTTTGGGTTTCCACTATACATTATTAACATGATCAATTATTTTACCAGAAGAGTGTCGACTGTTAAGAGGCGAGAAAGAGGCCAAGGGCGGAAGCGTGTATGGGAGGTTCGAGGGGGCGGGAGCATGTAAGGAGGGGCGAGGGAAAAGATTTGGGATGCCTATAGGGGGTCCCAGGGGCGAAGGGGGGACGACCGCCCCCTCTAGTTCCGCCCCTGCCCATAAGGAATAGAAATTTATTGTGCTCCAAAATTTATTTCTTTTTTAATCTCTTGATTTCAATGGACTACATGGACTCAAGTAGAAGATAGTATTTGGAGCTTATTGACATAAATGAACCAATTTAGGCAGTCCACATTGGATCCAATGGCATGAATCAACACATTATTGTATCATGAGAAATTCAAGATGCAAAGAATCTACACATTTGACATAAGCCCCATGAAACACTGGGACCATGAATCCACAAATTCCGCATGGAGACAGTTAATATCAAAATCACAAATTGGAATGGACGTTCAAAAGCATGGTGAGTTTAATTGATGAATCATAATCAAAAGACCGAAAATACATATGTGAATTCAAATCAATCATTGTATAAGCACCCATATGACAAGAAGGGAACCTTTGCCACAACAGCTTACTTGACTGGATTCATTATATTCAACAAACAATCTGAATGGATTGAGTGCATTCTCAATTCTGCTCTATTTGAAAATAGAAGGCTACAAGAATGCGCACTTAAAATGCATTCTCAAGCCCTTTCTGGTATTAAACTGAAATATTTTAAATAAAGACCTTGTTAATGAAACTGTCTCTCACGGAGTATGACCTATTGCAAACAAATTGATTACGAATGCTACCCATGATTAGCGTCAATATAACATGGATAAGAAAACGTGATAATGGAATTGATGGCAAATTGGCGATTTCACAAGTAAAATATAAAGAAATTATTGGAGAACATGTAGAGCCTGTACCTTAATTATGTTCAAAAGTTTCTTCCAATACAGTTGTGTCCCTTCATAGGTAATCGGAAAGTAAGTGTAAAATATAAGTAGCAAAAGAGTTATTCCCTGCAAACAAAATACAAGTCATTTCATAATATAATTTCCCCAAGGAAGTTACAAATTATGACAACAGAACAGCATATTTCAAACTCAATCTGGCTCCAAATAGGGACACCCATGTTGTTATGTGAATTCTAATTTTCTAGTAGTCGCATGAAAATCAAAAGATACACTTAACCTATTTCATTTTCATGCTCCACACAAAAGATGTCCATTAATCATCCATATCCATAGCATATGTAAAAATACTATTTGTCGAGATTTTGAGACCCAAAAACAAACTCGAATAATGAAACTATCAATCTTTTATTTCAAAACCCTATAAACTTACCCAAAAAGGGGCACAAGTCACCAATGCACCATGGATGCACACTCAAAGCACATGCCTAAACCTAACTTAATTTTTTTTTCCTTTTACAGACCCAAAATCCTAATCAATTCAAACTCTAACTCACATTCTTTCTCCTACTAATGCTAATCCCAAAACAACAAAATCTAAATACAACTTAAATTCTATAATTAAATTTAAATTGAACACCAAAATCTCATATAGGTTTGGATATTACGTGTATGAAATTAAAATATAACAACAAAACCTCAATCCCAAATAAGTTAGGGTTTGCTACATGAATCAAATGCATCCACTTAAAAAACAATTTAATGCAGCTGATAAAGTGGCCTCATAATCCTTTAAATCCTTAATGCATTCAAATCATTTTAGGTCTACCCTTACACTAACAAATTTCTCATATTTTTAACTGCGTCGAGTTTTCTAACTAGGGTATTTGCAAACCATCTTTGGTCATAGTCCAAACCACCACAATCACCCTTCTATAATTTTTTCATCATGCTAATCTAGTTTTCTTACAATCTTTATATTTCTTATTCTATATTGATGATTTTTATCACACGTTCACCTAGCAATCTCATTAGTCATTACCACTAAACGCGTTTTATGTGTATGTTGTTTGGAGATTAAAATAATTAAAGCATGTAGCACAAAAATTAAATAAATAAAAGATAATGAAAGCAATCATTAAGCTCAATAGACCACACACACTCTCTTTTAAAGGGTGTTATAGTAAATCACAATTATTTGTTTTTTTTTAGCATCCAACTTCCTGGAAAGTACAAGTCTCAACCACACACACAACGATCGACTACCCAGGAGGTTGGAAAAATGAACCAAACGAGACCAAAGTCATAAGCGAGAAGCAACCTTCAAAATTAATTATTCAGACACAAACACCACAATATGATTTTATAAAAGGATATCAATCAACAATTTTTGCCAGTGAATTTGAAGTTGATCTATGTCTCTATTTAGAATTAAGTCCATTTGTTCCATATTAGGCCAAAACGATTTCCCGGAAGAGCTTCTATGAGGATGAACTCCAAGAGTAACACCCTTTCAAGTATGTCATACAAGTCGCACATGGAATGCTACCACAAGCACCTTAATCCAGTCATTGAAATAAATTCCGCAGTATACATAGAATGCTACCACAAGCACCTTAATTCATGTCATTGAAATCAACTCCATAGTACTTTGTTTTGTTTTCATTATTGATTATCCCCACCATGTCTTTTCAAGTTTAGACATTGTCCAAGATGCCTTAACATGTTTCCATTACTAGCTAAGCAATTCCTTGGCAGAGAACTAATGGTTAGTAGGCAACAGTAAATGAACCTATTTTCACATAAAATATTTATATGTCTATAAAAAATAAATAAATAAAATAAGAAGGCATAGCAAGCTATAAGCAAATCTAAAAAAAAAAATGTGAATTATGATTCACGATAACATGTAGTAAAATTCCATTGGCACACTAACCTCATGAAAAAGACAATTATAACTAAATAATTATCGCTACTGCAAATTCCGATTGGCACCAATAACAATTTGTTAGCATTCTAACCTCATATATAAGAGATTCAACACGGGTTAAGTACGGCAACTGCCCAAGATAAAAGTACTCTCTGTCATCGCATGAGTGTGTAGTGTACCTAGCACACCACAGAGGTTTCTGCAAAAATTTTGGGATCAAAAGAAATAATGGATTAGAAATAAAAAATTGCACGAACATAATGACAAATAGTAGTCATTTAGTTTAATTCAAAAAGAAAGAAAAAATGAATATCAGAAATCTAAATGCAAATGATGAAATAACAACAAACTGAAGCGAGAACTTTGGTAGTTTTCTTTAATTCTGAGCAATGACTCCATAACTTGCATTCTTAGGAAGAGGACAAAAAAATGGCATCCAACTAACCTCAAAGAAATTCAAAGCTACCAACGCGAAAAGATTAAGGGACCACAGAAAATCAAATTGAATGAAGAAGAAATAAAACTTTGCTGAGCTTCCAAATCTTGATTCAGTAAGAATTTGCTCAGGTATTCCGATGCCATCTTCAGCCTGATGCAATTCCAAAGAGCTCATCAAAAATATAGCAAAGTTCAAAGCGATTACTTGTGAAATCTAATTGAAAACACAAACTAATGTTTCAGAAACATTGAATTTAAACAACTGCTCACAACAATTTTCATTTGCAACATGTCATGTGCCCTCCCCTCACCCCATAAGTAAAATTTCTATTCAAAATATATACAAAAAAAAAAAAAAAAAAAACACTAGAGAAGTTACATTCGAGAGTTGCAAGGAGACAATGTGTATTGCAAATACCAACCCCCAATTACTATTCTCTAAAAGAGTGTCTCTGAAATTCTATTAAATGCATATCTCAAAACCTTACAAAACACAAACGTACGACTAAATATGTTTGTCGCTAATATCGAGGTCCCCCCTCCCAATTATAGAATTCACTTTTTTTATGGCCCCCGTTGACCATCCTAAAACCCCCCTGGAATATCTCGAATACCCAACCAAAAGGTAAGTCCTTAGTATCAAGGCTTAAGCCATGATGACATCTAGAAGGAAGATAATCAAGATAACTTCAAAGAAGAAAGGCAATACTCAATCTACTACCAATCCTAACAACTTTGTTCCTTTCATGATTATCCCTTGATATTCAGCTACTCAACCAAAAGTAAGTTTGCACTGCAGGGTGTCAACTACTCAACTAATGTATGTCTGCTCCATTAAAAAACTTAGTGTCCATTCAATCACCATTAACCGCAAAGTTCTCTCGTACGTATCCAACAATGAATATCAAGTTATTCAAATACTCATTCTCACAAGCAACCTTGTTTTGCACAAGTACAATAACTATAAAGGAGACATTTGATGCGATCCATAGTTGTGATAGTCGGTATATGAGGACATGATATATGGAAGACTTGGTCTAAGTTAGTAAAACTTTTTTCATTTCAACTTTGTTAGTTTTAAATTATGTGGTTAGGGATGTTTGGACTAAAATATAGTCTCGGATGGCATCGAGGATATAAGTGTGGATGTCAAAATCTGAGTAATGGAGGATATAAGTGTGGATGTGTCACCAAATGGTATCGAGTTCGTTTTGGAGTAAAACCTTATACCTCTAAAATGAAGATGGAAATGTTAGGGACTATGATACCTGGGCTCTTCACTTTGGGTCAAGTATTTGTGTCCGACACGACACGACATGGACACTGACACTTGATACGTGTCGAACTCTTCAAAACAACTTTGGACACTTTCATACTTTATTCAAGAGAAATCAACGCAAGAGAGTTGGAACTTAGAATTGTAAATATTGGGCCATATTAGGTACATTTCACTCTCATTGTTAAAAAAAAAAAAAAAAAAAAAAAAAAAAAAAACAAACTTACGAATTATAGTTAATTTTCTTTTATTAATACACAGTTGATGCATTTTTATCCTATTAAAGGCTTTCGAGATGAGTTGGATGATTTTGTTGTGTAATTTCATCTTGTGCCTTTTCTCTTTTTTTCGAGTTGTGCATTTAGTGTAGATTTTTGATTTGTTTATCTACACGTTCCCCAATTCATAAAAGATAATGAGATATTCTCACTTGTATGCCATGTCGAAGTACTCGTGTTTGAATTTTCAGACACTTAAAGCTGAGTCTACGAGCCTTTTAAAATTAGAGAATATCCAAGTCTGACCTATAGACACATCCCCATACCCAACAAACCACGCCCGAGCCCGGGTAACATAGGTTGGGTACATCAGTACCAACGGAAAGACAAGGGCATGCGTCGACCGAAACAACAAGTACATAAAATGAGTGTAGCTAAAATGAGTATACTTAGGTAGATGTATGGTAAAGGTAGAATAAAAAATGCATAAATTCAAATAAAAGCAAGAGAAGCACTAATTGACACAAAGATTAAGGAAAGGCAGTTGCGGTGGTTTGGACCCCTCTAAAGACGGCCTACAAATGCCCCCACTATAAAACTCCTCTTCGACGATGTATGGTTAGACCCAGGGGCGAATCCAGGATTTTTGATAGCCCTGGGCTATAATTTTTTTTTGGGCCTTGCCCGTAGGCGTGGTACGCCCAAAGCCTTAAATACTATTTTTTATTTTTTTTTTGGGCTTTTTTTGGGCCTGAATTTGTAGCAAGGCCCAAGGCACACGCCACTGTTGGTTAGACCGAAGCTAACTTGGGACACATTGATCAGGATTTCAAGGATTTGGAAAGCGCACAATCAATTGCACTAAATCAAACACAATAAAAGAGTTTGATCCAAGTAGCCGACCCAACTAATTCGACATTCAGTTTTTGTTCATGTTTTCTTCTTGTCCTCCATTACTCGGATATTGACATCAAAAACCAGAATCTCGACATCCTGAGCTTCACCAACCACTCCAAATCCACAAAAACCCAAAAAAAAAAAACAAAACCATTTCAAATCCTCACTGGCCAACAACACATCCCAAGCTTCAAATTCACCTAATTCAACCAACCTAGCTAAAAATCAACACCAAGCCAGACCGAGACCCTAGTTCTAAATCCACAACAAGAAGCCTCGACGAAGAAGAGCGAAGAAACCCTGACCAGATCCACGAGGGCCGCGGCTTTCTGGTAGCGATCGCCATAGGTGATGGCGTCGGACCTCCGCTTGTAGGGCTTGGAGGCATCCCTCTCTCTGATCGGCCTCTCGAAGGTTCTGCTGCTCTCTCCGCCCAACAATGGCTTCTTCTCCATCGCAAAATGTCAGCGACGAAGGAAAGCTGTACCGACAACGTTATATACAGAGGGGCTGTTGAGTGAATAATGGACTTTTCAAGGGGTGAGATTGTGATTGCATGATCTGGAGACGTGTGTGGTGATTGCGTTTGTGCATCTAGAGGTGATTGGCAGGGTTTAAGGCGTTGTTGGTTTTGAAGTTTTTTGATGGAGTCAGGTTTGTGAAGTCAACATCGCAATTTTGTAACGGTCACAAAGATTGCAGACTCTGTTGTCATTTGTGGCTTGTATGTTTCCAAAGTGTTGACCTTGTTTTTCTCTTTTTTTTTTTTTTTTTGATAAGTTAAGAAGCAAGATCGCAAATCTCTAACTTTAGACGGATGAATGCCACGTGGGAATTCTTAGAATATTATTTGCACTTTTTTCCAAGTACGGATAAAATGGGATATGAACATAAAAACTTTGAGGGCAGCTAAGGGCACCCCACCATTTAATTTAAAGAAAAATCTAATTTAGACTACAATTTTTTTTAGGCCCGTATGGGCACCCCACCATTTCATGAAGGCACCCATTATTTTTCTCATTTCCCAATCTAAAATGTAAAAGACTATTTTGCCCCTTCATATATACACACCCAAACCCCACAAACCATTTGCAAAAAACCGGGGCACCCCACCACCTTGAGAAGAAGTGAACCATAAAGCCACAATTGTGTGAATTGTCGAGCGTTTATCGATTCTTGCGACTTGTCATCAAAAGATAACAATGTTTGACAACCGTACGATGCTTCGATGGAACCGTAAATTTGATTAAAACTCGTGAAATTGATGATTTGTTTGTCAACGTAGGTTTGGTAAATTCGACCAATCGAAGTTGTCCAGTCGCACCGGACTCGACGCATGCCCCTCCTCTTCTCCTCCCGCAACAACAAGATCCCTCAGTCACCCGCATCGAGGGTCGAACCCTCATCGTCGTGCAAATGTTACCTTCCACGAAGCTGCCATCTACCTTCGCTCTTGCTCCACCATCCTCATTCTCCTTCTCTTTCTCTTCCCAGACGATGTCGTTCGGGGTCTCCGCCACCTCGCCCCTGCCAGTTCGGGGACCTCACTCCAGCCTCTCGCCTTAGTCACCTCGTAGCTTTTCGGACGAGCCATACCCGAATAAATTACAACGTACAAGCGCATGGAACAGATCCCAAATTAAATTTACAAAACAAAAATGTCCAAATCATCCATTTCTTATGTCTCTGGCCAAGCATGTTTTTAAACAACACATATTCTCTTTGGCCACCCATGATCGAACACTGTGGCCGAGATTTCGACTTCCCCAAAATTTCTTCTCTCTGACATGTCATGTCTAGAGATAAGCACATTCTTTTTCCGCGTGCCGAGAACCGCGAATTCCCGCTTCTACACTAATGAACAAACCACCACCGTAAATCACAACTACTCTACCAATTGTAACTTAATTACACTAAAAACGTACCTTCAAACGACCGATCTGGCGCAAAAACCGCTGTTTCGAAGATGTTCGAACCCTAACTTCTCGAGATTTGAAATCGGCTCACACCACGCCCTACGAATCGCAAAAACCGTCTAACTGAGGAGAAACACAAGGCCGTACACGGAGACACGATTTCGAGATTCCTCCCACTAGGCAGCACTCGCTCACACAAAATGGAGGATCGTCCAGTGAAGATGAAGATGGTGCGGGGAACAGTGGGTGCGATGGATTTCCACTAGGGTAGTTTAGGTATTTCGGTCTAATTTTTGGGTGCCCTGTAACCTCGGTTTGCAGGCTCACATTAATCGGGGTGCCCTCATTAAATGGTGCGGGGGTGCCCCTGGCACCCCACCATTTCATGAAGTGCACCCATTATTTTTCTCATTTCCCAATCTAAAATGTAAAAGACTATTTGCCCTTCATATATACACACCCAAACCCCACAAACCATTTGCAACTCAAAATCTGGGCACCCCACCACCTTGAGAAGAAGTGAACCATAAAGCCACAATTGTGTTTGTCGAGCGTTTATCGGACTTGACATTCCGGTATGTTTGACAAATTGATCGACGTAAATTGATCCGTGAAATTGAAGTTGTTTCCGAAGTTGTTTGCCTATAAAATAGAAGATTGTACTGCTATGGTGCAAGAGGAGGTTTAACTTGAGGTAATTTTTGAAATTTAATGTATTATTTATGCGGTTCATAAAATTTTCTGTCGATGTGCGCGATTGATTCGGCCACGCAGGACCGAGATGTAGAGAAACGTCTCGGCCAGCAAGGACCGAGATGTCTACGTAGTTCACGTAATGGAGTGAACGATACATAGTGGCAGTCTCGGTATGGGACGACCGAGACTATGAAGGAGTTCTCGGTTGTACATGAACGAAACTCTGTTTATAGTGTCGGACCTGTACAACCGAAAACTTGTGTTTTTGGGATTTTATGGTGATTGTGCTGTACATTTTGGTTTATTATAATGTTACACTGTTTGTATTGCAGGTAATGTCGGTTTCTACCTTATTTCCAGACTACAATGATACGTTTACACCTTGTAGGTCATTCCCCTCTAGAGAAGCGGCTATTTCATGGCTTCAAATGATAGGCCGGGAGAACATGTTTGTGCTAGTGACGAAGCACTCTGATGCCGGGGGCATTAAGCGCAGGGGAAGGGTGAAACTTGCGTGTGAGAGGTCTGGAGCATATAGGGGAATGTCTCAAAGAGTTGGCAAGGGGAAATCGGCAAAAATTTCTTCGAAACCAATGAATGAAGAAGAAGAGGAAAAGGGGAGGACTCAAACTGGTACGAAGAAATGTGGATGCCATTTTCCTTATCAACATAAAGGAAAATGCTGACTCTTTGTGGTATGTCACTGTCATTTGTGGGAGTCACAATCACGACCCCGCGAACAACTTGGACGGCCACTCATTTGCCGGAAGATTGGATAAGAGGGAGCAGGAGGTTGTGGTGCAGATGACAAAGGGGAATGTGAAGCCAAGAGACATCATAAACACGTTGAAGCAAAGAGATGTTAGAAACGTATCGACAATGCAGACAATATATAATGCAAGACGAAAAGTCTGAATTGAGGATGCGGGTCGGAGGACTCAAATGCAACAAATGTTGCACATCTTAGAGAAGAATAAGTGGATGTCGTGGCATAGGAAGCATCCCGATACGAATGTTGTCACCGATTTATTTTGTTCACATCCCGATTCAATAAAGTTGCTAAGGTGTTTCTCATCGGTAATTTTGATGGATTGCACGTACAAAACAAATATGTACTGAATGCCTTTGTCGGAGATTGTTGGCATCACTTATACGCATTTGACGTTCTCCGTTGGGTTTGCATTCATATCATCAGAGAGTCATGCGAATTATGTTTGGGCACTTGAGAACTTGAGATCCGTATTGGATGGGTGGCCTAAACCTGACGTATTTGTTACCGATAGGGACTTAGCCCTTATTAGTGCCATTGAAGAAGTTTTTCCGTCAACGTCTCACCTCCTTTGCTCTTGGCACATCAACAAAGTAGTATTGGCCAAGACTAAGAAGATGTTTGGGGAGAACAATGGTTTTGCTCATTTCATGGATAGGTGGACGAGCGTTATGTATGCCAACTCGGATGCCTTATTCGAAGTTAGGATGAATGACTTGCGTTGTGAGTTTGGGAATGTCAAGGGTCTTACTGATTACTTGGACAATACATGGGTAAAGAACTACAAGGAGAAATTTGTAACCGCATGGACAAATCGAATTACGCACTTTGGGGAAACAACAACGCAGAGGGTTGAGTCTGCGCATTCCACTCTGAAGCTACACCTTGGCAACAGTCAGGCCAATTTTGAGACTTTGTGGAATGTGGTTGATGACATCCTTAAAATCCAACACAACAACATTAAGGCATCATTTGAGCTAAGTTTGAATGTGGTCCAACATGAATACATTGATGAGTTATATCGACGATTGCGTGGTTATGTCTCTCAACGGGTGCTTAAGTTAATTAGAGATGAATTGACACGTGGAGAGCATGTTGGTCACGACTCCACTCGTTGTGGTTGCGAGATACGTACGACACATGGCCTTCCTTGTGCACACGAGCTAAACCATCATAAATTTCTTCGGGTCACCCATCCTCTCGATGACATTCATGTTTTCTTGGCGAAAGTTGAGTATGATACCTGAGAATCATGTGGATCGGTCTGGATACAACGTGCACGATGAGATTGAACGGGTGTTGCAAAAGTTTCATGCTTGCACTGATGAGGACGATCGCCTCAGGATTATTCGGCGGCTCAGGGGAGATTAGTCGACCTTCGTCTACACCGGGTGTTGTGCCACCGGCGAAAATAAAGACAAAGGGAAGGGACACCGGGGTCTTCAATCGGAGGTAAGGCAGAGAGAAAACACGCTAATGACGATTCTTCCACGACTAGATTGCCGAGCGGATTTGAGTACGTGTTTTCCACAGAAGAGGCCTCTAGTTCGAGGAAGAAGAAAAGCAAAGTTGTTCCTAAAATGCGCCATGCCAGTCGACGCACGCAAAGTGCATCTAACATGGCTTATGCTCATTGCATAGAACCGGATTGGTTGGCATATGTTGAGAGCACTATCGATGTGCTAACCGATGGAAATTGTGGATATCGGTGTGTTGCCTCTGGGCTAGGACTTGTCGATGTAGACGGTTGGAGGATTGTTCGTAGAAGGATGTATGATGAGATTATCGGGTATGAAAACCTTTGGCGGGAAGTGCTTGGAACGAGTTACGAGACTGTCAAGATTGCTGTGCATTGTCCAGATAATCAAGTTGGTGCATCTTTCAAAGAATTGTTGACACTTCCAGACATGGGATTGTTAGTATCAACTGCATTCAATGTCATTCTTGTAAACCTCTCGTATGGGAGTGCATCGACATTTCTACATCTACGTAACCGTGGTAGATTTAGATACACCGTAGTACAAAACTTGTACCTAGCTACGACGTTGTTGTACATTTTGTTTACTGTAAACTTTGTTTGGATGTTATATTGATAGATAATGATATAAGTTTCTGTGCAAATTATCGTCTCGGCACACCAAGTCCGTGACACCCAACATAGTATCGGCCGTAGTCAACCGAGAACTAACGTGAATCATCGGCAACGCATTGCCGAAAGTAATGTTTGTCGACGGCGTCCCGTAACGTCTCGTCGACCTGTGCGCGACCATACGAAGGGATTATCGGACATGAGGAACCGAGAGTTAATTTCTGATCTCGTTACCTTCACACCGGGAGCATTCGGTCGCCATGTTCATACAACTGCACAGGAATAGCTCGTCGACCAGTGCCCGAACGTTTTGGAATAATATCGGTTGTGACTAACCAAGAGTCTCATATAATTTTTGTCCATAAATGATTGACACATTGGATAATATAGGATCAATGGACGTTCTCGGCCGGACCACACCGAGAATCCAGCGTTTGTTTCGATTTGTTGAAACCGAGAATTCCAAAGAGGTGTCGGACCTGAATGACCGAGACATCATCTGTACCAAAAAAAGCTATGTTAACTAAACCAAAAACAACAAGATACTAGCCAACATCCTGAATATCAACTATAACAAATGTAAAACATCAAGTAACATTCATGAATAAGTCCAAACTATAACAAATGTGAAACATCAAGTAACATTCAAGAATAAGTCCAAACTGTCATCCAACATTCATCAAAGTATCAAAACTGTCATAAAACATTCATGAAACAATAAAACATCCAAGTTCCAGAAAAAAATCCAAACTTTCATAAATGTGGGTCTAGTTCCTCAAACAATAAAATATGAGGGCCGCTAAGGGCACCCCACCTATTAATGAAGGCACCCAATTTTTTTGTAAAAATTCCAGCAAAACTGGAAAAGACCCTTTTGCCCCTGTATATATAATGATTCAAACCCCACAAATCATTTTGACAAAGAAAAAGGGCACCCCACCACAAGGTTGAACCACAAAGCCACATTGCGTTTGTCGAGCGTTTATCGATTCTTGCGGATTGACATCATCCGACGGCGAGGTAACAATGTTTGACAACCATATGATGGTTTTTTAGAACTGTTTAGTTGTGAAAAACTGTGAAAATGATGATTTGTTGTCAACATAGGGTTTGGTAATTTCCTCAAATCCAAACTTGTTTCCACTATATAATGGAGGATTGTACTGCTACGGTGCAAGAGGAGGTCCAACTTGAGGTAATTTTGAAAATTTATTGTGTTTTTTTGCGGTTATCCGAAGTTTATGTCGATGTGCGCGATTGTATCGGCCTCGCAGGACCGAGATGTATGGTGATGTCTCGGTCGTAGAGGACCGAGAGGTTTACGTAGGTCACAGAATGGTACAACCGAGAGTACTCAGTAACTCTCGGTCGTACGTGAGCGAGACTCTGAAGAAAGTATCGGACCTGTACAACCGAGAACCTATTTTTTTGGGTTTTGTTGTGATCGTGTTGTACATTTTGGTTGATTATAATGTTACACTGTTTGTATTGTAGGTAATGCCGGTTTCTACCCTATTTCCAGACTACAAGGACATGTTTACACCTTGTAGGCCATTCCCCTCTAGAGAAGTGGCTGTTTCATAGCTTCAAATGATAGGCCGTGAGAACATGTTTGTGCTAGTGACAAAGCACTCTGATGCCAGGGGCATTAAGCGCAGGGGAAGGGAGATTCCTCCGTGTACCTCACAAAGTTCTCCACTGCCACAATTTTGCCCGTCACAGGAATCTTCAGGAGGAAGCTGACATCCTCTAATGAGATAGACATTTCACCAAAAGTAAGGTGAAATGTGTTCGTCTCCGGCTGCCACTATTCCACAAATGCAGAGATCACCTCCTTGTTGGCCTTGCGGTATGAGCAGTCTATCAGCGTATTCAACCCGAACGCTGAATAATCCTGAGAAGTCCGCCGTGTCCGGGTGGCACGATGTAAATCCCATTCTTGTATCGAGCTCCGTGATTGATACACTTCGTAACGGACGCTCCCGCAACAAATAAATACATCTCGTCAGTATGTTAAAACCATGAGTATTAAGTTACTCCGTTCAATGAAATTGAAATTACCTCATTGCTCCAAATCGATAACGCCACATGATATTTGAAGCTCTTCAACAACGCCCCGTCTATAGGACCACCGGGGAATGGAGCACGCGCTTCAACGGGCACTTCTGACTCTCCTTCATTATGGCCAGCTCCACCACTACTACTCCCGCCCATATTACGATCTGTTTATGTCGTGTTCCCCGCCTCTGAAGAGTCACTGCTACTAGACTCCGATGCATGCCCCTCCTCTTCCCCTCGGGCAACAACAAGATCCTCAGGTCGCCCAGCATCGAGGGTCGAACCTTCATCGTGCAAATGTAACCTTCCACGAGTACCATCTACATTCACCTTGCCCTTAACATCCTCATTCTCCTTCTCTTTCTCTTTCCGGTACGATGTTGTCGGGGGTCTCCGGCCACCTCGCCCCCGGTTAGGCCTCGACACCTCAACACCAGCCTCCTCCCTAGTCACCGGTACCTTCGGACGAGCCATACCTGAAAAAATTACAACATATAAGCGCATGGAACAGAACCCAAAAAAAATTTACAAAAAAAAATGTTCAAATTCATCCATTTCTGATGTCTCGGTCAAGCAGGTTCGTGAAACAACCCATATTTTTGGTCACCCATGACCGACAATGCCTCCAATATATCGGCAGTGTACAACCGAGTCCAATAGAAAGGTCTCGGTTGTGCACCACCAAGGTGGGTTGACCATTTCAATTCGCCTTGCTCTCGTCCAATCACGACCGAGCCTACTCTAACACTCTCGCCAGTGTACAACCGAGAGTAGGAGCAAATTCTCGGTTGTACACCACCGACACCACATTACCTAGCACTAATTCTAGCTCTCGTCATGTCTCGGCCGAGAGAACTAGAGTACTCTCTCGCCATGCGTAGCCGAGCCTTTGTGAACTCTTCGGCCTTTGTGGCCGAGACTTCGAGTTCCCAAAAATTTAGCTTCGTCTCGCCATGCTTGACCGAGACAATTAGCACTGCCTCTCTCGGCCTGTGTGGCCGAGAACCGCGAATTCCCATTTTTTTAACCATTCAACAAACCGCCACACACACATTACAACTGCTCTACCAAATGTAACTTAAGTATACTAAAAACGTACCTTCAAACGATCGATTTCGCGCAAAATATGTGTATTCGACGATCTTCAACCGAGCCCTAACTTGGAGACGAAATCGACTCACACCCCGACCCTACGAACTGCAAAAAACTCGTACAACGAATAAGAAACACAAGGGGAGACACGGGAAACACGATTTCGGTGATTCCTCTCACAGGTCGGTTCAAAAGAAATGGATTCTTCCACAAGATTTCGGTGAAGGTGGTGGTGGGGGTGGTGGGGTGCGAGAGTTTTTGCACGAGGGTATTTTGGGTATTTCGGGTCTAATTTTTGGGTGCCTCGGGTAAATTGGTTTGTGCCCGCATTAACTGGGTGCCTTCATTAAAAGGTGGGGTGCCCTTAGCGGCCCTCTAAAATATCCATGTTCCCTAAAACAATCATTGCTTTGGTTTCTTCAAATTCTTCCTTTGGTACTCCTTGCCAAGCATTCTCTTCGAAGGGCGAGCATCGACCGTGGCGGGTGGAGCATTAGCCGGGGTGGAGTGTGTAGAAGTGCTACCATCTTTGGGACCGCCTAGGGCCTGCTTCGGTAGGGGCGGATGTGCCGGTTGTGCCGGTTATGCCGGTTGTGGTGGCCGGAGTGGTAGTAGTGGTGGTGGTGGGACCTATACTCCTTCCCGAAAGGAAATTGACGATATCACTCGCCATTTTCCTCGCAGACTCAAGCGTACACAACTCCGGCGGAGGTCCATCCATCGTAATGCCGCGTCCAACGCACGCCTATTACGCTGATGAAAATAATCGGGTTAGTGTTAATGTAAAACATATCGGGATGAAAACAAATGGCATGTGGGCATGCATAATACATATAACACTTTGTCTTACCTCTAGTAGCTCGTTGTCTGCGATGGTTGTGGCGACCATGTCAAAGTCCTCAAAGCTCGGATTGGTGATCACATGATGAGACACTTTGAGGAACCAAGGTAGGTAGTCCGGTGTAGCCAAAACTCGAACTTTGCCTTGTCACCACGAACTTCGGGAGCCAACAAATGGTTCCTCCATCGCTCCCAATTGTCTTGCTGGAACCCATACTTGACCGAGTATTTGTTCGCAGATGGGTCTCGATGTGCTTCCAAAGGTCGGTACGGAGGATCTGGTATAGATTGCACGTGGCCAAACTGTCTCAGAATCCTCTCCGGATGGTAGGGCTCCACCACATCCATGTACTTAATCGTCCCACTGTAAAAGGTCATCGCGTGCACAACTCCATTTTCCCTTAAATTCACATATGGGTCCCAAGTGACCTAATCAAAATGCAACAACCATTGTTAGTAACCAAAAAAACAAAAGCATCATTCACCACAAGATTTGGATAACCATCTCACCTCACTTGGGCGCAACCTATCCAACGTTCTCTTAATGGACCCGAGCTTGTCAACATTCAACACGGTCTCGTGCTTTTGAATCCATCTGCAGACACGAGGTTGCACGTAGTCCATGTATTTCGCATTGGGTGTGGCGAGACCAAGTTTGAAATGGTCGTACACCCATCCCTGCAAATACATACAACGTTAGTTAGTCCGCAAATGCAAATATTAGTAATAATTATACCAAAAACAATGTAAGTCTAATTTATAACAAACCTCAAGCAATGTGAAGTAGCCGAGCAAGAACGAGACACTTGCACTACGGTGGCAGACCCAAGTGTCGATACAAGTAGGCCAACGCGTTGTTGCACCCCATGCGTACTTTCCCACGTCGTCCAAGTCTTCAAGAAGCTTCAACAACGCGATAGACACCCGAGACCCACTCTTATCGGCAAACAGGGTGCAAGACAGAATTTACAACAGGTACGCTCGGGCTGTACATTCCACAGGAGGATAATTTGTGTGTTTCGAACCAGCTTTGGGGCATCATCGACTCTTCAACCAACATTTGCGCATTGTGAGCCCCTTGCTGATATTCACCTCCTCGTCGACCTCTTCGACGCTAACCCCAAGTAGTTTCGACACCATCTTAATAGCGTCCGAAGCGAGATTCCTCCGTGTACCTCGCAAAGTTCTCAACCGCCACGACTTTGCCGTCGCGGGAATCTTCGGGATGAAGCTCACATCCTCTACAGGAGATAGACATTTCACCAAATGGTAAGTGAAATGTGTTCGTCTCGCTGCCCGCCACCGCTCCACAAATGCAGAGATAACCTCCTTGTTGGCCTTGCGGTATGAACAGTCTATCAGCGTATTCAACCCAGAACGTTGAATAATCCTCTGAAGTCCCTCCGTGTCTGGGTGGCACGATTGTAAATCCATTCTTGTATCGAGCTCGTGATTGATACACACGAGTCCGGACGCTCTGCAAAAAAAAAAAAAACATCTCGTCAGTTTGTGAAAACCCTGAGTTTTAAATAACTCCGTTCAATGAAATTTTAATTACCTCATTGCTCCGAATCGCTTATGCGACATGTTCCTTAAAGCTCTTCAACAACGCACCGTCTATAGGACCACCGGGGAAATGAGCACGCATTTCAACAAGCACTTCTCGCTCTCCTTCATTATGGCCAGCTCCACCACTACTACTCCCGCCCACATTACGATCAGTTTCCGTCGTGTTCCCCGCCGCTGATGAGTCACTGCTACTAGACTCTGATGCATGACCCTCCTCTTCCCCTCGGGGAACAACAACATCTTTTGGTCGCCGAGTGTCGACGTTGGAACCCTCATCGTGCAATTCTAACCTTTCACGATTTCCATCTATCTTAGCCTTTCCCTTAACATCTACGTTCTCCTTCTCTTTCTCTTTCCTGTAAGATGCTGTCGGGGTCTCCGGCCGCCTCGCCCCCGGTTAGCCCTCGAGACCTCAACACCAACCTCCTCCCTTGTCACCGGTGCTTTCGAACGAGCCATACCTGAAAACACTACAACATTTAAGCACTTGGAACAGAACCAAAAAGAAAATTACTAAAAAAAAATTCAAATTCATCCATTTTTGTTGTCTCGGTCAAGCAGGTTCTGAAATACGCCATACTTTCGTTCACTCCTGACCGAAAATGGATCAACGGTCTCGGCAATGTACAACCGAGAGCAATACAACGTTCTCGGTTGTACATCACCGACATGGCATAACCTATTCAATTCGCCTTACTCTCGTGATGTGCAGACCGCGTCGACTCTAACCCTCTCGGCATTGTACAACCGAGAGGTAGAGTACATTCTCGGTTGTACACCACCGACACAACATTAACTAACACTAAATGTAACTCTCGTGATGTCTCGAACGAGATAACACAATTAATCTCGGCCATTCGTAACCGAGACTCGGTGAACTCTTCCGGCCTGCCTGGCCGAGAACGACGAGTTCCCAAATATTTACCATCTGTCTCGGCCATGCTTGGCCGAGACATTAAAAACACTCTCTCTCGGCTGTGTGGCCGAGAACCACGAATTTCCAATAATGGAACCATTCAATACACCGCCACACAAACATTACAACTACTCTACCAAATGTAACTTAATTAGACTATCAACGTACCTTCAAACGATCGATTTCGCGCCAAAGGTGTGTGTACAACGAACTTCAACCGAGCCCTAATTTGGAGACGAAATCGCCCAACACCCCGAGCCTTCAAACTGGAAAAACCTCTTACAACGGAGGAAAAACACGGAGACGAACGAACACAAACGATTTCTGGGAATCCTCGCAATGGCCGATCCTCAACGATTTCGTGGTTGCTCAAGGAGTTCGGTGGTGGAGGTGGTGGGGGTGGAGGGGTGCCTCTGTTTTGAACGAGGGGTATTTTTGGGAATTTCGGGTCTAAATTCTGGGTGCCTTGGGTAAAATGCTTAGTGCCCTCAACAACAGGGTGCCTTCATGAAATGGTGGGGTGCCCTTAGCGGCCCTCATTTTTTTTTATGAAAAATGTTGTTTTAACCTACTTTGAGCACGCCCTTAATTCTTACATGGATGTGTATGTATAGGTGTGCACATGAAACTAGATGCGCATCTAAAGGACTCACAATGAGTATGTGCCAAATTAATGTGTCTAAAGTGGGTTAATGTAGTGGCTCGGCCCATTTTCCAAATGAGCCGCCACGGGGCCAATGTGGACCCACAACCTGGCCTACCAGTGTCAGTTGTGTCCCACATGTTATCTCATCCACCATTTAATCATTATTAACCTAAATGAAAAACAATTTACTGTTTAAATTGTTCATGAACTCAAGTCATCTGTTTTAATATCGTTTGAATCTTTAATAAACCACAGATGAAGTCTTTTATCATGACGAATAAAATATTAAATATCATAGTCATGCATTTAACTCTGATACCTAGTGTGGAAAACTCATATATCATTATCGACCAAAAGTACACCTTAAAGGTCTCGAAATATAAAAAATATAGGATTTTGAAGTGTCTCATAATCCCTAATCCCCAAAATAAAAACAAAATATATATAATACAAACGTACAAGTCGGCTCAATATCTCTAAATCACAAGTATTCTGGAAGCTTGCCCTTGCCACGACTCGCACTAGGATTTGCACTCAAGCCATCACAAAAGCCAGATGACGAGTCCAGAGTGAGTATTCCCAAGAAAATTAAGTGAGCAATATTGAAAGTAAATACTTGAATTCAAACAAAAACTATTAAATAACACATGCGGAAATAAATACAGGCAACTGTGATCATCACATGATAAGTAATAGTGCAAGCTCAAAGTGTGTTCCTAGAGCCTAGGGTCAAACTAGTGCCATATTTCGGACTCTCCACAGAATACTGTCGGCGAGTAGCACTCAAGCAAGGCCAGTATCTAGATCCGCTAGGTGGTCGGCATAGAACCTACGACGCACCTACACGTGTCCCGACGCGACTCTCGGGTCGAAATATTCATCGAGATCCCCGACACACGTATTATGGCCTAGTGGACATACACACAGAATGGTACGGAGGGAGAGCCTTAACGTCTGTCCATTTAAACCAAAACCAATAATAGAGTATTGAAAGACATAATATGAATTCAAAAGCCAAAGTAAGTAATGTTCAAGAAATTTCAGTTAGGACACTATACACCTCAACCTGCACTCCGTGTCCCGATAAATAACCCCCAGTCCGGCTCCGCCAAATCCCTAATATCCAAATTACCGCATGAAATGACATATTTTCATTTATAATTGATTTTTAGTCAATTGGATGTATTTTATGTTTCTTAGCAAAAATAGTCTAAAATCTGCAATATATAGCGCGTTAGGTCTTAGGATTAGAGCACTAGATTTTGGGCAGCTAAACGTTCTTCGTCAGGAAGAACATTAGCGCGCTATATTCTTCACCTAGCGCGCTAATCATCATCTAACGCGCTAGATGACATCATTAGCGCGCTAATCGGGTTCTGGACAGCAGTTTGGTTGAAAATTTTGGGTTTCTAAACATCACCACCAACAACAACAACTACAATAACATAAATTACTTAACTTCATAGCACTTAAAACCCACCAAAACAACCACTTAACAATCCATATTGGGTTCACTTATACACCTAAAAAATGGTTCCAAAAGATGAAGAAAGTTGAGGTGATAATGAAACACGCATTGCGATGTCATTTACTCTATTTCAATATGAACATCGCAAATTAAACAAATCAAGACACAAAATAACTATTTACCTAGCTCTAGGAGTGCACTAACCTAGCTGCGGGTCCCACGAGCGTCTGAGCTATCAGCTAAGTCTTCAACCACGTCATTAATAAAGCCGAATTAAATTCGGGCCGTTATAGTTAAAATAACATGACTCTTCTTTTATCAATTCTTTGATGTATAGTGGCATGTGAGATGGCTTAAGGTGTGAATCTATGAGACAAAACTTAAGACATGAATCCTTGATCATCTTGTCATATACTATATGAGAGGGGATTTGCGAGGTTTTGATGTTTGTAATGTCAACTAACAAAAAAAGGTCACATGAGCAAAATAGTAAAAGTAAGAGGGAAAAAGTGTAAAAGTACATCATACATGACACATGTGGTGGTTTCCTATTGGTTGACATTACAAACACCACAAATTTCAATGGCATCAAATCACTTGCCCTTGTCATATAAGGTGGACTCTCAATGATGAAGCTAATTTTAAAGGATCATTAAAAACATCTAAACACCTCGGCAACCACTCTGTTATCTCTTTTTTTTCTTGCTACAAAAAAACAACTAGATCTAGGGTTTATAGGGGGCTTTTGGCGATGCCAAGGCTGGCTCCAGCTTCAGTAGCCCTCATGGCCTTATTCTCTCCTCTTGTATATGTTTATTTTGTTATTTGTCCACTTTTTTCTCATTATTTCTCATTCTCCTCATTTCTTATTTTTGTTCCCCTTCTTCTTGGCAAAGATAAGATGAAGGGTGTTTGAGCGGAAGATATGAGATAAGGAACAATCGAGAATAGGGCTTTTGTGAGTTACGGTGGTTTGTGGAGCGATGCTCGGCCAGCTACATCGGTGCCTCGACACTTTAGGAAGATATCGCGCCTCAACGATAAAGCAAAGTTGTTTGAGGTGGAGAACGAGAGACTGACACTCTTCACAGTGTGTCAGATTTGGCGTCGCTCACTTCCTTTCGGCTCCGTTTTTTCTTCTCTTATCTCATTTGTATGTGTTTAAAGGATTGTTGCAGAAGATGTCGACAGAGGTAAATCTTGAAAAAGAGATACTTTGGGGAAAAGGAAGGTGCTCCAATAGCCATTGTGGATGTGTTATAAGGTTTCCCCTTTTTTGGATGTTCTCTCTATTATGTTTTGATCTCCTTATGTAAGCATTAGTTAGAGTTTATGTGTCAAGGCCTAGGCACCATACAAGACCTCCCAGCCTTGAGTCACAGGCAGTGTGAGCACCACACAGAACCTCCCACACCATCCAGCTTATTGGTACACAACTCGCAAAATCAGCGTACTTAAGACTCCAGGGCGCGGGTTCGAGTTGTGGGAGGCAAAAAACCGTGCCCATATTGATTGAGCATACGGGTTGTTCTCATATGGGGGGACACAAATGATGTGGGAGGTTCTGTATGGAGCTCACATTACCTGTGACTCAAGGATGGGAAACCCTGTGTGGCGCCCAGACCCTGACAAAAAAGGCACAGCTCAATGGTATACAACTCGCTAAATCAACGTACTTAAGCCTATAGGGTGCGAGTTCGAGTTGTGGGAGGTGAAAGACTATGCCCATATTGATTGAGCCTACGGGTTGTTCTTATATGGGGGACACAGATGGTGTGGGAGGTTCTGTATGGAGCTCACACTGCCTGTGACTCAAGGCTGGGAGGTCCTGTGTGGTGCCCAGACCTTAACAAAAAAGGCACAAGTCAATGGTACACAACTCGCTAAATCAGCGTACTTAAGCCTTCAGGGCGCGGGTTCGAGTTGTGGGAGGCGAAAAAATGTGCCTATATCGATTGAGCCTACGGGTTGTTCTCATATGGGGGACACATATGGTGTGGGAGGTCCTGTGTGGTGCTCACATTGCCTGTGACTCAAGGCTGGGAGGTCATGTGTGGTGCCCGGGCCTTGACATTATGTGTATGTGTTTGTTTGTTATTTTAATTTAGTTAGGTTGTTCCTTGTAGGGTTATTTCCTTTTTTGTCAGGGCTATCTCCCTGGCTAGAAATCGATATTATTCTTTACCCACTACACTTGAGTAGCCTTCAATAGTGGTTTGAGATGAGGCTTTAGTTGGCTATGTTGTTCTCAAGGAGACCGAGCTATATTGTTTGTACTGAAGTTGTAATGGTTCTCACAAATTATTGTTAATGAATTTCATTGTGCCTTGAAAAAAAATTTAGTGGATCATTAATGTATTCAAAGAAAGGGTTTTCAATCTACCTAAAAAAAAAGAAAGGGTTTTCATTTATTTATTTATAAATTTCAAATTTTATCGTGTTTAGTTCAATTTAATAGAGAGTTCGTAATAAATTGCTTTCTTAAAAAGTACATTAGCCAAGAAGGTGATATACGTATGTGGTTAGTTGAACTTTCTAATCTATAAAAAAATGGATATTTAAAAACATCATAAATTGTTATTGACCCTTATAACTTTTATAAGGATTTAAAGTTAAATCATATAAAAAAAAATGCAATTGTATAAAAACATCTCTAGCTCGCCACTAAAGAAAATTAAGTAGCGGCTAAAAGAACTCCAATTTTTGCTAAATATACTCTAGTTTAAAATAAATAAATAAATGCATGAGTGAAATGACTTAACTGCCCCTCCATATAAAAGGGTTTTTGTTTGCCCATATCCCACTCACCCCACTCACCCATACCCTAGTCACCCCTCTCTCGAATTGCGCTCTCATTTTCGGCCCTAAATCCGACGAAATCCAAGCGAAACCACATCGATTCGACACCGTAGGTGTTTTCTCCACCTATTCTCATGTTGATTTATAGGTTTTCTTGGATTTTTTTTTTTTACTTTTTGTTTTTTGTTTTTGCGTTTTTTGAGTCGGTAGTGGTGTTTGTGGTTTTGTTGTTAGGTTTATGGCTTTTAATTTGGAGCTTAAATTTTGTATTTTTAGCACAAAATATCGATGGAATCAAAAATATCTAACGATTCTGAGCAAAACCTACTAGTTTCTTGGTCGATTTCATGGATTTTTTTGGAGTTTTGAAGTTTTTTTGTTCATTCTTGTCACCCGTTGGTTTTGGAGACACAGGGCTAAGATCGCTTTGGAAATCTCGGTCACACAAATCCGAGACCTCTTTAAAAGTTTTGATCGGCTCTTACCGAGATCAACACAAATACTGAGACCTCTTCAAAGGTCTTGGGGGGAGTTGATCGAGACCTGTAAAGATGTCTTGGTGGAAGCTGACCGAGACTTCTAAAGAGGTCTCGGCCATATGTAACCGAAACCCAAGGGTGACACTTCCTCACTTCTAGGACATGGAGTAAGCAAAAGTATTTTTGGGATTTATAAAAATAAAGGTAGGGTACGTTTAGCAAAATTGAGATATGCTTGAGTGATGAGGTATGTTTAGCAAAAACTGAGGTCCGTTTAGTCGCTTCCTAAAATTATCAATTTTTTTCGGGTCAAATAAAATTATCAATTAAATAAGAGAAATTGTCACTTATCGAATGGTGCTCTTTCCTAGGTAAACATGGCTTAGACTCCCCTCATTCAATAATGCTAGCCCAAAAAAGTGCATTCTGTTGTAAACTAAGTTGTAAGCCAACTAGAACTTAAGTTAGACTTGCTAGAGATTTAAGCATAGAAGACATAAACTAAGAACTACTAGAACAAGTAGAGAAGATGAGACAAGAGAGAAGAGAGCTAGAGTTGAGAAATGTAGAGATTTACATTCCAACATTGGTGTGTGAATTACAATGGGGTTGACACCCTTTTTATAGGCCATTTGGTGATGATGATAATTGTACTTAAACAATGTGTACAAGTTATACATACACCATAAGTCATACAACACATCACAAGCAACATAGACAATACATGGAAGAGTTGGTGTACATTGGAGAGGATTACAAGTTACATGATGTGTGAGAGCCATGCTTGATGTTACAATTCAATGTGAGAACCATGCTTCACAACGTGGTCACATACATGTACAAGTGTCCATCAATTTCATAAACACATTCAATATTTTTCAATTTTTAGGTGGGCAGTTTAATTCCCTGGAATGAATATGTTGGTGCTTTTCGAACCACATGCACCAAACAAATGTATCACTATACTCCTCTAGTCAGTACAAAATGGTTGAACAACATACTTATCGATACATCCATTAGCTGCACAATAATGGTTGGATACTTATGTGCATGCATTGAGATGTGAATGTACACATCTCCGTGGACAATCTATAAGACTACAACAGCTATGTAGTAGATTTATGTATCAAAAGCACCGGACGGCTGTGGCACGATAGCAGCGAAGTGAGCGCGTAGGCTATGACAAATACATGTCTTTTGTTAGAATCTTAGCAGCTGAAAATTTCATTAAGACCTACTTGGACTATGGAGATTGTCATGTATGTTTAGCTCCGTGAGATTAATATATCGTAAAAACAACAGGTACCTATAAAATATCAAAAAATAAAAAATAAAAAAATGTATGTATCATAAGTATGTTGCAAAATCTTTTTCCTAGTCAAAGGATATAGTAGAATAACAATAAATTGCAGACCAATATGTATCAAAAGTATGTTGCTATTAATGATTCTTAATAATGTGGGTGTATTATGTAGGATATACAGTGGATAAGCAGTGGCAGTGGCCCCTACAACCATGGACCACGCTCCACGCCCAAATTTGCCTGTCAAGTCAATTTGACTTAGTCTCTCCCCTAGCTTTGCCGACATGATAAATGGGTCCATCAAAACTTGCCCTAGTCACCCAATTATTTAATGTAACATTTTCCTTTGACAAAAAAAAAAAATGTAACTTTTTCGGATCTTTTTTTTTTTTGTCCCTTCGTTAGATCTGATTAATGATTAATCCAACCAAAATCGAACGCCCCACCTTCATATTTTTTTTAAAAAAAAACTTAAGAAAATAAGTATATATTTAGAGTTAGATCATATTGGTGATCATTTGGACTCGAGTGCGTCTAAGTAATTTGAAAAAAAAAGTGCGTCTAAGCAACATGGAAACATCACAATAGCTAATTCATTTGAAGGCTACATAAAACACACACTATGTCTCGAACCTTTGTGGGGCCAATCTCACTCATTGTTACAAAAACTTTATCTTTTTACATTTTGGTCGCAAAACTTTTTATTTTTTACTTTTTATTTTTAAATGGTTATCAAACTTTTCAAAAGTTTCACTCAGTCATTTCATTTATCTTTCGTTAAATGACTGTTAATAACACTAATGTGGCAATAAATTGACACTAATGTGGTGCTCACGTGACGATAACATTACTGACATGGCTAGGACATCAAATTTATTCAATATTTAAAATAATAAATATAAATATTATTTTTAAATTTATTATAATTAAATTGGCCCTGATGTGGCTAAGGCGTCAAATTTACTCATTTATTATTCAATTTTTTAAAGCCAAAATTATTTTTAAAACTAAAAGAAATTATTCTTCGCTCCTGTGCAACTTACCTCCGTACCCTCTTTTTAGACATTTTTTATTTTAAAAATAATAATTGAGTAATCTTTTTTAGTTTTAAAAAATTTAAGTATTTAATCTAAAAAACTAAAGTAAATTTCATGTCTTAGCCACGTCTACATCACATTAGGGTGAATTTAATTTCGTTTAGTTTTGAAAATAATTTTGACATTGTTTAAAAAAATTAATAAATTTGATCCCTAACCACGTTAGTGCCACATCAGCTCCAATTCATCGCCATAACATTATTTAACGGTCATTTATCGAAAGATGGATGGAACGACTATGTGTGAGATTTTTGAAAAATTCCATTTTGAAAAAAAAAGTATTGCGACCAAAATGTGTAAAAAAGATTAAGTTTTGTGATCACAAGTTAAATTGACTCGGAAATCGTGTGATGCACAGAGAAATAGTTGCACACATAATCTCGAATGTGTCGCATGCTTCTCAAACAGGAGAATGCCACCATAACTCCTTTTAGGACATGCAGGTTGGGCACGCCCTTGTTTTTTATTTTGATGAGAAAGAAACAACTTGCCGAATAAAAAACGCATGAATATACAAGATCGTAAAAAATCCATTAATGAGTGAGGCCAAATAACAAGAAGTCACGACCAAAAGGTAGTTGAGTCGCAGAAAAATCGCCAGACTCGGGTTAGGACGAGCCCCATGTCTTCCAACCCTAACCCATGCGACTATGATCTATGAACCCGGATTAGAGCCCCCAACGTACACTCAATTGGGAGATATAGACGGTATCCAGGATAAGAGCTCGTATCGCAGATAAACGAAGAACCGTGACTCCCTTGCCATTGGACCCACTCGATCGACAACAATTTCAACGATAGCTATCATCACAAAGCGGTGAACAACAATAAAGCTATCACAAAACAGTAAACAACCACAGTCAATGGAGAGAAATGAAATACTGTATAAGTCCCTAACTGGTTTACTTACCTCGAGAAATCGCGAACCTCAAAACGTCGCTCGCGTCTCGATTTGCGCACCCGACACCCGACTCCTAAGTCCCTTCATCGCGTCGTCGCGATTTCGACGAAATCGCGCAACCGACCGATCGATAACGCGCCACCGCGCCGTTCACCGCGTCGTCGCCGCTGCCTCGCCGGCGCCGCCGCTGCCGGCCGCCGGCCCCTCGCCGGCGCCGCCAAAACCGCCGCGCCGCTGCCGACCTTCAAGCCGTCTCACCGCGTTGAGTCGCGTCGCCGCGCTCGCGCGCCATCGCAGCCGATCCGACCCGCTGCCGTGCCGGAGTCGCTGCCGAGCGCCGCCCGCCGCGAACCGCCGTCCGCGATTGATCTGCGAGTTGCTCACTGCTGCTGGCCCGCCGCTGCGCCAACCTCCGTCGCGCAGCGTCGTCCGCGTCGCGCAACCGCCAGCCGCGCTCCCGTCCACGCCACCAGTCGTCGTGCTCTGCTGGTCCATCTCCGCCGCTGCCAACCTCCGCGCTGGCCTCCGCGTGGCCGCTGCACCGACGAGCCGGCCGAGCCGCCGCCGGCTGGAGCTGGTTCGCCAGGGTCGCGCATATATATAATATATACATTTTCTTTTTTCTTTTCTTTTTGATTTCAAATCAAAATGTCATCGAGATTCGTGCAACGCGCAACTCGAGGCACCAACCCGCCTCAATTCACTATCTCAATACTCGCGCTACACGCATCACATAAATCTACTATAGCCACATTTCGGTCCCACGTCGCACGCGACTCTAAACCACGAACCAAATCATTAGGTAGCCCAATTGATTGTTGTTGGGCACACACTTGTATGCATCCCTCGATGTGCATTAGGATGTAACGGCCCAATTTTAATTATGTCTTTATTATTGATTATTTCCACAATAGGACTTGCTCTTATCAATGATGCTTTACATGATGATGAACTTATTTGTTTTACTTACTCGAAATTTAAGACTTCTGCTGTTTTAAATGCTAAAATTGATTCAACTGTATAACTAAAATAATTGAACAAAATGAGTTAACGCGCATATCAAGGAGTAGTGACGTGGAAACGAACTTTAGTGGCGCGTGGGACCCAGTGGGTCAATGAACTAACATGATTACGGGGCAGCGACGCTCCACGTGGCGGCCTCGGGGTTTGGGGCCGCAACAGGTGGTATCAGAGCGAGAGTTCTAGGAACCTCGGGAAATTAAATGAATGAGCATAAAACTTAAAAAAAACCTTAAATGTGGAAACCCGATGTACTTGCCTTAGAACTTTAGTTGGGAAGTGATGGTGAGGCGGGTAGAGTTAAGGTTTGTATATGTGTTATGTTTTACTGTAAATGATATATTATACGCGTTTATATACCAAGGCTGATCCGACGCACGCTTCTCGATGCAGATCACGATGAACGGACAACCTTTTACATAGCTTGAGATAGGACAAACTAGAGATCCTGCTAGGGACCCTACTATTACTATCGCTTCTACTCAAAGAGTAGACGACCGACTCGCCACTCATAATGCTCAGTTGGCGGAGATTCTCCAGTTACTTAGGGCTCAGGCCATGGCAGCTGCCACAACAACAACACTAGCCCTCACAGTTCTTGTCGCACCTACTGTACATACAAAGTCGTCGCTCGCTTACACCATGGTGCTTATTGATACAACGATCTCGAGACACGGGCTGAGGGGGTTTCGCTTGCGATTTGGATACCATTAGAGACTTCGACTCTCATCGTCACGCCCAATAATTAATACACGTTTAATTCGTTAACTAGGACACAATGACCGTGACGTGGGACCCGCAGATGCGATACGTGTCATTTACGGGTATGCAGATACCGAGACGCAAGCGGGGACGCGCCTCGTGTTGCGTGCTTGACGTGGGCCCGAGGCAAGCGGCTCGTGGGGTAAGTGTAATTAGTTAAATCAACTTTAAAAAAAATAATAATTAAATGAAGATAATTTGTGGTGGGAAAGTAGCCACGGACATATATATACATATATATCTATATTTCATATAACTATGTGGACCAAATGAGGCCACATCACCTACTATATACATATATATATATATATATATATATATATATATATATATATATATGTTTCATCTTTATCTCATTCTCTCTCTCTCCAAATAAAAACAAAAAAAAAAAAACAACACAACGCGAGAGAGAGACAATGAAATCGGGAAGAAGAAGAAAGAAAGAAAGAAAGAAAGAAAGAGAGATCGGGAGAAAGAGAGAGAGACACCGAGAGCTCGAGGAAGGTGAGTGACATGTTGTTCTTGTTGATTGTTGTTGTTGGGGTTGTCGTTGTTGGCGCCATGTTCGGCCATGGAAGGCTCGGCCTCCGTGGCCGAAAGGCGTGAGGAAGAAGATGGCGGGGGTGTCTCCCCGCCTGCCATCAACTTCGATGGTTTGGGGATGGACGACAAAGTCCCAACGCCTCACGAAGAAAAAAAAATAAAAATGGCGAACAGGAGCCGTGCTGCGTCTCTGTCGCGAAGAGAAGATGAAGATGGGATCGGGTCGGGTCGGCCGAACCCACGTGCTGGTCGGGCCGGATCGACCTGACCGTGGAGGACCGGTCGACCGACCCGGTCCGACCGGACCGGGTCGGGTTGACCTGGATCCACCCCAATATATATAATATATATATTTAATTATATATATTTAATTATTTAATTAATTAAACAATTTTAATATATAATAAATTCACGAAAATAGATAAAAATATGAAAAAATTCAGGAAAATTCCAGAAAATAGGAAAAATATATATTTGTGACCCAAATCAATAAAACTTCAATATTCCTATAAAAAGTGAAGAATTCGGGAGTCGGTCGAGGCGTTATATCGGGGTTTTACCTCGAAAAACGTGAAATCGGTAAATTAGTCTTGAACTTAATTTTGACCGATGTCGACCAATTTAGGATGTTAAATCATTAACTTAGAATTTAAATTGATACATTTTCAATCTGTTAGGATCCTAGATGAGCTATTACGGGGTTTGGGTGCGTACATCGACGCGACTGGAAGCAGGATATCTTAGGAATTGCTTTGTGTATGTAAGTAAACCTGGTTTGAGACATTTATTTACATTTCATTCCATTTATTTATTTATTCTCAGTTATTCAAACTGAATTGCTTTTGAAATCCATATGTTATGACTTGTTCAGTTGCTCATTTTATGATATTCATAGCATACTCTGTTTTGTATATCATTGATTCTAATTCCTATATTTTGTCGTGTTGATTGTTGTGTATGGAAGTCAGTGATATAGCATGCTATTAGGATAGTTTGTTTATTTTGACTCAAATCCTTTGTGCATTAGTATGCTATTACATATCTTGGACTCTAATCTTTGTGTCATTTTTGAATATGAAAGTGGTTCTTGTGGTTAGGGTCATTCGATGATAGAAATTCACTTTCATACGAGGTCACTAGACTTGTCGGGATGTTATGGAATTTCTCCACTACCTTGCATGACACACGGGGGTAACGTGCCTCGAACGGGGTAACCGGACCTCGGGGTTTGTTGGCGCAAGAATAACTTGGAGTGAACATGACGAGTTTCAAAACTCGGGTATGTTAGCAAGTATACATTCCTAGTGACGACTAATTCACTTGGAATAGAAAAGGCGTAATTGCAAGTACGACCTTTTGACATTATGATATAGAGCTCGAACTTGTATTGAAATGCTATAGAGCGAGCTCAAATTGTAGTGGACAAACGGTGATGTGATGAAGATCGCTACGATTGACGGACCCTAATCCATTACTACTTAACCTTGAGTCGGTTTCATATTTGATTAACTCAAGTATCTCTTTGCACGATGTTTATTATTTAAATTATGCAATTTGATACTTGTTGCCGATTTGGGAATGTTGATCGATGTCTCTCGATATTACTTAAATAAATTCATGTACTCACCGTCTAGTTTGTGACGGTGGGTGCAGATCATGCCGAGCAGAGACCAGGCAAAGAGAAGATTGGTGACTACCTCTCGGGCGGTAGAGGGCGCTACGACATACTTTTGTACGTTTTGTATTCTTTTGTATTACGTTTTTATGTACATGATATGATTACGGTTGGGTCGAGTGATAGGAACTTTTGATTTGTCACATGTTATATATATCACCATTTTTGTTTATATATGCATGTGCTTATTTATTTCCTGGTTTTTCCACAATAGGTTAGGCCTTAGGATTTCATTTCCATTAGTAAATAAGACTTCAAATTGAATAATTTGTTAGGAAAAAAAAAATTTAGCAACTCGATTTATAGACTTACGCCCCTACCTACGACTATCAAGCAACTGGTCGCTACTATTATTCTTTGCTTACTTCGTATTCGTCTTGACTGACCCAGGAGGCGAAACTTGTCAAAGAGTTTATGAAGTCTAAGCCGGGATATTTCTACGGAGGTGGAGACCCTGAGGCAACAGGGATGTGAATAGTTTCGCATAAGTGTTTCCATAAGCTGATGCGGAACGATGACATCATATAGGCACATTTATCTGGAGCGTGTCTGAGAGGTTATGCAGCGGTCTAGTGGACGACTTATCTAGATATCCACCCGGAGCCAGCGACATGGGCGGAGTTTCGAAAGTTGTTCTATGATGAGTTCATTCCCATGCAGGTGAGGCTGAGGTTGAGGGAGGATTTTCTGGCCCTACGATAGGGTAAACGCTCATTGATGCAGTACATGGAGCGGTACCGATACCTATTGTTGTTCTCGATGGATGTTGCGGGCACATAAATGCTTCAGATTTACTATTTCGTCCTTGGTGTTGATGAACGGATTGGTGACACGATAGTTTTGACAGGGGCTACTACTATTTAGGAGGTGTACGATTGAGCATTATCTTATGAGACACTGCTCTTGGAGAGAGAGGGCAGGCGTAAGACATGCACTACGGTACAGGTGGGTCAGGGTTCTCGATTGAATCGGAGACCGAAGAGACAGAGAGATTATTCTGACAGGGGGTCGCCGAGATGATCGACGAGTTAGTGACCGTAGGGGTGATCACATGGACAACCAGCTTCAATAAGAGGATAGGCAGCAGACGCACGCCTTAGCACCTACACTTATAGAGCAGCAGCGACATCAACCACGACAGTACCGTCAGGATAAGGATCAGGGAGGCCGTGACAGGGGTCAGAGAGACCAGGGTCAGGGTAAGAGATTCAGAGACAGGCAGGAGAAACGTCGATGTCATCGTTGTGGTCATAAAGGGCACCTAAAGGCTGACTACAGGCCACCACCGATATTACCAGGAGCACAACAGGGTCAGGCTAGGGAGAGAGCACATGCAGTCACGCAGCCAGACCGAGATTCGACTAGACAACTTGCTCATCGAGGGTACGTTATCTATTATGGGTAAATCGATGCATGTTATGATAGATTATGGTAGTACATTATCATTTATTGTTGGACGCATGGTAGAGAGTTAGGGTTAGCATCACAGACACTAGACACACCTTGTCCTCGTATGGCCAATGGGGATAAGATATACCCTAACCGGATATGTCGAGATTGCACGATAGAGGTAGAGGGGCATCAGTTGCCGATAGACTTACGAGTCCAAGAGTACCTCGAGTTTGACGCACTTTTAGGGATGGACTAGTTGGCGGCATATTATGAACAACTGGATTGCTTCCAAAAGACCGTCACGTTTCGAGTTTGGAGATTCTAGAGTTCACGTTTACCGAAGTCGTGACCACACTACCCATTACTATAGGTCGACTAGCTACGACTCATGAGATGGAGGCATTTGCAACGATAGTTGAGCCGGAGGTTAGGAATGAAGTAAGGATTGAAGATGTTCTAGTAGTCTGAGACTTTTCGACGTGTTTCCAGATAATTTACCAGGATCGCCACCGCCACGAGAGATTGAGTTCATTATTGAGCGATACTGGGGACTCGGATCGATCGATAGTAGACCTTACCGGATGTCACCGTCAGAGCACGAGGAGGTCGAAGTGGATGACTTACGGGAGAAAGGTTTAATTCACCTAGCATGTCACCTTGCGGAGCTCCAGTGTTATTTGTAAAGAAGAAGGATGGTTCAATGATGATGTGCATAGACTACAGGAAACTGAATCAGGTGACAGTTAAGAACCGTTACCCACTCCCCAAGATCGATGATCTTTTCGATTAATTGGCATGGGCCAAGTTCTTCTCGAAGATTGATATGCGTTCAGGATATCATCAGTTGAGGATTCGAGAAGTAGACATCAAGAAGACCACTTCAATACAAGATATGGGTTGTTTAAGTTTACAGTCATGCATTTTGGGCAGACTAACACCCCGACGATCTTCATGGACTTGATGCACAAGGTCTTGAGACCATACTTGGACAGATATGTCATCGTCTTTATTCATGACATCTTGATTTACAGTAGGACTCGTGAGGAGCACGCGAGTAATCTCAAAGTGGTTTTGACGACACAGAGAGAGCATATAATGTACACAAAATTCAGCAAGTGTGATTTCTAGCTGAGTGTAGTGAGATTTCTGGGACATGTCATTAACGATCAGGGTATCTCTATGGATTAGAGAAGATTCGAGCGATTATTGACTGAAGGACGCCTGAGTTTGTTTCTGACATTCGGAGTTTCTTGGGACTAGCAGGGTATTACTACTGATTCGTACATGACTTTTCCTCGATTGCACCACCGATGACTAGACTGACCAAGAAGGATGTTAGATTTGATTGGTCAGAAGAGTATGAGCATGCTTTCTGGGAGCTGAAGAGGAGATTGACTTTTGCACCAGTGTTGACATTGCCAGAGCCTGACAAGAGCTTGTCGATGTATACGGATGCATCGGGCATTGGACTTGGATGTGTTTTAATGTAGGAGGGCATACCAATAGCTTAATTGTCTCGAGGGTTGAGACCTCATGAAGGAAACATCCAGTGCATGACTTAGAGCTTGCAGTAGTCGTTTTTGCACTGAAGGCTTGGAGTCATTATCTCTACGGAGAGCGGTTTATACTCTACACCGATCATCAGAGTCTGATATATATTTTCACTTAGAGAGATGTGAACATGCGTCAGAGGAGATGGCTCGAGTTACTGAAGGACTACGACTTCGCTATTGAGTATCACCCAGGGAAAACAAACATTATAGCTGACGCATTGAGTAGGAGCGGTATTGATAGTCAGATGGTGGTACGACGTATGACACACGAGCATGGCTTATTTCATGCGGCGTCAGTTATGTGCATGAAGAGGTTTTTACCACGGTCGAGCCGTACATTTGTTATCAGATGAAAGTTCCGACAGTATCTATTGAGCGGGTTGCCGAGTGTCAGAGGATTGATGGGCTCTATGAGTGGTTCAGTGGTTTGACTCGGGATCGGAGTGTACGAATTGGGCAGAGTCGACGGATCAGTGTTTGAGACACCGAGGGAGGCTATAAACACCTGTAGTTTAATAGATACGATATGGGATTCTGGAGGACGCACACCGGTCTCGCTACATCGTTCATCTTGGTCGGACCAAGATGCATCATGATTTGAGGCGATTGTTCTGCTGTAGGTTAGGGACGAAGGCTGACATTGGCGAGTACGTCAGGAGTTGTCATATTTGCCAGCAGGTTAAGGTTGAGCACATGAGACCAAGCGGTTTACTACAACCACTACCAATTCCACAGTAGAAATGGAAGCACGTTACTATAGATTTTGTCAGTGGGTTACCGCAAACTTCGGGGAGACACGATGCAGTTTGGGTTATGATTGACAGACTAACGAATCGACGCATTTTATTCCTATTTCTATGAGATATTCGTTCCCACAACTGAGCATTATCTTCGAGAGGGAGATCATTAGATTGCATAGGGTGCCAGTCTCTATTGCATCTGACCGAGATCCTAGGTTGACTTCGAAATTTTGGGAGGCGATACAGGAGCAATTTGGCATCAGGTTGCGATTTAGTACGGCTTACCATCCTCAGATAGACGGACAGTCTGAGAGACTGATACAGATTCTGGAGGATATGCTCAGGGCTTATATTTTGCAGTTCGGATGTTCGTGGGAGGATTATTTACCGCTGTGTGAGTTTGCTTACAATAATAGCAACCATGCGAGTATTGGGATGCCTCCGTCTGAGGCATTGTATGGCAGGCCCTGCAGATCACCTGCGTGTTAGGCAGCGCCTAAGGATACATCGCCCATTGGGTCAGAGATAGTTGTTGATCACACAGAGAAGATTAGGCAGATTCGATAGAGAATTTGGGCGGCACATGACATACATAAAAAATATGTGGATAAGTATCACGAGGGTCTGAGCTATGAAGAATGCGACATGGTTTATTTGAAGGTTTCCTCTTGGAAGGGCCAGCAAAGATTTGGGATTAAAGGGAAATTGGCATCGAGATACATAGGACCGTTCAAAGTTGCAGCACGAGTTGGCAGTGTGGCTTACAAATTGGATTTGCCAGTAGAGTTGGTTGGGGTTCATCCTACGTTCCATATCTCGATGTTAAGGCTGGCTAGGTCGGGACCGAGATCGATTGTTGACTTGAGACAGATCAATGTTCGGCCTGATGCGACATATGAGGAGCGATCGATAGGGATTTTGGATCGCGCGATTCAGACTCTTAAGAACTAGGAGACCCCTAAGGTATTGGTTCGTTGGTAGCATTATGGTACTGAGGGACTCACTTAGGAGCTCGAGTCTACTATGCGGGAGCGTTACCCTAAGCTATTTCATGGTACGACATTTCAAGTTATTTAATGTTTCGGGACGAAACTTCTTTTCTAGTTGGGAAGAGTTGTAATGGCCCAATTTTAATTACGTCGTTATTATTGATTATTTTCAGATTCAGACGCCAGCTCAGATCCGCGTGGATGCCGCAGATAGGTCGGGGAGCGCCTGACTAGGTAAATAGTGATTGTTTGCTTGATGTTTGCCTATTTGCGATGTCGTATATTAAATTATTTTACCTAGCATCGCATGTGTGTATTTATATTGTTGAACCGAACGAGATAGTTGTCAATACGGGTGCAGAGCGAGTGAAATGTGGGTACACTAGGTCGAAAAAATAAATTGGAGAATCAAATTAATTAAATGTGACAAATATTAATGATAAACACAGTATAGGCAAATTGACCGAAATTGGCGACTATGGCGTGCCTCGTTATGCGAGCCGAGGTGCGGAACGCCGGGTAATCATAGATAATTGAACAAGAATAAATATTTTGTGTCTAATGGGGAGCAAATGGGAACATGCCACATATACCACCTAATACCCTTAAAATGAGGGTTAACACTCATTCCTCACTCTCACTCCACGTTTTCTCCCTCTCTACATTCTTCAACCTATAAAAAGAGAGAATGTGTATTTAATAGAGAGAAATTGTTGAAGAATTGAACAACCATTGAGAGTGTGAGATTGTATGAGATCCTTGGAGCCTAGGAAATGATTTGATCAAATAAGCAAGTGATCAAGGTGAGCATCTTTATTTTCTTTCAATTTTCCATTAAAATGAAGCTTAAATGAATTTTTAATGGTGATGGTTGATGGTTGTTTAATGTTGGAGAAAAATAGGTGTTAGTGATTGTTGGTTGTTGGTGATGATGTAGAAGTATTGTTGTTATTTGATTTGTTGAAGAAAAAAAAAAAAAAGGAAAAAAAGAAAGAAACAAAGGCTTCTCTGTGGAAGAAGAAAGAAAAACATGGGGAGGGACGCATACGGTCCCTGACCGCCGGCCGAGCCGTCCCGACCCGATCGGGTCAAGGCCGGTTGGACCGGGTCAAACCTGGTCTAAGGACCCATCCCTTTAATTAAATAAAATAATTATTAAAAATTAATTTAAAATAGTTTTAAATAAAATAAATTACAAAAAAATAATAAAAATGGGTAGAAAATTATGGAAAAAATTCAAAAAAATCAAGAAAATATAAAAAATGAGAAAAAGATAGAAAAATAGTATTCGAGATTTTTTCGGGCGTTTGACACCCGGTATAACTCGAAAAGTGTGCCAAAACCAAATTTTTTGGAAGGAAATTTTAATATTTTTGGCTACACATTATAAATTCACTTAATTTGACTCTAAACTAGTTAAAATGGTTTAATTGGACACCAGGAACTTAGGAGACTATAGTCGAGAGTCGGGCGCGTATCTCGAGACATGAGCGGGACTCCGGAGTGCATTTTGCGGTACGTAAGAATCAATTTGAAAGTCACTGAGGGTTTACTTTTCCATTGTTGATTTCATATTCCTTGTTATTGTACTATATTCCGTGATACATTTGGGTTGGTGATTGAGTTACTCCCACCTGATGTTCGTAATGTACTTATGACACACTAGGCTGTAGCACGTGTGATCAGGCACTCGATGAATAGCAACGCGAGTTGCATTAAGGGTGCATGTGTCGAAAACGCACCGTGAGGAACCAGGTGAAAGAAAATGGGGGCACCCACCAAAATGATCTTGGGGTCCGAAGTACGGTCTAGTCTGACCGGGACGAGTACACATTTTGTTTCTCTTGTGTTAACTATTCATGTGATGATTGTAGCACAGTTGCCTGTTTAGTTTATGCATGATTATTTAACATGATTGTTGATATCTATTTACTTTCTTATAAATGCTCGGTGTACTTCGTTTGGAATCTTACTGATTGTACTCTCCATCTGGCTTTTTGTGATGGTCGAGTGCGGATCCCAATACTAGCAGGGGTAAGGGGATTCTTGTGAACTTCATCTGATTGCCCGCGGTTAAGGACCCACTAGTATGTGTTATTTTGATATTTTGCTTTTCCTTTGGGGTATTGGGAGACTGGATAGACACTGTACTTATATATGTTACTGCTTATTAATATTGTCGCCTATATAAAGAGTACTTTCTCGAGTTTTACACAATACGACTTGCTCTTATAAATGATGCTTTCCATGATGATGAACTTATTTGTTTTACTTACTCGAAATTTAAGACTTCCGCTGTTTTAAATGCTAAAATTGATTCAACCGTATAACTAAACTAATTGAGCGAAATGAGTTAACGCGCATATCGAGGAGTTGTGACGGGGAAAGAGACGTCAGTGGCGCATGGGACCCAGTGGGTCAATGAACTGACAAGATTATGGGGCAGCGACGCACCACGTGGCGGCCTCGAGATTTGGGGCCGCCACATAGGATGTGTGCATGCACGCCCATAGAAAAAATGAAGGGCGCGCACTTACATGTGTGTCCTTTCAAAATTACACTAGCATTTTCCTTTCAAATAAGTGTAAAATTCGAAAATTTTATAATTAAAGATTTTTGGATTTTAATTAGAATTTGGAATCCGAGGTGGGACTCACACATTACGGACTAGAGATCATAAGATAAAAATATTATTTTTGCGTGTCGCGTGCCTAATTGATGTATTATACTTTATTCGATGTGAAATAGGATCAAGTTGAGGTGTAAATGCGGTGTCTGCATGTTTCAGAGTGCATTGGGTATTTTTCAATTTTTTGTCGAAATTGAGGTATTTTTTGGATTTAAATTGGGTTTAAAATTGAGGATAAACATCAAATAAATAAAGAAAATGGCAAATGACAAGGAAGGGTTTTGGTTTTGCAAAGGAATGAATAAAAATGAAAGGGCAAAATGGTAATTACTGATCTAAACCTTTTCATTTCAAATGGAAATGAAATGGGGGATAGACCTCACCCCATTTCGATAAGGAAAATACTAAAATAATAACAACAAAGTCACGCCACAAGATACATTGGCTCACAATAGCCCTCAATGCGACTTTGACCCACGTGTTGTGCATCGAGATCTATATATGCCCGCATCCCGAGGCATACATGGATGACTTTTGTGAGTCAATGTGTCTTGTGGTGTGACTTTGTTGTTGTCATTCTAGCATTTCTCGATAAGATAAATCTTCTTCCCCACCGTGCCCTCTTCGTTCTCTTATGTATCTCTGTCTCTTCCATCTCCTTCTCACTCTGCGTTGTCTTCTCTTTCGACTCCCCGCTCTCCCATATCTCTCTCGAGTTTGAACCTTTCTTTATGGCTCTCCCTCTCGATGCTACCCAGTCTATTTCTTTCTCTCGCCTTTTTTCTCACACTCTCGGATTCCTAAATTTAGTGTCGTTAAGACAGTGAACACGGTGGATCCAACCATCGATTGAGGTGAGTGCAAATGTAATTTCAAGTTTTAAATTGAGTAATCAATGAGTGTTGTGGTGTTATTTTCGTGGTTGGGTTAAGTTGAGGAAAGATTGATGACGATTAAAAAGGGAGAGTTTGTGTTACTGTTGTTGATGGGCTACTATTGTTATGATTGATGTGTTTGTGATCGTTGTGGGTGTGTTGTCATTGATTTGGGAGGAGGAGTTGTAAATGAGGGTGAGTGACATGGTGATGTGGATTCGGTTGAAAAGAAAGGAATTGGTAGAAATTGATGACAATGGTCGTGGTTTGACTAGCTTGATTAATGGAGATGACGAGGGAATTTTTTTTTAAAAAAAAAAAAGAAGAAGAAAGAAACACAACAACAAACACAATAACATTCTTCACAAAAAACAAATACAATAACATTCGAAATTTTTGCTATGACGGCCCGGTTCCCACAAATTAGGCCCCGCCCGGCCTAGACTTACGTGGATCCCCGGTCAATCCCCCATAAGGTCAATGCAAGCCTAGTCAACCTTCTTATATCATTTATCATTAGTTTGGTGTTTTAATATTGAGTTATTAATTTTACAAGGTTTAAATTAATAAGCAATGGAAAGAAAATAAACGAGATAATTTAAATAACTACAAAACAAGTAAAATGGGACAACCTATGCATGGAACCTTACAATGTATACCATGTATAAGTATAGTGGCAAAAGTGAGCATATACATGTATCAAAGTGTCGCTCAACCTCAATATCCCAAAATTTTACAAAATATCAAAATAGATAAATATAATACAAAACCTAAAATATCGCAAAAGTATGAGTTGCTCTGAGAGTACTCAGAGGTAGTCGCCAATCACCGGCTTATTGCCTTTGCTAGACGAGGGGCCTGCAATTGTTACCGCAAAAGGAGACAATTCTAGTGAGTAAATCCAGATGAGTCTTAACAATACTTCAAGAATTAAATAAATAGTCGATAAATCATGCGGGAATATAAAAGAACATGAAATAAAAAGTAAGAATACATGATAAATAGATTAGAAATAAAAGTAATGAAAGGGAAGTGTCGTGGAAACAAAAGAGAGAAGTCAAATGGTCTCAAATCTATTGTGTTGTGGGTATGAAGCTACAAGCTTGACTTCCTAGAATCATTGCAGCGTTTGTAGATTCAAAATTTTTGCGAACATAAAGGTATCAATGGCGCCTCGAATACCTTACCTCTAGTCCACATCCCAAATCCAGTAACTCGAGGTATAGTTTCGATTGTGAGTCGGTCACCATACCCTGAAGATTACCTTCCTGACTCACTTAACCTTCAAACACTCTAACTAGGAGTGGAATTCCATAAATAGGCACAATTATGGAAATTAAATTCAAGAAGTAGAAAAGAACTACTGATAATTCTCCTACTGGTTTACTTACAATAACCACATAAATCGTCACGTTGCTTAGACCGCTTGACATCTTCAAAGTTTGAACTATTGATATGTTTTCGGTGCGTCTAAATTCCCTAAGTTATTTCACGATTTTTATTAGACTCAATTCTTAGTCTTATTCGTACTTATCCAACTTATGTATACATTATGAGGTCGATCTCGATGCGAATCGCCTTAGAAACACTTTCCGATCATTACACGCATCTCGAGATAAATCTCAATTATAGTATCCACACGTGATTCCACGCTTTAGTCAGGGCTCTCGAATCTGTGAAGTATACCACTTCCTCAGTTCACTCTATTAAATCATACACGTGTAATGTATTAGTGTTACAATTAGTGTTGTGACACGTAATGTAGTACCTAAGTTTGAAATTCCTGAACACCTCCAAACTTCGAACCGAGTCAAGGTTCTTATCTTACCAAAGTCCACTAAGTTATCTCAATTAAACTCCTTATTTTACCTTAAATGACATTAAATATTATTAAGCTTTGAAACCTCATTAAAAGTGTGAAAACAATAAAATTTTACAAGTTTGGACTTCCTCAATCTTGTCGCCATCTTCGTGAGAATTCTAAAGTGCCTCACATATTTTTATTCATTTGCATCAAATCTTCATTACACAAAACCTACTATACTATAATTAAAATGTCTAATAATTTTGTGATTGCAATTCACCCATGTAGAAAACTTACATGAAGAGATTAAAAAACTATTAGTTTGAAAATTTTGTAGTCATATGGATAAATGTTTCAAACATAATAAATACAAATTTGTAGTATAGAAAAAGAAAAGTGATTGATTAAAACTCTTTCTCTAGACAAATTGGATGCATAACAGTTAGTCCTCTATGTTTGTGCCATTATAATGCTTAAGGATGAACTTCAACAACTATATATATCAATATATGTGTATGAGTATACTAACGTCACATATAAGCCAATCAAAAGTTAAAAGGAAAAATGAAGTTAATTTCAAATCACCTAGATTCTTAGATAGTTTAAGTTCACCAAATTTAAGCTCCTATAAATCTCAACCACAAGAGGTAAGATCTTCAATAAATAGATCAAAGAAGACCCAAATCATGTTATTTTGAACTTGGTGACTATAGATTCTCAATACAAGTAAATATATAACACCAACTTTAAAATAATAATAAGGAAGCAAAATGAGAAGATAATTACCTAGCCATTAAAGCCTCTTTAACTCCTTAGAACCTTGAGAATACCCACCAATATCTTATAGCTTGTTCGGTTCACATGTAAAATAATTCCAAGATCATGAGATTCTTTTACATTGGGATTATAACATGGGTTTGGGTATTAGTCCCAATAGAGGGACTTGTTTAGTTAGGGGTATAGAGGGTGAGATTAAACGTGATCTCAATAGGTGAAGTTACTAAAGTGCCATTTTATATCTACAAACTCATTCGTTCAAACCTTAACAAAAACACACAACACATACATTTCGATATTGCTGCATTTCGATGTCTAAGGTGGGTTTTTTATGAGGGCGAGGACTCAGAATATGTGATTTTCATGTTTTGGGCTTTTGGGTTTTATTGATTCATAGTTGTTTTGATGATTGGATATGAAATTAGGTATTTTTATTGCTCCACCAACAACATCACTTGCACACACACACACACACACACACACACACACACACACACACACACACACACACACACATAGAGTACCTGGAGAGAGGGATTTCACATAGAAGGAATATGCGAGAGGAGGAAGCACGACACAGGCACGATCGAGGCAGATGAGCTCACACAAGCACGGCTAGGGTTTTTTGGTGTTGGAGAGTCGAGAAGATGATGAATGAATGTGTGTTTTGGGTGTTTATGATGAGATATTTTGGTCATTTGAAAGTCACCAAGATTGGAGATAAAATACTACCGTTGAATTCATGGTTTTAAATTGTCCCAATCCCGTGGGTTAAAATAATCATATGGACAATTTTATACTCAAATCGAACACCAATATTATTTAGTACCACCATTTATCCCACCCTATCCTATGAACCGAATAGGCCATAAGAGAAATGAAGACTCCCACTTGCTCTTCTCTCCCACGTTCAACTCCCAACAACATTAAAACAACAATGACACCCACCCTCTCTCTTTTCTTACACAACAAGCAAGCCACCCCATCACATAAATTCTCTCAATTATTTACTTATCAATTTTATTGATTATTGTTGTTATCCTTAAAGAGCTCCCACAATAAGTGACACCTCAAAGTCTCATTACTAAATTCTAAATTCTCATTTATTAAGGGTCGCGCTATGTGCACCCAGTGCTTACTCAGTGTAACAACCTGTTACCTTAAGTTGATGATTAGTGTTAATCTAAATCTTAATTAACCCAAGTTAGGCTCTTGGTTATGTCCGACGTACCTCGATTAACATGTGCATATGTTTATGTGATGATGGGTGTTTGTTTGGAATGTTTAATGAGTTTTATAGGTTGTAGTATAAAATGGAATTTATATACAAGCCTATAATTGGAAAATAAATAAATAAACAATAAGTTGCCAGTACATTAAGTGTGACGAGGGGGTTGTGAAATGAATGTACACACCTGAGAACAATCATAGGCATGTTTGGTGAATTTATTGGTGAGAAAATACACGAAGTATATATATTTATATATAATTGATATTTAAAATATATATATATATATATATATATAAATGTATGTATGTATGTATATTAAAACTATAAGTTTGGTTTGAATTATATGGATCGTTGGATAGACTCGAGATGAGCGTGAGTGTTGATGGTGTTAAAATTGGTGTCATTTTATGGAATGTTATTTTAACACATCAATCACTTGATCGACCTCGAGATAGTGTGAGGCCTATCTCGAGGAAATTCCATATATATATATATATATATATATATATATAAATTTGAAATCATCAAACTTATCCTTAGTTGTAATCGATTATTCGAGAAAGTGAGAGAGAGGGAGAGAGACTAAGGGTTTGATCAGGAACGGTTGATCAGGAGAGGATTTTCCCACTTAATCAATGAGCTTTAAACAATAGTAGATCAAAGATCATCACTATAGGTGAGTTGAGTTTTTGAGTTTTAAGTTTAATTATTTTGGGTTTTTGGGGTTCATACGAAGTGGAAAATTCAAAACAAATTTTAAAAAATCCCAACAGGATTGAAAATAAGTTCCATTAAACTAAATCTATGAAAGTAAATCATACCTTATTCGTGATTTCCTTTTGATTGTTCGATTTTCAAGACGTTTCAAGTGCGCGTCCTCTATCAGAAATCCACACACGAACGGTGACCACAATTTGGAGTGCTAGCCCCTAGAGAGATTGAAAACGGTTTTTCTTTCTCTCCCTAAATCTTATATCATTTTTAGGGTTCCATCCTTTATTTATATGTGTAGATAAGCCAACTTTTAAAACCCTATTCGTAATATAACTATTGTATTTAGGCAGTTTAAGCAAATTACACATACGCCCCTATTAATAAGTTATCATATAACAAATCGTAAGGGCTTTTATGTCATGAATTTTATCATATAAAATTCATTACTCTGGGCCAATTGAAATTGTGAAAAGTCATTCTTTGTGTTTGACCCAATATGTTTATGCAACGTTGACAGTGAACCAAAAATCATTTTGGTACACAAGTCATAAGCGGTCTCTATAAAGGTATTATGACTACCCAAGTTGCATGAATATCAACATCGATACAATCTAATCAATAACGTATATCATATCATTTTGTCGTGCGATATCCTTTGATTAAACATAAGGCATGGAAAGTCACCCTTAATGTTCAATCGTACTAGTCTCGATCTTTAGGTAAACTGAAAAACATCCAAGTGTCATTGATCATATCAATTCACATGGACTTGGCCATTATCTAGTTTATCTTATCGAGGGATCCACCGATATATTTCTATATACGAAAGTGACAAATTCTATCTTGATTACACACCTTCACATATTATTCACATGGTAACCAATCACAATCTTTATAATTGTCCGGTTAAAGACAACATTTGATTGTGTCAAATTATCATGCTCATAATATTGAAGTCTATGGTAATCTCAAGTCGAATGACTAAATGATATATCTATCATGAGTAACACCTATGACTTAATCCATGTGGTGTTCTCATAGCGAGTCGGTCAAGTATCTTATTCCCTAATAAGTACTCATGATCTTGATTCCCTATATGCATGATCATCACATGACCATTAATCAAGATTCATACTAGTCTTAATTCATTATAGTTCCCAGTATAATGACCAACTAGAGACATTTAAGATATTTCAACAAATACCCATGGATCTTACTATAAGGTAACATGCAATCACTTATAATAAAACAGCAAATAAAACCGCTATTTTATTAACTAAAATTTTAATATAAACAATGTTTATAGATTGACATAGGCACTTGCCCTAACATGACCATCATGTTTTGCTTGTGGAAAAGTCTTCATCAAAGGATCTGCAACATTGTCTTCTGTAGGAAATATGCAAATCTTCACGTCTCCCCTCTCAATGATTTCTTGAATGAGATGAAAAGGTCTAAGTATATGTTTGGGTTGGTGGTGTGATCTTGGTTCTTGGCCTGTGTTATCACGCCGTTGTTGTCACAATACAAGCAAATGGGGTTAGCTATACTCGGAACCACACCAAGTTCTGAGATGAACTTTTTATCCAAATCGCTCTTCTCCTTAGTGATCGGACGCCGCAATATATTTAGCTTCTGTTGTAGAATCTACGACAGTTTCTCGTTTCAAACTTTTCCAGCTCACTGCGCCTCCATTCAAAGTAAACACATATCCAGACTGCGATTCGAAATCATTTATATCAATTTGAAAACTTGCATATGTGTAACCACTTACAACAAGCTCGTCTTCCAAACTTCCATAGACTAAGAACACTTCTTTAGTCTTTCTCAAGTACTTAAGAATGTTCTTTACTGCTATCCAGTGACTCTCACCAGATTGGAAATATATCTTGCTTGTTGCGCTCAAAGCATATGATACATCAGGTCGAGTGCATAACATGACATACATGATAGAGCCAATAGATGATGCATATGGAATTGTATTCATGCACTCTCGCTCATCATTAGTCTTCGGACATTCAGTCTTAATGAGATTTATACCATGAGACATTGACAATGACCTTCTTTTTGAGTCTTGTATATTGAACCTATTCAGTACCTTATCAATATAAGCACTCTGACTTAGACCGATAAGCCTTTTAGATCTATCCCTATAAATCTTACTTCCAAGGATGTAGGTTGCATCTCCTAAGTCCTTCATTGAGAAACACTTCCCTAACCAAGACTTGACACTCTGCAAGGTTGGGATGTCATTTCCAATGAGTAATATATCATCAACATATAGTACCAGGAAAACAACCACGCTCCCACTGACCTTCTTGTATACATGAGGCTCATTTTCATTTTTAATGAAACCAAATTCTTTAATTGCTTCATCAAAACGAAGATTCCAACTCCGAGAAGCTTGCTTTAATCCATAAATAGATTTTTGAAGCTTGCACACCTTCCTAGAAGTCTCAGGATGAACAAACCCTTCAGGCTGTATCATGTACACGTTCTCAAGTAACTTTCCATTTAGAAAAGTTGTTTTGATATCCATTTGACATATCTCATTGTTATAATATGCAGTTATGACAATTAGAATTCTAATGGATTTAAGCATGGCTACGGAAGAAAAAGTTTCATCATAATCAACACCTTGAGTTTGTCGAAAACCTTTTGCTACTAGCCGTGCTTTATAAGTATGCACATTACCATCCATGTCGTTTTTCTTCTTGAAAACCCATTTACATCCAATGGTCTTACCACTTTTAGGTAGATTAACCAGGTTCCAAACTTGGTTGTCATATATGGATTGCATCTCAAAATTCATGGCATTAAGCCATTTATCTGCCTCAGAGCTAGAAACAGCCTCCTGATAAATAGTAGGTTCATCTTGATCCATAAGCAACACCTCACTACCATCAGTAATAAGAAATCCAAATCTCTCAGGCTGATGTCTTACCCTATCAGACCTACGAGGGCCTTGTGATACCCGTGGATGATCAATTAGTTCAAGACTTAATTGATCTCCCAGTGACGGTTGAGTGTTTATTTGTGGTTCTTGAATTTCTTCAACACTTACTTTATTCCCACTGTGTTCTTTTGAAATAAACTTTTTTTTCATAAAGACACCATTCCGAGCAACAAACACTTTGTTCTCAGCGGGATTATAAAAGTAGTATCATTTAGTTTCTTTAGGATAACCAACAAATACACACTTGGTAGATTTGGCGATAATTTTTCTTGAGATTTGTCTTCGTACGAAAACCTCACAGCCCCAAATCTTAAGGAAAGACAAACTTGGTCTCTTACCAAACACATCTCATGTGGTGTTTTATCAACTGCTTTAAAAGGAACACGATTTAGTGTAAACGCAACAGTTTCTAACGCATAACCCCAAAAGGAAATAGGAAGATCTGCATGACTCATCATAGATCAAACCATATCCGATAAAGTTTGATTTCTCCTCTCAGAAACACCATTCCATTGTGGAGTTATTGGGGGAGTTAACTGTGAGACAATCCCAGAGTTTCTAAGATGATCATCAATCTGTTGACTCAAATATTCACCACCTCCATCTGATCGAAGTGCTTTAATAGTTTTACCAAGTTGATTTTGCACTTCGTTCTGAAATGTTTGAAACATCTCAAAAGATTCACCTTTATGTTTCATGAGACACACGTAACCATATCTACTGAAATCATCAGTGAATGTAATGAAGTACTGATAACCACCTCTAGCCATTGTGTTTATGGGACCGCGTACATCAGTATGTATTAGACCCAATAAATCACTTGCCTTTTCACTGTGTCCTGTAAAGGGACTCTTTGTCAGCTTGCCTAATAAACAAGATACACATGTTTCATATGATTCAAAATCAAATGAATCTAAATGTCCATCTTTATGGAGTTTAGAAATTCGTTTCTCATTAATGTGGCCAAGGCGACAATGCCAAAGGTAGGTTTGATTCAAATCATTTGACTTGAATCTCTTTGTATTTACGTTAAGAATGAGAGTATCTGTGAACCTTTTCATGTTTAGAATATAAAGACCAACACATAAATCAGCATTCGCATAGAAAATGTCTTTATGAGAAATGGAACATTTATCATTTGCAATAATGAAATTAAAACCATCCAAATCCAAACATGAAACTGAAATGATGTTTCTGCTCAAGGGCAGGGACATAATAACAATTATTTAAAACTAAAACAAGTCCACTAGGTAAAATTAACTCATAGCATCCTACAGCCAACACAACAACCTTTGCTCCATTTCCAACTCGTAGGATGACTTCTCATTTCTTCAGCTTTCTACTTTTGGTGAGACCCTACACATTAATACAAATGTAAGATCCACATCCGGTATCCAAGACCCAGGAATCACTAGTAGACAAGTTGACTTCAATAACATAAATACCTGAAGCAGTAGTCGCACTACTCTTATTTTTTCTTTAGATCTTCAAGATAGAGCTTGCATTTTCGGAACCAATGTACAGGTTCATGGCAGAAATGAAAATTTCCTTCTTTTTCCTTTTCCTTTTGGGACTGAGAAGTAGAAGCAGCATGAGGCTTGACTTGTTCCATAGGCTTTGTGACAGTTACAACAGCCTTGGTAACTTTAGCCTTGCCTTTGCCCTTTTTCTTTAAAGCCTTTCATTTTTGAACCATCAACACACTAGCAATGGGTTTCTTGACATTCTGCTCAGCAGTTTTAAGCATCAAATGCAACTCTAAGATAGAATTCTCCATGTTATTCATGTTATAGTTCATCATAAATTGTGAATAACTATCAAGCAATGAATTCAGGATCAAATCCGTAGCCAACTATTGGCTTATGGGAAATCCAAGTCTGTTAAGATGGTCAATATAGCCTTTCATTTTTAGAACATGAGGACTAACTGATGCACCCTCAGCCATTTTGCAAGGATGAAGGTTCTTGATTGTCTCGAACCTTTCTTGTCTAGCCTTCTGTTGGAACATTTCCTTCAGCGTCGTAGCCATGTCGTAAGCTTCCATGTGCTCCATGTCCTTCTGAATTTCAGGAACCATGGTTGCCAACATAATGCATGCAACATCAGTTGAGTCGTTGACATGCTTAGTTAGTGCATCATTCACGGCTCTTAAAGTATTTGTTGGTGGTTCCTCAGGAATAGGGTCATCCAAGACATACAACTTGCGTTCATGCTTAAGAACAATTCTCGAGTTTCTGAACCAGTCAAGAAAGTTTGTCCCAGACAACTTATCATTCTCAAGGATGGATCGCAGTAACAAGGGATTAGTGTGATTTAAAGAGGCCATAGATCTACAACAAAGATTGTACAAAAGTTCATTTTAGTCTAGAGGAATAAACTTCCACTAAATTAACAACCCTCCTTAAAAATGTTATGTTAATTAAGGGACTAAAATCCATGTTTCACCTAATTCCAAAACAGCTAAGGCATGACACTTCAAATTATGTTATTTAGGTAGGTATCAATTACCAATTACCAATTACCAATTACATCATATGTAGCTTTTAGTTATTTTATGAGATTATGACATCTTATGTCTTAACATGTTTTATCTCATCTAGTGCCTAAAGCTCAAAACCGTCTTGATAGCTTTATAAAGTCTAACAATTTCAAACAATAGAGTAACCGTTACTCAACTTGCCTCACCAAGATAACACAATACGCTCTGTGAAGGCAGACCCATATTGATGTGATCAAAGCCTTGACAAGTGTTTGAGAATAGATGACGCTTGACTTAAAATTTGAAAGAGGGGTTTTTGTTTGTTTTAGTGATCATAATTAAATAAGATAAATATTATATATTTCAATGCATGAATAATCACTAAAAATTTAGGAAATCATACAAATATTGACTATTGTACGAATTTTGGGCGCTATGAACAGTTAATGACGGTCCCGCTGGCCCAGCGCCCCTATTTTTTAGACAACAAATTTCAATTCCAAAAATTGAAAATCGCCTAAAATTTCTCATAATTTTAGTCAATCCAATCAACCAAAACTGTCCCTTATTTTAATTCCGAAAATATTAATTAAAACGTTTTTAATTATCTCGGGTCCACCATCAACTTAATATCTTATCCTAATCCAATTAGAATTTAAGATACATTGAATCCTAATTCAATTAGGATTTGTTTTATATCTCACATATCTTATAGGATTTGTAATTCTAATCCAATTACAAGTCTATCTCCTATCTTGTAGGAATATACTAACGGATTACTACAATGAGATATATGATCAAAATCAATTTCAAGATATTAATCATGCATTCAACATCAGAATCATATTAAATTAATCATATTAACCTAATCATGATTTCTATCACTTGAGACATTTGAGTTTTTAGGGTTCATACGTAGTGGAAAATTCAAAGCAAATTTTAAAAAACCCCAACAGGATCGAAAATAAGTTCCATTAAACTAAATCTAGGAAAGTAAATCATATCTTATTCCGTGATTTTTTTTGATTGTTCGATTTTCAAGACGTTCAAGTGCGCGTCCTCTATCAGAAATCCACACACGAACGATGACCACAATTTGGAGTGCTAGCCCCAAGAGAGATTGAAAACGATTTTTCTTTCTCTCCCTAAATCTAGAGAACTCGAAAATTGTAAAAGAAATCTTATATCATTTTTAGGGTTCCATCCTTTATTTATATGTGTAGATAAGCCATCACCTAAAACCCTATTCGTAATATAACTATTGTATTTAGGCAGTTTAAGCAAATTACACATACGCCCCTATTAATAAGTTATCATATAACAAATCGTAAGGGCTTTTATGTCATGAATTTTATCATATAAAATTCATTACTCTGGACCAATTGAAATTGTGCAAAGTCATTCTTTGTGTGCGACCCAATGGTTCATGCGACGTTGGCAGTGAACCAAAAATCATTTTGGTACACAAGTCATAAGCGGTCTCTATAAAGGTATTATGACTACCCAAGTTGCATGAATATCAACATCGATACAACCTAATTAATAACGTATATCATATCATTTTGTCGCGATATCCTTTGATTAAACATAAGGCATGGAAAGTCACCTTAATGTTCAATCGTACTAGTCTCGATCTTTAGGTAAACTGAAAAACATCCAAGTGTCATTGATCATATCAATTCACATGGACTTGGCCATTATCAGTTTATCTTATCGAGGGATCCACTGATATATTTCTCTATACGAAAGTGACAAATTCTATCTTGATTACACACCTTCACATATTATTCACATGGTAACCAATCACAATCTTTATAATTGTCGGTTAAAGACAACATTTGATTGTGTCAAATTATCATGCTCATAATATTGAAGTCTATGGTAATCTCAAGTCGAAGGACTAAATGATATACTATCATGAGTAACACCTATGACTTAATCCATGTAGTGTTCTCATAGCGGGTCGGTCTAGTATCTTATTCCCTAATAAGTACTCATGATCTTGATTCATATCCTATATGCATGATCATCACATGACCATTAATCAAGATTCATACTAGTCTTAATTTATTATAGTTCCCAATATAATGACCGACTATGAACATTTATGATATTTCAACAAATACCCATGGATCTTACTATAAGGTAAACATGCAATCACTTATAATAAAACAACAAATAAAACCTCTATTTTATTAACTAAAATTTTAAGATAAACAATGTTTGTAGATTGACCTAAGGCACATGCCCTAACAAATTCGATAGTTAGTAATGATTTCTCTGTGAATTGTTACTTGTTGTTCATTAGAAAGTGGTTTATATCTCAATAGAGGTCATCCCTGATGATTTGGGAGAGTATTTGAGGGTGTGGTAGTAATTTGGTAATGGAACAAAGTGGTTGTTGTCTTGTTCACTGTTGAGCAGTGCAAGGTGGAGCGCGCTCAGGTGGTAGAGGAGCGCGCTCCCTTCATTAATTGGGATGAACCCAATTGGTGGAGCGTGCCCCACCAATTGAGGGAACGCGCTCCCACCCATAAAATAACAAGTAAGCTGAGTTTTGATTATAATTTCTGGAGAACTTAGGGATTAAACTAGGGGTTCTAAATATTTATTAAACCTAAACCGATGTAAGTGTGAATTCGCTTATTTATCAATGTTGTCTGGCTATCCCAATATATATAGTTCATATGGAATGGGGGGACTATGTACACCGTGATGGTTTTAATATATGGAAAACAATGTTTAATGTGATTCATGAGAGTAAGTTCTAGAGACTGAGACCAGGATATATAGGAGATGGGTTACCTTTCCAGCCTATATGTAACTTCCTACTCAGTTAAATAGGTTGCGTGGATTACATACTCACTAGAGGGTTTCGCATATAACCATTGGGCAATAATGGATTGACTAGAGAGCACATCGGCCAATGTGTTGGTCTAGCAATCGCATTAATGGTGTCAGTGGGTAATCAATCATAGTTTTATAAATAAAATGAGAATCACAGTGTAATAATCATTGACAGTTTGATTTGCATATGTTATTTATTGAATTATATGTTTTCCATATTCTTGTTAGTTAACATTGGTGCATATTGTTATTGCATAATGTTCTTGATTATTATATGGAATGTTGATGGCTTTGTGAATACTTACTTATTGAGCAAGTTGGAGCGCTCGCCCCAATTAATATTTTAGGAATATCGACGAGTGTTGCGATTATGGGATAGAGAAGATTTAGAAGTTTTGATCTTCTCTTCGATGTAATGAATCTTCCTTGTCTTATATATTTCTATTGAATTATAGTTTTGTAATATCATAAGGGATGAGAGATTTTATATAATCAAGATTTATTCTGGTTTGATTTTGATATTGTACATCGTGTTTGATTATCAAAAAAGTTTTAATTTCTGCTGCGTTTAATATTTGTTTTTACATCGATATTCGATATACAGTTGTGTTTATCAAGAGATAGAAGGAGAGACTATTGTCTCTAGTTAAGTCTAGCGAGATTAATAGGGCTTAATTAGGGTTTCAGGTCGAGTATCGTCGTAATTGGATTAGGGATGCCACAGCTTGGTATAGAGCCTACTTTAGAGCCTAAGGATATTAGCTATGATATAGCTTGGTATCAGAGCCCAAGGTTTATCAGAGCCTAAGGTTTATCATCTTCGAATTAATGGTAACTCTGATACAGTTTGGTATCAGAAATTGAGTTTAAGAGCTTTGCTACATTTAATAAATCTGATATAGTTTGGTATCAGAGACTAGTCAAAGCCTACTTAATGCTTAAGGTAATACAATATGGTATTAGAGTCTATTTCTGAATATAACCTTATTACTTGGAAATAAGTGATAACTTGGATACGGTTGGTATTAAAGTTTAAGGTTATAGGCTCGAGATACCTTGGTACCACAACCTAAGTTTACTAACTCTGAGAATTGTCTCGAGTTATGAATAAGCTTAGGGTATGATAAACTATTTTTATTTAGATTTTGGGTGGTAAATAAAAGATAAAAGACTGAGATATGTTATTTTTTGTGTTATATTATATCTATGTGGTAGATATAAAAATTATGTCTTTCCTGAATGATGATAAGTAAGTTAAGTCATTGATTTCTCATGATATGAGAAAACATTGATGTAAGAGTTTAAAGAGAACCTTAACCTTGAGGAGTTCGAAAAAGAAAAGAAATAAGGAAAATTTATAAAGATAAAAATTAAATTCATTATTCGAGTAACTGTTGTTAATTGTCTTTGTTCTCGCTGATATTATTAGACAAATAAAAGTTAATGAAGAAGTATATATTGGATATAGACCTTGAGACGTGTATTAGGAGAATGTAATTTATGAAGCAATGAAATACTAAATAACTTTGGGTGAAACTCAAAGATGATAGACAACTTTGAAAAATGATTTAATACTAGTATTGAGACTAGTTGAGAATTAATGGAAGTTATTCAGTAAATAAAATAGTGGTTAATGATAAAAGCCTATTTAAGGTTAGGAAACCACTAATACTTCATAAGTTGTTACGAGGTAGAAATTCGGATATGATGTGAATCCATATTGGAATGACAAGTAAATTGTCTAGTAATGAAATGTGAAATTGAGAATTTGAAACTGAAAAATAGTTTAATTCCAGAACATACAGTGAGTTGGTAAGATATCTTAGTCTGATGTTTTAGATTGGTATAGTCTAAATCGGGGAGAATTAGTTATTAATGAATCTAAGGATTTGAAAAATTCAAAGAATAATGTATAATAGTACGAATGAATATTCATTACCCAACATTGACAACTTATTTTGATAATAAGGTGAAATCAATTGTTCTCAAAAGTTAGTTGAGATTTGGTTGTCATTGTTGTATGATCGAGATAAGGATATATTAAAAGATGATTTAATGCAATTGCTAGATCACTTTAAGTAAATGGTGGAAACCATTAGGACTTACCAAAAATCATGCTATGTTCATGAAAAAAGGGTGTTAAATTTGAAACCCTATTTTAATCAAGTTGTTATTGTGTTATCAATAATAACCTGGAATCTTTGAAGACTTAGAAGATGCGCGAGCATTACCGTACATAATTGTAAATTATGATGGTAAATTGGTTCATACCATATTTTGCAAGTTTCAGTACTAAGTTTTAAATGTAAATTATTTGTATGAGTGTTGAATATTAACAACAAATATAAGGATTTGACTAGGAGTGAGACAATATAAGATTGTCATATATTCATCACTAAGGTAAAAGAGAAAAATAAACTTGAAATAATTAAATATTACAAACGATTGATCCAGGGATCTTTGATATCATTGTGTAATTTATTCAATTAACTCAAATATGAAATTGATGTAAATTAAAATTAGATACAAAAACGCCTTAGAAGAAACTTGAAGTATAGTTTGACTACAATGTTTGCTTAATGGTACTTGAATTGTAAAAGAAGTTAGAGGTTCGTCATAATCATAAGACTTCTTATTTCCAGGTAAGAATGTGTGTTGACACAATAAAGCAAAATTGTAGCTTATACTTCTAAATAGTTCCGAAATTTTGAGAATAACTATTTGGATTGATAATCTCAAGATAATTATTTGGTAATTGTACAAAATATGGAAGACATCACTTGTAAATAAGAGGAAATGTTTGTTGAGAATCTTTTAATCATTCTTAAAGATTATTGAGAATCTTAGAAGAATCATTAAAAGACAATCTTGAGGTATAAAAACCAGTGAATTGCTATAAGTAGTGAATTTTCAAACTGTAGAAGTTTGAAAAGTGGAATTGTGCGAGTGATAGAAATGGAAGGTAAGATTGATACCTTGAATTTCTTAAATGTTAAAATTCACTATGAAACATCACTCATTAAGGCGATCGTGTTGAAAATGCCTTGAATAGAAAAAGGATAGGGGCTGTAGTGATGATAAGAGCTACTCAGTAATATCTATGAGTGAGATGTATAATGATGAACAAATGAAGTCTTATAGGCAATCATCACTGAGTTGTTTGGATTGGTAACTACAAGTCTGTTCTTTGAAGCTCAGATAAAAGTTGAGCAATTATGATTAATTGAGTGATGAATTATTAAGAAATTGATTGAGATTATCTAGTAGGTCAAGGGTTGACTACTAGTTATTGGTATTCTATATGGATAATTTTGGATCATAAAATTGAGCATATAAAGAAAGTTCATGGAACTTGAATAAAAAAATGTGGCAAGAATGTTGTGAGAATCTCATGAATTTCTTTAAAAAGATTCATTCGGCGAAGTCCAAAATCATTGTGATAAGAATGAATTGTTGGTGACGTGGAATGAAAATTGATGATGTCAATTTTATAAAGAAATAGGAGATATATCAGCAAGTGGAAGCTGAGTGTTATTAACCGGGAATGTTATATTATTATTGCCTTATATGAATGAAAATTCATGCTTAGAGAGATTTATGATGGAATAACCTAAGTTGTAATGACAATTGAAGGTTGTTGATGTTGTAATTGTAAGATTAGATAGAGTCTGTAAATTTCTTGTGTGGAAGGGTAATCGAGATATATGTATTAAAAAGAGTTGAGAGTTTATAGAGAACCGGGATTCGGTGAGGAACCGAAAGTTTGTTTTACCAGTGGGGAAGAGATGTATAATAGTGGGAGGAACCTTTCTCAATCTTAACATAATATATTTGTGGTTAATATTAGTTCTAGAATATAATTTTTGAGCTTGTGATATAGAAAGTGATAGTTACTGGAAAAAATAATTTGCTTTTGAGTTCTCTAATATTGACATTATCGGAATATAATTGTTGAGGTGTTTCCCTTAAAAGTCAATTGGTATGGGACGAGAAAAGATACAAGCAAGTTGGAGCTTGAATAATTTAGAACTACTCAGAAAGATGTTAACCGACTGTTAGTATAGAATTACAACACGGATAAATGAAAAGACATATGAGGACGTGTAGATGGTTTGAGTTTCTCAAGAACTATGATTTCATTCTAGAGTATCACCCAAACAAGGCAAATAAGGTTGTAGATGCCTTGAGTAGGAGAGGAATAGGCATAGAAAATATAGCTACTGCCAGAGCTTCTAAGTCCATACTTCTTGAGGAAACATCTATGATGATGATTAATATGAGTTTAGTTAACACATCCTCAACTCGAGAGAGTTAATTCTAGAGCTACTAATATGTTCTTCTGAGCTCAGATTCGAACTGAACCAGAGATGAGTTAGTGGGTGATTGGTTATAAGAAAGCTAATTAGGATTATATAGTGCATCAAAGATTAGTGGCTAGTGTAAATCATCCTGATTGGTCAGTTTCTGATAATGGTGCGTTATGATTCAGGGAAGATTATGGATTCCAACTCAGGATCAGTTGAGGCAGGAGTTGCTACGGGAATCTCATAGATCTCTTTACTCTATTCATCTAGGTAATACTAAGATGTATCGCAATATGAGGCGTGTCTATTAGTGTCCTAGGATGAAGACTGATATTGATGAGTTTGTAAAGAGATGTGCGATATATCAGCAAATTAAGGTCGAACATAGAAAACCTAAAGGGTTATTGCATTCATTTCCTATTCCTAAGTGGAAATGGAAACATATATCGATGGATTTTGTTTCTAGTTACCTCTGAGTCAACATAAGCACAATGTTATATGGGTTGTAGTTAATAGGTTGATGAAGTCTACGCATTTCTTGCAAGTTTCCATGCGAAACCTCTCCGACCAATTATATGAGGTGTACATACGTGAGGTGTTGAGATTTCATGAAATTCCACAGTGTCAATTTCTTAAGTTATAGATTTGAGAATCACGTCCAAACTATGGAGTGAATTGCAGAGATAGCTAGGAACTATTCTTAACCTCGATACGGTATACCATCCGCATAATGATGGGCAGCCTGAGCGGTTAATCTTGGTGCTAGAAGATATACTTCAAGCTTTTGTCTTAGATTTTGGTGGTAACTAGAAGAAATACATTTCTCCGTGCGAGTTGATTTAGAACTACACAAAGAGAATTCAGTAGATTCGCCAGTGTTTGACTACGGCATCACTAAGACAGGAGAGATACGCCAATAAACATCATAGGTTGTTGGAATTTTCAAGGATGATCTCGTTTTGTTGAAAGTCTCACCTATGAAAGGATTGTATAGATTTGGATTGCAAGGTAAGCTAGCTCCAAGGTACATTGGGTTGTTCAGAGTGCAGGAAATGATTGGTCATGTTTCTTATAGGTTAAAGTTATCTCTATATTGGCTGTAGTTCATAATGTCTTCCACGTGTCTTTATTTCGCAAAATGGAGACTCGGTTCACTCCAAAGATTGATTGGAATGAATTTGATTTTGGGAAGACTTATCTTACGACGAGCAATCAATTTTAGATACTTGATCATAAGATTCAGAGACTGGGAATCAAAGATATTCCTTTAGTTATAGTGAAATGGCAATGTCACGGAGATGAGGAACTAACTTATGAGCGGAAGTCCTATATGAAAGAGCAGTTTCTATTTTTCTTCAAAACTACATGTAATTTTATGTTTACTTTAATTTCGAGGATGAAATTGCTTTAAATTGGGGAGACTATAACGACCTATTACCTTAAGCTGGTGATTAGTGTTTGTTTGGAATGTTTAATGAGTTCTATTAGTTGTAGTACAAAAGGAAATTTATATACAAGTCTCTAATCGAAAAATAAATAAATAAACAATAAGTTGCTAATACACTAAGTGCGACGAGGGGGTTATGAAACGAATGTGCACACCTGAGAACACTCGTAGGCATGTCTAGTGAATTTATTAGTGAGAAAATACACGAAGTATATATATTTATATATAATTGATATATATATATATATTAAAACTATAATTTTGGTTTGAATTATATGGATCGTTGGATCGCCTTGAGATGAGCGTGAGTGTTGATGGTGTTAAACTTGGTGTCTAATTTAAGGAATGTTATTTTAACACATCAATCACCTATCGGCTTTAAGATAGCGCGATCCATATCTCAAAGAAAATCCATATATATAAATCTAAAATCATCAAACTTATCCTTAGTTGCAATCGATCATTCGAGAAAGTGAGAGAGTGGGAGAGAGACTGAGGGTTTGATCTGGAAGGGCTGATCAGGAGAGGATTTCCCCACTGAATTGAGGAGCTTAAATGGCAGTAGATCAGAGATCATCACTATGGGTGAGTTGAGTTTTTGAGTTTTAAGTTTAATTCGATATTTAATGATGATTTCTCTATGAATTGTTGTTGTTGTTCATTGGAAAGTGGTTTACACCTCATTAAATGTCATCTCTGATGATTTGGGAGAGAATTTGAGGTTGTGGTAGTGATTTGGTAATGGAACAGTGACTGCAACCTGTTCACTATCGAGACAATGCAGGGTGGAGTGCGCTCCAAGTAGCAGATGAGCGCACTCCCTTCATCAATTGGGACGAACCCTGTTGGTGGAGCGCGCTCCCATCCAGAAAATAACAAGTAAGCTGAGTTTTGATTATTAATTTCTGGAGGACATAGGGACTGAACTATGGGTTCTAAATATTTATTAGATCTATAATGATCACAAATGGTTTGTGATAGGTGTTGGATCCCCGGAAAGCTTGAGTACCCGAAAAGTTAAGGAATTTGAAACGGAAACCTAAACCGAGGCAAGTATGGATTCGCTTATTTATTAATGTTGTCTTGCTATCCTAGTATATATAGTTCATGTAGTTTATGGACTGAATGGGGGGACTATATACACTGTGATGGTTTTAATAAATGGAAAACAATGTTTAATGTGATTCATGAGAGTAAGTTCCTGAGACAAAGACCAGGTTATATAGGAGATGGGGTACATTTCCCGACTTATATGTAACTTCCAAGCTCAGTTAAATAGGTCGCGTGTATTACATACTCACTATAGGGTTTTAATAGAACCATTGGGCATTAATGGATTGACTAGACAACACATCGGCCAATGTGTTGGTCTAGCAATCGCATTAATGACATCACTGGGTAATCGACCCTAATTTTTTAAATAAAATGGGAATCACGGTGTAATAGTCATGACAATTTGATTTGCATCCGTTATTTATTGAATTATATGTTTTCCATATTCTTGTTAGTTAACATTGGTGCACATTGTTATTGCATAATGTTCTTGATTATTATATGAAATGTTGATGGCTTTGTGAATACTTACTACTAAGCAATTTGGAGCGCTCACCCCAATTAATATTTCAAGAATATCGATGAGCGCTGCGACTATGGGATAAAGAAGATTTAGGAGTTTTGATCTTCTCTTCGATGTAATGAATCTTCCTTTGTCTTATATATTTGTATTGAATTATAGTTTTGTAATATTATAAGGGATAAGAGATTTTATATAACCGAGATTTATTTTGGTTTGATTTTAATATTGTATATCGTGTTTGATTATCGAAAAAGTTTTAATTTTTGTTGCATCTAATATTTGTTTTTATATCGATATTCGATATATAGTTGTGTTTATTAGGAGATAGAAGGAGAAGCTGCTGGCTCTAGTTAAGTTTAGTGGGATTAATGGGGCTTAATTATGGTTTCAGATCGAGTATCGCCCTAATTGGGTTAGAGGATGCCATACTCAGAGCACCCCATTTATCCCTAAATATATTTGTAATGACTCATATGCCCTCCAACACAAATCCACAACAAAAAAAAAAAAAAACCCAACCTTGGGCACCCCACTCCGTTTTGGTGGTTGAAGGAACTGAACTTCACTACCCCGTTCTCCCCAACCGATTTTATTTTCTTCGTCGACAATCGGACACGACGTTTTGGATCAAAGAGTGCATACAAAGTTGGTATCTATCTATTTTTTATTTTTTAAGGTTTAAAGCATGGATTTTAGTGTATTTTGGTGGGTTTTGGCGTTGACAATGGTGGCTTATTTATTTAGTTCTCTTTGATATATGAGGTTTGGCTCGAATCGTTGGTGTTTTAGTTTGCAATGGATGAACAAGACACAAGTGTGGCTGAATCGAGACAGTGGGAAGTAAGTTTTAAAGCTTCTTTGTGTTTAGGGTTTCCATTTTCGAATATAACACGTACACATAACCGATACCTAAGGTTATGTCTTGGTATCAAATAACCGAGACCTAATGAAGGTCTCGGCATATACTCACCAAGAGTTTTAAAGCATCCCCTAACCCGATTAGGGCGATATTCGGCCTAAAACCCTAATTAAGCCATAATAATCCCACTAGACTTAACTAGAGCCAACAACATCTCTCTATCTATCTCCCGATACACACAATTGTATATCGAATATCAATTAAAAAAAAATTAAACGCAGCAGAAATAAAAATTTTTCGATATTTAAATACAATATATAAAATAAATTCAAACAGTAATAAATCTCGGTTATTCAAAAACTCTCATCCCCTTGTGATATTACAAAAGTGTAATTCAATACAAATATATAAGACAATGGAAGATTCATTACATCGAAAAGAATATCAAGACTCCTAAATCTTCTCTATCCAGTAGTCATAACGCTCGCCGATATTCCGAAATATTATTTGGGTAAGCGCTCCAACTTGCTCTGTAAGTAAGGATTCACAAAGCCATTAACATTTCATATAATATTCAAAAACATTACGCAATAACAATATGCACCAATGTTAACTAACATGATTATGAAAAATATATAACTTCAATAAATAACAGATGTCTAATGGTTCTATTCGAACCTATCTAAATGAGTAAGAAATTACATATAGGCCGGGAGATCAACCCGCATCTTATATAACCTGGTCTCAGTTCCAGGAACTTACTCTCATGAATCACATTAAACACCGTTTTCCATTTATTTAAAACATCACAGTGTATATAGTCCCCCATTCAATCCATAAACTACATGAACTACGTATACTAAATTTGCCAGGCAATTTAATAAATAAGCGAATCCATACTTACCTCGGTTTAGGCTTCATATCCAAATCCCCTAACTTTTAGGGTCAATCACATTTTCCCCAGGGATCCAACACCTGTCACAAAGCATTTATGGTCAATATAGGTCTAATATCCTATATTTAGAACCCATAGTTCAGTCCCTAAGACCTTAGGAAATTCTAAGTAAACTACAACACAATTGCTTTTTTTTTTGGGTGGAAGTGCGCTCCCTCAATTGGTGGGGCGCGCTCCACCAACTGGGTTCGTCCCTAATTGATGAAGGGAGCGCGTTCCTATGCTAGGTGGAGCGTGCTCCACCCTACACTGCCTGGACAGTGAAAAGGGCAGCAACCACTGTTCCATTACCAAATCTATAAAATAGCCTCAAATACTTTCCCAAATCATCAGGGAGGACCTCTAGTGAGGTAACAACTCATTTCTAGTAATCAAACACAATAATTCACAGAGAAATCATCACTAATTTTTGAATTAAACTTAAAACTCAAAAACCAATTGCCCCGACTCGTACTAGGATCTACACTCAAGCCATCACAAAAAGACAGATGACGAGTCCAGAGTGAGTATTCCCAAGGAAATTAAGTGAGCAATACGGAAAGTAAGTACTGGAATGTAAACGAAACTATTAAATAAACATGTGGAAAATAAAATATAGCAACTGTGCTCATCGCATGCATATGTAATAGTAAAAGCTCAAAGTGTGTGTTCCTAGCTCCTAGGTCAAACTAGCGCCATCTTCGGACTCCCAACAGACTACTGCCGGCGAGTAGCACTCAAGCAATGCCAGTATCTGGATCCACTAGGTGGTCGGCGTGGAACCTACGATGCACCCACACGTGCCCTTCACTCTCTCGGGTAGCCGTGTTCACCGAGATGGCAAACGTGCTATGACCTAGTGGACGTACACACAGAAATGGCACGAAGGGAGAGCCTCAACGTCCGTCCATTACAACACACCAGGAATAGAGTAATGAAAGACATAACATGAATTCAAAAGCAAAAGTAAATACTACTTAAGTAATTTCAATTGGGATACTACACACCTTACACCGCACTCCGTGTCCCATCACTAACCCCAGTCCGGCTCCGCCTAGTCTCAGATATCCCAAATTACAGCCCGTACTAACCTATTTCCATATATAAGTGATATTTAGTCATTTGTATGTGTGTTAAGGCATTTCACACAAATTATGTCAAAACAGTAGTACATTAGCGCGCTAGGTCTAGGCATTAGCGTGCTAGATGCCCAGACAATTATACGTTCTTCGCCCAAACGAACATTAGCGCGCTAGATGACTACATTAGTGCACTAATTACGCTATGTACAACAACCATTTGTGCAAATTTCGGGTTTTCCAAAGAACCCACCAAAACCAACCAACAACCAACACCAACAATACAACTTCAAAGTACTTTAAACTCATCTAAACAACTCAACATCCACCAAATCTTCACTAACATCTCTCAAAGTAAGATCAAAATATATAGAAAGTTGTGATGTTTATGATTCTTACCTTGGTTTTGATGTATTTCTCACTCCAAGCTCCTCAAATCGCCAAGAAAATCACCAAACCCTTGTTTCCATCTCCTCCAATTTTCGGATTATGGGATAAGATAGAGAAAAGGTGGTGCAAATGAGGGTCAACTTAACTTATATAGGTCAAATGTCATCTCCACTCACTTACACATCTCAAGGCCATCCTAAGCACCTCATTTGTTTCTTTTCTAACCTCAAATGACTCCATTTATGACTCTGATGGCACACTCACCCTTGTATTTAACTCAAAAAGTGACATTTCGGGTGTTTCGACGCCCGATTTCTCGTCCCGAACCGCGACATACGCGTATTATCATGTCCCTAACCACCAAATATACAATCCACATTAATTATTTAACCAATTTTATTCATTTTGTGTGTATTATTTCCCCCCGATTTAGTGTTAAGTCGGCTAAACTACCTGGTACCCGCATCGACATGCATATCGAGGCGACTACTTAACACACGATCTCGCACATCAAATGTACTATAATAACACACATTGCGATGCCATGTACACTATTTTGATATAAACATCGCAAATTAACAATTCAGCACACAAAAATAACCATTTACCTAGCTCTAAGCGCGCACAAGCCTAACTGCGGGTCCCACGAGCATCTGAGCTGTAAGACACATCTGCAACCACGTCAGAAATAACGACAAATTAAATTCAAGCCGTTACACATAACTCGAGACGACTCTTAGAGTTAATAAACTTAGGTTCCAGTATGAAGGAATATGCTATCACTTATTTCAAAAGTGAAAACGAGGTTAGAGCTTGTCCATGATACTAAATATATATAGAAATACTACTTAATTCAAAAGTGATAAACCTTAGGCTTTGATACCAAGCTATAGCATCCCTTAACCTAATTAAGCCCCGATAATCCCGCTAGACTTAACTAGAGCTAGCAACCTCTCCTTCTATCTCCCAATACACACAATTGTATATCGAATATCGATGTAAAACAAATATTAAACGTAGCGAAAATTAAAACTTTTTCGATGTTTAAATATGATATACAAAATAAATTCAAACCGGAATAAATCTCGTTATACAAAACCTCACATCCCTTGTGATACTACAAAACTATAATTTAGTACAAATATATAAGACAAGGGAAGATTCATTACATCGACGAGAAGATCAAAACTCCTAAATCTTCTCTATCCATAATGCTCGTCGATATTCCCGAAATATTATTTGGGTGAGCGCTCCAACTTGCTCAGTAAGTAAGGATTCACAAAGCCATCAACATTCCATATAATATTCAAAAACATTATGCAATAACAATATGCACCAACGTTAACTAAGATGATTATGAAAAATATATAATTCAATAAAGAACAGATGCAAGTCCAACTGTCAATGACTATTACACTATGATTCTCATTTTATTTATAAAAATAGGGTCGATTATCCACTGACCCCATCAATGCAATTGTTATACCAACACATTGGGCAAGTGTTGTCTAGCCAATCCATTAATGCTCAATGGTTCTACTCGAAATCCTCTAATGAATATATAATCCATGCAACCTATCTAACTAAGTAGGAAGTTACATATAGGCCAAGTGATCAACCCCGCATCCTATATAACCTGGTCTCAGTTCCAAGAACTTGCTCTCATGAATCACATTAAACACCATTTTCCATTTATTTAAAACATCACATTGTATATATTCCCCATTCAATCCATAAACTACATGAACTACATATACTAAAATTGTCAGGCAACATTAATAAATAAGCGAATCTATACTTACCTCGGTTTAGGTTTCGTATCCAAATCCCCTAACTTTCCAGGTCACTCACGTTCTCCATGGTGATCCAACACCTATCAGAAACCATTTATGATCAATATAGGTCTAATATCATATATTTAGAACCCTTAATTCAGTCCCTAAGACCTTAGAAATTCTAAGTAAACTACAACACAGTTGTTAATTTATGGGGTGGGAGAGCGCTCCCTCAATTGGAGGGCGTGCTCCACCAACTGGGTTCATCCCAATTGATGAAGGGAGTGCGCTCCTCTACTAAGTGGAGCGTGCTCCACCTTGCACTGCGCTGGACAGTGAGGCGGCAGCAACCACTGTTCCATTACCAAATCTCCAAAATAGCCTCAAATACTCTCCCAAATCATCAGGGAGGACCTCTAGTGAGGTAACAACTCATTTCTAGTAATCAAACACAATAATTTCAAGAAGAAATCATCACTAAATTTCGAGTTAAACTTAAAACTCAAAAACCAAACTCACCCGTAGTGATGATATCTGATCTACAGCTATTTGAGCTCTGAATTTAGTGAGAAAATCATTTCCTGATCAACTCCTCGGATCAAACCCTCAGTCTCTCTCCCTCTCTCTCACTTTCTCGAATGATCGAATGAACTGAGGATAAGTTTGATGATTTTAGATTTATATATATGAATTTTTCTCGAGATACGCATCGTGCTATCTTGAGGCTGATAAAGTGATTGATGTTTTAAAATGACACTCCTTAAAGTGACACAAATTTTAACACCATCAACACTTACGCTCATCTCGAGGCGATCCAACGATCCATATAATGAAATCCAAACTTATAGTTTTTATATATATATATATATTTATATATCAAATATATAAATATATATACTTCGTGTATTTTCTCGCCAATAAATTCACCAGGACATGCCTACGAGTGTTCTTGGATGTGCACATTCATTTCACGACCCCCTCATCGCATTTGGTGTTCTTGCTATTTATTGTTTGATTACTTATTTTTCGAAAATAGGCTTGTACTAATTTCCTATTAATCCCACAACTTATAAATTCAATAAACATTCCAAACAAACACAAATCATCACATAAACACATGCACACGCTAATCGAGGTACGCCAAACTTAACCACGAGCCTAACTCAAGTTAATTAGAATTGATTAATACTAAACACCAGTTTAAGGTAACGGGTCATTACACACTGTCGCGGCACCGACCAACCCACCTTCGTTGGCGACTCTTCTCTCCCACTCATAGTAAGTGGATTGTGATTTAGTAAGTGTTAGAGAGGATGATGTGTGGTGTTTATGAGGTGGATTTAGTGTATGTATGCCTTAATTTTTGTGTTGTGAGTGATTATTAGTTTAATGGTGTTGTTGTTGATGGATATTTTGTAAAAGAAAAAAAAGGAGATTGGGGAACCAGAGATGTCTTTTTGACATCTCTGGAGAAGATGAGAGGGGGTGCCATGGGATCCCCTTGCTCATGGGTTTGGGGCTGGGCCAAACCCAACCCCAAACCAAACATTCATTTACAAAAAGGACCCAGCTCGCCAAACCTTCCCGGTTCAGGGGCCCAACCCCTCGATTAATCAATTAAATAATTAGAAATTTAATTAAAAATAAATAAAATAAATTTTTAAATAAAATAAATTGCAGAAAAAATAGATAAATATATATAAATTATGAAAAATTCTAGGAAAATCAGAGAAAATACAAAAAATTAGAAAAAAAACTAGGAGAATGAGTTTCGAGGCTTTTTCTAGGCATTTGACACCCTGGTATAACCGAAAAGTGTTCCAAACTAAACTTTGGACTAAAATTTTAAATTTTTGGTCTTACATTATAAACTCACTTAATGTGACTCTAAAATAATTAAAGTGGTATAATTGGACATTAGGGAATTATGTGACTATAGTCAGGTGTCAAGTGCGTATCTCAAGGTGTGAGCGAGACGTTTTGAGGGCAAATTGCAATTGTTTGAGGTAAGTAAACCCACGAGAAAATTAGTTAAATTTCATTTATAACACTTGATTTATTTTAAATTTCAGTTACTCTATCGTGCTATTCATTGCTACCCACTTATTCACTTTATTTATTTTAAGTTTCAGTTATTCTATCGTGTGTATGTGTGTTTGTCGACGAGGTTAGGCATGGCACGACTCACACCTCGGGGCTAGCTACCTCGCGCTGTTAGAGTAATTGGCCATGTTGGGGCTACACGGTGACTATTTCTCGTAAGAACCGCTAGGTTGAGAGATGTTTAACGGGAACCTAAGTCTCCGTCATGGGTTCCTCTCGAGATATGTTTGGACAGAGGTTTCTTCCGTTCATGGGTTCCTCTCATTCGACTGTGAGATGTTTGGCGAGATGATCATCATAGGTTCCTCTCGATTTAGCTAAGTCTATTCCCGAATGTCGACCAAGACTTCTGTCACGCTGCACTCGTGTCCAATTTCAACTTCTCTGCTATTTATTTTCATGCGATCGCCTTATATCCTGTTCCTTATTAAATTGAATGAATTGTAGTCGTTTTATTGAATTTCGTGAATGTTTGCTAACTTTCTCGGAGAGTTGCTCACTGAATTTGTCATTGTTTTTGGTGACGAATTGCAAATCCTATGACTAACGGGGCAAGGGGGGTTTAGGCGACTACCTTTGAGCTAAGAGAGCCCCGTCAGCTTTTTTTGCGTAGGTGTTTGCATATATTATTTACTGTTTTCATGAGATTTTAGGAGGACTTATGTACCCGATACATGTATATGATCATCTTTTGTATATATAATCTTTATTTTTGGGTTTGGGTGAGAGTAGGGCGTTTTTTAAACTAGACGTGAAGTTTCATTGGATGGTTATGAGAGTCTCCTAAATTAGTTTAAAATAAGTTGAGAGGTTTATGTTTCAATTTTGGTCTATTTTGGGATTGTAAAGTTGTAATTAAGCTATCGGAGACTCTAAGTTAGTTTATAAATTTAAGTATATATTGTGAATTGCAGGGAGTTGTGAGTTCTTTTAGGCCTCTCCCTATTTATGTTGTCTATTAGGTGAAAATATTTTCGGCATGCCACTTTTAGGGGAGGTGCTGCTGAATTTTTTACAAAATATGGAGAATGATCTGTATGATTTTCTAATTTGCTCTTATTAAAAAAATCATGAATTAACTTTCATTAAAGATATAAATTTAGTTTTGGAGCTTTATTTAAGGAATTGAAATCAATTGGAATGTGATTTCTCAATTTGCTCCACTTTAGTGGTGAAAGAATCAAGTTTTGATAATCTGAACAACAGTTATTTAGGTTAGATTATTGATGGAATCTTGAGGTTTTTCGATAGGCTGACTAGATTATCAAGGGGATTAGGTAATTTAAGCTGGTAATAGTCGTCCTAATGACGAGGGGGCTGAATAAGTGCGACGTAATGTTGTATAGTGACTACGAAAAGGATGTGGTCGTCTTTGGTTGAAATATCTAGTATGTTCCTACCAAATAAAAAAATTACTAGTATTTGCAATAAGAAAAAATCATAACAATGAAATCTTATGGGCATTTCATCCTTATTTCTAGCCTAATTTATATTTTCAATTTTAGTACAATATACTATTTTCCTATTGGAAAATGTTGCGGTTCTCTAATTAAGACATGCACTCGTTAGCTATCTTTGATTATGAAGTGACATGCACTCGTTAGTCGTCCTCGATTTTGAGGCGACATGCACTCGTTAGTCGTCCATGATTTTAAGGCGCACACGTATACTGAGGTGTGTCGCACCTGCATGTCCTACCTGAGGCGTCCTAATATTTCTCTTTTTTATATCATTATATATACTAGCAAGTACTTATTGAAATAAGGTCACTAACATGCTTTAGCATTTTTAAATGCCTCGTATACACACATGTATTCAATCCTATCACCCAAAAAAAGTGGATTCAATCAATTAGGGTCAATTCATTATTCAATCATTATCACAGATTGAGAAATAGCAATCCAATCCAGACCATATATTTCATTAATCCGACTCAACCTAATTTACTCCCTCATGTCATTTTTATAAGTTATCCTACAAATTTTTTTTTGTCAAAAAATATAGATATAACTCATTTTTAGAATTCTATAAAATTTTCTACCTTTTTGCCTATTTTACCCTTAAATATTTAATTGCAATTAAGGGCATGTTCTCTTTTTATTCAATAAATAAGGATTGGTGTAGTTAATGACATAATTAAAGCACAAGCAAAAAAAGAATTTGAACCTATAATTAATGTTTTCTTTAATATGTGTGTTTTGGGCAAAACAACTTATATTGTTGATCAAAGGTAGTATTAAATATAGATAAGAATGAACCAAATTATATGGATTGATAATTATAATTACTTATAAACTATAAAATAATAAAATTAAAACTTAGGCAAGTAACAAAAAAAGTTATGATTAGTGAAAAAAATGTTGAATATGATTTTTAGTTTAAATAAACTAATTATAATTTTTTCTATATTAATTTGAATTTATAGCTTAAAATATGTACTTAAATAAGTTAAAGAAATTTCGATTTTTAAGTGTTTGAGATAAATAACAAATATTAGCCCAACAAGAAGATTTTTGGAGGCAATAGCAAAGCAACATTAGCTTTAAGTTGGGAACTCAATCTAAGTTTTTCATTCCTAAGGAAAAAGAAAAAATCTATGCATAAACTCTAGGACTATCGGGGTATGGAGGACAAGAATACATGACTTGGAGTTGTAGTTAGTGACTACTTTAATAAGTTTTTAAAGCAAGCAAAGGCAATGCTAACCAAGTAATTGAGGCGGTACAGAGTAGAGTAACTGAAGATCATAATGCAATACTTCTCTACCAGATTACTAGCGAGGAAGTGAAATAAGCAATGTCAGGACCCATTTCCCAAATGAATCCTAACCGGCCTAGCTCGATCCATAACTCACCAACCAACTTGGTCATTGAGTTAGGAACCGAACCTGTGAGCCTTCTTTCAAAATTATCTCATTATCATTCATCGGAAAAAAAAATTACAGACGTACAGCAAAAAATGGTTTCAATGAGTAAAATAAGTTAGGATTTCTTTTTATTCCTTAACTAATGTAAAACACATTTTGAAAAGGCGTCAATAGTGGGAGAAAATTTACATTGCAACGTGGTCACACGAATGACGCATTCTTCGAATGCGCCATTCGTGTTAATCCTTAAAGACAGTCCACGTGGGCTTCCACGTAAAGTTCTGTTGTAAATATTTAAATGGCACATTCGAAGAATGCGCCATTCATGTTTTCTAAACAATCCAACGTGGCGTCCACGTGGATTGTTCCATAACATGAATGACGCATTCTCCAAATGCGTCATTCTTGTTTTCTGCACTCCCACGTGGACACCATGTGGAGTTTTTCCATAACACGAATGGCGCATTCGGAGAATGCGCCATTCGTGTTATGTGCATATGGCCCATGACATCCCATCGTCACGGACCAGAGCCTCTTCCTCAAGAATGCAGGGAATATATTTCCTGCGTTCTCGAGAAATATTGGGCTAGGGTTTAGGTGTATAGGTAGGTGGTGAGGGATTGAATGAGGTGGTTATTTATTTAATGGTGGTTGTTGGTGGGGTATGTAGCAGAGAGAGCAAAGAGAGAGAGAGCAGCAAAGAGAGAGAGGGATAGAAGGGCTTAGGTTAGATTTCAAAAGAGAGAGAGAGAAGGGTGTTCATGATAGGAGGAAGAGGAAGAGAGATAGATGTGTGAGAGAGTGTGTGTGTGTGTGTGTGTGTGTGTGTGTGTGTGTAGGAGGAAGACTGGGAGAAAGAGAGAGTTTTTCGCGAGAGAGAGAGAGAGAGAGAGAGAGAGAGAGAGAGAGAGAGAGAGAGAGGGTTGGGTTGGGTTGGGTTGGGTAGTGATAGAGTTTGGTCGATTGAGTTGTGAGAGAGTTGGATTTTTTGGGATTTTTGTTGGGTTTTTTGTGGTTGAAGAGGTTGTTAAAACTTAAAAGGTTCGATATTTTTATTTTATTTTTAAATAATAGCATTGTAGTTAGTAATATTTATTTAAATAAAAGCTAATTTAATTTTTTTCAGGGATTATCAAACTGAATATCAAAAGAGGGGAAATTAGTAAGTACAAAAATTTATTTATTTAAGTTTTATTATGTTTGACTTGGTATTTTATTGTTATGAAACTAGTAAGTACACAAATATATTTATTCAAGTATGATCCATCGTGAGTTAAAGAGAGAGAGTCTGGGTGTTGGGTTTAAGGTAGACCGTGAGCCATAGAGAGATATATATATATATATATATAGGGTTGGGTTGGGTTTTGGGTTGGGTAGTGATAAAGTTGGGTCTATTGAGTTGTAAGAGAGTTGAATTTTTTGGGATTTTTTTGGGTTTTTTGTGGTTGAAGAGGTTGTTAAAACTTAAAAGATTCGGATATTTTTATTTAATTTTTAAAGAATAGCATTGTAGTTGGTAATATTTATTTAAATAAAAAGCTAACTTGATTTTTTTTAGGGAATATCAAATTGAAGATCAAAAGAGGGGGAAATTAGTAAGTACAAAAATTTATTTATTTAAGTTTTATTCTTGTCTACTTGCTCGATGAACCTCATTTAGTGATAGACATTGTCTTTGATTTGTATATATATGGAGCTAAATATGAGACATACAGTATGAATATGTAAAACTTTGATGAACCTCATTTAGGATGGAAATATGAGTTATTAATTGGTACTTCATGCAGACGAATGAGTATGCTATGTAGTTGCGCTATTAAGGCAATATTCTACATCAAAAAGTTTGATTGCGCTTTAAATCCCCAATTTGATCAACTTTTGCGTTTGATATATATGCAATCCTTTTACATCATCATTATTCAATAAATTATGTAGGTCATGGAACATAGGAACATCCCATTTCTCTTTTATGCGAACGGTGAAATTGTAAACGGTAGGAATGGCATTGGGTACAACGTACCCCCATCAGCAGTGTTGATGCTCAAGTTTGGAATGAGTAGACAACAATTGATGGATCATGTGTGTAATGCATTCAATATCTCATCTACGGAGACTATAGTAAGGATGACTTATCATCACGTGATAATCCTCCCCGGGGTTCACAGTATTTTGTCCCCGTATTGCCGCAAGACGTGACGCACTTCGACTTGATGTGGGCGACAGTGACCAATCTACCATTAACTGCAAGTGTAGATATTTATTCAACATTTGAGCCAATCGACTCTTTTCAAAATCATACAGTTCATTCGCAACTAGTAGATGAAGATTTCGGCACGTTAGACACTAGATTGATTATGGAAAGATTGCATATGGAATCACCGAAAGGTGATGATGAACCTAACGACGATGATGACATTAATGACACGGACGAGGACGTGCGTCCCCCCGAGGATGCAACACCATATGTTGATTGGGAAAACCTAAATGTTGTTATGGATGACCCAAGGTATGAACCTCCAGGGGCAAAAAACATGCAAGATGATGAGCAGTTTGCTATCGATGAAGAGAATTTCATGGAGGAAGCAAATGATGATGAAGTTCACCAACCATTGTCTGGTGTATAATGAAATTGATTGGGAGGTGGCTAACTCCACTACGACCAACATTCTCATCAACAGACTGGGTGGGACATGTCTAATTTTGAGTTGGAAATAGGAATGTGCTTTGACAACAAAAAAGACTTACAACATGTCGTCAAAGTGTGGCATGTTAACATACATTGTCAATACCATGTGATGGAATCGATTACAACTCTGGGGGCGATCAAGTGCAGAAGTGCGCAAGACGGTGCATGTGGCGTCTTCGTGCTTGTTTATGAAAGAAAACACAATTATTGGAGATCACACAATTAGACATGCCGCACAACTATATAAATCTTGACGTAGAAGGCGGTTATGCTCAACTCGATGCCAACATGCTTGCGCGAGAGATCCAAAGCATTGTCTAGATAGATCAACCAATAACTATCAATGCATTAATACAAATAATTAAAGGAAAATACAGACATGAAGTAAACTACAAGTAAATGTGGGATACCAAAAGGAAGGCACTTGCAAATGCATTTGGAGATTGGGATGAGTCATACGCTAGATTGTCAAGATGGTTGGCGGCTGTGAAGAATAAGAGTCCGAGGACAAAAATCGAGTGGTTACATAAACAATGGGTTCTGATGAGATAATGACTAAGTATCCTCAATTTCTTCGTGTGTTTTTTGCATTTGAAGCATCAATACAAGCTTTCAGGTTTTGCAGGCCTCTTCTTCAGATTGACGCGACTTTCTTATATGGCAAATGTAGTGGTAAGCTAATGATTGTCATCTCTGTTGATGGTAATGGACATATACTATTAGTTGCATTTGTTGTTGTAGAAACTAAATCTACGGGTATTCGTTATGGTGATGGATTTTTTGAGGATGTCACCCCGACATGCGGCGCAAACACGTGATGGATAAAGATGGTATTTGCCTTATTTATGATCGTCACCGACCTTTGTTTTAACTTTGAGGCTTGAGAAAAAAACCACATCCCTCTATTTTCCTCAACACACTTTTAACGACCAATGATTTTTGTCCCCAAACAAAAGGATACTCGCCATTATTGCATGCGACACTTGGCCACCCGACATTGACGATAATTTAGACACTCAATTCAAAAATGAACCATTGAAAAAACTTTTAAAATTCTCTCGAGAAGATTTGCTAAAAAAAAAGTTTTTTCTCATTGAAGATTTTTTTGCTATCAAACACACATTCAAAAATGAACGAAAAATTTTATGTTTTCAAGAGCGAAATTTCAATGTGTGCATGGAGCGTTTTGCATACTTATCATCAAGAACTCCTCGATGTGTGGAATATGTCAATGTCATCCCTAAAAATTATGGACTCAATTGCATGATGGAGGCATGCGGTACGGATGGATGACTTCTAATGGTGTTGGTATGTATGAAATGCAAGTTTTGTTTCGCATTCAACGATTTAGTTATCGCTGAAGTAATATTACTTACAAGAATTTATTTTTTAATTGTAGAGTGTTTTAACGGTGTATTAAAGGGGCTCGATTCTTGCCAATAACATCGATGACTCAAATGATTTACTACAGATTGGTGACATACCACGATCGACGTAAACATGAAATCAATGAAGCAATCTCAAACGGCCTATCCTACACAAAATATGTCATAGATAAACTCACACATTATGAACAATCTGCAAGGAGGCATCAAGTCAATTTGATAAATCGTGACATATGTGAGTTTGAAGTGCTTACTGGACGACATGGAGATCGCATGCATAAAGGCAACAATACCCAAGTCGTCATCTGAAGGATCGGGTGTGCAATTGCAATAAATGGCAATCGTTTGGTTTCCCTTGCTCACACGTGTTAGCTGCATGTGCCTTTATTCGAATGAGCTACTAGCAATTCATTGAGCCATACTACGGATAGATGTGTACGCGCAATGTTACTCCTCTAATTTCAAAGCCATCCCAGATGAGAAATAGACTTTTGCGACAAAGATCATATGACCCAACGTACATACGTGGAAAAAAGGAGACCAAAGGGAACGCGACTAAAAGCAAAATGAGATGAATCTTTCTAATGTTTCAAGGGCCTTGCGATGTGGCATATGTCATCAAAAATGACATAGAAGAACAAAATGGCAATCGTTTGGTTTCCATTGCTCGCACGTGTTAGCTGCATGTGCCTTTATTCGAATGAGCTACTAGCAATTCATTGAGCCATACTACAGATAGATGTATACGCGCAATGTTACTCCTCTAATTTCAAATCCATCCCAGATGAGAAATATTGGCCGACTTTTGCGATGAATATCATATCGGACCCAACGTGCAGACGTGGCCAAAGGAGACCAAAGGGAATGCGAAGGCAAAACGAGATGGATCTTTCTAATGTTTCAAGGGCCTTGCGATGTGGCATATGTCATCAATAAGGACATAGAAGAACAACATGTCTTAATAAAGACCGTGATCAAGTCCCTACTAGGAAGAACCGATGCGACATTTGTCGTTCAGATGGACATAACAAAAAAAATTGTCCAGCCAGAGCTCAACCTTCTAATCAAAACCAATAGTCGATTTTGTATATTGTTTGTAATTGGCTTAAGTTGATAATTTGATTATATTGAAAATTTTGAAGTATCCCAAAATTTCATGTCATGAAATGTTTAGGTATTCGTTATTGTTTGAACCTATAATAATGAATTGTCGTGACTTTTCGAACAACGCGACTAATTTTTTTCAATCCCTCAATTGTAGTTTGTACACCAATGGATCCAAGTCCATCAGATCCTTCATTGTTACATCTCTAATCTACACACAGATCCTCACGAGCTTGAGGGATCGGGTAAACTTTTTAAGATGGATACGTCTAATGTTCATCCATAAACGTATAATATACATATATATCGACTAAAATATTTTCAATTATAAGGTGTACGAAACATTGCGCGTGTTGAAGACGTGGTGTCGTTGATCGAACGGTGCAATCATTCTCGAATGATCCCATATCTACGTTCTAGTGGGTTCTATTGGATTTCACACGTATCATTTTTCAGCCTTGATTGGGCTTTGATTACTGCATTCGTTGAGAGATGGCCCAGAGACACATACATTTCACATGCAATGTGGCGAGTGCACTATTACACTCCAGGACGTGCATGTATAGCTCGGCTTACCTATCGAAGGTATGCCTATAACGGGAACCACCGATATAGACTATGTTGACGTGTGTGAGAAGCTACTTGGTGGAATTCCTATTGGAGATGACCTTCACGGAAATAAACTTAAAGTCGAATAGCTTGAACGTAACGTACCAGCTATACATGATGACAACGATGAGGAATCGGTGCGACGTTATGTTCGATCGTACATACTGCAACTTATCGGTGGTTGTCTATTCGCCGACAAGTCAAATCGATATGTACATTTGATGTTTATACCGTTGCTCGAGGATTTTCAAACAGCTGGACAATATAGTTGGGGAGTGCTTGTTTGACTTATTTATACAGGGAGTTGTGTCACGGATTTCGCGCGAGTGCACATGAGGTTTCAGGCGCGTCAATTCTTATACAATTGTGGGCATGGGATAGATTTTCATTCATAGCACCAAGGCGCCGGGTGTTTCTAGAGTTCAACCTCGAACAGTGGATGAAGAACACATGCTTATTGGCATTCCATTGGGACACAAGTAATACAAATGTTATTTTGTAATTTCTATAATATTAACTCCATTTTCATTTTACTAATTTATTGTTTTCTATACAGATGGATCGATGCATTTTTTGTTATTCGGAGTGCGACACACGTTTTATCAGCTTATCGTGATGCACTCGACTCGCAAAATGAGATGAAGTGGTGTGACAACCTTATGATGAAGTCATCATGTCTCTTCCCGAATACTTTATTGATGGTCACGGTAGTTGGCTATCGACGTGTCCTCTAATTTGTTTCCACATAGTCGAGTGGCATCGATCAGAAAAGTTTATGAGACAATTTGGAATGATACGGGTCATGCCACAAAACTATGATTACGACACCCGACTACACCGCATCGAATTGCGGGGACTCACTCAAGGAAATTGGGTGGCTTTTCACGTAAACTTTATACAAATGTGGGAAAATCGTGGTGACAACATTGTCACAACGGAACAAGAAGAATGACACGATCAACAAGACTACATGACGTGGTATCGATCAATCACTAGACGATTCATTGGACACGACGGGTTTTACGT